>CM041539.1:2037076-2637076 GCA_023238725.1 Scortum barcoo
TTTGCCATGTTTCTTCTCTTCCTACTCTCTATACTGTATCTGTGTGCACATGCTCGCTGACGATGATGATTTTGTAATGAGCGAGCACAGTTGTCAGAAACTCTTCATAACAGGCTGTTGACCAGCAGCTCGCTCAGGGCAGAGCTTCCCAAAAGCTTCAGCCTCCTCCTGCAAAGTTAATGTGATAATTAATTGATGGTTGAGAGGAACTTGTTTCTTCTTTCTCTCCTGTGAAAAGCTCTTCTTTCACGCTCACATCTGGACATTTATCAGACCTGTACAGATGTGTGTGAGACGTGTGTGGTCTTCTATGCAGAAATACTGGCTTTATTGATTATTGTTTTTTCTGCAATCGATGAGAGCAGAACATCTTTTTCTTTTTCTCTATAATACTTTTTTCTTTTTTTCAGCATAAAGCCAGTCACATGCACACGTTTTTTTTTAAAGGTCAGAGGTCACAGTCTGGTACAGGACAGCACGTCTGGATCTGATAATGCTGCAGCACGCCAGAGGCTCTGCTGGAGATGTCTATTTCTGACATTTTGGGAAGTCAGTAATTATTGACAGTCAAAGCGATGGAAGCTGCTGTTAAAGCCTCCACTACTACCTGTTTTTAGTTTTTCGGGGGGAATTCTTCGCCGTATCTTTGTCTCCTTTTATTCAGATCTGGAGTTAAAAACAAAACAGAGAGAGAAACTGAGCTCTTTAGGTCGTCCCAGCTGCAGATGTGTGCTCTTAAAAAAGCATCATCTGCATCGCGTACCAAAAATACACGAGCTGCTCCTGCTCATCACGCTATGCGAAGTATGTTTCATGACTTTCTCTCTCAAACAGACACACAGACAGACACACACACACAGAGGCCATCTGTGTGCTCTCAGGCTACAGCCGACTCTAATTCTTCTACCAGCGTCTCCTTTTCATTTATAGCATTTCCAGTGTGTTCATTGTGACTGATTACATCAGATAACAGACAGATAACGTCGGCTCACTGTGGTGTTGACATTACTTGCACAGGGACAGTAAAATAAAATGAAAATGCACATTTCATTTGGTTTAGTTCAGCAACTTTTGTCTCTATATTTGTATCATGCACATGCCGCCGCGGGCTAAAGGCATTCTGGGGTGTTCTATATTAATCTGAGGCCTGATGGTCATGTAGTCCATTACGATCACTTCACTGTGCTTCGGTCTAAAGTAGGCTGAAGCCTCGTTTGGCCGCGGGGTTAGCCCAAACTTTCCATGGCTAAAATTAGAAATGTGAAGCACAACCGCGGGGCTAACTGGCGTATCGTAAAAAGAGGACCGGACAAAAGCTGCAGGCTGAATCTTAGCTGACAGAAGAGGACGTCCCGCAGGCTGTGACAACAATTAACACACTTCTCACTTCACCACAGTAATCAGAGATTCTCTCCAAAGTGACTGAAGCTTTTTTCTCATGTGGATCTCCACCGCAGTCTGCAAAAGTCAGATTTTAGGATGGATGAAACTGTAAAGATATTTTTGTTTGATCCTTACTGCTTGAACTCCTGGAAAAAATTTAATGTTTGATGTCTTTCATCAACATGTGCATACACTGGACTTTGTCAGACTTTAGCTGACTTTTATTTGGAGTCGAGTCCTAACAAAGCATGTTAACAGATAAAAGTCATCAGAGTTAATGTGACATGATGAATAAACCCAGACTGGTACTGGATTTTGAGGACTAAGATACTAATAAATCAAATTAAGATCTTGCTTGACGTTTGTTTTTTGTGTTGGAGCGATGGACATTATATGAACATTATTGAAACAGCTTTACTTGCTCTTTTGCTCCATTTGTTGCATCTTCTTGCTTCTTGTTCTTTGTTTTTTTAGTTTATGAATTTCATTTTGTGTGTGTTAACTCGCTTGTAGACTTGAATGACAACTTTCATGTGTGTTTCATAAAGACAAACCAGGTGAGATGTTGAGGAGTAAAAGTCAAATTCAGTCATTTTTATCTCTGTTCAGTTCTTGTCGGCACTCACTCTTTTACTTTTCTCACGTCTCTTCACCTCTTCGGACGGGCGATCAGATGTGATCGGAGACTCTGTACCGGCTGACAGGTTCTCGTTTTCCTTTTAGTCCAAAATTCAAAACCTTTGAGAGAGAAGATCACCCACAAAGCAAAAAGAAGAAAGAGAAGGAGCGCTCTTTGATGACATTATTCAAATCTAAATGAGAAAATGAGAATGATCCTACTTGTTTATTTTCAACCTTTACAATAATGCTGCAGTAAAAAGCAATAAGACTTCACATGTTGTGGTACCTTTAAACTGAACCGCAGCTCAGCATTGTTCAAGTGTTTCTGAGGAGGTCAGACTTTCAATAATGAATAAACTCAAACGTGTGCACAGGAGTGTGGAGAAACTGGCTGTGTGCATTCGCTTATTCAGTGTGCATGTGAATTTGACAGATGAAAAATGAGGTTATGGGTGAAGTGTGTGTGCAGTGTGTCACAAAGATGATGGTGGGTAGTTTCTTGAAATGGAGAGAGAGAAAAGTGGGTTAAGATGTGTTGTTGAGAGGCAGTTTTACCATATAAAGAACATTTATAATCGTTCTGTTTTTATCAGGAAGCACATTCACAATGAAATACTGAAGAAAATGAAGGTCACATCAATTGATATTTAAACTGTTTATTACAAGATCTCAGAGTCCAGTCTTCACATGTTTTGTTTGACCAACAAATCAAAATCCAGATTAAACCACTGATTATAAATATCATGTGTCGGGAGAAAAGGAGCAACGTCTTAAGGAAGATTCAAGATTTTATTATCATGTGCACAACAATTACATAGAGCAGTCGCTCACAATGAAATTCTTGATCCTTTGGCTCCTTAAAAAAGCTCAAAAATATTTAGAGTAAGTAAAGTAGTCAAATATAGACCTAAAATAAACTATACAACAAAAATAAAATGTATGACTATAATAATAATAATATTTAATAGAATACAGATAATGCTGTTAGCAGGAGGTTTGGACGGTTGGCTGAACAAAACCTCTGACAGTCGACGTTGGTTTTCCTTTAACCTTGATCACTTTTCTCTAATCTTAATCACACGTTTGTCACTGTAAATGTGACGTCTAAGGTCCCCTGAAATGAACAAAATAGTCATTTTAAACCAAACAACCATCGCATTACCTGAACAAACCCTAAACATCACCTTGTCGTGTGATAAAAACAGATTTCTTATTCAGCAGTGGTTTTTAAGAGTTTTGACTCGTAGATCTGCTGCCGGACTGTGTGTTTAAAAAAAGTCCTGCACGGTTCAACACATGGAAAAAAACACCCCTGAGTCAGCACTGTAGTATTTTATACAATTTACATCTCAAAATATGAAATAATTCAGTCATTTTTAAATCAAAGAAAATCATTTGTTTGAATATATTTCCAAAAAAGGAGCCACTGGGCTGATCTCAGGAATCAGATCCAGGTTCAGTCCGTGCTCCTGTGTGTGTCCAAGTGAAGGTAAGCTTTCAAGTGTGTCCAAGTCTTATATGTGCCTGTGGGGATGCATCTGTGTGACTGTGTGTGTGAGTGTGTATACATTAATGTGTGTGTTGGTGCACGGTCGGGTCGAACCGTGGCAAGTCTGCAGGAGCATTAAAGGGACGAGGTGCAGCAGAGAGGAGAACAACTCATCCGTGCACACAGTCTCGTTTTCCTCTCCTCTCCCCCCATCTGGTAAATAATGAATCGCTAAAGTTTAGAGGAAAAAGTAACCCATTTCTCCCTCCTGTGTTTGTCTCTCTGGAGAAGTCAGAGCTGCATTAAAGAAAGAAGGAGGGTTTTCTCTGTGGACTGGTTGCCGGAAAGGAGGAAAACTAACACGCTCTCAAAAGAAGTGGACACAGCCGAGTCCACATGTTCTTTAGGACGCTGTTTTATAGGATGTGTGTGTGTGGGTGTTTGTGTGTGTTCCCATATTCTGCAAGTGCCAGAACAATTAGTTGATTAAGTAATCGGTCGATTGATCCAGTAAAATATGACAATGCTGGCTGCAGCTCCTCAAACGCAGCTCATTCAATTTATTTTAGGTGGTTTTAATGATGGTTTGACCAAATATTCACTTTAAAGTCTTCTTCTGGAAACTTGCAAGGGACATTTCATCATCATTTTTGATATTTTATTGGAGGGCTGAGCTATAGTGTGATATTATTTATAAATTTCATCTTGTGAAAATTGAGGATTTCAAGAAAACACAATGAGAAGCTGAAGATTTTCTTTATGATAACAGTTGTATTTTGTCATATACATCATTATCAGAAAAATATTCTTACAGTCCTGACATTGATATTATCGTTTCTTTACACCTCACATTCAGTAAATACATAATTAATACACAAGTCAACTGTGAACACATGACTACATGTGTTTGTGTGTAGTTGGATGTCGTTTTTAGTTGCTATGTGTGTGTTTTTGTGTATTTTACCTCTGAGTTTGGTACCCTGTAGTGACTCTGTGTGTGTGTGTGTGTGCAGGATTAGATTAGATTACATCTGAACAGGCCAAAAACCTGCATAACCAAGTATTAAATATTTTCAGTATTTAATAATAGATGAGGTCTGCTGAAGTGACTGTAATGTATGAGGTCATATTTATAAGGCTCTTTCTGTGCTGGTTATTAAAAGCTTTTAAACAGCATAAATATAAAGCAGCGTTGAAGACTTTATTATATATAAAATATGCAAATAAATATGGATCATTGAGCTGCTGGACTTTGAGCTCCTCAACATCTTTAGGTCCCATGTAAAGTTTTTTATTTTGCTAATCCACCTAAATATATTTTCACCTTTCCCCTTGAAAAGTCTCTGCAAACTTAATCCAGGTGATGTATTCATGTGTAACTGTGTTGACTGGAGACGTTTCAGTGCAAATGGAGAATTACAATGTTAAATGTCCTGTATTGACTTCTATTCATTTTCTTCTGATGTTAAGCCTATTTTACCAACCTTACATCCCAAAATTTGTGTTTAAATACTGTAAAACTAACTTGTATTTTTAATTATGTTTTACTGGCTAACCTAATATACCTAGATTATGTTCGAAGGTAACGAGTGAGTGAATAAAGTGAATGAAGCATCACATTTACAGTCTGTACAGCTGTGGGTGGATGGTGGATTTTTACAGTGAACTCTGACTGCTGTTTGTATTTTGGTTAAGTTGCAGCAAAGATTGTGGTTTTAAACTAAACCAGAAACTTTCGCTAACCTTCTCCAAGTGCCTCAACATAACCATCAAACTGTGTACTCATGCTGTAGGGGAACACGTGCACATTTTATTGCAAAATGAGAAATGATTTGACCATTTTTGTGACCTACCAGATCTGTTAACAGACAAAATGAGACGTCTAAATGTTATTTAAAATATATTTGGATTTAAGGATGCTAGCTAGATGATGAAGCTTCAACTCTGTGTGTGAAGTACCGATCTGAATAAAACCATCTGAGTCCTTTTTCCTCTCTGAGGTCAGTAAATTTTATCTCTTCTTGCAGTCTTGTTTCCTGCCTGGCGTCAGTCTCTCGCTCTCTCCGACTGTTTCTATTTTTAGAAACTTTATGATACAAGCTCCTTTTCGACGTCTGCCAGAGCGGAGATGCTCGCCGCCGCCTCCCGTCGCTCGCCCCTTATTGTTATTTCATTTTCTCATTCATGCAGGATCACAGTCGACAGTCAGATCCAGCGGGCCCTCGGTCCGGTTAAGATCCTTTTATTCAGTCCAGCTATTGTTGTGTAAGCCAGCTGAGCGTCTATCCATCACTCTGACTGCTGCTGTGTGTGTGTGTGTGTGTGTGTGTGTGTGTAACAATAGAAATACGACTCAACAAAAAGAAATTTAATCAAGAGCGTGCCCACACACTCGTCTCATACACACACTCAGTTTCTCGTGCAGCATTCAGGATTAAACTTCCCACTCTGACACCATCTCTGAGGAATTACTCGACTTCCTCGTGTTCAATCTGACCGGCGGAGGCAGCAAAAAAACATCTCTGCTTTAAGCAAGGTCTCGTTAGTTTAGATGTTTGTGTTGTTTGAAGACATTTGATCTGTCCACCTGCTTTGAGTCTGTCTGTTGCATATCATACCTGTCTCTCTCTCTCTCTCCCTCTTATTTCCTGTCTGCTTCTTTACAGTCTGCTCTCTGATGAAGGTAAAAATAAGGCAATAAGGTGCTGGTGTTTTGGTATACTATTTTTATGTTATATAAAATGTATGTATGTATGTATGTATGTATGTATGTATGTATGTATGTATGTATGTGTAAAAAAGCTTGAATGCTGCACCCACCCCCTCTAAAGTACTATATTAATAAGATAGAGATATGTTTTGGTCGTCCAGCTTTCACCACGTAACCTCTCTGGATGCTGAAGAGGCAGAAAAAAAACACAATAGCCTACTGTTTTTTTTTTCTTCATTCCCTCATCAGCCTCACATGAACGTACGTGGTATTGACATCACTTTGAACACCAAATGATTTTTTGATGATGTTTAAAAGATCCCGGTCACCTGAGCTTCTTGAGGTAAACATCTCAAGGTTGTTTTAGGCATTTGAACGCAACTAATGCTGTTTTTGGGAAGTAAAACATCCTTTAGCAGACTGTAAAAATGCTGATTTAATTTCTCAACACTGGACCAGACTTTCCAGTTGTGACGCTCAATCTGAACTATATTGAACTCTGTAGTTGCCCCCTCAGACTCTCCTGACAGCCTATTCATTGGTTTCTGACATAAACATAAAACTCAATCAGCTGTCTGCGTTTGGATCCTTTTTTTTCCAGTCGCCTGTTATTAGAGCTATTAAACCACGACTTCCTGCTGCTGCAAACCTTTTTTTGTGTTTTATTATTGTTATTTCTGCAGCTAATGTGGGATAAAAGCAAAAACGCCTCCGCCGCAGTTGGATCATGTTTTATTACTCTGAGTACTTTGTATAATTTACACTGTTTGACAGACTGCTGCTGGCAGCTGCAGAGGGGAGTGTTTGGACCAGGTTCAGTGTGCTGAGCTGGCTTTGGCTTCGTGCAGACGTGCTGCTGGCGATTATATAAATTCTTTTTACATCAGGACCTGCAGAGTAAGGAGATTTAACGTAGATTTTCATTGTCATCTTTTTCTTAATGAGTCTAATAGAAGAAAGACGAACACACACACACACACACGGCTTTCATAACAGCTAAACGATGTATGTGTACACCCAACATGCACTGCAGCAGCATTTAATTTAAATAATTTAAATGATCTGTTAAACACGGGAAAACAGGCATGAGGGGTTTAAACAGAAGTTTCACCCATTTATTCTGTACATAAACCTGCAATCTTTGATTTCTTTGGCAGCAAAAAACAAACAAAAAAATTGGACATATCATCACTTTTTGAGTTTATATGGTGAACTTAATCAATCAGTAATCAATCAGTTGCAGCAGAGGTGTTTGCCTCCATGTGACATATAAGTCCAATATTGTCTCTGTTTTAGCTTGTTTTTGGTTTCCACCACCTCCTGAAGGAAATATCTGACTCTTCAGCTGTTAATGCTCCACTTTTGTCTGCCGTTTGCTGCTGAGCTCATTGTGGATGCTGCCAATTTACTGCTTTTTCTGTGAAAATGATGCCATGAGAGCGATAACAGGGAAAAACTGTAAAATTGTGCGCTGAACAGTGAACTGAAACTTGCAAATAACCTCTACAAAAACTGAGGTTATGATACTCTGTAGGTTTATCACTACAAATGACATCTTTCACTTTGTTTTCACATTTTAAGTAGATGCTCTGGTGTATTTATTTCCAGTGCAGCCAAACAAACTGTTCTTTCTAAAGAGGTTGGTTCATAATAATTACCACCACCAGCAGGACACAGTTAAAGGACTTAGTGTGCTTTTTGGGTCGCCTGCAGCTCTTCATCTAACAGACCTTGACTATTTACACATCTCAATGACACATTTAAAACTTATTTTACTGATTTACCATTGTCTCGTTTTGTACGTCCATTTCTGATCAACAATCACTGCCAGCTCAAAATATGTTGTATTTCTTTAAATGCTTCAAAATAAAAGCCACCCCCCTAGTTTAATGCTTTTAATGTGAATACATTGGGTTAGCATTAGCAGCTCTGAAACAGCTTTACATTTAACTGTGCATTTCTGCATTATTTCCTGTGAATCCCTCACACATGTTGAATGCAGAATGGTGGACTCATTGGAAGTACCATATATGAATGTAATTACTGAGTGTAAATACTGTACATTGGCTATAGTATTTTTTAAAAATGCACAACAAAATCTTAAGCATGATAACCTGAAATGAATCAAAGTCAAACCTCAGACCTGTAGACGTTTTGTTTAATCCCATTTCACTTCAGATAGACAGAAGAGCTCCTCCTTATCTTCTGCTTTAAGCTCAAAACTCATTTCATCAAGAAATTGTCCCTGCCCCCCATTTTACCAGATCACCCTCCTCTACTTGTTTTAATATCAACTCAGAAAGTAAAGTAAACTTTTCTGTCTTCTTGCTGAATTTCCTGTTTTTAGCCTCTTGGAGCAGAAGAGCCTGGAGTGATTACTTTTGATTAAAAACTTATAAGATTAACTGTGTTTAAAACATAGACACACATAGAATAAGACGTTTTCTTAGAAACATGATCAGACTGAAGGCTGTAATCTCAATAACTCTAAAGTCTAAAGTGGAAATGAAAATTGGGAAATAAAAGTAAACATTGAATTAATCAAAAGAGTCCATTTAAAAGTTTTTCTGTTTTTAGAAGCGTGTAATAACTGTGAGAGACAGAAACTCACTTATCTGCTTCAGTTTCCAGCTTCAATCTAAAGTTTACGACCTTGAATGACCTCTGCAGTCCTGTTGTCATCTTCATGAACATCGTCATTAACCTCTGAGTTTTCTGTGATTGTGTCATGAATCCCATCAGGTTAGAAGTTCAGTAAAATATTTTAGATCCACTTCTTTCCACTTTCTTTCCATTCACACTTGTATAGATCTCATTTTACTTTATGTGTATAATGGGCTTTGTATTTTATACCGACAAAAAGCTTTTAATCATTCACTTGATCTTCTTCAGTTTTCTCAGTTGTCATTGAAGTGTAAATATTCAAAAACATCGTCATCATCCACGTCAATATTTCCAAACTTCATTTGGCAATTAAGATGAAAAGATTATTGGTAATTGTATTTATTAATTTATTTTGGGTCAAATTACTACTATTTTATTATTTTAAGGTCAAGAATGAACAACATAAATGGCTGGAAGCTCACAAGATTAAACTGCAACTCAACAGATAAAAATATTTTGAAATCTGATTTCTCATATCCTGTTTCCAATTTGGCATTTTTGATAAAATCATATTATCCTCATCAGCTTTTGTCCATGTTAGCTTAAAAGTCAAACTTAACTCTTGACCTTTTGAATCGGTGTTCATTAAGTTTAGTTTAAGTTCATATGACCTTTATTTTGTTATGTTGCCAACCTTTGATGTGTATTTTTTGTTTCTTTAAATAAGAGTTGGAAACACCCAGCTGCCTCCCGTCTGAAGCCTTCGCTCGGTTTAAAGTGTGCATCGGGTTTTCTCTGCTCCGCCGCTCTGTGTTGTGTTTGCTGCTTTATCTGAATGTGACCTGCTGCACAAACAAGTCACGCTCCTCTCTAATGGGCTCCTCCGTCATTCCTGCACGCCGCCGTGCCGTTCCCCCGCCACATTCACACACAGCCACATCCTGCCCAAGATTACGGTGATGAATGAGAGCGGCGGAGCGGGTGTGACCGCTGCATAAACAACCAACCATGAGCAGAAACCCCCCCCCCAAAAACAGACTGATTTCCTCCTGGATGGTACAGTGGGGGTGATGGAGGAGAGACACATCAGCTGAAAATAAAGAGGCTGGAGGTGCTCATGACCCACAATGCTTTGCAGCAAATTTCTCGCGGGCCACAGTTGATATTGAGTTTGTTAGATAAGGAGGCAGGAATCATCCTCTCTCTCTTTCTGGTCATACTCTGCATAAAATACAGATTTCTGTTTAGATTAGTGCAAATCGAGCAGGTCTCGAAACTTCAAAACTTCTTCAAAACTGAATTTTCTTTATATATCGGCACTATGAGCTTTATTTCCATATTTAAAGGTAAGGTGACTGAGTGAACAGGCTGCTCATATAAGGAATATCTCACTGGAGCCAAAGATGGTCTGTTCAAATAAGAAATCTACTTAAATTTTAAAATTAAAAGTGTAAACTCTGATTTTAGATTTAAACCAATCCGTTTACAAAATAAAAGTCCTAATATCAGCGGAAAAAAAAAGGATGTACTGCACAAACATGATTCCACTTTAATGTCTGACAGCTTTGATATCTGACAAGTCTGCAAAAACCTGGATTACAATCAGTAACAACATTTTTAAAGTCTTTCTGACAAATAAACTGCAACGGAGTCTGCTCGGGCAAAGAAATAAAAGAAAATTGAATTGTTGACAAGAAAATCATCACTGTGACTTCCTGCTTCGCTTCGTAAGGGACTCGCTGCTTCTTGCACCGAACACTGACGAACTGTGTCCCTTTTCTCTCTTCATTGGTTGTGTTTGACTTTCTACTCTCACATTTTTCCATTTTGCTCTATGGGCATATATGTAACAGAGACAATGCTGCTAAAGCGTGAAGTAAAAAAGAGGAAGAACAAGAAAGAGGTAAAATTCATAAAATTGAGGGAAGAAAGCAGGAAACTCTCTCTCTACTTTGTCATCCATGTCAGCTTTGGTTTGTGCATCTACTACAGTTTATTATTTCCCTCTTTGTGTTCATCCTTTCACAGTTGTCTTTTTGTATATTTACTTTCTTTCTTTCACATTTTTTTTTTCACTTTTCTCCATCCTTTCCTCCCCTCTTTGTCTTTTTTCATGGTGTCCATTTTCTCCTCCTCTTTTCTCATTTCCATCTTCCTTTTTCTTCAGTGGTGTCTCTATTCTCTCTCTCTGTCTTTATTTTTAGTTTTTAGTTTTAGTAATTTTCTTTATTATCAGAAATGTGATTAAATTGAACATTGCAAACACAACACACACTGTACACATGCAGTCCTTTATGATATATCGCGTACTGTCTGTCTGTGCTTGTGTTTAATATTACATAATATTTCCTCCACCTTCTTCCTCTCTGCTCAGATTTACAGTGTGTAATGTTTTCTATTTCACCCCCCCTCCTCCTCCCTCAGTCAGAATATCCTGGCCCGGCTGAAATGAAGACATTACTCAGCCCAACCAGCGTCTCTCTGTGAGCCCTAAATAAACCGTGACACTCTCCGTCTGCTCCGCTTTGAATATTTAAACTCGGCCTGACGTGCATTCGGGCGGCTCGTAAACATAATGTTGCATTTGTTCTGTCTCTTGCCGGTGCTCTCGTTTTTTGGAGGGAGGGAGGGAGGGAAAGAAGGAGGGATAGAGGGAGGGCTTCGCCGGCGCTGAAATCCAGTTTGGATCTGAACTATCTTTATCATCATCACTATCTTTGAAGTGGGAGATAAAAATAGATTTTTTTGGTGCCACAATGTTTGGAGCGCCTCTACACCCACAGCTGTCTGAAGCCAAAAGAGCAGAAAACGCGAGCCGAATAAAACCTGCTGTCATCTTTATTATGTGTTGTAGGGAAGTCAGTTCAATCTGTTGTCATGTTATGTAATTGATAAGGCTGAATATAGAAATCCCACCATTTCACAATCTCACCTGTACCTGAAAACAAAACGGGTTTCACTGTGATTGATTCTCAAAATCTGTAAGGAACAAAATCGATTTAATTCTTTACAGGCATTTTAAAACATATTGTTGAATTTTTCTCCACACTGGCTGATGAGTTATGTTGTTCACAGTGATGATGAGTTGATCCAAACTCACTTCAGTCTCTCTAGAAATGTTTTTGATTCATGTGTCCATTTGGCTCCTGGTGTAAAGAGGAGGACACTCTGGATCTGTGCCACAATGATCGGTCACAGTCCTCCTCTCAGCTCTGCAGTCACGTACACGTACAAGTTCATTTTAAATTCATTCATCACAGCTGCTGAAGGAAGAATTATTGAAATGAGCTGTGGGTGAAGTAGCTTTTATGAGTTAAATATATGCATCGCATGGTCTTATAATTACAGAACCATTCACTGAAGTTTAAAGATGATCTACAAACAAACGCAGTTGAATTTTTTTTTGTTGGTTTTAAGCAAATCCATGTATGAAAGAACCAAATCTTCTTCAGTCAAAGTGCCTCTGAACCGTTTCATAAGCTGACTCTGCAGGAGGAAGCCAAGCCTTTATTTCTGCCTCCATATCACACCTGCTCGTACCACAATTACAGAAACTCTGGAGGAGTTTTGACACTCTGCACTCTCCACACCAGAGAGAGACACTGGATTTGTGTCTTATCAGCCAATTAATTCCTCTCACATGATAATCTCGGGTGTAAATCAGCCCTTAACTAGATGTCTGGAGTAAAAACAAGCAGCTTTTGATTTCACCTGTTATATAAATTATGTGTAAATTGAATTAATAACATGTTAATCAAATGAATAAATCACAGACTCCTTCAAATCACTGTGCTTCAGATCCTCCGAGAGGAGCTGTAAATTTATTGAAAGACATTTTTCATCAGCTACAAGACTCAAAGGTCGGCAGGACACAGAGGTCGGATCAGATCAGAAGAAAAACTCATTTATAAAAACACTTTAGAGAGCAAGAGGGCGACTTTTTGATGAGTTGTCCAGCTGAAGCAGCGATCTGTGCAGCAGAAGTCCTTCAACATCACGTTCGAAATAATGGGCTAAAAATGAGATGTTTATTTCTAATCCACCTATAAGAGCTCATAGATGACGAGCAGTTACGTGGAAACAGATAAAATATCAAAAAATAAATATGTAAGAAAATAACCGAAGCTCAAATGTCAAACAAGAACAAACCTGTGTATCACAAAGAGGAATAAAAAAGGTAGAATTCACAGAAAACGTAAAGTGAGATTAAGATGTGGATGAGATAACACAAATTCTCCAGAATACTCCTGTTAAAAGAGCAATTATATTCTTCTCCAGTGTGAACTGTTTTCTCTGCACAGAAAAAGAGGGTTTTTTTTTTGTATTTTCAGATTGGTTACAGAGCGGTTCCTCGCCTGTTTTTACTATCAGTGTCTCCTTAGTGCTTGTTTGCACCCCGACTTCATTTATGTGTATTTCTTTGTAAATTCTTCACAATCCATGCATATAATGCTGAATGCATCACATGAGACCATTTAATCTGTGTTCATCATTAGCATGTGAACCAGCATGTAGTTAAATACACGTAATGTAAAGATCGAATATTTTGTTGTCTTTTTCAGCACCAGTGGCAGTAGTCGGTAATTGCAGATGTGTTTTTGGACCTCACTTTAGTTTAATTGCTTGTCAGTATTAATCTCTTTGTTTGTCAATTTGGCCATAGTAACTGTTTATTAAAAAAACAGTATCTGGTTGGCATCAGATCAGAAAACTTGAGTATGTCTTATTCTATAGGGCTGTTAAAGGACAACAGATTCAGGCATCCTCAGTATTTTTGTACTGATGCACATAGTTCTCACGTCTCTCTAAAGGTTTATATATATATATTTGTTATTTCCGATTGTCCTCCTGTTCGGGGGAAGCCGATCCCCTGCAGGCTCTGCTTGGTAATTCCTCTTTGGATTAGCATATGCATCCTCAGATCTGCATATGGGGCTCTCAGGAGAACAGCACAGTGCACTCAGGGGAGTTTAGGGTCACCATGAAAGGACGGTGTGGAGTTAAAGCACATCAGCTCTTAGATAACCTCCACACTGAGCTCAGCAAACTGGAGAAGTGTTAGAAGTTCATCTGCTGTTTTATTCACAACAGGCAAAAAGCAGAAACCATCTCTTATCCCGTTACCTCCTCACTGGTTCTGTAAAAAAGAAAGACCTTTGATGCTGCAGGTTTGTACCTGTGACCTCTTGTGACAGTCTGCCTGACACACACACACACACACACACACACACGCACACGTCTGGTATCTTTTAGACAAACCACCTTTTTGAAGTGACACATGTGCTTCTCTGTTCAGTGACTGTATTTCATAAACACGCAGTGTTTTTGAGCTGGCAGGAGGCTTCACTTACATAACCGACGTTTCCACTGCGATGCAAACATGTTTCTTTTTGTCCGTCATTGAGGTTTTGTTGGATGGTTTTTCTTTTTTGTGCAGCTTTTTTCACATTTTAGTCTAAAACAGCCGTATTTTCCTGCTAATTAAGTTCAGATGTGCTGCCTGGACGCTGGAGGTGAAACTCAGAGAAAATAAAGAATCAAAACTGTGCAAACCTCTCCATTGAGAGCCTTTTTTTTCCAAATTCACTGCTGGAGATAAACATCTGATTAATAATAGAGAGCTTTACTTTATTCAATAACTTTTAATGTAACCTGATTTCATAACCTGTTCAGATAATAAGCTAACAAGGTTTTAAAAGGTTTCACAGTTGATATTATATGAGTCATCACTTCACCTCAAACTTTCAATTACACATGTAAAAGCTTCGACAAAGCTTTATAATGCTGCTCTTTTTTTCTAACCTTTGCAGTAATCCTACAGAGGCTCCTGGTGTCGCTGCGTTAATGACAGCTGTTCAGCCGAGTGAAGCGTCGTTTATCCATCTCACCCTCTCGTACGACTTCTCAGGCGCTGGCGAGAGAGAGAGAGCGAGTGAGCCATTCAGCGGCGTTATAACTGCGTGTTATTATGAGTCACGGCCACTTCAGATGGTGAACGAGGCTCCATTTGTGTGTGTGAGAGAGAAGGGCAGAATAATTGGGTCAGCAGAAATTAGGCTGAATGTGAGAAATGAGTCAGGCCACTCAACCTGCTGCTGCAGTCAAAGCGCGCTTTAAGACGCGTAACGCTGCCAACCGATACTGCAAAGCCGACCAATTTTCTTTAGAGCATTTTAAAACCTCTGACTGGCAGCCAGATCTCTAATAGTGATGGATCTGGGTAAATTACAGTGTCCCTAATGTATCACAGAAAATCTTCTTTTCACTCTTTTCACTGATCGTGTCAGGAGATCTTCACCAGGAGCCTCAATTATAAAAACTCGGACCTGAGATCATCTTACAGTGTGGAAGATAAAGAGCATAAAAAACCTTTTTTTGAAGAATCTCATTTGTAATTCACACACCTGTGATCTTTAAACTTGAAATTGATGGCACCAGCTAACAGAACATATTTTGAGAGACGATAGTGATTTATAAACTGTGAATCATCACATATCATCATCCAAAGCTCCAACCAAGCAAACTTCAGCTGCTGATGAAGGAGCGATGTGGTTAAAAATGCTCCAAATGGTTTGAACTAAGGTTTCTAAAAGGTTTGGGAGGACATTTTTAAAAGTGCATACGTGTGAATATGTGAACTAAACCTCACGTGTCTGTAGGGTTCATGCGTGTGCAGTTTTTTATTGTCGTTACTGTTTCTGTCATGTGAACGTCACCGTTTTCAGAGCAGGATGACGAGCTGTCCACTGGCCTCTTTTTGCTCTTATTACCAATAAAATGGGCAGAATCGCCCCAGATAAAGGATTCAGCTGAATGTTTCTGTGAGCGGAGGACAGGAAGGCGACATGTGACCTGCTGTGGTTTAACAGGTGTATCTTAGCTGAGCTATTTTCAATCTTGAGTAGACAGAGGTGTCTATAATTCTTAATAATAATAATGATAATACACAAAAAGGAAGACAGCAGGAGACTTGTTCTATCTTTTCATGCTCATTTTGGTTAGTTTAGATAGAAAAGGCCTCTGTTTTACACCTTACTGCCTTTAGCACTTTCGTTCTAACACGAAAAAAGGAAAAAATATTGGTATTTAAAATTGGAAGCTCAGCACAGAAGAATGAATGAAAAACATCCTGTCTACATACTGATGTTAATGGATAAATTGACCTGTTTTCAGATTTATATGCTGAAGTGCTTTTTAATGTACTAGATGCACTTTTGTATGATGTTTCTGATGTGTATGTGGTCTTGACATGATAACAGGAAGGGACTGTGGTTGCTGATGTTAATACAAAGCGATTGTCAGTTAATGGAGGTTCATCATATTTGGTCCCGTCACATAGGCATCGTCTGCTCAAGTTGTGACAGATTCTCATCTCCGCTCAAACACAAAGACAGTAGACTCATTGTTCTCTCCAGAAAGAGGACGAGAGAAAAAATAAAACCCACCGCTGCTAACTTTTCAATTACTTTTAATCAAAGCACACTCATTCTTGTCATGGTTAATTTAATTAAAAGTGTTAATCTTCCAGGTTATGCCTCCAGGTAGCCGTGGAGATTTGAGATGATTGATGGGGCCTCTGTCTCCACTTTCATATCCTCTTTTCTAGCTGAGAGCACATTTCACTTGGTTTGGCTCAGGAAGTTTGGCTGGGTGAGCAGGAGGTATAGGTGGATGAAAGGAAGGAGTTTAGGAGGAAAAGATTGTCGGTTGGGTGGATTATGGATGGACAGCGAGGTGGGCGACTCCCCTCTTTTCCATCTTTAACTCAAAGATCGACTCAGCTTGCCATCTATTGGGAGCATTATCATTTTAACCAAGAATAACACTTAAATCACCAGTTGGATGGCTGGCTGGCTGCCTTGCAGGGATTTCTGTCATTCCCAATGTAATTAGTGTGTAAGGGGAGCCAGGAGAGACTGGCGCCAGACTCGGGCTGAATAATACAGGGGGAGGTGTCGGAGCACTGATGGATAATTTAACATGGATCTCCAGAAACCAGTTACACTTTTCAGTACCTGAGTACTCTGCAGAGAGACTGTGACATG
Organism: Scortum barcoo; assembly: GCA_023238725.1. Classification (NCBI taxonomy): domain Eukaryota; kingdom Metazoa; phylum Chordata; class Actinopteri; order Centrarchiformes; family Terapontidae; genus Scortum; species Scortum barcoo. The sequence continues at coordinate 2,053,929 of CM041539.1, forward strand.
TGAATGTGCTGGAAGTTGAGACTGACAGATTTCCATAATAATAAATCTTCCTCTTTTTTTCTGACAGTTGTAGAATAAAGCCTTTATCTCCAGTGATTAATGTGCAACATTCAGCGGGAATGCCAGAAAGAGAATTATTATTCATAGTATTCATATGAAATGATAAGTGCTCTGATAAGGCCTGTGTTGGTTTTTTCTGTGTTTCCCCTTCAGATAATTTTCCGCAAGATCAGTGAGGTGAAGAAGGAAGAAGAGGAGAGGCAGCGAGCGAAGAACGAGGTGCAGCTCACCATCCCGCAGGACCATCCTGTGCGGAAGCTTTTCCAGAAGTTCAAGCAGCAGAAGGAGCTTCGTAACCAGGGAGCTGCAGCCGCCTCACAGCTGGACCTGGAGAAGAACCAGCTGCAGGTGGAGCAGCACCACCACCAGCACCTGCACCCCCACAGCCTGCAGCTGGGCCACTCCAGCCTCCAGCACTCGCTGCCCCTCAGCCTCCAGCGGCCCCCCTCCTCCATGCAGAACGGGGCTCCGCCCAGCAGCAGCGTGCTGACTGTGTCTCAGGTCACGCCCATGCAGAGCTCGCTGGCGTACAGCCATCCCGGCGAGCCTCCCATCAAGCAGAACAACTGTGATATCATGGAGCTGCAGCCTAGTTCTGCTGGGGGGGGCGGTGAGCAGACTGTCAGACTCAAAGTCAGCACCAGCCCTGCGCTGGGGAAGCCGGCCGTCAAGGCCAGCGGCTGGATGCGCCTGAAAAACAACATGGCTCCAGTGGAGACCAAGAAGGAGGGGCTGAACAACAACGTGAAGGCCGTTTCCGTGGAGATGCTCTCTCAGGAGGGTAAAGGTCAGGAGGCGGGAAGGAGTGGGGACGTGGAGGAGGGGGGGGTGTCCAGCAACAACCCGCTCCGCCGCAAGACAGACTCCTCCTGCGACAGTGGCATCACCAAGAGTGAGCTGCGGATCGACCGGGCGGGGGAGGCGCGGACCCCCGCCGCCGTCACCCCTCTCCTCCACAGCCCTCTCCCCGGAGGAGCGGGGTCCCCTCACCCTTTCTGCCCCATCCCGGAGCAGGCCCTGCAGGCTGCGCTGCACGAGACCCGGCTGGAGCTCCGGGGGGACATCCAGACTCTGGGAGGCCGTCTGGGCGCCCTGGAGAGTCAGGTAGCTGAAATTATAAAACTTCTGTCGGACAAGAAGCGGCCGTCCACAGGGGGACCGTCTGCCGCCACCACACCCAAAACCAAAATACAACGTCAGGACATTTTCACCGTTTCCAGGCCTGTTTCTCCAGACTCAGAGAAGGACGAAGGACTCTGAAGAGAGCTTGACCAGTGGTGTGGGGAGAGTCCTGGAACACACAGCGGTCCACTGCTGATCGCCTTTATCACTTCAAGGTTACACTCGATTTTTGGGCATCTGACGGATCCAGCTACGCCACTGGCTTCTTTAACGTTTGCACACAGACTTTTACCTCCAGGTGCTGTGAGAGTCCAGACTCCACAGTGACCTGGGTACCGTTTTTTTGATTGTACATACCTCTCTATGCATGTCCAGCTGGATTCTGGCCTGCCAAAGAAACAACTGAACGTACTTATTGCCTGTATATTATGCAGTTGACTGCATGCAAATCGGATTTAAGAGAACTGACGTTTTATTGAGCTACACTGTACATATGAATATTTTTCATTGATAATTTACTATGTGGACATTCAGGGTTTGCATACTGGTAGCACTATAAACATTGAATAACAAAAGGGTTAACTGGCAAAGGGATTGTGCATGGATTATTTCTAATTAGAGGAACGGAAAGTGAGTTTTTTTTTTTGTTTGCCTGTAAGATCAAATCGAATCGAAGTTTGACCTCGCCCTCTAAGAACACAGTTTCCCAAATGTGATGAAGCAGTGTCTCTTAACAGGGAGGGAATTTTCTGGTATGTTTTTATATTGATTAGTTTTGCTTCTTATAATAATTTCTATTTTTGATTACAGAAAAATCCTCGGCCTCTGTTTGTAAACCCATAAATGGTTATTTTGTTAGGATCCTCCTCGTGTCTATGCATCCCTCGGGTACGCCGCTTGAATATTCTCAATATTATATGTTCGTTTATCATGTCGGTGACTGAGGGAGGGTTTTTTATTTTTGTTCCATTCCTTTGCATGAATCAGGGATGGCAGAATGCACTTTGGGTAAAGCTGAGATGACAAGAAGGCTTTGGGGAAATAACACAGAGTTTAGTTCACATAAAAGTCCACTCAGCACAGTGACATGTAATCCCACAGCCCCAGCACCACACACGGCAGTCTTAACCAGCGATCGCTCACCGAAGCTCTCGCTCTAAACTCTATTAACGACAGCAGCTTTGCATACGCAAAAAGCTCAAGTAATAAAAAATGGAATACTGTACTTTTTATGATATCAGTTTTCTAGATCTGCATGCAAAGGAGTTTTAGTTTAGTTTTATGCGTGTTATATCCATATATATATATATATATATATATATATATATATATATATATATATATATATATATATATATATATATATATATATATATATATATATATATATATATATATATATATATATATATATATATATGTATATATATATATATATATATATATATATATATATGTATATATATATATATATATATATATATATATATATATATATATATATATATATATATATGTATATATATATATATATATATATATGTATATATATATATATATATGTGTGTGTGTGTGTGTAAGAGCTCACAGGCACGCACACACACACACACACACACACACACATACTTACTTCATGCATACAAATGCACAGTGTGATGGCGTCTCTTGATGTGAACTGTGACGGCCCGGGGAGAATTTTTTCTCCACAGAAGGCAGATCGGTCGGTTTTGTCAGAAGTCGAGGTTTTTCAGGTCTTGTAAATTCAGACGCAGCACTCATCCCATGACTCACACACACACGATCATATTTGATAAGGCAGAATAATAAGAGAAAAGCAGAACAGATGTATGGTGGAGCCATCATGGAAAGCTCAGATAGTTTTAAATAAGTTGATCCTTGCCTTTCCTGCTTTCTTACATTATCTATAAAGTGACTGATGGACAGAAAACGGGCTGATGTGAAAATTCCCGAGCCAGATGTGGATGTTTCAGGCCGTGTAACACGCCGTCTGGTGGCCATATCAGAGGTCTTCTTGGATAAGTTAACATCTGGTTGGATTTCATGTCTTTATCAGGTGATTGACAGGAGAGAGATAACAGGAAATGAAGATAGAGAGATGGGGGAGTGTAAAAATAAAGTTCCCCTATCAGAGTCAAACCTACCTTAAACCTCCAGGCCACCAGAGCCAGATAGCTGATAAACACATGATTTGACCATTTCAGTTGATTTATATTGTTTTTTTAAAGTAAATATGTTCAGTGTTGGACCTGCCAATGCAAAGTATCTATACAGACAGATACCAATATAAGGTTTTAAAAGGAAATATGATATATTTTGCACACTTCAGTCTAATGCCGGGTCAGAGTAGACTAAATGACAAAAGGTGTCAGGAAAGAGGATTTTTACTCTTAACTGGTGTCCTGTGTCCATAATTTAGCATATCAGAGTTTATTTACTTTAAAGCTTCACAGCATCTGTAACATCCTGCATGAGGTTTTGGTGCCAGACATGTTGATTTTGTTGATCCAGGAACTCTGCAGGTAAAAAAAAATCTATTTGTGCAAGGAACACATGCAAAATGAAACAGAAATATGGATACCTGTGCAGACTTTTCTCTCCTTGAAGAAAGTCTTAGTTGTTCAAGTGAAAAGTGGCAATAGAAGCTGCATGTGGAGGATTGATAAGGGTTCAACAGATCATCTTACATATCACTCGGCCAACTCACAGTAGAAATTTAAGGCCCTCGATGTTAAATGGAGATCATTTCAAATAACAAGTATTGTGTAGTCTCATCCCGGCAGAGATAGGTGTGCATGAAAAAGAATCGATGAGAGAAAATATCGACGTGCTTGCATCAGCATCGATTTAATGATCCTAGTTGAAAATGAAGACAGTTTGCTTGTGTAGTTTTTCATTCTTGGAAAAAAGTTTGAACTAAAACTCCCAAACTTTCGCACCAAAGCACAAAAAAGTCTGTTTCCATATTGGTGGAAGTCTGTCATGATGTTAGACTCATTCAGTTTAGTCTCTCTCTGCTGTCAACAGACTGGAAAGTGATGTGGATTAATAACTTTGTAATGCTAATTGGCACAAAAATCCCACCAGCTGAAGACGAGATTTCTGTCACGATATGGTAATCAGATATTGCTTTGGAACACTTTTGAAAGAGTTTGTCTTTTAATGACTTCTGTTGTGAAAATTTTATTTAAATGGGAACTTCCTCCTGTGCACACGAGCCTGTTTTCTGCTGCTGGGAGTTTTACAGAGTTCAGACCTTTTTCTCTCTGCTGTTGGCCACTGAGCAGATCCCCTGCAAGAGTCGGGGGGCAAGTGCCTTGCTCAGGGGCACCTCAGCAGCAGCTTCAGGCAATCTGGCCAGCCAGCATGAATGCAGAAATGAATTTATTAGAGGATTTCCATGATGGCTTACACTGTACCCGTGTAGAGCAGCACATGCCAGTATGCTTCATATCTTACTATCTTACATCTAACATGTCACTAATATCGAATATCATGCAAAGCTATGCAACATTTGAATCTCTTACAGATGTAAAGAGGCTGATTCTGATGGACTTTTGTTGTTCCATAGTAAATAGTGTCAATAGGCGAGCCAAGAATATTGGTAATAATTGCTAATATATATATATATAAATATATTTGAGGGATTGAGGATTTGTTTGTGTGTGTAGATAAGATGAAGTTATTTATATCCACCAACCAAATGTGACACCGAAACTGACCAAATGATGGATTGCATGAAATCAGAATTAACTGTCTCTACTTTTTAAGGAAGGAAGTGAGTCAACACTTTCCTCCTCCCCAGTGGCTGAACTGTAATAAGTGTGAGTTTTCGTGAGTTTTCGCGCCACCAACAGGTTCGAAAACACCTGAATCACCTCGAAAATGGAATTGCTTCAGATGTATTTTAGATTAATGCAAACATAGGAAGAGTACATGCTAAATCAGCAAGTTTATATTCAAAGCTGACTGACAAATGAGGCTGAAATATTCTACAAAGGTCACTTTTTGATTTGAATAACTAAGACTTCCCTTTGGTTAAAACAAAAACATCTTTAAAGACTGAATCAACTTAAAATAAAAACTCAATATGTTCTCATGTTTACCTTAGAAACTTCTCCAGTAAAGGTCTTCACAGACATAGGTCCACGTTATATTTATTAAAAGGTCTGTTCTGTTGCTGTGCTCAGACATTTTTTGGGGGCCAGTCAGTCAGGAAAGATTTCATGTTTTGCTGCTCTTTTGGTGCACTGATCGAGCTTTGGATCTCATCTAACTGTCCTTGGATTTCTTTTTATTTCTTTATATATTTTCCATGGATCTGTTTCGGGTTTGGATGCCAAGTTTTTTCTGACCCGTGAAGATCTCTTTCACTTTCCAGCGAGCTTTGTGACGCTCCTGTGATGCTCCAGTTTGCCGTGGTTAGTCTTCACATGGAGTCATCACGCCGTTATTCCTGAAGTAATAGTTTAGTCAGCTTTCAACACACTTTAAAAACTTTCTTAACTCAATTTGAAAGAAAAATCCACAAATATTGGTAAAGTTTCTTTGGAAAACTGACAGTGTTAGTAGTTTTTCCAATCCAGTTTGACAAAATTAATCTTTTACATCTAAAATCAGGTTTGAGCACCAATTGTCATGAACACGAAAATCTATAATAGACCTGTTTGTCCAGCCACAGTTAGAGAAAACAGACCATAATGCAGACAGCTTGCTTCTTTATGAACGTGCAGATGGCGGTGAGTGAGATATTTTTCCTCTTTTTGACGAGGTTTTTGCAGTTTGACCAACTCGGCACATCTCATCTGGCAGCACAGACTCTTTTCTGGGAGACATTAAAAGCTTTTTGGGAAATCAGGAAACCACTTCAGACACAGATGGAGGAGAAATGGCTGCAGCAAAAAAAAAAACTATATTACAAAATCACTCCCAGAATGCACCAAACATCGTAGATTTATCGTATTCATCTAAATCTGGGATGCACTTTTCCTTTAAAGATCTCTGCAGATGTTCAATTTGATTCACGCTGATGGTGGCTCGACGATCACCGAGCTCTCATCGTGATGGAGCTGAAGATTACGCCCGACAAAAACAAAAGCCAGGATGAAAAACAAGAGAGAGGAACAGCTGTAAAACAGTCAGTCACTAAAGTCTAAAACATATCACATCTAAAAGTTTCCCTTAAGTAAGAGTTTATTAAGAGAGTCTATTAAGAATTTTTTCGAAGATGAGTGAGATCAATACAGTTAGATATTTAAAAAAATAACCCCCTAACCCAGGATTTAACCCTTCCCACTAAAAAAGGCACACTGAAAACATTAAAGTAGTACCTTAAAATGACTTTTAATTCTACTTTTAATGCTGCAACGGCTCCTAATACATCTGAACGTGTGTTTTGATCAAACATCCCCCAGAATCAACTTTAAATTGGAGTCTTCTCCTTTTTTATTGTCCCAGAAAATGTCTCCTGCACCTCATATCTCCCAAACAATTGATCTAAATCTTCACCAAAATGTCTTCATGCAACAGATTATTCTTTAATGTCACTAAGTCAGTACCAGCAGGACATATTTTATCTATTTTTACTACTCTAAAAAGAAATATACTAGATTAACATATATAATTACTTGGATATAGTTGCTTTAAAATCAAATTCAGTTTTGGAAAGATGTTCTTGTTTTTCAGGAAGAAGTAACTTCAACATTTTTAATCATTAATCTTTCTGCACAAGTTTAGAAATCTGCAGTTATCAAGATGTTTGTCTTAAGAAGGAATGCAGAATGACTTGAAAATCTAGCGTTTTGGTGAGATTTAATCTGTAATAAACACCATAAAATTCTTTTGCATTAGCATTTGCGTATTCTTAAGGATAACATTTAAGAAAACATTTCACCTTTGGTGGCAGAAATCTGAATACAAAGGGGCTTTAAACAAAATTCACACACTTCAACAACATAAATCTTTACCACAACAGCTTTATGTGGCAGATTGTGTGCAGAAAGCAACCACAAAAAAATATGGCCATACAGAATCTTAATTATTTAGAGAGAACGAAGGATCACCATATCTAAAAAAAATACCTAAAATGGCCTAAAAAAGGCAACAAAAACATTTAATTATGTTTTATATAATTTCCTTCGTGCTTATAGCGAGAAAGTTTGCCAAAAGTAGTATTAATCTGAACATGTTTGACCGCGGTGTGTATGGGGACTGAAGGGTGCCACTGGAATAACTGTAGACTTTTGCTGTGTTTTTATAAGCAGATACTAATAAGTTTGAATAAATAAATAATAGAAAATAAAAATATGACATATTAAATTACTAAAATAAAAAGTATTGATCAAATCTCTATTTTTAATGAATTAATTTATTATTTAGTTTACTTTCATAATAATTTGATATTAAAACAAAACACTGACTAAATTTTATTTTGAAATTTTTTAAACGTAAAACGTCATTTAATATAAATGTTGCCATTTCATATTAAAATTAAATTAAAAAGACAGAATGAGACAAAGACAAAACTAGCTTATTAACTTTTTTTTCTTTCTTTGCGTCTTATCTTATATCAACTTCAGACAGTAAAAGTCTGTATTTGCTCCAGTGGTGTGCACCATGTCGAGACATCTGTCTGAAATAAGTTAGATTTTTTTGGCTCTTCCTGCAGCTGAAGGAGCTCTGAGTGCTGAGTGAGGTTCACAAGTTTAGTTTTGCAATACAGCGATTCTATTTTAAAATCTGAGACCGAAGTAAAACGCTCCCTCAGCGGTTAAAGTGGACCGAGTTTGAGAGTTTCTCCTGTCGAACTTGCCTGAAACTGGTCGATTTGTCAGGACGTGTGGGGAGGAGACGCAGGCTGCAGAGAGCTCGTCCTCTTCTTTATTAATTTGACAAGAGAATGAAGGGCGATTCCTGTGATCTGAGCCCTGCACACACACACACACACACACACTTTTCAGCACAGGATTTTTCGGCTTTGCCACTTGAATGTACAAACCCTCCCCCTCCATCCTGACCTCTGTCCCCTCTCTCTTTCTCAGCTTTTTCACTGGGACTTTACATTTGGGGAAGAGCTCTCCTACTTTCTTTCTCTCTTTCCATTTTGAAACTGGTTGGAGGTCCTCTTCCACCCCGTCTCTCTTCTGCATCTCATTTTTTTTTTCCTCCTCTAGGGTCTCCTCTCCTTTCTCCACCTTCTCTCCTCTGATCCTCCTCTTCCTCCCTGTCCTCCCTTTGATCTCCATCACACTCTCCTCGGCATGCTGATGATGCTCAGTCTGTCTGCGTCATGCCGACCGACTGACACACCATGAATCCGCCTCTCCGGGGACGACCGAGGGGCCTCATTTATTAAAATCATCCTCCAGCTTGATTCGATTCTGCATATTGCATCGCAGATGACACTAAAAGGAATGGAAGTCATTCCCTAGACAGCGATGGGATTTATTTTTTTTTTATTGTTTCACTTATCGCAGAAAATCAACACAACCTGCAGAATTTTCTCAACCGGGATTAATTTTTTCATCAATCTCGGCTTTAGCTCGGATCGGGTCATAAAGCTCTGGATGATTTTAATAGACGGGGGCCCTTTAGGAGAAGCTTCTCTCTTTTTTCTACTGGAATGTTATCAATTTCTACTGTTTTGTTAAAGCGAAGGTCGGGAGCAGCACCGACGTCCCACACTGACTCATGTATTGATTTACAGCTGCACACCTGAACTGTAGTGTCAGAATAATAAAGCCGTCTGGGATACTCTCTCCGGGCCTCCTGTCTGTCTCTGTCTGTCTGTCTGTCTCTCTGGTTTCAGAAACGCCTCCCTCTTCCCTCAGTTTTCTGAAAGGGGCATTAAGTGATCGATGAACTTTATTGACCTGTGTTGATCACCCAGCAGGAGCTGAAACGACATGAAGGAAACTTTCTCTGGCCTGGAAGTTAAACAAAATAAATTCACAAAGATGTAATTCATTTTCCTGAAAACACACCTGAAAATATGCACTTACAGCTAAAACTAATGCAAATAGGGGTGGACAAATTAATAGAAACACCTGAGAAACTTTGCAACAGATGGATGGATGGAATTCAGTTGTTATAGCGGCCAGGTACATAAAAATACATACATACATTAAAAAAAAATACAAAATAATTATATAAAATACAATATTTTAAATAGAATAAGATAAAAAAAATATCAAATAACTTACAGACAAAGTTCAGTGAACATCTAGTATCCATACAAAAAAAGGTAGAGGCAAATAAATTCACAAAGACGTGATTAATTTTCCTGAAAACACACCTGAAAATATGCATTGCCAGTTTATTAGGTTATACCAAGCCAAAGCTAATGCAAATGGGGTGGACAAATTAGTAGAAACACCTGGGAAACTTTGAAACAGGTATTTTTAGATCAGTTCTCAGTTTAAGGGAGTCCTAATTTGTGATAAACTTATAAATATTTGACTTTATATTTTGACAAAAACCTTCAAATTCTTCCTGTGTTCACAAACGCTCCCCTGAAATGGATAGTTGCATGTCCAAATAATTTTGCAACTTAAAACTTGTGAATGGGTGAAACTCACTCTGCAGGTCAGAAGAGTGCAGCAAACAGACGTCCCCTCCAGCTGTTTAATCACACAAAGAGTTCGTGTAAAAACAGAGAAACGACTGAAAGTCGAGAGATCAAGTTTATTCCTGAACTTCAATTTCTTTCCTCTGCAGGTCCTGCTTCTTATTACACTAACTGCTCTGTCAGAAGTCAGATACAGATTTTTAGAAAAACCTCGAGTGTCAGACTTTTCATCTCGTCCCGCAGCTTAACCTTTTTAGATGTCTTCGGTAATATTCATTGCTCACCTTCTCCTCAGGCTCCCTCAATCTCACTTTTTCTATTTTGTTAACGTCTGTGTGACCAGAATTCATATTACAAGCTTTTGGCTGCAGCCCCCTAAGAGGATCAGAGTAATATGAAATAATCTTTAGTCCCACTTTAACGCCGCAGAATCTCATTATGGTACTTTGACAGACTTTTTTTTTGAGCATCGCTGCTTTAGTTTGTGTTGTTTCAGCATTCAAAAAGCTTGATTCCATTTTCTTATCAGTGTTGCTGTTTGTCCGTCTGCCTTTCTGGCCATTAATCTGTCCAACTAATCCAATCAGGTGTTCCTCTGACACCACGTCTGCGGTGTGAAAGGCTCTGAATCTCCGAGGCCAATTACCGGCAGACAGCAGAATTATCACGGTTAGTTTCCCCGCGAGTGATGGCGAGTGCTGCCTCGAGCCAAAGGAAACAGAGGAGAAATTAGCCTGTCAAGACTCGGTCGCAGCTTCAGCCTGGCCCACCTGCTGCTCCGCCTGGACACGCGAGGCCTCCGCCGTCTGCAAAAGTTAGAGCCGAGCCTCATTTTGGAGCTTATCTCCATTAGCGTCTCTGCAAATGGAGAAGAGGAGGAGGCAAACTTTTTTACCCCCAAACTGACACTCGTCAGCTCTTGGAAAACACATTTAATTGGTTGCTGGTGAAAACTAGGAGTGTGAAAGGCTTTCTCTTACTGAAGCGAAGGTGCTCCTGGAGCTCATTTTCTCCACAATCGTTCCTTTTTAGTGTCAATCACGACGCATCTTAGTTTCTCTTGTGTGAGTCAACAGCTTTAGAGGCACTTTCACTCTGAAGTTGAGAAAACATCACAGCTCAACTTGAAATTGTGGTTTTATAAAAAAGAATATTTGGTACAATGTGGGTAAAGGGTATCAAACTTTTCGATAAAACTCTTTAATTTGTCACGCCAGCCTGACGAAGAGGCCATCCAAACGCATTTCTTATTATTCATGTGTGAGTCATCGGCTTCACCTCTTTATTGTTCTCAGTGCAGATTTATTATGGATGACTCATTTAATATCTGGTGATTAAGGGAGAAAAGATCTGTGAGATTATCGTACACTTGTTAAAGTAACCTGAAAAGTTGGAGAAGCAGTGAAAACTCAAAGGTAATGTTAAGATTTAAAAAGTGATGGCGCAGACTTTGGAGCTGTGCTTTTAACACTTTGTTGAGATGAAGCCTTGTGGTGGACTGACTAATAACAAAATGCCGCTAACCATCACCTCAGCGCTCTTCAGGAAGAGAAGAACTGCTTTCAGAAGAGGGAGGTCGATGTCCCGTGAAGCAGAAGGAAACCCTCGAGGAAAGTTCTTGTAATTCTTTATCGATCGAGCTTCCGTGAGGTTAAATGTGCGGCCTGAAACCACACAGATTTCTTTGCTCCTCCACATGCTGACATGCTTTAGTTTGCTTCTTATTTTGTAAAAAAATGGCACAATCAGTCATTTTCAGGTACAGTATATTCATATTTTAGCATTTTATTGATGCATGAAAGTTCACTACTGATGTTGGAAATAGTAGTTTAATTAAGGTCTGCCAGCTGATTATCTTAATGATTAACAAGCAAACTAATCAATGATGAAGACTGTGAGATGTGATAGATGATACAGAGCAGGCAAGACTCCAGAGGTACCTGAACGCATCAAGTCAGCCAACAGGGTGAATTCATGCTTTCTACTTTTTATTATAGTTAAAAAAAGAGAGAGAGAAAAGTGCACACCGTTTTTATGGTTTAATCATCTTTGTTACTGAGATTAAAATCAAACAACATGCAGGAAAAGACTTCAGAGACGAAGATCACGCACCAGAACATCAGGTAAGATCTGCAAAGATTGTGTTGTTTTTGCTCCCATGTTACAGCCAGAAAACTCATAAATTTTACATCTCTCACATCAAAAATGCAAAACAAAACAAGTGTTCGATATGATGGTGTTCCACTTTATCACACCCAAACTGGGACAGTAGCTCAGTCTTTAACAAAGGAGAGACTTTATGTAAGAAGACTGAACTTGTTGTTCTGAAGTCACCTCTTTCATTCACCCAGCAGGGATTTAATAATAATAATACAAGGAAAGGAGATTTATGGACTTTAATGTTTCCAAAAGCAGCTGTAAATGCAGCACACTTATCAGAATGAAAGGCTGTGAGAGAGGAGTTAAAATGCTTCACCTGATCTTTGTTGAGTTTGTTTAGCTGCTTTGAAAACACTCATTTTGTCCCTTGAAGTCAGTTATTAGACTCTGAAGTGTCTTTGATATCAAGCAGCATTTTACCAACTCAGAGCTTCACAAGCATTTTCTCTCCAGACGTTATCCTTCCCCCTCAGCTGCTCGATATCAGTGGAAATACTGTATTAATGTTCATATAACCTTTAATTATCCTGTGAAAGATCAGCTGCATGTTTGAAGGCTTCGTGAGAAACTGGAAAATTGGACTGTTAATAGAAAAGCATCTTTCCCCGTTGGACTCTCCTTCTTCTTAGATTCAAAATTGAATCTTGCCATTGATCAATGAGGCTTCAGAAGTGTCGGCTCGACTGTGAAAAGATCAGTTGAGTGGAGAGAAGAAAATGATTTCTCTTCTTGGAGGCTGTAATTTTAATCTCTCGTTTATTGTCAGTAATCCTCTCGCAGGGTCTCCTGATGACGTAACGGCTTTCAATTAAAGTTTGGAGGTGTTTTCTGATCTGATGCTCCTCCAAAGACAGGCATCACTCGTCTTTGCCTTTAAAAACATTGTCAGATGAAAAATCGATGTGTTTAATTGACGTGACGACATGATGGTTTAGATTTGGTTAAGTTGTCGTGAGCACAGTAACTAATAATGCTGAAAAAATATTGTGAAAGTAAACCAAACAAGTAAAAAAGACTTAAAGTTCAAGATAAAAGACAAGAAGGTCGAATATAAGATGAAATAAATGCTCACCTAAAATAAAAAAGTAAAATAAAATATACACTGATGCTTGTTAGTTTAATCACTTACAGTCTTCATGGATTCTTCTTTTATTATCTGAAGTGTAAATGTTGAAGTCCTGAATGATTCAGAAGAATCACCAGCTGTCATTCTCTGTAAAGATGCTTAACTTGCTCTATCTGAACGCTTTGCTTTGTATTAACTTGAAAGGATGGTTGTAAGGAGTCGGTCATGTGAGGGTTAAAATGTACTGCACAGGGTCAACAGCAAACTGTGTACATTAAATGAATGCTTATTTACCATAAACAAAGGCTTTAATTAACATAAGGCATCCATTTTTATTATTATTTATGCTGTTAATTAGCAGAAATTAGATGTTAGATGTGTTACAGCTGAACTTTATGAATTGTATTTGTAATAATTATAATAATAAGTATTGAAACTGACACCAAAACAGCTGAATTCTGATGATTTGTGATCCATTATAAGTATACGATAATTAAAAGAACAGAAAACATGAAACAACAGATCCTCAAACATTGGAGGAAACAGATGAAGAAGAAATGGGAGTCTTGGATCTACTTTTCTTTGAGGTGACTGTCTCTGAGTTCACTAGATCAAATGTCAGTTTGACCTCGCTCGAATGCTGCACAGGTGAGAAAACTACAGAAAAAAACATCCTCTGGTAAATATTTCTTGATGAGCCACAATTCATCAATCCACTCAGTATTTCTGTGCAGTGCCTTTGTGCTTGTTTGGCAATAAACTCACTATTTACTGAGTCCTACATCACATTTTAAATATTTTATATATATATCTGTGGTTCATTATCTCAGTTAGTTTACAGGTGAAGAGTGTTGCATGGTACCAAAATCATTTATTTGTATAGCACTTTTCAGAACAAAATTACAAAGGGCTTTACTTTGTTCAGACAGGATTAAAAACATCACAAGACTGAGGAAAATAAAATCAGACGCACAAAAATAAAAGGAATAAAATATAAAAGGCCTTTTAAAAAGGTACGTTTTATTTCTTTCTGCATTTATATTTCTGATCCCTCCTCTTCTGCATCATTATCAGTATGCAGTTCATTTCTTTTGGTTGCTTTTAATTTTGTGCATTGGTTGCATTGTTGCTCCTCTATATTAAAGTGTAAATTTCCCAAAATGGGAACAAAAAGTCTCTCCGTGTGTGGATAAAATCTGCTTTTGCTGCTGGTTTCTGGCTGAATGGGATTATGTGATGTGTAACGGTGGTACAGTGGCAGCGTCGTGACCTTCCCGTGCTGTGATGGCATTATTGTTTTTATCTCCTGCAGAGCAAGTGGGTGTGCTGTGACCCCTCAGCCGCCCTCATCTTTACATTATACATCAGTGATATTTAAGTCTGACGGACTGCATCCAGTGGGCGACCAGCTCTAATGCAGTGAGGGGGGAGGTGAGGGAAAACTGTGTGAAGTGCTCTTTTTTTCCTCTGGCTCTTCTATTTTAGCTGGTTTTATTGTCCTGTTCAGTGTATTAATAAGTGTTGATGTAATGCATTTCCTACTTTGAACTGCCATTCACTTTCATCCATTTAAATCACTTGAACGAGAAATTTAGAAAACATTAAAAGGAACGAGGGAAAGAGGGAAAGAATGGGACAAATAAATGAAAATGGAGGGAATAAATTGCTGATTTCAAGCCAGTGTTTTAGATACTACGTCTATATTGGAGGATTCTGCATGTCTACATTTACATTCAGTATAAATAATAATGTAGTAATGACGTGCAGATACTGTAGAAAGTGAATTTTAACAACATTGTCTCTGAACTTAATCCCAAGTTTTTGCAAACTCCCAATAAGGTTGATGTTTTCTTAACTGGAATGAGTATGTTTTAAGATTTTATTTAACTTTGGCACAAAAACTAACAAATTAAAAATAGAGAAAGATCATGTTGACTGTTGAAATTTTAGAATAACAAGTGATTGACACACAACATAATTAGTTTTTAATGCATTTTCATCTTAAATGTAAAGGAGGGTCATTTTAATATGAACAAATAGAAAAATGCCTCAATTTTTCTTATAAGGACACTTCATGTAAACTGCAAACTAACTGGAAACTAACCATTGGTTGAACGTAGTGGAGTAAAACTAACTCAGTATTTCCCTTTTGAGATGCAGCAGAGTATAAAATCAAGTAAACGAGCAGTGTAACTTCCTCCTTTCTTCAAAACCAACTAGGAAACTGGTGAATTATTGCTCTCCATGATTCTTTCCACAATCCCTGAAAAATTGCTGTGTGCAGATTTTTCTGCCAACGAAACAAAAGAGTTCATCAATCAGCCTTCACCCACGCCGCCCCCGTCATATTACGTGTCACCGTGAATAAAAGGTGATAACGATCTCGAAGGCAGCAAACGTCCCTGGAGACATCTCTCTCCGGCAGAGTCGCTCCTCCGTCTGAGCCGCGTGGTCCTCGCAGATCCTCCTCGCCACCCGCCCGTCCCTGCAGGAGCGAGCTGTATAATTCATAACCTTGTTGGTGTCTGTCAAGCTGTTTCAGAGGCAGCAGAGAGGAAGCTGCCCTTAAGGCTCGACTGCAAAATCAGCTCACCTGCAGCGAGAGAAAACCTGACCCTGTTTTAGTGACCCAGACTCTGATCGGCCTGAAAGGTGTTAAACAGGCTTATTTGCATGTAAAATTACAGGCTGACACTACGCTGTGTGTAGTTTGGTTATTTTACCGCCTGAAACTTGTTTTATGATCTCCAACCACAACAGAAATAAAAGGTTTCAATTAGTGGTCCATCGATAAGCTGAGCAGTTGATTAGCTCATTGCAGATATATCAGTATATGTCACGGTATGTCAGTGTATGTCAGTATATGTTAGTATATGTCAGTATATGTCAGTACTGATGTGTAAAAATGTTTGGGTTTGAGGTCATTTAAAAACACGACAGTGAGTCCACTAAAGAGCACCAACAACTAGATTTCTTATCTGTACTTACACTTTTGTTCATCGTTTTGTTTTTTTTAATTTCCCGCACGTTGGTGATGCTACGCTAAGTTGAGTTAAACTTAAGTTATCCGTGCTTGTTTGCTGAAAACAGGGTTCACAAGAAAGCTGAACTATACAGTGAATATGAAACCAAAAGTAAAACCAAAACAAAAAGTTTAAAGAGGCTAAAAAGCACCTTAAAGTTGGTGACAATTATTTGTGGTATCATCAATACCAGCGCCTTCATTTACAACACATGTCACTGATTATTTTTATTCTTAATTATGATTGGTTATCTGTGGAGCCATTGTTTGAACCAACGTTTGAGGAATAAACCCGACTTTTGCTCATAAATCATTTTAAAACATCAGCACTTTTAAACCTGCACAAGAACAAGAGAACTAAACTATCTGTAATGTTCAGGATGGTTTTAATTAACAAAGGTCTCTCAGGTTTCTGTTGCATTTTACTGAAGCAGATTTTCTGTCAGAGATTCATATTTTAAGAGCAGAATTCAAATACTTTATCTTCAGAGGCATATTTCTTTAAATTTTGTTGGTTCTTTACATGACATCTGTAGGATGACACCCTAAACGAAGTCTGGATGCACCCCTGATTCAAAATCCAAACTGATGTCTTACATCTGTTTAACACAGAACATTTAGAGTCAGTGTGGTTTTGCATGTTCGAAATCTCAAAGTGTTTCTTACAGTGAGTGAATGACATTCCTCAACAGTCCCTCTGACCTCTGAATTACCTCTTTAAACAAACGATGAAGGGAGGGCGGCTCATTTCAGCCTGAATTAAAGGTCTGATATGAGTCACTGTGTCTCCCCCCTGAGCTCCTCCTCCTCCTCCTCCTCCTCCTTCCTCCCTCCTCTGTCTGCATTACAGTCCCCCTCGCCAGGAGCTGTGGCAGCCCCACCCGCCCCCCCGCCCTCCTTCCTACAGCCGAAGGAGGAAGTGGTAATGTCAGGAGTGATTAGGACAGCAGGGGTTGTGACAGTGACTCTTCTGTCAGGGCCGTTGAGGATAACGGAGGTCTCAGGAGAGCTAACGGTCCAGACAGCCAACCTCTCCTCCGTTTCTCCTTTTAACCTCTCCATTTTCCCTCCACCCTTAAAAGCCTCATCAGCTCTCACGCCGACTCTTTGCTTATTCATCTCCCACTTTTTATGGCTGCTGTTCGCTGCAAACAATACTCTGCTGTTGACGGCTGCAAAGAAGAGCCTTTTTTTTATTACGTAATAACTCCCATGGATGTCGTTTCAAGATTTTTATCATCATATGCACGACAATGTCAGTAGTTTCTGGCAATCAAATTCTTGAGTCTCTGGCTCCCTTAAACAAAATATTCAAAATATTTATGAACGACGGACCACACGTGCAAAAAGAAAAATAAATATAGAACTAAAATAAATGAAAAACAAAGTAATAAAATAAAATATAAACAATAAAACTCAATAAAAAATAAAACTAAAGATATGGAAATATTGTTTTATTTACAAGGTGCAAAGTACTGAATAGTAAGATTATGTGAAATTTAACAGTCTTATAGTCAATATAATCATAAATATGTGTGTTTTAATGCATTTAGAGAGGTTAAAGTTTGCTACAAACTCTCTCTATGTGGTGCTTGTGAAAAACATTTGAATTTCTAACATTTCTAACAAACTAATATTTTAAATTGTGATTGTTTGCATTAATGCTACATTAAAAAAAACCTAATTATAAAGAGTAATTCAGCAGCTGTAACAGAAGAAGGAGGAAGAAGATTATAGCAGACTGATAGTATTATCTGATTATAATCTGTTCATCTCTGTTTAGGAAACTGAAAGTAAGCGAATGTAATATCATTTTTTGGATGTAAGGAAACACTGCAAAGAGGTATTTAAGTCTTTAGTTAAATTTCTATCCTCTAAAAAGGTTGTATTTCACTTCCTGTCTTCCTTCCTGTTGGATGTGAGACTGACCTCAGAGAATCAGCCTGTTGGTTTTTGATGGACTCCAGCTTTTAGTTAACCACAAATCTCGAAGTCGAGCTGAATCAATAACGTCTAATGATTATCTTTAAGTGACACGCTGTCAGTCGCCATGAAAACACATTCAGGGTCATTCGGCCGACCTGACGGTCAGAAAGACGGGCTGGAAGGTCAAAGATCTGATCCGCTCATCAGATTTGCTCAGTCAGTCTGAAACTAAAGACAACGTGATATAAATTATATGAATACAGCGATGATTTTTAAATTAAATATGAATTAATATTTTATGATAATAAATATTTCAGGTGACTATCTTGCTATAAAAGCACAGTTTTAATAAGCAGATGAAGTTTAGCAATTTATTAGCTGTGACTGTGGCAATCTGCTCTGTGTGTGTACTGTGTGTGTGTGTGTGTGTGTACACAAAAAGAGGATATCCATTTTATGTTTTTATTTACACTACAGCTGAAAGTGACTCAGTCTTTATTTCTTTGCCCTCTATGTGACACAGATCTCGTTTTTATTTTTTGTTTGAACTCAAAGTCACATTTCAATTCACTTAAATATTGAATAAGGCTCATTGTTTTCAGCTTCTTTTACAGATTTTAACAAAAAAAGGACATAGATCAGTTTTTCACTGATCCAAAAGTTGTTTTGAAACTATTTTATAGTATTTCATCGTAAATAATCTGCTCTTGTGGGGATGTTTTGCTTCAAACAGTAAAAAAATAAGAGGAAAATGGAGTTGAATGTTTCTATTACAGATTTTTTTTTTAACTCACAATTAAACATTCAAAATGAACACAGATAAAGTCTCAGATGTTTCTTTTAAAAAGTATAAGCTGAAAATAATGACTCCTAATGAGAGAGTAGATATCAGTAGCTGCAGTCTATAAATAAAATCAGCGCTAAAGAATAAAGACTTGCAGTGTGAACGATGCCAAACACAGGCAGATATCAGGGGGAGGTTTGCATCGTGGGAGGAGTGTGTTGTGTTTCCCTCCGAGCGTTGCGTTGCGGCTCAAACGCAGCCCTGCACCTCCTCCAGCGACGTGAGCACTCAGGGATTACATAAACCTCGCTCTCCTCGGGAATCACAGGAATAACAACACTTAGTGAGGACTTTTTTCTGCCCCATCAGTGGTGACTAACCGGCAGGTAGTTTCGCCTCAGTTCATTAACGAGCGGCCACGTCACCAGCTGTTAAGGATCATTAATTAAGTTGATCATAACCATTGCAAAGCTCTCACTGATTAGCTTGTTTGTAAAGTAAAAGTCCTTAAACACACATGAATAATGGTTTAAATGTGTTATTATATCAAAGACAGGTGCTGAGCATCTCCACGCCTGACCTTTGACCTCCATGTAGATCAGTGTTAGGAGACAATTGAAGAGGCAATCTTTAGTAATCATCAATTAAAAACTCAAAACTTTTTGTTCACTGAAAGTTTATTGGTATAAAATGTAGGCGTACAGCTCACCTGAAAAGATTTTGATGAATAAAGCAGAAAGAAAGCAAGTGATTATGAGCAATTCTACCTAATTAACTCTAAAGTACAATTTACTGATGTGTAAACTATCGCTAATGGTTCACATTAGAAGTCTAATTAGAAGGAATCTACCATAATGTTTTTTGCATTTTAATTGATTTTAGGCGACATTAACCAAACTATCTTTTACAGAAAAATAATGAATTATTGCAAAACGTCATAAAAAGCTGCAAACAGAGTAAAAAAAAACTTCGTCCACTAACATTTCACTCAACGAATATGAAGATTTTCATCAGTGATTAAGCGTGTATTTAAAAAGGTATATTTCACACCTGTTCAGATTAATGTCACACAGATGTTATACACTCAGTGGTGCTGGTCTGACAGACGCCGCAGTCACATCTCAGGGCCACCGGGTAGGTGTACGTTGGGTCGACGTTTGGGAGACAGTTGGGCAGTTTTACGGTGACCAGACGAGTCTCGTTGTAGGTGCAAACCCGCTGATACGACTCAATGAAGGGAGGGTCCAGGACGGGCTTCTGGACATACAAACAACAAAAAAAATAATGTTATTTTCTCATCTAACAAAAGTGATTAGTAGTAAAATATCTATATAAATCTCTAAATGTACAACATGGCTTTATCTGAGCTTTGTAAAGCCAGCTTGTATGCTCCAGTTAGCTAACTATCGCTGTTTGCTAATTCTTTATCTCATAGCATATATGATGGTGCCCATTATATAAACAGCAGGAGGGCCCAGTCATCCGAATGTTGCTCTTCAGCACCTCTAGTGGTCAAAAACGTCACAAGGTACCTTTAATGATCCTGTTAAAGGTTCAAATCTGATGGTTTCCCTGATCACAGTAATCTGACATAAAGACAAATTAGACTTTTTATTTTCAATAAATTATTTTGTTCAGCTAGTCCTCATTTGCACAGGACTAATTTGCCGGTGAACCTCCGTTTGAAGAGAGATTTGTGACACATCTGCAAAGCCTTTATTAATTGCTTTTATTGTTGGTAGTCCAGGAATTTAATCTTATTCTGCTGTTGCAGTGATTCAAAACTTCAGCTGAGTGCACAGAAGGAAAGACTGTAAATCCCGAAGCTTTTTTGCTGTAATTAGAGACTGTCCTATGTCCACATATTCACTGATTTGACCCCTGACCCCTTAACTGTCTGTCCTACAAACGGTCCCTTAAGCAAGACATCGACTCCCTCCGCTGCGCTGTGACCTCCCTGTGGGGAAGAGCAGACAAAAAGATGAGTCTCCTCCCTGAAGCTGTCCAAAGAGTATCACAAAACAAAGCTCCTGCATGCACACCAGCTTCACTGCAATAACACAGCAGAGAGAATCATGAGCTTCCTAATGCCTCTTGTCACTGAATACAACGCTGCAGATGAAACTTGAGATTTCACAGCATTTTTTTGTAATCAGCATCCAGCGACTTGTGAAATCCAATTGTGTCTTTTATGCACTTGAGGCATTGTTGAGGAAACCGCCGCTGTCACTTCAATCTCTGGGTTTCTGCGCCGCTTTCCACTCTTGCAGAACGTTAACTCAATTTCCGCGCACGCCGCTGCGAAGGCCTCCTGTCATCTTTCATTCTTACGCAAGATTTATACTTCAGACAGCCTCTTATTACCATGTGAGAAAAATTAAATTTAAGTTGGTTATTATAAACAGAATATATTTTTCTTAGACTTCTGACTTCAGCCTCTCCATCTGTTATATATTTGTCCATCTTTCTGCTGCAGCTCTCCCTCACAGCCGACCTTGCACTGACCTCTGCACAGGGAGGAAAGAGGAAACAGATTTTCTCCACGGGGATCATCCATTTCTCCGACTCTATCTGTATCTACAGTATTTGTCTCGCTGTCTGTCTGTCTGTGTGTATATTTGGCTGTCTGACTGACTGAATCCTCATCTAATGCATCACCTTCTTCTTCTCCCTTCCCTCAAATGGAAGCTGATGCAAACAGCAGACGACTTTCTTTTTGTGCAAAGTTGTCATCTTTGCTTGCGACACCTCTCAGTATAATCACATTTACACTCCCCTTCTCCCCCCCGCCCCCCTGTGTTTGTATACAGTACAGTAACCTCACCTCCCAGGTCTCGCAGCGCCCCCAGCAGGCGTCGGTGGTGATGTGCAGGCCCCCGCAGCCGGGCTTCTTGGCCAGGAAGGTGAACTCCCGGACGGCGCAGCCAATGAAGCGCCGCAGGTTGACGGCCGACGCCCGGTGGAGGGAGTGTGGCTGCAGAGAGACCCAGAGCAGAAAGCAGCACAGCACCACAGCCGGTCTCCTGTAAAGAAGGACAGACGGACATAAATGACACAGTGAAGGAAGATTTTTAAGCACTGAGATAAGAAGATCAAAAGAAGTTGGAGAGGTGTCCGCGACTCGCTCAAGGACTGAAGCTGGGCAGAATCCCAACCAGCTCGAGGTCCTGGACTAAAAAGAAAGAGTTTTTTTCTTGCAGGAATCAGTGATATTTAATATTTAATGGATTTCTTATGCACACAGTTCAGATTTTCAAAGTGAATGTATTCTGAGATCTGTTCTGTCACTTTGAAGGAGACGCACAGAGAATCCTACTGAAGTTTCCCTCGATTATCATGTAAGCTGCTGATAAAATCATTCGAAATGCTTTATATTATTTCAACATTTATTCCAGTCCTGGATTTAATAGATGTTTGTCTCAGATCTTGTTAAAAAGAATCTGTTGTTGAAATGAAAGGAAACTCTTGATCTTGATTTTCTTTTTTCTTTGAAGCCAAACTTCACCTCAGGCTCTTTGATAAGAAGACATCAGACTCTAATTTACATCCTGATGTTAACGAGACTGACCACAGTTACACCACGTCACCTCGATCAGAATGTCCCAAACACTTTCAGGACAGTTAAACGGGGTGCGCTTCGGGAGACCAACAGCATTTTAGCATTATGAGGATTTGCCAGAAACTTAAAAGTCTTTTACTTTTGTTTCTGAAATGATCAAAAATGGGATTCTTGTTGTGACAGGTTTGTGAAATGAAACGAAACCAAACAAAAAATAAAAACTAATGAGCTCATTCAGGTTGGATTCATCCCCTTCAGGGCTTATTTTTCTGTCTCATTGTATGTTATCTTTTAATTTGAAAAGCCAGCGAACATTATTATAGCTGTATGTTTTATGACAGCTCTATTTTTTAAAAGATTGGAAAGAATGAAAGTTACTGTGCTCTTCATGTTGCCCTTCGTACCGAAAAGAAGTGTTTTGGTGACCTATTTAACACAAAGTCAGGCTTGTGAGCTCTGCTGGAAATCCCTGCAGCAATAAAAGCTTTGTTCAGGAGAAGTCTTTCATTATCACGCTGCCACCATCTATCAGCTGCACGGGCCTACGAGGGAACAAACCACAGGTTTCCAAATGTAAACTGCATTCATATCAACCATTATTTGATATGTAAAGATTGCTTCTGAGAAAACAACCTCACCAAAAAAGTAGCTGTTCTTTAGCTTTTGGTCACATCAGCATATAAATCTTCATCCACAGATGGAACTGAAGGTGATATTAAAGACTATAATTATCAATTATTGCTTTAAAGTCTGGTTTTTAAGTTCATATGTGACCTTAGATTTGGGACAACAGTCTCACCACAGGGTCTGTTTAGCAGATTTCAAGAAGAAAATTAGAAATTTGTACATCACTGTAAAATTTCATGACCACCGTGGCAGACTTCATCTTCTAATCAAGATCAGGTGATGAAAACATTCAAAACAACTAAAGTAGAGTTTGTCCTCTCAGCTTCTGTTTCCAAGAACTTTGAAGCTGGGCTGTTTTAACGTATGTGTGTAAAGTAATATTTATACTGAACATATTATCCTGATGAAATGAAGTAAATTGAAAAAATCTGTCCAGTCTTCTTACCTACCATTGTGACTTGTTCCTCTGCAGGGTCATCTCGGCTGTCAAACACAGGAAAACAAACGTGTTGATTATTAAAATTCACAAAGAAAACCCACAAAAAGAGTGGACGGCTGACACAAACTGCAGTCCCACCTGTTAATAAATATGACGGTACAAGTTGTGGCTTTTTTATCATCCCCTGTCCTGCCAATCAGAGGCCTCGTCCTCACCTCAGACTCCCTAAATCCCCCCGCCGGAGGCCCTTCTAACTTGTCGCTGCCCATCTCGTTCAGCCACCAGCTTGTTCCCACTCCATTAGCTTGATTAGGGGAAGAGTCTGCCCTTTTGTTCGTACTCATCCGCACGGAAGAAGGGGAACAACATACTCAAACACAGCGCCTACCTGTGCTACTTTCACTCATCCGAGCTCAATTAGCTGACTCCGCAGACAGACCCTGTTCTCACACGCTGACTGTAATGACCTCACCCCTGAGCTCCAACACTGCTTTTTGCCCTATTCTCTCATTCTTTCATTATGTCTTTTTTTTCTTTTTTTTTGTTGGCAGTGACATTTCCTCAGCTGGTTATTGCTCAGGCTGTGTCTTGCAGGCTTTAGCGCACAGATCCCTCACTCGAGACTGAGAGGATGCATGTATGAGACGAGAAAAAAAAAAGAAAAAGGGAGAGGGACACGAAGAAGTGGGAAGAATTGATTTGGGTGAGTAAGCAGCGGCTCATCATGAAATTATCATCGTCAGAAGGCCCTGCAGGCGGCGGCGGCGGCTGCGCTGTGGAGCCAGCGGAGCAGAACTGCTCTGGAGGAGTTCAGGAAATGAATCTTTAAAAGTAAAGTTGAAAGTTGAGGCCAAGCAATTAAAGTTAGATTAGAGAAAACGTTGAAGGGGGATGAGTCAGGGACCGGTTCAAGCTCCTCTCAGACGCCCTGTCCTCCACACTATCAGGAAGAATTACCCATCTGGAGGCTATTATTGAACAATGGAATAACAGAGTGCATGTAATTGGATAACAGCTGTGATTACAATGAGGTTAATTGTAAATCAGTACAAAGGGAATAAGCCTGGATTTTCACAATCCGGCCTTTGAGCAATTATTCGCGGATTGAAAATGAAATATTCTTACGTTTTTGCTTAATTTTTTCTCATTCATTTTTACGGAGAACTTCATACTTGATCCCGGCCTGACTAACAAGAACCAGCTCCAGGTCTGAGGTTTTGCATAAGAGCAATGGCAGGATTAGTAATCCTGCAAATAACTTTTTTAAAGTAATTTTATTTTGTCAGGTCATCTGTGAAACTCTGCTGGAGGGTGAACAGCCGTGTGTTTCGATGACCGTCGTGCTGTCTTGAGTTGAGATCTGATGGCTGTGATTTACATATTTTTCATACTAATCAAACCATTCAGTGAGTCCTAAAGTCTGGTATGGAAACATCTACATTTACTAAATTTCTTCTATGTGTTTACATTTAGACTAAAGTTATTGTAAATGAACAGAATTGAGGGTTCAGGTCCATTACAGGGTCATTTATACAAAAATGACACAGAAATCAAAGTATAGATTCTCCTAAAAACACAAGATATTACTTATACCATCTGAGTGATATCATTTGAACTGAAGTAAATGTTAGTAATGTTTGTTATACATTTGGACAAGTGCAGTTTATTAGTTCAAAGTAAGACACTGAAAATCTTTCAAAGTATATTTTAGTCTGGAGAAATTAACGTGCAGCAGTCAGGATTTTTGCTTTTGGTTGTTTTCTGGAGGCAAAAAGCAGAAGATGGGGTCAGTTTGAGATCTTGCAAAACTTTTGTCAGGGAAAATACATGAAAAACCACTGAGGTGAGGTTATTTGCATGTTTGACATCAGTTTTGTGTCTGTCCATCCCCGTGAGGAATCCCCCCTCTGTTTCTTTCATTTTTTTTTCCTTGTGAAGTTTTTGGGGATTTCTTCTTTGCCTGATTCGAGGACAGAGGCTGTTGTTAGCTGTGCAGGAGTGAATAGTGACTCTAATATCAATAAAAATTCACTGTCCCGTCACTTTTCCTCACATCAGTCTTAAAGATGAGAAGCCCTGTTGGTTTTTCCCTGCAGACGTCTCCGGCCTGACATTATGATGTTGTGCTGACCTCTGGTGCTCGTTTGTAGTATTGATACTGACTCACCTGTAAACACGTGAGACTGTTCACATGTTGGAGAAGTTTCATCAGTTCTTGTTTTGATGCATTTGTAACTGAATTTTGTGGAATTATGTGGTAACTGTACTCCGAAATTTAATTTTTCTTTGTGTGTTTTTTATGTTTAAAGTTGAATTTTTTCTGGTTTTGCACTAAATTTTAAACACTGCATGGATGTGCACTGTGTGTGAAGCTAATTTGGATGCTGAAAACAACAAAAGTACAGAAATAATTTTGAGGAAAACAGCCTCTGTTGATGCTTCAGATCACCAATATTGTGATTGTGTCTTATTTGTTAATTCATTCAAGTACACAAAATGTTTAATATACACTTACTGTAACTGTTTTTATCAACAAATCTTGGGAACGATGTTAAGAGCACTTGAGGAAAAAAATAGTTTCATATTTTGCAAATATAATCTGTCAGGATTTTGAAGCTCCACGCAGAGTTTGGCTGCTTTTCTGAGCCATCCTGTGGGAACGTCCTCAGGAGTCGAGGGCAGCCTGGGAAACATATGGAGGAATCGGTGGAGCCATCGCTTTGAGCACTTCATGCTGTTTTAACTTGCTCTGTGGTTGATCGGTGCAGATGAGCACCAACATAAACATTCACTTCA
Organism: Scortum barcoo; assembly: GCA_023238725.1. Taxonomy (NCBI): domain Eukaryota; kingdom Metazoa; phylum Chordata; class Actinopteri; order Centrarchiformes; family Terapontidae; genus Scortum; species Scortum barcoo. The sequence continues at coordinate 2,080,074 of CM041539.1, forward strand.
GTTCAGAGCACAAAAGACCTTTTCATGTTTGGGTGGAGCTCCTTTCAATGCATCAATCAAAATAAGAGGTCACACAGCAAAGATGTTCACTTTTTGATCGTTTTCACCACCAATAACCAGTGATGGGATGTACATGTGTACTCTATGTGTACTGTACGAGTACTGTACTTAAATAACAGTCAAGTGTACATTACTTTTTGAGTATTACATGTACATGTAACAGTATGTAGTATTTATGTGTACTCGAGTACTGTACTCTTCTACTCCACAACATATTAGAGGTAAATGCAGTATTTTTAGTCAAAGTCAGAGGTAAATTAGTACATACTCCATCTTGAGTATTTATATGCAGCTGTACTCTTCTACTCCACAACATATTAGAGGTAAATGTAGTATTTTTACTCCAGTTTTTTACTCCATCTCAGAGGTAAATATAGTATTTTTACTCCATCAGAGGTAAATAATGTAGTATTTTTACTCCATCTCAGAGGTAAATATAGTAAATATTATTTTTACTCCATCAGAGGTAAATATAGTATTTTTACTCCATCAGAGGTAAATATAGTATTTTTACTCCATCATCAGAGGTAAATAAAGTATTTTACTCCATCTCAGAGGTAAATATAGTATTTTTTACTCCATCTCAGAGGTAAATATAGTATTTTTATACTCCATCAGAGGTAAATATAGTATTTTTACTCCATCATCAGAGGTAAATATAGTATTTTTACTGCATCAGAGGTAAATATAGTATTTTTACTCCATCAGAGGTAAATATAGTATTTTAATCAGATATAGTATTTTTACTCCATCAGAGGTAAATATAGTATTTTTACTCCATCAGAGGTAAATATAGTATTTTTCCTGCTCTCCGTTTGTCTGACAGCTTTAGTTTCTTTCCAGATGACAGTTGTTCATCCTTCCTGTCCAGTGAAAACCTGGTATCTCCAGATGTGTTGATGTTGAGTGTTTGTGATAAACTGAAGGATGAAGTCTTCCTTTATGTGTTGAGAAAATTCTCCTCCTTCTTCAGATAAATAAACTATTTAAAGCCTCCTTGGATCAGCTGCATCGTCACAAAGCTTCTTATAGACCATGATGCATTGCTGCAGATGAAACTAGCCAACAGCACTTATAAAAAAGGGTGTATTATCATATATCTTTATTATTTATATATTGTATTATATTTTGTTGTAATACTTTATTTGTATTGTATTGTATAACATCTTTTTCTTTTTTTTTATCTTGTATTTAATGGTATTTCATTGCATTATAGAATTATCATTATATTATCTTATTGTATTTTATTGTATATAAAACATACTTATTTATATATTATTGATAATAATACTTCTTTATTTGTATTTTGTTCTATGTTATTTTATTATTAAACATCTCTATCGTATTTTATTGTATTATAAAACATCTTTATTTGTACTTTATTGTATTTTAATCCATTCTTGATGTTCACGTCACGCTCTTATGACGTCCCTTGCGCATGCGCAACAGGTTGTCTCTAAATTTGAATCCAGGTTGTGTTTTGAGGAAAAGTTTTCCTGCCACAGACAGGCTGCAGATTTAACGTGTGGAGGTTACACGTAAAGATCTTCAGTGTGTAAAAATGACTTTAATTAGTGAAGAAACGTTCAAACGTTGTTTGGAAAAAACAGTTTGGACTGACTCTGAGTTTTTGCGCCTGTTTGGTGAAGGCTGCAGGTGACAACCAACACTGAGTGCCAAGCCCTGAGAGAGAGAGAGAGAGTGTGTGAGTGTGTGTGTGTGTGTGTGTGTGTGTGTGTGTGTGTGTGTGTGTGTGTGTGAGTGTGTGTGTGTGTGTGTGTGGTGTGTGTGAGTGTGTGTGTGTGTGTGTGGGGTTGAGCTCTGTCTGTCTAAATTTAGCCCCGGTCCCGGTTTGGCTCCGGCCTCTCCGGTGTCAGTCCAGATGAGCTCTGCGCGCTGCGTCAGGTTTCATCTCCAAACTGCTCCAGAGCGACAGATCAACTCCTCCATCTTCCACACTCAACATCACCATCATCAGTGGCTCTACCTGCATCCAGCATCTCCACCAAAGCTCTCTCTGTCCCTGCATGTAAGTACGAGCAGCTTTTTGCACGTTTTTATCAGCTGGAAACTTCAAAATAAGCGAGTGTGCGCAGAAGAGCGCGCCGAGTTTGCGCGCTTTTCTCTGGATCATCCAACTTCAGTGATGATCAAAACTCTGCTGCCAACCTCTGTTTTATGTTTTTAAAGAGTGTTTTCTCATCACAGTCTTGTCAAACCTGCAGGCTTGTTATCTGCGTTATTAAAAAGTCCTCTGGTCCTCCTCAAGGACTCACTGCTGATCTGAAAGCAGCCACGTACAAACACGTGTGTCCCCCTGCTGCTATTTTTGGGAGCCTGACAGCTTCATAACAGCGACACTATCTGACATTCCTGTAGTGAGAAGGACTTTGCACTTTGTAGCACTTCATAAAACAGCAATAATAGAAAACTGATCAAACTGAATGAATGAAAAAAGAGATGTAAGAGGAGATAACTGTGTGGTGCCTTTCATAGAGTCTTTATGTTTTTCTTATTAGTCCCTTTGGAGGATCAAAGTATTGTTGCAAGCAGTCACTGGACTAAAATCACAGTTAGATAAGATGATAAAAATCCTCTAATGAGGTGCCAATTAAAAAGCAAAATGGCATTAAAATAGATAAATAACTAGATTTTGATGAGTTTTTGTAACATTTTGGCGTTATTTGTTCCGAACTGTCGAGGCTTTTAAGTGATTTCAAACTATAAAACAGTTGGCCGGCACTGCTTCTCTTTATTGATTTAGTATCTGGCACCCTGCAGCATTTATAAACCTCTTAGACTCCTCATACCACCACATGTCAACTGACAGGTAGACAGATAGAAAGATAGATAGATGTACTTTATTGATACCGGGGGGCAAGTTGTTTTGTTACAGCAGCAGCACAATCAACAGTACAAGAAAGATGACAAATTAAAAGCACAATTGCAGATCAGCAGAATATCAATAAAAATGGGATAAAAAAAAATATAAAACTAAAGAGCAAAATTTCAGATCTGCAGAAAAAATCCCTGAATAATAAAAGGAGGCAAAGTAACAGTAAGTAAGAAGAGGTGTGCAGAAATGGCAGTGAATAATATATATAGTATGTTTGATAGAAACACATGCTGCTTCTGCTAACTGAGATAATCTGAGATTGACGGGCTCTTTAGTTTTAAACTTTTAAAAGCTCCGTAATCTTCTCTCTGCCTCATGTCAGTGTTTGTGTTTTGTCAAAGTCTCTCTTAAAGATTTAGTTTTAGGCCAAGTGTCATTCTGTCTCTGTTCTCGTGTCCTCAGTGATGAAACAGAAGAATCCACAGAGCCCGTTCAAACCTTTCTGACATTTTAAACCAAACTTGCCTGCTGTTAAAGCAAACATACAACAACTCTGACATGATGTAGTGAGCTGAGATTCATTCTGCTAAGCACGCCGGATTAGAAATGCAGATGGTGGTATGCATGATAGTTTGACCCGCTTTGATTGGAGGTATCCTGAGGATGTGGTGGACGGTGACAGCACAAAGATTAGAGCTGCAGGCTGCAGAGGGCTCAAATCCCGAACGATCAGGAAGAGCTGGATCAGGACTGTGACTAATAACTGCCTTTCTGCAAGTGACGTAAAGTGACAAAGGAGTGGCTGTGACCTTCACGCTGACTTTTTTTTTTTGCATCATTAACAAATCTACCAACTCATACTTCTTTTTAGCAAACCAAAAAGATAAGAGTGAGAATAAAGTCTCTGTCTTTGCTGCTATTAGTTTTTCAAAGATCAAGCCAGATTTCAGTGTGGTGAGATGTTAGCGCATGTTCAGAGATGATGACACAGAAATGAAGCCTGCAGGACGTTTGTCTCAGGCTGACTTGTGTTGTGTTTTTCAGACAAATGAAAACAGAGGTTGCCTCTCCCCTTTTGTTATTATCATCTCTTCCAGGGTGTGTCTTTGAATGCACCGTGTGACAGGTTCAGCGACAGCAGCTCTATTGATTTACCGTCCCGGCTCGCACAAAGAGCACAAAGAGCTGCTGGAAGTCATTTGGAGGGAGTTTATGAGAGCGTGTTGTTGTGGCAGAGGCAGTCACGGCATTGACGAAGAGACGGAAACAAAAGGAGAGAAAGTTAGAGGCTGCAAAGGAATGTGGTTTCCAATGTTTGTTTAAAACTACTGTCCCAGTTTGTGCCAGTACTTCAAATCAGTCCACTTCACTTCTTTTTTACTTGATGGCTGCTTGGATTTCATTAATAATAATTCTACAGTGTAATGCAAGGCGAGTCTAGTGATGGTGGTATGAGAATCATTTTAAGATAAGTTCATCCTTTATTGATCCCCGAGGGAAAATTCATTTTATGATGACTGAAGAGAGCACAGATTAATCCCTGTCCTTTACTGTAAATTATTATATGGTGAAAGATGAGTTGGATGATTATTAAGTATGTCACTCCTCTGTTAATGATCCTTTGAGTTGTGCCTCCCAGCATTGTACATCTACGGTACAGTGTGTGCTTGTTTGTCGATGATGGAGGGGGTTTATTTAGTTTTGTTTCTCTCTGAGTGGTCAGTGGTGGTTGATGTATCTGACTTGCAGACGTCATTTTCAGAGGACACGAGGGTGCGACTGCTAAGAGCAGATGATGTGACGTTAAGTTTCTTCACATGGCGTAAAGAAAATATGTAAGTTAGTGCACATCAACCTGCACAGCTGCACAGTCAGTTTTATCCACCGTTGTCACCATTTTTCTGTCACTGTCTTTCACAAATGTTGGTAGTTGGCCAGCTAGCTAAATACGCTGAAGACTGATGATAGAAGAGTGACAACCTAACAGTGAGCACCACGCCTGTTTGAATTGTTAAACGTCTCTGAGATATTTCCTGTGGTTCAGAGTTTAGATCCAGATAAGCATGTGAGCAAGTGAATGAACCATGCTTCAAAATGTCTGCTTTTTTTTTAGGATACCACGTTTTTTTTTTTTTTTTTTCATGTGACTGAAAATCCTCTGGTCTTTTCCTCAATAATTCCTCCAACTCCAGCTCTTTAGATTTATAATAAAGAAAGTTTTATAGTGAACTGTAAGGGCAAGGCAGCCATCTTGATCATGAAGTATTGTTGGTAAGTGGAAGATTGATCTGCTGTTTCCCACTGTAAACTAGCTGTGTGACACCAATACCTTTTTCCTCATCTTATATCCTTTTATTTGGTTTTATGTCGCCTCCATCTTGGCATTCATGGTGGTTGGGATGTTGAGGTGTGGGTGTTACATGTGTTGGAGGAACTAGGAAGTATCTTTAGGTGGTGCTTTAAAGAACTGAGGTTGTGAGGTTAGATTAATGGTGTACCTCTTACGAGCCATGACTGCTGTTAAGTGATCTGGACGGTTAAATCAGCTGACTTTGTGGAGCTCTGAGGTGTGAACATGATTGAATGCATCCCTCCTTTTCTTCCCCCTTCGACCTCCCTGCAGATGGGAGCTGTAAATAATAATGTTTAGCTTTATAAATTCAAACATAATAAATCAATTTAAAAACCATTTGAAGCTGGTGTCATGGCCTCCTGATGTGCCCCCCCCCCCCGGTGATTTTTCCACAACAGTGTTGTAGTTATGTGTCTCGCTGCCCTTCTGCCTTGTTGCCACAATTAGAGCTGACCGGACTGACTTGTGACTTTGACTCAGAGAAACTCAGTCACGGGCTCGCTCTCCTTTTCCGTCTCTTCTGTATTCTCCTCTTTCAGTCGCCTCTATCTTTTTACTTCTAATTTTTTTTTAATGCTTTAACATTTTCTTTTTCTTATCTTTTCTCCTTTAGGTTAATCTCACATTCTTTCTCACTCTCTTCTCCTGCATTTCTCCATGTTACACTCCCTTTTTAACTCTCTCTTGATGTTTTATGTCTAATTTGACTTTCACTCTTTTCCATCTCCTTTTAGTTTATCATCCTTTTGGAAATGCATAATTTTCTTATGGCATTATCAGACAAATACTATAAATCAAATGTACAATAATAACACCAACAATCAATAATCTCACATACTCAGATTAACAATTACATCACATAATTTTATTAGAGATTAACTGCAGGTTTAGGGGATCTTTGGCTATATGTTGTCCAGAAACTTTTTGATTTAAAAGCAACAACTGAAATTCACTAAATAGGAGATGTGTTACGTCACTGAGAATTACTTGCCTTTCACTTTCCCATCATGACTCATACAGTGATGTTTTACTGAATTGTTTCTGGCCTGCAGTCTTACTGGACATCTTAACGACCTCATACAGTTTTTATTGGTTGCAGACAATAAAAAATGCAAAGCGATAAAAGCTGCAGTCCTTTCCTGTAAGTGATATCTGTGTTTAAGTCCTCTGACAGTTTCTCTTCACATACTATACTCGGACTCGCCTTCCTCTTTTTGTTTTTACTTACAGCACTTTCTCTCTTTCTCCTTCTCTCTCGAGCCTTTTCCTCCCTCCTCTCCGCTGACTCTCCCCCCCTTGGTCACTCATTCTGCAGCTGACGTGAAGCCTTGGGATAGCTCGAATGCCGTGCTATAGCGGTTTATCACCCCCCCCCCCACATTGCTCCACATGTATTGTTGTGTTTTTAGAAATTGCACGTGTTAATTGCGGCAGCTCTCCGGTGTCGAGGTTGAACAGCAGCAGCGAGTGACCGACCTCGAACTAACACAAAATACTTCATGGATTTGTGTTGGTGTACGCAAAGATCGGCAGTAAATTAATTAATTAACATCATCATCACATCAAGACAACATATGTCAACATACACCTGAAATAACAACTTCATGCTGATGATTTTATGTTACTGTGATCCGTAGAGGCTTATAGTAATGATAGTAAAGTTTGTCAGGTGAGTCACACTAAAGAAAAAGTAATGGGGTACTTAATGTCAGAAGGATTTGGATGCAGATACAACTTTTTGGTCTAATAGTGGCTCTAGAGGAAAGGTATTTTAAATGTTTTGCTGGTAACATAACATTTTATTTCTGATTACTCAAATTATTTAGACAGATAGCAGCAAACTACAGAATTTTACAGGTGGAAGTTAATGGATGAAATGACTGTGTGACATACAAATAAATTCAGTATATGAAGACAGAGCTGACATTACAACAGTCTATTTGGTCCTACTTATGTTCTTATTTCTCTGCATGTCGACATTTGTGAGTCGGCATTTATCAGGTCACTAAAAACTTTTCATATTGAATTCAAAGCTTTGATAATCAGTCAGTTTGTCTTCAATAAAGCCGTTTTATACAGACAGCACTCTTAAGAGCACTTGAAATGTGTGCTGGCAGTTTCTCAGTCAAAACTCAAGACTCAAGAGTGACTGAGATTTTGCCATTGTAGCCTCAGATTCTGCAAAAAAATGAGTCTGAGAGTGAAAAACTGAATCTGTGCCTGCAGTGTCAACTGATGGTTCAAGTTTGTGAAATTCTGTCTTTATCTCTGGCAGAAGGTTGTCGTTAGCAGGATTTTAATAATATTATCTCACAAATTTCACTCAAATTTAGTTAAAAGTTCAACCATGCCAAAAGAGGTTTCAGAAAATATAAAGCTAAACATGAACAATAATGATTTCATCATTATTGCACAACAGTTTTACTTAGATAAAAATTATTTGACTGTCTAAATCCAGACACAGATCAAAATATTGCTTTGATTAAAATTAAACCAATTCAAGAGAAATATTTAGCACTGCAGCTCTCTGAGTGGTTTTTTACTTTGGTTTTATTGACTGGTAAAACATTTTATGTTTGAAGTCTGAGTTTGACCCCTTTCTCCTCTAGAAGAACAGATATGACTTTAACCTTTAATGACCTGTCTGCCCTCTGCATGTGGATGTACGTCTTTGCACTTGTTCAGTGCTGCAGGGAGATAATAAAACATAATACTGTCAGTTTTGTCCAGTTGAATGCCATCCCGCCCCTCTGGCAGAGCGAGCAGGTTAAAACAAACATACACTTCATGTGTGACCTGCTCTGACATTCGCTCTGACATATTAGTGAGGTTTTATTTTAGCCTCACTCACCTGTCTGCTGCCCCAAACCGTCAGTCACGTTTGAGATCAGCAGAAAAGAGACTTTCTGGTCAAATCAGAGGCGCCTTCAGTTTTTTTTTTCATAGTGTGATTTGTTTCGGCAGGCAAGTTTGGGAAGACTTCTAAATGTCACATTTTTCTTACTTCACTTTACACTCACTTGTACAGCAGGTTGCATTTTTTAAAAAAAGCAATTACCTGCCAACTGGCTCAAAAAAAAGTGAGGATAGAAAGAGTGAAAGCTGCTCTGCAAGGAGATCATGGAGGTCAGCATCTTGACTGTAAAGACACTACAGATGGAAATGAGGCTGAAGCTACATATATATGGTGCAATAAATGTATTGTGCAATGTCCCTGTTAAATAATCAGTAAAACAAAAATAAAATGAAGCATCTTTAGATTGGTCTAGTTTGTCCATCCATCAGTCACTCACAATATCTCAGGTGTGGCTGATGGGATTTTAAAAAAGGTTCATTAACAGTATTTATTGCTGATTGCTGATCATGCAGAATAACCTGAAATGATACTGACTGCATGTTCAAATCTACAGTGATAATGGATGATGACACTTCAGTCTGCAGAATCATTACTAAATATATGAATAAGATTTTCCTTGTCTCAAACTGTTGTTCAAATGCAGATCTTAACCTGTTGTCATGGTGATGTATCTATGACTGTGTGGTTCTGTTTTTATTATTCTACATGTAAATGTGTTATCAATGTCTGCAATTATGGCAACATTGTTAAATCACACGTTCTGCCAAAAAAGGACTGAAAAGAAATATTGAACTTGCTTATCTTGATTTTCATCCAGCAGAACTTTGACAGGTCGAATATCTTTTGTCCAAAACGTTAGCTTCAAGAGCCAGAAATTTCAACACAGCAGAGTCAAACCTTTAGCTTTGCAGTGATGTCACTCAGCTTCACTTTTTTAAGAGTTGCACTGACATTTTCACTTTTTTTCCTTTTCACAGCGGTGCCATGCTGCTGGGAGTCCGTGGATGAGAAAACATGTCGTCTGACTTCTCCGGAGATGGTCTGGTGGAGAGGGGGTCCATCCCCCTGGACATCGACAACGTCCACATGCTGCTGCAGGGTCAGTCTTTCTCCTCAACTATAGATTACAGTGCAGCGTCTTTCACCCAACACATATTGATGTTTTACTATACTACGTTGATATCTATGTTTAGCTTCCATATTGTTTTTTTAGGTATTTGGAAGTCCAGAGCAGTTTTTTTGGTGCTTTTTAGGTCTCATTATTGCAGCTGTTTCTGTGCTTTTATAGACTGATGATTTACCTCAACAAGCATTCAAGCTAAACTGAGTGAAGGCTCATTGTTTCTGCTCTCTGCTCACCCTGAGGAGAAGTCTGAGGTCATGCAACTGTAAAAAGAAAAAATTCCTGTCTTGATTTCAGAGTTTTATCTTGGTTACTGTGGAAACAAAATAACTATCAAGCCTCACTCCTGCGTCTCACTCAGGGGAGCTTTGTGATGCCTTGGTCTCAGTCGGCTGCCGGCTCCGTCCTGTTTCACTTTTGTCACTTTTTTGTTTGAGGTCATACTCGGTTTATTCTGCTGAAACCGAGCCCCTTCGCTCAGAGAGACCTGAGTCATATTGCAAAGAGCAATCCAGAGGGTGGAGGAGATAATAAACGCTGCTCGCTCATCACGGCGTTGTCTCCCAGGGCACTTTCCAATGTTTGAAGCAAAGCTGTGATGTGCCAAGGTTGTAACTTGATTGTGCTCTGACTGCCTGTTCAACATACAGAATATGATCAGCTCTCAATATAAAAAGTTGGTTTGCAGCTGGAAGATTTCACCGTTTGATTTCTAGTTTTGTGAAACTTTACATTTCAGAATGAGACGTCCACTAATCTGGTGTCGTCTAAGTGAATTTAGTCAAACTTGAGACTTTGAGTTGATTCATCAGCTGATTTTTCTAATAACTTGTTTAATTGTTTCAGGCCAAATTTTCTGGTTCTACTTTATCAAATGTGGAAAAAATTGCTGCATTTTATATTGTGATTTTGTTCCTTTTTTGACATTTTGTAGACTCATGCAATTTAAAAATAATCATTACTTTCAGCCCTGCAACTGATAAGAAGCTTCTTCGGTTAATACCTCCTCTTTGTGGTGGACCTGGATGGTTGTGTTGTGTTGGAGAAACAGCTCCTGTTCTTCAAAACACATTGTTCATCCTGCATCATGGTATCACACATCTGGATTGCAACTCCTTATTCTTTTCATGAGCTCTTAAATCCAGTATTAACAGTGCGACATTTGCTCTTGCACGTGCACTCTTTTTCTTTTTCTATCTTTCTGTCTGTCTTTCTGTCAGGTCTTGCCACTCTTGCATTTTCTGTTTTTACGATGTGGATTGTTTCAGGGTGTTAGCGACTCATTTCCTTTACACCTTCCTCTCTCCATCCACCCGCCTCTGTTCTCTCTCTCTTCTTACTTTTCGGCTCCATTAGTTGTAAGGTTCTCCGTTGGACTATTTTTAGCACATGACTCCCAATATTTCCTCTCCACATTTAGAGCTCAGTGTTTTTTTTTTTTTTTTTAATTATCAAAGGCTTGTAAACGTTTTTCCAGTGATGTAATTCCTCACAGAAAAGATGATGTAAGCCCAACGCCCCCACGAGAGGCCAGCCTGTTAAAGAAGGGAAAGCCTTGTTCAGTTTGAAGTGGTAATGATGAAAGAATACTGTTGCTCAGAAGAACTTAAGACGCACGTGTTGTGTGTCTTTACTGCAAAGTGGTTCATGCAGGGATCAAACAAGTGATATTTTATGTGGACGATTACTTTTTATTCGGTTATTATCAAGTGAAATCACTCAAATAATCATTTTCATCATTATTGTGGCACTTTTCTTAAACCAGGTTGCAAAGTGCTTTGCAGTGTATAAAAGAAATGCAATTTATAACAATGCATGAGTCAAGCATAGCTCTCATTAGTAAAGTAATATATTAAAAAAACTCTAATACAGCCTACATACAATAGGATTACACAAAATACATCAAAAATTTTAAAGTCTTGATACAAACTGTTTTTATCATTTATCATGTGCTTCACAAAAACACAGTGCTTCACAAAAACAAATATTAATACATGTCACAAAAAAGTCACAAACATAAAACACAAAATAAATATTGTGATTTTTAAAAAGTGGAATAAAAAGATCAAGTATCATCAGGCAGGTTTCTCTCAAGTTTAGGACCCTTATTTTACATACGAATGCTCACTAACATGACGCTGATAACTTGAACTGCGCTCTGTGCCGTGACTAGGTAATATCAGCATTAGCGATAAGCACACAAATTAAAGCGTGATATTTTGATGGATTCCTGTTTATCCTGCTGACTTTATTAAGCATTAGCAATGATACGGCCTCACAGGAGACCACAAATCTTTATTGACAACTTGATAAACACTGTTAAAAATATATCATGTTTTCTACAGAACACAGAGCAAAGTAAAACATCAGATTTAACGGACAATCATGAGCACACCATCATTTCACTAAGTATGATGCAGCGTGCTGTTTTATGTGACTTATACAGATACAATACAATTTATAACAGCTATAAATTAAACTGTGAGCAGAAAGTCAGATTTATCAACATGTCTCCATCTCAACTTTACTTCTCGGTGATTCAGAATCTCTCCTGGTGATTTTCCTGGTCTGAGTTACCAGTTTGGTGGGTCACTCATGTGCAGCTTACTTGAGGAAAGAAATCCAGTATTTCCCAGCAGCTGACATTTGGATTTGACACATATTTTCCAGCCTTTGCAGACACTGTAAAGTACCAAGGAGGCTGCAGGAGGACTCGTGTGCTTCAGGCCTTGTTTGGGCAGGCCTCCTGCGCGTCACATCGAAAAGAGGCGGAGCTCAGCAGATCTCACCTGCCTTCCTGCAGGCTGTAAATGCAGACTGTTAGCTGGTTCAACGAGAATGACTCTTTCATATCTGCTTTTCCTTCAGATCTTCTCTTCTCCTGAAGTCATGGACCTGCAGTGTGGTAAACTGTGTGTTTGCTCTGGTAGATAGAGAAGTTTGATTTAAATTGAAATGCAGCAGAGTTTGCTGGTAAAAAAAAAATCCTACTGAATCAGCATGAGTGATCCCATCATGGGTGAGTTTTCTGATTTCTCTTGACTTTTATTGGCACAGAAGAAAAACGAACTGTCAAATTTCATGTAAAGTCACAATAATAGATATTACAATCAGCATATGAAAATGTTTATTCCCTCTAAACTGCTGCAGTATAACAGTAGATCTGCACTCGTTCACAGAAGCTAAGTGGTGAAAGTCTCAAAATCTGTCAGTCAGATGTGAGATATCAATCTAGAAAAGGGAGATCTGACCTGATCGTGAGCTTTTTAAAATAACTTCTGTCTAGAACCTGTTGTGTCCATTTAGTATTTTGTTTTATCAGCGAGGCAATCAAAAGTCAAATAAAGGTTTTTTTTCTCTTTTGAAGGAAAGTTTGTTCTTAGGGCCAGGATAGGTTTTGGACCTGATAGGAGGAAAATATTTATCCTACCAAGTCATGCATGTACACACTTCTTTAATCACCCGTATTAATGCAGGAAATATGCCGGTGTGTTGATTTGTAGGTGGAGAGTAATGTGTTGTCTCCTCTTGTGACAAAGAAAAGTTCTAGCTTTGCCTAAAAAACAGCCGGTGAAGCGTAGATTCAGAGTAAAAGTCAATCCAAACCCAAAGAGAAAGCTTGGCTCTCATCCAGAGATTTCACCTTTGTCAGTGATGTGAGAAATGTTGGACAGAGCATCACCTGGAGGCCGAGCTCTGACATTTAAGAGGAGTAAATAAATGGAGCCACTGTGGGATAATTAACATCAGATAGAGCCAGTCAGATACTTTGGGAACTCTGACTGATGAATAAGCCACTTTCAACCGGTTCAAAAAGGAATTAGGTCTCCTCAAGAAGGCTTAGGTTGTTCTTGAACTTCTACAGGACATATGAGGGTCAACAACCAACACGCCAACAGCGGTCATTAGTTTAGGTGAAGAAACATGAGATGGTCACGTTATCAACTTTACTCATATCAGGTGTTTTTGAAACAAGCCGACCACCGATGGGACTGACAGTGACGGATGTGGTGCAAAAAGCATCATTTGATAAACAGAAAGCAACGTCAAAGGTCTAAGACTTTGCATTTCTTTGATGTGTTCAAACTGCTGAACAATGAACACGGCGAATACATTTATTTTTCTATTATTTTATGATTAGTACACAGTGCGTTTGATTAGATTTGTATTTTTTGTATCATACAGATTTGTATGGGTTGCATTGTTTTGTACTCTGAGACATATTGGAGGAAAAAACTTCCTAAAAATGAAGTTGAAAGTTGACAGAATTTCATAAACACTTATTTTATGTGATTATGTGTACAGTTAGTACGTGGCTGGTGACTGTGAATTGTAGTTTTATGTCTACAACGTGATGTTTCAGCTTAAATTCAACATCTCTTAAAGTAATTGAATATTTCTTGGATAACGTGGTCGTTCGTAAGGTTTTGTTACTCGTCTAAAGTGTCACTCGTGTTTCTAGGGAAGCCTTTTATTGAGATAGCAGGATTCATTTCAGGAGCTTAAACAGCTTCTAAAACAGTCGCACTCTTGAACTGACTTTAAATAAAATAATTCTTCTGGCAAACTCTCAAGTGTGTCGCAGCTCTTTGGTTTCTTCGCCCTCTTGACTTGCCAGAAAGGAACTTTTGAAAACCTTCGATTGGGCGTAATTTTTCTGTTGGTTTTCAGATCAGTGATCCAGATGTCAAACAACTCAGAGGCTCACGTTGCTAAAGAAACTTTTGTCTTTTATCTTTGTTTGGTGTTAGCAGATCACTTATAATGAGACGTCTGAGTCATCATAGAGGCTCTGTGTGATTAAGATTAGACTGCAAGTGAACTAAAGCCAAAGGAAGTCTGCTGTTAAACATATTAAGGCAGAAAATAGTCTATAAACTGTTCATCACTGTTTCTCAGAGGATCAGACAGCCTGATGGAGAGCTGGAGCTCAGCATGGACAGAAAGCAGCACAGCGTTTATCTGCTGTGGTGAAGAAACTGAACTGAGAAACTGGAGGATCAAAGTTCATCTGGACCTTAGTTAAAGTAATGAGGCAAAGCTGAAAAGGTTACTGTAGGACGAGCTGGAGACATCTTTAATAGATTAAACCTCATAACTGGTGTTTGAGATTCTATGTGACGTTTCTAATCTGAGAATAATGGAGAGCTGGAAGTTTTAGAAAAGCTGACAGATGTTTGTTGAGTCAGTAAAGTGATTTTACGAGGACGATGGAGAATGAGGACTGGATCATATGTGAGACTCTCCATTCGGTCGCTGACCTGAATGATTTAATTGAGCTTTACAACGGTGAGTGCTGGACCAACTCAAATCTGTTGTTACTTACTCAGGTATTTTGTTTTCTGAGTGCTGAAAGTTTTCTGTCTCAGTATGTTTGAATGCAATTTCAAGTGTTGGTAGAAACACATGAAACGTCATGGACCTGCAGAGAAGTTGAAGTCAGTTCACTCCTCTATCAAACTGAATTCTAGTATATTTCAAAACTACTTAGCTTAAAAATGGATTTAAAAGTGTTTAAAAACCATTTCTTAAAACTATATACTATACTATATATATATATATATATATATACACACACACACACACACACACACACATATATATATATATATATATATATATATATATATATATATATATATATATATATATATATATATATATATATATATATATATATATATATATATATATATATATATATATATATATATATATATATATATATATATAGGTATATAGTTATGTTATGTGTGTTATCTGATGAATCAGTGCTTGCAGCTGTTTGTTCTGAATTATTCTCTGCAGCTTTCATTATTGCACTGAGGCTTTCTGCTTGTTCAGGCAACACGCAGACCAAATATTTTATGTTTGTGATTGTCATGCCCAGAGGTTTTTCAGACTGAAAGGCCAAACCCCTGGGTGTTAGCTACAATAATAACCTGCATTTAAAAGTTTAGTACAGTTATAAACACCTGGATGATTTCACAGTAGGTGTACAAAACTCTTTGGCAGCTCGCTGTTGAAGTGAAAAACACACTGACATGGTGAGGACTGCGATAACTTTATGATTTCCCCGAATGAATGAAAACAGGCTATCAGCTGAGTCAAGAAAACACAGATCATGCAGATGTTTGTTGCTTTGCTTCAGTCTTCCTTAGCTGTCCTGGAGGTTGATTTTGACTCGTCTCGAGTGTTTCTGCATAAATTTGACAGTATCTATTACTTCAAATAATAAGTATGAAAGTTTAACAATGTATTTGAAAAAGGGAAACAGACATTTTGTCGTCATTCTTGAAAAGAAACCTACACTGAAAATCCAAGCCGGGTTGCAAACCCCGTTCGAAGTCAGACTTTGGGTTAGTTCATTTTCAGCTACTTGTAAAAATGAACTTTTCTGTCACTTTTCTGAGGAGGACAGTGTCATCTGATCTACTTCAATCTCATGGTGCTTACAGATAACTGCTCTCCTTGTCAGTGAGATATACAGGACACATGTTGCTGCTAATAATATTAGCTACCTCTGAAGTTGGCACTTCTTGGCAGTACTCAGTATAAATGCTTCTGTACAGAATCATGAGCTGGATGTTTGATTTAAATGCGCACTGCCTTTCTGATTTACTGTTTTGAAGCTGAAGTTGTGTGTGTCTTCTTTCTTCTTCAACAGTGGAACAAGAACAGATCCAGAAGAAGACCTTCACCAACTGGGTCAACGCTCAGCTGTCAAAGGTGAGCTGAGAGTCTGACCTTTGACCTCTCTGTATGGTCTAACCGAGGACATACAATTTGTGCTCATCAGCTGTGCCAGATAGACGCATTGGGAATCTATAAAAGACCTGTGACATGGTGAAGAATCAGTCTATGTTGGTATATGGAGTCTACGAACATGCAGCATTTCCTGTCTCAAAGCTTTACAGAGTCTCATGATCATTAACACACGTAGTTTTCTTTGTCACCCACTGAATTGAAGTTTGAAAGAAAACCAGTGGAACATAAATACACCAGTAAACTTTGAACTTCTCTCTCTCTTTGACTCTTTCTAGCTCACAGGCCCTTTATATCAGCAGGTTAGGGTCTCCAATCTTTAGTATGTTGTATGTTTCATGTCACAGCATACAGCTCGTTTTATATACCCTTCATTACTGCAGAAATGGGACTGATTAAATTCATTTAATCCAGTCATTATATAGTCATTTATGCATCACCTGAGCTGAGATGACGCAGCTTAATAACTAAATGCAGGTGAGCAGGAACGTGTGAGGACATGAGCCGATGGATCACCACACGTTCCCTTTGTATAAAAAGAAAAAATGCTGCATGTGAAAATAATGTTTGTAGTCAATAGTATTATCATCCGAATGAAAGATCTGGTTGAATTTAAAATGCTTTTCTGTGTTATGTAATATGTATGTATATATTAGTATGTAATATAGGATAAGAGGTGATAATTTCAGCTCGCAGCTTTGTCTGTTTTTAAAAATTCTTCTACTCTTTATGTTGTTTGGTTTTTGTCCTATTTTGATAGGTCAAATTAAGTGTGTTTTATTAAGTAACTTCATCAGTGGACTGCATGAAAATCATCAAAATCCCTGCTATTTTACTCTTACGTATGTTGTGGGAAAAATCATCAAATCAGCACATGGATTTCATATTGCTAACCTCTAAAACACTTGTAATAAATGTAATAAACAACTGACAATATTAAATTCTTCTGAAAGACCTCAAGGAAAACTAAACAGGTGAAACCAAAATAAATCCATCAGCTTTGTAATGAGTGAAATCAAACCACATAAAACACGACCACATCCTGCTTTTAATAAACCTTGGAGGACTTTTTCAGAGAAAGAGTTTGTGTTTACTGGAAATCCAACATGGCCTGAATTTGTCAAAAAGAGAGGCGGCGTTAATGCTGAAGACTAACGTGAGTCAGCAGCGGACTGTCAGCTCTCTTTCTGCAGCATGTTGGAGGTCAGCTGTGAATGTGAAGCAGGGGACAGGGGGTGGAGGTGCTGCACATAAATATAGCATGGAGGAGCAAGGTTCACTCAGACAGACAGACAGACAGCGACAGACGGCTGCTCTGCCACCGCCCACCGTCCACACCCCCTCCATCCACCCGCCCACCAGCCGTACGCCCGGCTCGGGGCTCGGCGTTGGACAGACAGATCATTGTTAATCCTCTGGTGGTCGCTCACATCAGAGCTCAGGTTGCAGCAGCACCTTCTGTCACTGTCAGTAGTTTTTCATTCAGTCATGTTCACTGTCCAACCTGCTGACCCACAAACAGGCTGTGAAAGTAAAGACAACATTTAAACAAAGGTTAGTTTATGCTTTTAAAACCTGATGATAAAGACGCGAGGAAAAGGTGATTATTCTTTGTTACTGACCAAACGAGATTTACCAAATAAAAGTCAGAAGACTTCTACATTATGATGAAACGATAAATAAAAAATTCATGAACTTCCTAAAGAAGTGCTAATTAAATGCAAATAAATGCAAATTGATTGCAACTACAACAATCATCATCATCTGAAGGAAATTTCCCATTTTGGAAATGTCAGCTGCTCAGAAACAGCTTTCAGCTTGACCATCATGAGTTTTCAGCTTGAACTGATTTAGGTTTTATTGGATGTCACAAGGAACAAGTCATCCTTTAGCACTTGCCGAAGTTGCAGAAAAACATGTTTGACACGACTACACATTTGTAGTAGTTTCTCCTTTTAATGTGTGATGGAAAAGTTTTCATGTTTTTTTAGTAGTGTGAATTCTTGGAAGCATGGGTTATTTAAGTGTACAGTTAAAACCAAATGCAAAGATCATGTCTACATACCTTACATAACTTTTAATACAATAGACTTTGCAGACTCTCCTCTGAGTGTTTTTTAGCTGCAAATGCAAACCTGAATAAATCAAATAAATTGTGTGTGTGTTGTGACAGCGGAGGCCCCCGTGTATGGTCGTGGATCTCTTCAATGATTTCCGTGATGGCTCCAAGCTGTTGGACCTGCTGGAGGTGATGAGCGGCCAGCGCCTCGTGAGTCCCCGCTCAGCTCAGTTCAGCACTTCATGTTTCCCAACCGACTGTTTTAAACGAACCGACTGACTGACTCTCTGCTTGTGTTTTTCAGAGTCGGGAGAGAGGCCGGGGAATGTTTCAGCACAGGAGCAACATCGAGAAAGCCCTTTCCTTTCTGAAGAAGAAATCAGTAAATGACACACTTAAGAGGCCAAATGCAATTACCATCCATATAGTCAGAACTTCAGGCTTTACTTAAAATAGGGATAAAAGACCATTAAACTTATTAAAAGAGCTTTAAGAGGCAGTTATGGACATATGAGTCTGTTTTCAAAAGTCGGTGCAAATCTGAAATATTCTGTCAGTTTGATCCAGCAGTGGACGACATTATGACGAAGTGCAGCTTCATATTGATAAAAACAGAGTCCTGTCAGAGTTTTTCATTTCACATTACACCAGTTATTATATTTAAGTGCAAATCGTGGTAACTGCTGCACCGTTTGTCTGACTTTGGCTGACGTTTACAGGAAAATGAGATGCTTCAATTTCTACAAAGAGTTTTTTTCTCTTCCTAATCTTTAAATTGGGACTTTGTGTAAGTTTGATAAATGTCCTGTTTCATCTTCAGATCAAACTCGTCAACATAAACATTCCTGACATCATCGATGGAAAACCGTCCATCATCTTGGGCCTCATATGGACGATCATCCTGCAGTATCATGTGAGTTTAATGACTTTAGTTTTATAGAGTCTCTCTTCCTGTTTCTGTTGTGTTTCATCATTTCTTGCTGCTTAATCTGTCCACTTTGAGCTTTCTCTTCTCCTCCTGAGCTTTTTGGGAGTGTAGAAGAGTTGTTCTCTTATTTTTTGTTCCTTTTTTACGATTACTGATTTCTTTTGAATACACTTATTAGATTTGAGTGGGTATTTTCTGGGGCCAGGTTGACAGAGTTGATCAAATGAGACCAAATAACTGGAACAGAGAAACCAATTAGACTAAACTGCTAAAATTAAGTGCACATATTTGAGCTTAACTCCAAAATATTTTTTATTATTATCTGTTCTCTTATGTTGCTTGTTCTTTTTTGCAGCACCATCTTTTCTTTCTTTCAGTTGTTTTTCACCACACTCTTAATGCCTTAATTGTTAAACAGAAGCTGTGTGTCGTTGGTTTCTGCAGATTGAGGAGTTGGCCAGCGGCCTCTCGTTCGGCTCCCGTCAGTCCTCCATGGAGTCCCTGACCAGTCTGGACTCCACCCTGTCGAGCCGCTCGGCCAGCAGCAGTCCCGTCCCTCCCCGAGGTTCACCGCTACACAATCGTTTCCGGGTGTCTGCCAAGAAAGCCCTGCTGCTGTGGGTGCGGGAGCAGTGCCACAAGTAAGCCCCGGCTCAACCGAATGAACACGAACACAGTTACACGTGCTGTGGAGGGTTTATGTGGGGTTACTTTGATATATCGCCTCCTTAAAGCCTCAAAAACCTCTAATTGATGCAACTCCTCTGCTGCTGGCCAAGCATGTGATGTCAGGAGTGATATATCCTCACACAGGGACCTCTCGGTCATTTCCAGGTCTGGGCTGAAGACCAAAACCTGAACAGGGCTTCACTGTGTGAGCTGAAGGCGCCGCCCGCCAAAATCTGTTAACATACCTTCCTGTTTACACAGGCTTTAATAGAAGTTTTTGGAATACATATGTTTAAAATATATGATGTATATTAAAATATGATCTCACTTCAGTGATTACTTGCTTTTTATTGTGTTTGGGGTTGGGGCTGTAAAGGAGGCCACAACCTAATTTGGACAATTTTAAGAATTATGTGGACATTTTGAATATTAAACATATTTACCAGTATTTATTTAGTTTTAATTAAAAACACACCAGAAGTTAAGGGTTAAGCTCACATGGGGTGCTACCCAAAAGGCTGTTCTTAGTCTAGTTTCTACTGTTAGTTTACTTAACTTAAATGCTGTGGTTCATTTTTACTTTTTGATTCATTCTCTTGTCTTTTTGTTCTTTTTGATCTTTGGTTGCATTGATATTTAGGGTTTTACTGTTCCTACTTCCCTCTTTTTGATCTTATTGCTTGTCTGTGTAGGGTTTTCACATCTCTGAATATGTGGAGCAGCAGTGGTATCAAAACAGACAGACAGCAGGACATAAGTTTCATAAGTGATCAAACTGTGTTATAATAAGGATAAAATGTTTTTCTCTCAGAGCTGGCTGTTCGTTGAATGTCAAAGACTTCAAAGCGAGCTGGAGGAGCGGCGTGGTCTTCCTTGCCATCCTGTACGCTCTGCGGCCTGACCTGGTGGATCTGTCCAAAGCCAGAACCAGAAGCAACAAGCAGAACCTGGAGGAGGCTTTTCGCATCGCAGAGAAAGAGCTGAGGATCCCCAGACTGCTCGATCCTGACGGTGAGAAGTTCAGCTTCACTGCTATAATAAAATATCATGTAGTCACAATTCAAGCTCAGACTACAGGTGATGGTACTTTTATGTGTTCACATCACTTTCTAATTAGTCATCTTGCAGTCTTAGTGTGGGTTTATTTTGAATGTCCCGCTTACATTGGTCAGGTGTGACAAAAATGTCATAAACCACTGCTGCAACTAATTTAGCATCTTATGGATATTTTGTATGCACAAACAAAATTTAACATTTATAGCTTTTTGAAATATAAATGCATGACGTGTTCTCCAAAGGTGACCTTATGTAAATATAATTTATTAGCAGTAGTAAAGTGTAATGAAGTATTTGAAATTTAAAGATGTGTTTACACATATATGCAAGCATTTTAGCAAACTTGCCATCATGTGTATGACACAGGTCCGTTTTATCATTAATTGTCATTAATGGTAAAAAATAGTCAATTTCCAGAACTGCAGGAGCAGGAAATAACAAGAGAGGGAACCTGTTTTCTTTTTTAAATTTCTCCTAAATTTATCAAGATGATGGTGACGCCAAAACGGTAGACAACCCTCTGAGTTTCATACACTCACATGGACTGGCTGTGTGTTTTATGTTTTATCATGATTTATTAGCCAGTCCTCCACAATCAGTGTATTATAGTTGTAATTTGTTCCACTAATATCCACAAAGCTAATTTAGTCTCTCTCCGTAGCTTATCCCTGTGTGCCTTTTGGTATTTTCCAAATTCGATTCATCTGATTTTTCTCACTGACTCTCCTTTCCTGGTGCCATGTGAATCTTTGTGAATGCTTTGTTGCTCGGCGAGCCTGAGGGGGAGAGACGACGATCTGAAAGTCTGGTGACTCACTTGCTGCTTGTTTACTTCAGCCTCATATAAAACCCTCACTTGTTTCACTCTGCTCTGCCTGTTAGTTCATTAGCAGCCTTTTTATCGGCCAGCTGTTTTAAAAGCAGAGGAGTTACACCTCCATTCCTCAGATTGCACTTTTAAACTCCACCTGCCTCAGAAGCTCACTCATGTCTTAGTCTGAAGCTTTGACAGTGGTGTCGTAGCGTGAGACTGATCATGGAGGATTGTGATGTGGATGCAGATGTGGACGTACGAGACCCTGATGAGAAGTCCATCATGACCTATGTGGCTCAGTTCCTGCAGTACTCCAAAGACCTGCCGGTGCCAGAGGAAGAAATGCAGGTCAGTATCACTCCATTCTCAAACGTCACAGGGCACCTTTTAACTCTGCAGCAACATTTGCAGAAAGGTTTTAATGTTAGTAAAGCTCCAAAATTTGACAAATTTGAACAGGAAGAGTTTAGGACTCTGCTCAAGATGTTTTCAGCTCTTAAACCACGGCAGTCCTGTCTAATTAAAAAAAAAATTGTTTCAGCCGCATGACATTATTTGAAACTGACGCAGGTTCAAACTCAGCATCGAAACTTTTGAAACAACAGTCTAGATATCTAAAGAAAAATTAAATCTATAATCTATATTTCAACCAAATTTCTCTGATTTGTAACCTACATATGTGCATGTTTTTGAACTGCAAACCGTACAATTACTGCTGCAAATCAGTGTAACCTGCATGTTTGCACTGTTGCCAAAAACAATATTTGCATACAGAGATGGATATATGAGGCATGTGTACATAATCACACATGTTCTGCAGGAATCATTTAACTCCATTCATCATGAGTCGTTCTAAAAATATAAACATGAAGCATTTTCCTGCAGAACAATGAATGTTTTGTCTTAAACTGACTGCTCAGTTGTGATGCTCGTCTGTCGACTCACGCTGCCGTCTGCTTTGTGATGTTCTTGACTTAAAGATAACTGCTTCTTACACCAGATGCACTTTTTTATTTCTATTCTGTCTTTTCTTTTTCTGCAAACTGACCACAGAATATATGCAGACACTGGAATATTTACACTTTTTGGAGGTTAAAATCAGAGAAATTACAGCTTGCTGAGCACATTTGGTAAAATTGTAGAGAATTTGCATAATTCACTATTTTAACTGTTTCCAGGTTGTGTTGTATTTGCTTACGGTGATAATGACTGATTTTAAGAAGCACTCTGTCTCAGTTAATGCCACTGTTGAAGCATTACCCTGCAATTATTTTTTTGCTTGGGATTTCTCGCTTCTCCTCCTCTTGTTTCCTCTTCTCTCCTTCCTTTCCTTCCCTTTTTCACTCCCAGACACAATACCTGAGCGTTCCTAAAAGTCCTTCCCCCATCAACCTGCCTCTTCACTACACTCCTGCTATTTCTGCTTCACCTCTGCGGCAGGTAGACCCCACATTCACGACCAACCTCCGATTCATTTCTCACCAGAAACAAAAGTCTAAAATGTCTACGGACACTGTCATGATGTTCCAAAAGAAAGAATAACTGAACCAAAAACATGTTGGTGTGTCAGTGCCACACCCCCTCGTCATTGATGTTTTTCTCCGTTCTTGCAGTTTGTTTGGAAACCTTCTGGCTTGCTGGTTTGTAGTTGTCAGCCTCATTACTGTCGTATCACACGATGCAAATCAACCACACCAAACCTTTTGCAGCGCCCGCAAATAACTTGAGATTATACAGCTGTTGATTAAATCTCGTAAAGACGTGCCAGGAAAGTTGTTTATTGGATCGACACTGCAGCGACTCAAATGAAAACGTCGGCAGCTCAGAGCCAGCGTTACCTTTACATCATGTGGTGGTTAAAAACAGGACTGATCATGCAGAATCGAACTAGTTTGCCCTGTTCTCAGGGAGGGAATCCAAAACCACAGAAAGGGTGTGTTTCTCTGCCTCCCATGAGATGAATAAAACACTCACAGCACAGCTTCTCCTTTAACCAAGATCCTGCTGGTGACGCCTGCTGCAGAGATCAGGACAGATCAGCCACAGTGGACTAAACACCTGTTGGCTCTGCTTTCTGAGAAAATTATCAGCATGTCTGGAGACATTTGATTTTTTAATCTACTTTGTGTATTGTTAATTTAATTCCAGGAGGTTTTAGAATTTGAGAATAATCCTGCAGTGATTGTGCAAGATGCATTTCAGGGTGGAGATCACAGGAATTAGAGTCTGGAAAATGTTTTGTTCAACGTTCAACGAGAAATGCATCTGAAAATACACCTAAAAGTAGTAGTAAAAGTAACAAATAATGCACAAATTAAAACCACTAAACACGAATGCTGCCACACACTGAATTCTTTATACAGTACATACAGTTTTGCAGACATTACATTAAAAATAGTCCCCATTTACAGGAGGTCGTGATGAAAGGTACAGTTCATTTCACCATTTCAGATCTCTGTGTGGACTCGCTGCTCTGCTGTGCACAGGCTTGCTTGAAGCACAACACATTTTGGCACAGCAGCCTGCCTTTCTGTTTTGTGTAAAGTATCTCATGACTCTTGCCTTGTGAGAAATCCTTTTGATTTATTGCCTTTGTCGTGTTTTTCCCACCTATTCTGACCTCCATTGGTTACACTACAAACAATGCAGCAGTTATTTTTGTGTGTGGAGCTTTGTGTGGGTGCTAAGATGCTATTTAGTTTGCACTAGTTGTCATAGATGGTAGAATAAGGCCACTGCTGTGCTGTCTTTATTTGACCAGGTTCTCTATTTTTAGTGTGTGAATGGAAGTGTTCTGAATCAAACTAAATATCAGTGATGATCAGCTGTGATCTTAATAAACATGTATTTAACATCGTGTAAAGAAATCAGCAACTGACTGTACTCTGTGCTCCACATCGCCAGGCGACACCTGATCGAAAGGCACAGGAAGTGACCTGCTGGCTGGCTCAGGCGTACGACGAGCTGCTGGAGGGATGGAACTCCACGGAGGGCGAGAGCTACTCAGAGAGATACCATGTACGAGTTCCTTTAAAGATGCATTAATGCAAATATTGTGTTATGTGTTGCATTTTCAAGTATGACTCCATAACTGTCTTTTATGTTGTGTTATTACAGCAGGCCGGCCTCTGTCTCACACCGGCGTTTTTACATGTGCTGAAATTCTTTTGAATCTCATGAACGCTGTTGCTTCCAGATATTAAGAGCTTGTTGCTGCTTCTTCAATTTACTTCAGGCTCATCCTTTTTTTGTACCATAATCCCATGTTTACCTGTCCTGTTTTCACGTCAAATCGGAACAATATCTTCATGTATCATCAACTTCCTGTATAGAAAAAGTGGATCTTTTTTTCACATTTTGCAAATGCAGCACTGACAAAGACATTTCCCTCCCCTCAGGTATTTCAGACATTTCTGGTGTCCTTTAACGAGCAGCGGCGTCCCATCATGCCTTTGCTGACGGCGATGAGACGAACCCCGAAACTGAGCGAGGAGCAGCGGGCTCTCAGAGAGGCGTGGGACACTCTCACCGAAAAGGTCAGTTACACCAGAAATCTCTTGTGCCATCTGAAAAATTATCAAAACCTTTCACACATCAATAGTGTGGTTTAGTTTAGTTAATTCTTTTTTTTTTGGTCAAAATATTATATATTTCTTATATTTTATTTATGTTTATGCAAAGCTGTAGTAGCATTTTTTTTTAAGAAATGCATAGAAAAACATAATATGAGCCAACAACCTCAATACTCAGTTAATCCCTGTTACAGTATATAAATGTTTGCAGCTATACATGTACTTTCCTATTATATTCATGAATACACATTAAACCTTTTAATTTGAAAAACTTTCCTTAAAGTGTAATGAAATGTGCCTTCTTTGTCTTTTCCTCTTCATTTAGCTACGTGAATACAGAATCGAGCTGGACATGAGTCTCCCGGCCCCCCTGGACTCTGTGGCTCGCTGGCTGCTGAAAACGGAGGGGGCTCTGGCGGAGGAGGAGGGTGACCCACGGGACCATGGCCGAGTCGCCGATGAAGCCAGGGAGAAGCAAGAACTACTCAAAGTGAATATTTACTGCATGCCGCTCTTAAACTATACAACACTGGGAAGTGAAATAAACAATAATGAGTCAGCACACCCAGACTCCTCAGGCAGGGTTTTTTCCACATTCAAGATATAAATAATGTCTGCAGAATGGGCCCTTCATGCTGAATATTCATCTGTTAATTCATTCTGTTAATTTTAGTTCAGAAAAGGTGGTGAACAGAATATTAAACTGGCACATAGGTCAGTTCTAGGATTACATTTCTTTTTGGAATAACGTGGACACCCTTACCTCCTCTGTAAGGCATTAAAATACAGACCTTATGAGCAGATTTGATTCTGTTGGATGTTTACGTGAACATGAATGTGCTCGTTTCTGCAGGTTTGTCTGGAGGAGATGCCACAACATGCGAAGACCTTCCAGTCCTTCCAGAACTTGGATGAGTATGGAAACATGATGGTTCCTACTGACAAGATGGATGAACTAAAGAGGAGGTGAGAGTACTTTCAACTGTATGTACATTTGTGAAACTGTATGTATGGTACTTGCAGTGCTTGTATTGATTAAACTAAACTATATAAAGAACAGTGTTAAATGTTTATGATTTGTGCAAACTGATACTGGAGAAGCAAAATGCACTTTAAGCTTGGGGATTACCCTGGTGTATTTTAGGAGTAATGGCTATGAATCATGGCAATTAAAACATTATATGTATGATTGGGTTTCAGATTGTCCAACAGAGTTTGTTGTTTGGATTTTGTTGCACTTTGTGTTTTCTTCTAACCTGCAGAAATTCACGTTTGTTTCACCTCGATTTGCAACGTGTAAATCTTTAGCAGTTATTGAAGTTTGTCTCTTATTTTGATCACTTTTTGCAACCTTACTTGTGGACGTCCTCACCAGGTTCACCAGTGTGAGAGTGTCTGCCAAATACCACGGGATCAAGCTTGAGTACCGCGAGCACCGCCACACAGTTTTGGATCTGTTGGGGCAGATCAGGACCAAGCTGCGGATCTGGAAGAGACCTTACATTTCCCCGGAGGCTGTAAGGGTGTTGCTGCAAGAATGGCATGTGAGTAGTCTTTGTTCAGATTTTGGATCTTCAGAAAAGACAAGGAATTGGTACAAGGTTGCTTTACACATTATATAACTTGATTAAGGGCAATAGTCCTAATATGAGGGTAATACTAAACATGATACTGCTACCATGAGCATTGGAAGATTTTGCATTTAGCAAAATACATAATTTGTTTTAAACTGGCTACTGTAAAGAGGAAAAACCCTTTTAGATTTTAGGAACAGTATAGCATTTCCTCTGGTGCCACTCCCTGGACAAACTTGCACTAAACTGCATTTTTGCCCCTCTAGTGGTAAATGACATGATGATATGATAAAATCTCTGTTGTTTACTAGAAATAAATGGGGCTGCTATGGTTGTGAAGGTAATATTGTTTTTAACACAGGAGCTGGTAAGGACACAGGAGCTCCCTTCTCTGTTGGAAGCAGCTCTTCATAAGCTGAAGCAGGTTTCTGAGAAATATTCAAGCAAATCTGCCCTCGGTAAGAGTTCTGTGACATTCCTCTGAGATCAGGCTAGTTCATGGGTTCATTTTTAGATTAACTGACTGCTCTTCCTCTCTGCTCCTCAGCTTCAGATTACCAGCACGTCAGTCAGCAGGTGAAGCAGCTGGAGGAGGACACCGCTGTGGTTTTGGAGGAGGTGAACACAGCCAAGAGCACGATGGGCCGGGTGCTGTCTGCATGGGACTCCT
The DNA here is from genome assembly GCA_023238725.1 of Scortum barcoo. Lineage (NCBI taxonomy): Eukaryota > Metazoa > Chordata > Actinopteri > Centrarchiformes > Terapontidae > Scortum > Scortum barcoo. Next base: position 2,107,410 of record CM041539.1, read on the forward strand.
ACAGCGACCTCCTCAGCTCCCTGCAGGCTTGGCTGGAGCAAGGCTCGGTAACACACAGCCATGGCCATAGACCAGAGGTATTATTAACACATAAAATGATAAAAAATGATTCATTGTTTAGTCAGTTGCAGGAGAACCTCACTTCAGAAACTAGATTGCCTTTTACACTTGGCTTCAGTCTTTCATCACTTAGAAGAAAGGTTATTATGTTTCTTTGCTCAATGCAATGACTAAATGCAACCAATGAGATGGTTTCTTCCTCCAATGCAAAATATTTGTGCAAACATCTTATAAAAAGCCTGTTAAAATATGTCACAACAATAATAGCATAACCTACGTAATAGTGAAGTATATATGAAAACCATCTTTTCATCCACTCTGTTGATTAACTTAGCTATTTTCATGCTTTGTTAAGGTGACGCCTGAGTCTATCGTTGAGTGGGGCTCACGACAGGCCCACCTGAACGAGGTCGGGACCTTCCTGATCGAGTCAACAGACCCTCAGACCAGCAGGAACCTGGCAGAGGAGCTTCGCAAACTCAACATGCACTGGGCCGAGTTTGTCAAGAGAAACACATTTGTAAGTTACAGAACAAGAAAACCCTGCTATCTTTGTTTTATTTCTGTCTTTTTTTGTTTTGTCTCATAAATATCCGAAACACATGATTTCTTTTCTGTTAGTGGAGTAATCAGAATATTTCTTCATTATGACAGCACTGCAGCTGATATATCTGATAAATCATGTGACACATAATCGCTTTTTATTTTACTTTCTGCTGTGGCTTTGTTGTCCTAACATGATGGCCTGGTTTCTTCTGTGTTTATTTGCTGTCAATTGTCCGGTGACAGCAGGGATTACCTGACTTAATGTCTCAGGCTTTTGGAATTTAAGATGTCCTATTGTTATAGTTATTCCCACGCTGTGATATTTAGGAGTGGCTTCATGTTTGAAAGTTGCACTCCACCTTCACTTATTGTACAGAAGCAATTATAAATGCAAGGCTTTTATAGTCTTTGATCACAGTGTATTATTATTTAACTGCATTGATTCCTCAAGTTGCATGTTGGACAGCTGTTGTATACTAAATACCTCAGGGAACTGTCAGTGAATATCATATCATCTCCACTGTGGTATTAAAGTACATGAAGCTGGTGTCCACTGAAATACTGGTATACATTGCATAAGTAAACGGGCAGTCTATTGTTCCATCCTCAAACTTATCTGCTGCTGGCTTATCTGCTCAAAGCAAGTAATTCACTTTTAAGATGTCTATCTGATTAGTGCATTTTAACATTCTTTCTTGTGCTTTCTCCAGGACAGCATGGCTGAGCCTAGTGCCGATGACCAGGCCAGACCCCAGGATGTTCAAGCTCTGATCAGAGAAGCCACTCTTCTTCTCAAAGAGCCTCTGGAGGCCATGGCAAGTCCTTTACGGACCTACAGAAAAAGAATACAGGTAAGACGAATGGGTGGATAAATGACACTTTGACAGAGTGGAGCAGAGTTCGGACTTTTCTTAACTTTTAACTGTTTTAAGACACTCAGCTCTAAGCAGATAAATATGATATGAACAACCTCATTGCTTTCTTTCCTTCAGTTCATAATGAAGAAAATAAAAGAGGTGGATCTGGAGGCTCTGGCTCCCTCCCCAGATTGCCCAGCGGATCAGGCACAAAAACTGAAGCTTGCTATACCAGAAGTATGAATGATTTCTTTTTTATACACCCTTCATGTAACTGTGTTCATAAGCATTCAAGACTAAGTTTTGTTCTTGTATTCGTCATAACGTTTTAACAAAATGGCCACTGGCAGCCACCATTTGTGAATGTACAGTATATACTGTAATATACCTGTTCCCTTAATGTTACCAGGTGATGCAGACCTTGCTTGAGGCTGAACAGGTTTGTACAGAGCTGCAGCATAGTGTGTCGGGTCTTGACAGTCGCCTGGCTGAACTCCTACACTGGGAGACTGAGGCCAGAGAGCTCTACCAGCAGCTGAGGGCCACAGAGAGACAACAACAGCGGAGCCAGGACCCACGAGCCAAAGTAAGAATACCACTTTAAGTGATCAGAAGAGTAGACAAGTGCTATATAACTGTCCATATTTCACCAATTGAAAGGTTGTTCTGCTCTGACTGTTGATGAAATTTTTGGTTACTCTGTGACAGTTAAAGCCCCGGTGACAAGCTCATTTTCCTTTTACTTAAACTTCTTATGCATAATTGAGGAAATGCTAATTGTTATTCGACATCATTTATTTCCCCAGGTTCAAATATCCCGTGGTCTACAGCTGGAAGGTCAGGTGGTCACAGAGGAGCAGGACCTGCAGGTGCTAGTGATGATGAGTCAGAAGAACTCACCCATCCAGTACCTCCACGCCTCCACCATGCAGGATAGAGTGCGAGCCACTGTTGCTCAGTCACAGGCCAGTATTTTTTTTTGTGAATTGATTGCACAAGCCATTGAGTTTGCTGTGTATTAAAGACTAGGGAATGAGAACACGGCAGAGAATATTAATATAATATACTTTATTGTAATTGGCAGTTTTTCCCCATGTGTGATTTCAATTCCAGGAAGCGGTAGGTATGCTGAGCAGTCTGGGGGCTAGAAGAGACAGAAGCAGAAGCCCTCCAGAAGGAACTCCTCCATCAAAAGTCTTTATCCAGGCTAAAGAAAAGCCTCAACATCTGAAACAGTCAGACATCAAATGGCCAACTCAGCAGTCTGAGACAAAGTCAGTCTCCCGTCAGAGTCCTGAAACCTTTGTGCCAAAGATAGTGGTTCAGGAATACAGAGAAGCAAAGACAACTTCTCCTCCAATGCCGTATACCTATGCACAAGCTGTGATGCAGACGAGGACAAAATCGCCACCAGAAAGCCAAGCTCAGGTTTGGACAATGACCACTGCACAAAAACAGCAGCAAACTCAGGAACAGCAACAGCTACTGCAGCAAGAACAACTTAACAGACTGACAGAAAAAGAGCAAGAAATCAAGCAACAACAACCACAAGAAGTACAACAGCAGCCAACACAGCCACAGCAACGGCAGCAGAAGGCACAAAAACAGGTGGACCAACAGCAGCAGGTAGAAATGCATCAATATCAAGTTCAGCAGCACGTGGTGACTCATATAGAGGTTCAAACGCAGGGTGGACAGACACCAGAGTACCACGAGCAGACTTCACATGAACAACCACCTGTAAAGAAATTGCCCCTGAGCTCCCAGGAACTTCAAAGCAGAAAGGCTCAAGCTGCAAAGAACCGGCCCTGGCTTCAGAAGCCAGCCTCAGGAGAGCATAAAACTCCAGCTTTAGCAGAACAGATTTACACTCAAGAACCAGTTCAAACTAGACAGACACGGCCACAGTCAGAAGGAGAAACAGTGGGATCAGTTCAGGTTGTTCCACCACATACAGCCACTGCCAGGCCACAACCTGAGGCACATACAAAGGTTACTGAGCAGACACAACAACAGCAAAAAGAGAAACAGAAACATTTGCAGCAACCCCAAAATATAGTGCAGCAACAACAACAAAAAGAGAAGCACCAGCAACTGGAGAAACAGCAAAACCAACATGAAAAGTTGCTGCAGCAACAACAACAACAGGAACAACAAACACAGCAACCACAGCCTATTGTAAAACAGGCAGAACCAGATTCAGACATCAAGGCTAAATCCCAGACCGTTACTATGGCTAAGCCTCACCCACAAATGAAGGCTCAAAATCAGTCACATCCCCAAACTATAGTCCAATCTAAAGGTCAGGCAGTGGTACCAGTGCCGTCCACAAGTGTGTCCCACACTACCACAGACAGTCAGCAACCACCAAAGACCACATCCCAGACAAAAGTGAATCAAGGTCCGTCACGGACACAAGTTCCTCCTCAGCCTCATGGCCCTGTGAAGACACAGGCAATTACCCAGCTACAGACACAACAACAGTTCCAACTCCAGGTTCAAACTCAGTCCCAAACAAGTGTCCCAGCTGGACCTCAGCCACCTATGCAGTCACAGGGTCTAGCTCATGGCTCACCTATAGCTCAAGTGCAAACATGGGCTCAAGTCAGACCTTCTTCCCCTATGCAGGTCCCACTGCAGGGCCAAATTCAGGCTCCTGTGCCATCCCACATTCAACTTCGTAGTCATCCACAGTCATGGTCCCCAGTCAGACCCCCCTCCCCTAAGCCACCAACACACACCCAGTCTCAAATCGATGCCCATTTAATGCTCCAGTCTCAATCCCATCCTCAGTCTATGCCCCAGCCTCAAACCCATGATATGACAATGCCCCAGCCTCAAACACATCCTCAGTCCATGCCTCAGCCTCAAACACATCCTCAGTCCATGCCTCAGCCTCAAACACATCCTCAGTCCATGCCCCAGCCTCAAACACATCCTCAGTCCATGCCCCAGCCTCAAACACATCCTCAGTCCATGCCTCAGCCTCAAACACATCCTCAGTCCATGCCCCAGCCTCAAACACATCCTCAGTCCATGCCCCAGCCTCAAACACATCCTCAGTCAATGGCTCACTCTCAAACTCATTCTCAGCCAGTGGCTCGACCAAGTCACCCCCAGCCTTCAACTCAGCACCAAACCGAAGCCCAACTTGTTGTCCAGCCTCAGGGTCATTCTCAACCCATGACTCAGTATCCCACACATGCTCAGCCAGTGGTCCAGCATCCAGGCCATATTTCCCAGGGCCAGATCCCTGCTTGGACTCAAGTTAGAGCCTCATCCCCAATGTCTGCTCAGCATCCACAGACTACAGCACAGTTTCCACATTACCCCCAAGGTTACACCCAGGGTCAGTCTCCATCTCAGCAGTGGGCACCTAAACAAGACCTACAAAATCAAGCCAATGCCCAGCAGAGACATCCCGTTCCCCAACCATATCCTCAGCAAGTAGGTCAAGTTCCACAACCTCAGGCATATCCAGCAGTTCAGGCTGTACCACAGTGGCCCCAGGCTGGACCCCAGCGTGGGCCTGAGATAGCCCCCACCGGGTATTCTCACACTGGGCCATCATATACTCAGCTTCAGGCTCAGACTCAAACACAAACCAGGCCTTGGGCACCAACACAACCTCAAATGATTCCCCAGAGTTCCATGCAACAGCAGCCTCAGATGAGAACTCATGATATGTTTCATATCCAAACACAACAGGGCCAAGTTCAGCAACAGTCATGGGTTCAGGCACCGCCTCAACTTCAGCCCCAGCCTTATCCCCAGCCTTACCCCCAACCTTATCCTCAGCCTCATCCCCAGCCTCATTCCCAACCTCAATCTCAGCAATATTCACAGGTTCAGCATCAAATTCAACCTCACCCTCAGATGCAAGCTCAGATACCTCCCCAAGCTCAAGCGCCACACCAAGTCCGTCCTCAGATTCCTTCACAGCCTCAGCTCCAATCCCAGCTGCAGCACATTCAAACACAACCATTGCCACAAGTAAAGCCCCAGGCCCAGACTCAGCAACCTCAGCCCAGTCTTCAATTCCAACAGCCACCCCCACAACCCAAAACTCAGGCTCAGCTGCAATCACAACTGAAGATACATTCACCAACTCAGCCAAAAGGTGAATCACCTCCACAGTCCAAGCCTCAAGCCCAATTAGCACAACAGCAAGAGGCTCAGTCATCAACTCAACCTAAGGTTCAGGCATCAAAGCAACCCAAGGCTGAATCACTGCCACAAGCCAAACCACCAGCCCAATTAGCAATGCAAGTAGAGTTTCAATCACCCACTCAGCCTGAGTCCCAGTTTCCACAACAACCCATGGCTCAATCTTCAGTCAAAACAGAAACCGTATTGCAGACCCAAACAGCACCACTACCCGAAACTCAGTTACCAGCTCAACCCAGTGTTCAGCCACCACTACCCAAGGCACAATCACAGCCACAACCTAAATCTCAAGCACAATTGCCACCGCAGCCCCAACTTCAGGCTCAGTCACCACCACTACCCAAGGCCCAAGCTGCACAACAGTTCAAGGCTCAGTCGCCCCCACAGGCCAGACCTCAGGCCCAACCACCTCCACAGTCAAAACTTCCAAATCAGTCTCCTCCACAACCTAAATCTCAGCAGCCCCAGACTGTTGTTCTCTCTCAGGTCAATGTGCTGCCTCAGTCCCTGGCTGATTCACCAGACCTGTGCATTAAACCTCCAGCCCTGGCCCAGGCGCCTCCTCAGGCTTACACAGAGGCTTACGCCAAAGCCCAGGCTTTGGCTAGAAATGGCTTTGAGGAGGCCAAGCACTGTCTGCAGGAACACATCCTGGAAACCATCAACGTTTTTAAAGACAAACGTATATCGGCTGAGCAAGCATCAGTGAAAGAGGTAAACATCAGTTTTGTATTGAAATATCATACTAAATCCATAAAGTTAATCAGTTTGTGTTAATGTGCAATTTCTGTATGAAATTACATATATATATTCCTTGCCCCTCAGGAGACTCTGAGGACCCTGGACCCAGAGTTGCTAGAAGAGTTCTTAAGAGCAGCCAAGGGTATGGAGGCCTTCTGTACCCCCTCACAGCTCAGAGACATGGAGTTCTACACGGAGTCTGTCAGGACACAGTGGGAGGTGGGACAAAAACTTGCATTATGTGGGAATTTCATGTGGGGTTTTAATTACTGTTTAGAGGGAATTGTTCACATTTGTTGGTTTTAATTATGCTTTGATGTTTTCTTTTAGGTTTGCATGTGTCAGATAATTTATTGTGCATGTTAAACACGAATGTCTTTAAACTATTGCAACATTTTCTGCCTTTGTCACCTTTTTTTTAAAGATATAAATGTCAGTCAATTGTTCAGTCGCATGCATATAAAGCATTCATATGGAAAAAGAATTAATTAGTAAATAGTATGTTCTAACATGTCATGTGTTTTTTTTTTCAAATTAATTTCATTTTATCTCCCAGGCTGTGAGAGCTGAGATCTCAGGCTTTTTGCAGCAATTACGTTTTGCAGTAACAAGGAAAGACTTTAACACTGCTGCCCTTCAGTGTGAGATGCACTTAAGCTCCAGTTTAGAAAACCAAGCACAGGTAGCTAAAGCTAGAGCTGAACTCTTGGGTGTGCTTTGGTGGAGGGGTATGCAGCCAGTTTATCTGCTCTGCTTATCTAACTTTTTTCCTCCTTCTTCTTTATATGCCTCAAAGGAAAATGGTAGTGGGACTTGGTAATTACGATACATTATTCAGATTGCTCTTTAAGAGAGTGCTGTTTTTATTGGGGTGTGTTTAGTACATACACTGAGTACCATATAACACTATTTAGTATATTGATTTTATTGCAGCTTGCTGGGCCAGACAAACACAGCAAAGTAAACTAAAGAAGTAAATGAACTCATTTTGATTCATAGAAACAATACAGAAGAAATCATATTTTCAGTTAAAGATTAAAACAGCATTCTTTTATTTCTTGTGCTGGACATCTGTGGGCTTTTGTCATCTGCTCTTAGGCTCATGTGTTGCAGTATGTCTGTCAAGCTGCCACATGCAAAATTGAGACATAAATGAGATTCTGTAAGATTAGATGCTATCAAGTCAGACAAGCATGGTAGACATACTGCAACTCTGCACAGTCTAAAAAACAGAACAGAAAAAAGTGCTGAACTGTACCAAATTAGGGATTTAAGTTTTAATTTGTATTAATAATGATCTTTCTTCAAATGTAGTTAGCAACATTAACCTGTTTACTTACTGTTTTCACTTGGCTGGTAGGCGTGTATCTCAGCGGATGGCAGCTTCGCCCAGGCAGGACAACACCTCGAGGCCTTGAAAGAGCTGTGTGACACCCTGAGCCCTGAGGATGCTCACCGCTTGGCCCAGACTCAACTGAGGGAGTGTGAGAACAGGCTGGCTGCCATCCAGCGCCAGTTCAGTGGAGACCAAGATGCACCACTCCCTGACTCCAGGTTAGATATTATCACATGTGGAATATAGTCTTGTAGCAGACATGTACGCACTCACTCCCTGCAAAGCTGTAAATATAAATCATGACATGTCACTTATTCTTTTACTGAATTTTATCCTCAATTTACCTACCTGTGTGACCAAAGTACAGTGTCTTTTTTGTTGTAATAAAAAAATCTGACTATGAAGTTGACATCTATTAAACTTGATGTTTGTAGACAATGGTGGATATTTTTTTATTTTTTCGACATTGACACTGCAATGAAGAAATATGTCATTTGTCATCTAAAAAGATGTATGAAGTCCTTCAAAACGTGTGCTCTAAACAGTCCAGTGCCACTGTCAGTTTAAAGACCGATGCTGTCTTGTGCAGCAGTTAAGATAAAATGAAAGTTGGATCCTCATTTCTGTTTCACAGGATTCCTGTTACCTTCAGTGAGGATCTGACCACACAAAAGGAACTGACAAGACCAAGCGACAAACCTCAGGTCTCAGCTGAGGTATGACTCACGCTCACTGAAAGTTTTTGCAATCAGGAGTCCTTTAAAACCTTTTTTTCTACAGAACATTTGCAGACCATGTTAACATTTCTCTTGTCACAACTACTCAACATTTCTGTGTTCAGCATTTATACCTGTCAGGGTATGCTGTCTTCTACAGAAGGCCACAGAGCAGCTTGAGGGGTCTGAAATAACAGATAAACTAAACTGCTTTTACTCTTTTTCAGGTGTTTCAAGTGACAATGAAGACAGTCGGTGTGGAGAGGAGGGAGGTTGAGAAGCAGCCGTCTGTAGAGGAAGAAGTCACAAAAAAGGAGGCTTTAGAAAGGTGATTGAAGCGCAGACTAGACTTTGATAAAGCCAACATGACATACATTGCCACCACTACACTACCACATTTATATTTGGTGTTAAACTTGTTGTCTTTGTTTGTTTTAAATTAAAATCTCCAGATATGAGAATTGTAAGAGGACTCTGCAAGCACAACTTGCTAAAAATGAACAGAGCATCAACGAGGTCCCCTCTGACTCTGTCTCTCTTAAAGGCCTGCACACACGGCTCCAGGAAATACAGGTACAATATAAGTCTGTGAGACTGTGAGATAAGTCTGTGAGAATATCAAACAGATGGTGATTTTAAAATGAACTAATTAGATTTGTAGATTGCGCCAGTGCTTGAAGTTTCCTTCCAACTCTTTATTTCCCAGTTCCTGAGGCAGGAGACAGAGTCTCTGTGGTCTGAGTATGTTAACCAGTGCTCTCAGTGCTCCCAGTTGAGTGGGAACGCCGGTCTGGAGCAGGAGAAGACCGAGCTGCAGGATCAGTGGCGCAGCCAACAGTCCAACCTTCAGAAGAGAGGCAGCTCGCTGGGTGCTGCACTCAGACAGATCGACTCCACCGAGAACCACATGGTGGACTTCACCGACCGCCTGGACCGCTACCTGAGACAGCCCAAAGACATCACTGCGTTCACGCTGGCCAACACCAACATCCTGAAAGATATTAAGGTCCTCTGTCAGCTATGAACACCTTTCTTCTATGTTCAATTTGGTCTGTTTTATAAGAAGTTATCTATGCACTTAATGTTATTAATAGTGACGTCTCTTTGATAGCCAGGTTTACTACAAGTAGGTGTAGGGAACAGAAAACATTATCGAAATAACCAAATTTGAAACCCATACTGACCAAAAACAGGATAATCAAGACTAAAGGTGTGTTCAGACTAAACACAACTGACAGATGTTCATGTGAGTTGAAAAATATTTGAAAAATGTTTCAACTTGTGAATTTCTCTTGGAGATTAATAAAGTATCTATCTATCTATCTATCTTGAGCTGTAAGAATCCATAATAGCAACCAAAAAAATGGAAGAAACTGGTGCAAATTTTCTTTAAAGTTAATGACTTAAACAAAGACTGTATAACAAATTTGGGCAAATAAAGACTTTCAATCTAAAAGCACCTTGACATTAGCCTTACACCTCACACTGCTCTTTGCCTCCCTTTGCGACAGGAACTGGATGACAACATCCAGAGCGAGCTGGACCAGGTGTCCCGTCTGGACCGTGAATCCAGCGACCTGGACCCCAGAGACAGTTTCCCTCTGTCCCGTGAAGTTGAGACTCACAGAGCCAGCCTGGATCAGCTTCGTCAGCAGGTCCGTAAGAGTGAGGCGGCCGCTCGTGCCCTAGACCGCTTCCTCATGTCACTGCGTACCGTGGATGAGGACATCTCCGGAGTCCAGGGCGCCCCTTGCAGTGACGCTCAGGTACTTCAGGACGGTCGCTCCAAGCTGGCTCTGATCAGGCAGAGCATCGACAGCCTGAAAGAAAAGGCGCCTCAGCTGGATCTGCTCCTGCAGGGAGCCAGGCTGACAGTCACCAGGGACGGCGTGCCGGCCTCCTGCCTGGACATGGTCACCGCCCTGCTGAGAAGGTTGGAGGAGGCTGACAGTGGGCTAGCCAGCCAACAGAAGGGCATCCAGAAGGAGACACAGAGCAAATCCCTGGGCCTGAGGAAGAGGACGCTGCTGGGAGAGCTGAGGAAGCTGCAGGAAACGATCCAATCACAAGGCTTGAAGGAGCCCACCATGCCTGCTGTGCAGCACAGGCACGTGTCATTATGCTGATAAAATATTTCTCAGAATACAGACCAAAGATGTATCTAAAGACATTTAAATTAAAAACCTGATTTCCTAAAGTAATACATTAAAAATAATCTTTTACTTTCCAGGCTTCGTGCTCTGTCAGATTTGGAGGGTCAGCTTCAGGCCCAGCACGCAGAGGTCCAAAACCTCCGTGAACTTCAAGAGAAACAGGGAGGAGGAGAAGACCTCTTTCAGGAGCTGGAGACTCAGTGGAGGGACACTCAGAGAGACTTTTCTGACAGGTAGGTTTGGCAGGAGAAGTATGTTCAGCTCAAGTAACTAAATAAATGATAAACAAATAAATGAAGCCATTAGAAATAAGTGAGTTTTGGCCACCTCAGTAATACATGGTAGCTGTATTTACAACAAAACTGAGACTGTAAACCTGAACAGATGGTACATTTAGCTGGCCAACACACTGACCTGAACTGTGGCCTCTACTGGACATGGATGTCCTTTAACAGAATGGTGATATTAGCTAGTAGGATATTTGTAGAAGTGCTTTCAGTTTTATAAAGGTGAATACTGGCTGCTACTCATAGCTCCTTTTGGCATCACTTAAATGCTCCTTATTTTTTTCTTCTGGCAGCAAGAAGCAGTGCAACGTCCTGCTGGAGCTTCTGAAGAAGTTCCAGAGCTGTCGTGGTCAGCTGAGCAGCACCATGCAGAGAGCAGAGCAGACCATCAGTGAGCAGGCTTCCTACATGGGCAAAGACAACCTGCAGAGAAGTATAACCAAGGTCAGTGCACAAAATGACATTTACATTTCAAATGATTTTGAAGGGATTCAAAATTAAAGATTAAAACATCTCAAGGTATTAAGTAAGTAATGTGTATTGTACATATACAGTAAATGTAATGAGCCAGTAGATGGCGACCATGTTCCAACATAAGATCAGTCAGGGTTTGTTCAGACATGCTTGCATGTTTACATGTGTACTCCTGTCCAGGTCCGTGAGATTAAGGAGGAGCTGAGTGGTCTTGGGGAGTGTATGGAAGAGATGAGGGGAGTTTGCAGACAGCTGCAGACCCAACTGAAGAAGTTCCCAGACTGCAGTGAGACTCCCTTTGAAGCAGAGGCCGACACCCTCATGGACAACTGGCTGGATGTAAGTATCTATGCATGCATTCCCTCAGAAAGAGACAGCGACATATGGACATGTCCTGCCTTCAGACAAAAAAAATTAAAAATCAAAGCTGCACAAGTTAAATAAAAAGGACTAAATTCTGGTTTGGAAACCCTGATTGGAACACAGATTTTAGCTTATCTTGGCTGGATGTCACTGATTTTTGGTGCCCTTATAGGTGACGGAGAAGACCGATACCTATATGGATAACCTTCGGGTGGGTCTGGAACTGTGGGAGAAGCAGCTGATGATGGGGGGAGAGGTGGATGGCTGGGCGGGGGCCAAACTGGCCCTGTTTGCAAAGAGCCATCCCTTCCACAATGAGCAACAAGTACTTGACATGAGGGTAAGATTCCCATCCTTCAACTCCCAGAACATGTACTCCTCAGTGATTTGGATGGAAATGCTTTCAAAAATTGTATAAGGTCATCCCTGAACTTTGTAATAATATCTGCCAGATATTGTATATTATCTACATGTTGAAGATGAGAGTTGTACTAACCTTTTTGTTGCTTTGAAGGATGAGATCAGTGCCAATGAGGAGAATATTGAGCACTTCCACAAGAAGTCTGCGGAGATCCAGGAGATGCTGCAGAGTCAGGAGGCACCGCTAGAGCTGCAGGTGAGTTAAGACATTATCTTCTGCCATCATTTTTATAAGTTGATATCCACAATCAGTGCTTACAGTGCTGCATGTTTCTTTTTCTTTGTCTGTCTCATCTTGTTTAAATAAGGTGATGGAAACCCAGATGAGGAAGAGGATGCAGCAGGTGAAGGAGCTCTTTACTGACTGCACTGATGTCTTTGAGGAACTGATAGCTGTGAAGACGCACCTCGCTGAGAAGCTCGAGGAGTGCCAGTCAGGTGTGGAGAACATCCAGGGCTCTCTCAGTAACCTTGATGCTTCAAAACCAAAGGTCGAAGCCCAGATAAAGGTACAGCTGTTACTCGGTTTGTTGTTTTAAAAAGCTTTTCGGGTGTCAGTTTCTCATTTGTGAGTTCAACCCCGATCCTTTTCTTCTGATTCTGCTGTTATTACAATAACCACCATTCTCATGGTTTTATCTCTCGTCCTCACCAGGATCTGTGTGATGATCTGGAGGCTCAGGAGGAGCAGGCTGAGGCTGTGCTGAAGGAGGTCGTTTTGTTCTCCAGTGTGGCCAGTCCTCAGGTGCTGGAGGCTCTTTCTGTAGACTGCAGCAGGCTGAAGGAGGCCATCTCCCGCACCAAGGACATGATCCACCTGAAGAGAGAGGAGAGGGACAAAGGCCTGCTCAAGGTTATCAGCGGTTAGTGTTCAATTTGTATCTCCCATGGATGTGTTCATTCATTCATGTATAGTGAATTACAATTTTTTTTACGAACTGTATGTTCATGCAATGTCAAAGCAGCCACATCAACAGAGTCAGAAGCGATTACAGACATCTGTAAAAAGGTTTAAGAGTCAAAGTTGAGTGACTCAAGGGGCAGAAATATTCCAATATATAGAAACACCCTGATGCTCCATTGGTTTATAAAGTGTTAGCAAAACAACATCCAATGGACAGAGACCAACATTATTTCTTGGTATGAATATGCATGATATTTTCTTTTCTTCAGATACAGGTGAACAGTGGGATGGGATATGATTTGTACCTTACCTTTTTGATTATATTTAGGAATCATGTATGATGGTAATATTTTCTCATTTTTCTCCAGATGAAAAGCAGTTGTTTGAGGGATGGTTCCAGGACTTGCAACTGTCCGTCAATGAGTGCTTTGAGAACCCGGAGAGCAGAATAAATGTGGAAATGTCTTTGCAAAGACTCACTGTAAGTGGAGGAGTAATTTGAAAATGTGAATGATTGATGGATGATGGAAGGTTCCTGACAGTTTCTCTCATGTCTCTCAGGGTTTCTTAAAATCCAAGGATGCAGAGAGACGCCTGGAGCAGCTGAAAGATCAGCTAGAAAGAGGCAGCCAGCAGGTTCCTCCCCAGCAGCTCTCCGAATTCACCGACTGGCTGAAGGAGCAGCAGCAGGAGGTGTCCACCTTCAGCACCCACTGCCTCAACAGGCAGAAACAAATGGAGTCTCTCCTCAGTGACCTGAACAGGTAAACTTCTTTGATTCCAAGAGGAAGTCTGCAAATGACTTTAGATACATTTCTACCTATGCTAAGTGTGTTTGTAACCAGTAAAAAAAATATGTTTGGTTTTTTTTATTTGTGTCTTCTCTTCTCCAGTCTGCAGAAGCAACATGATAGCTTCCGTGATTGGCTGCACACCAAAGAAAAACAGTCTGTGGAGTCAGACAAAGCCAATCTTCTTCTCAAAAACCTTCAGGATGAGAGGTGATCTTCAACATTCATACAAGTGGATAAAAACAGTACCATTTACTGAGGATGCATTAGGTTTTAATGTACAAAAGTGAGCATATCACACATAGTTCTTCACAACAACGATAAAGCTGTTGTTTATTACTTACCACTATGTTATATATTGATATTTTCTAGTGTTGCTTTTATATCTTGTTTTAATACCTTTATGTCTTACAGTATGTGAAGCGCTTTGAATCACGTGCTGTTGTTGAAATGTGCTTTACAAATAAATGTGCCTTTCCTCCCATGTAACAGTGACAAAGCCGACGCCCTCAAAGAGGCGTTAGCATCAATACGAAAACAAGGCGTCCGAGGTGAAGGTCTGCTGAAGGACGGTGATAACTTGATTCAGCGCTACCGAAACCTGCAAACCAGACTGCAGAAGCAGGTAGACGCCCAGAATGCCCTGGAGGGGGAACTGGGAAAGTTTAATACCCAGACTCACAGCACCAAGACCTGGATAACTGACCTTCTGCAACCCCTCACCTCCACTGGCAAACACACCCAGACAGAGGAGATGAAGCACAAAGCACAGGTCAGTGAAAGGGAGTTTAAAAACCCAGTCTGATGCAGAAAATAACTTGAACCATAACTTATACTAATAACAAAAAAGAATGAACTGTTTCATAAGAAAAAGGCAGGAGAAGAGAGAAAATATTGATAAGACTAGACTTAATATTAATAATTTAATAATAATTTAATTTAATAATTTAATAATAATATTAATAATTTAATTTTTGCCTTTATAGCAACATCAATAACTTAAAAAAGAATAGAATTTTCCAAAAGTTATTATTATTTCTCCATTTTGTCTCCAGGCCATCCTGAGCTCCAAGCCTGAGGGAGAATCTAAAATGAATGACCTGAGAAGACAAAGTGAAAGTCTGTGTGAGCAGGAGGACCTGGAGGAGGCCAAGAAACACGAGCTTCGTCAGTCGGTCAGAGAGACGGAGGATCAGTGGAGGACGGCTCTGCAGACGGCTGAGGAGGCTCTCAAAAAGGCGGAAACACAACGTGTGATAGACAAGGACCTGGACGCTTTCAAAACCGAGACTGAGAGTGTTGAGTCGTGGATCAGAGACCAGGAGCAGAACCTGCAGTTGCTTGGTGGATGTATGCAACCTGAAGAAAAGCTTCAGATTGCACAGGTAAGTTTAAAATGATCAGTTTTTTTATGTTAAATTGATTTATACGACATCTTGTAAAAGCTTTTAGGAGAGAGGCAAAGTGGTTTGATAAAAGAATATTTGTTTTCTTCAGGCCACTCTGAGCTCCAAACTCGATGGAGATTTAAAGCTCCAGGATATGAAGCGACGGTGCCAGAGTCTTTGTGACAACCAGGACTTGGACGAGAGGAGGAGACAAGAGGTTCAGGACGCAGTCAGAGACACGGAGGAGCAGTGGAAGAAAGTCGTGCAGGCTGCTGAGGAGTCTCTCCACAAGGCAGAGACTGCAGCCGCCACTGAGAAGGACTTTGATGCTCTCAAAACCCAAAGTGAAGGCATCCAGACCTGGATTAAAGAGAAGAAGCAGAGGCTGTTGTCCCACGGTGGTCACATGCAGCCTGAAGAAAGGTTAAAGGTCGCACAGGTGAGTTGTCAAGCTAGGTCTGACTTGAAAAATAATAATTTAATAATTTTCAAGAAGAAGAATGAATAACACAAATAAAATCAATAAATTGTTATATCTTTCACCTGGAATCACATGACATAATAATTCATTTTTCTGTATAGTATTTTCGGTGATCAGAGTTAATTTTACTCTCTTAAGCTTTTTGTTTCATGATTGCAAAGATCACTGAACATTGCACAAAATATTCTACATGATGTTTGATGCAGTAATGTTGACCAGTGATGAGTTTGTAGTTGGAGCGAAGTTGAAAGCAGCTTCTGATCTCTTCACAACACCATTTCTGTGTCCTCCCCTTCAGGCTGTGATGAACTCCAAACCTGAGGGAGAGTCCAAGCTGCTCGACCTGAAGAGACGAGGCGAAGGTCTGCGCAAGCGTCTGAAGGAGAGCGGGAAACCAGAGGTCGAGCAGCTGGTAAAAGACACAGAGCAGCAGTGGAGTTCGGTCCTGCAGGCCGCTAGGCAGGCCGAGCTGCGAGGCCTTTCAGACGACTTCGATGCTCAAAGTAAAGACACCCAATCCTGGATCAGAGACAGACAGCAGAAGCTTCAATCTCTGGGCAGCATCACGCCACCTGAAGAGAGAAGCCACACAGCTCAGGTCTGTTGTACTTCAGTAGCAATGTGATTTCTGAATTTTGAAATAAATATATATATATATATATATATATATATATATATAAAATCAGTTTAATATTTGGGATTGATGCATGCTAAGATGAGCAAACTACTACAAACTCAACTGAGCCAAAGTGCATCTTAATTGGATAACAAGGTTCCTCAGGCACCACCTGCAGGACTTTACATTTTGTGGAGGTAAAAATGTAATCCTGGCTAAGGCTCAGTAAAATACACATATTATAGCCCATCTCCTCTCCACTTTCACTCCTAAAGTTTAAATCAATCAGGTGTTGCATTTAATGGATACTGCCTTTTGTTTGCAGACCATCTTGAGCTCCAAACCTGAAGGTGACTGTAAAGTTAACAACCTGAGGCGGCGAGGCCAGAATCTGTGTGACCATCAGGACGCAGCTGAGGACAGCAAAGTCCACGTCCAGCGGACAGTCAGAGACACGGAGGAGCAGTGGAAGATGCTCCTGCAAAGTGCCAAACAGGTTGAAGCCGCTGCAGGAGCCGAGATCAGCCAGGAGACTGAGAGGAGAAAGCTGGAGGTAAAAGAACGCCATGTAAAGTGTCCACTGATTGTCATGGTGGTATAAAACTGTGTGCTATCAATGAAAATCCACAGAGAATGAAATGTGAACACACAGTGAGGCTGTATGATGATGAAGTGCTACAAGCATGAGCTGTGTATAAAAAAAAAAGGCCAAAAAAGTTCTCCTTTCCTGTTGAAGGGCAGTTTTCTTTGATCCATTTTCATCCACCTCTTTCTGTATATTTTCCTTTCCAGCTGAGAGAATTTGACAAACATCAGCAGGACACTGGCAGCTGGCTTACAGACCTCCAACGACAACTGGACTCCCTGGAAAGCCAAACTAAACCTGAGGAAAGACTGCACACAGCTCAGGTGGGCTTGTGGCTCATGTGACATCCTCCTTGTTAGCACAAAATTACATTCATAACAAAAGGTGTTTTTCACAAATTCAATAGCCAGTAATACGTCTTTAAGCCTCTTAAAGCTCATAGTTTAGTGTTCTCATCCGCCCTGTATCCATTTAGTCATTCAGATGCTAAAATGACCTGAAGAAGCAGGTTTGTGCCCCGACCAAACTGTGCATATCATAAATCAAGTTTTAACCATGAGATGTAACTTCTCCTTTTTATCACCAGGCCATCATTAGCTCCAAACCCAAAGGAGACTCCAAACTCCAGGAGCTCAAGAGACATGGCCAGAGTTTGTGTGGTCAGGATCTCGAGGAACTGAAAAAACAAGAGGTTGAACAAAAAGTAAAAGGCGCAGAGGAGCAGTGGACGAAAGTCCTGCAAAATGCTAAACAAGCGCTGGATCAGTCTGAGAGGCAGTGTGCTCTGCAGGGACAGCTGAGGGACTACGAAGCCTTGAAAGAAAACACCAGGAGCTGGCTGGAGGAGAAGCAGCAGAGCCTCAAGTCTCTGGAAAGTCAGACAGATCCAGAAAAGACGATTAACACCGCTCAGGTCAGTTTCAGCAAGGAAGTTATGTAAAGTGTGATGTTTAACTACATTAATCCTTTCTTTTGCATGCTCTCATCATCCTGAGAAAGAATAGGTTTATTTTTCTTGTTATATACACTAGATTACCTTAGCGTAACTAATCCACACCCATATCAATTAATCCTATTCATATCATGTTGAGTTTATATATCTAGTGCATTAACAATAATTGGATATATGGAGGATGTATATATTGTATTTATGTTTATAGTTTATTCATATCATTTATGTCTTCTATATTATTTACGATTGAGCTGCCGTGACAAGTACATTTTTCCAGTGCAGGATTAATTAAGTTCATCTTACCTTATTTTATCACTGCTAATCAGGGTATATAACAGCATTGCCCCCTGTTGGTCGAGGATATTTCATGATATATGATGGTGAACTGGATCTTAGATTTCCACCACTGGATATATTTTTTAAGATATAAATATACAAAATGTTAACTTTAATGGCAGTAACAGAATTTATTTGAGATTTTATTTGATTATTTTGTGGTTTTAGAAACACACACTACAACACTCATGTTTTATCTGTCTGTTAACAACACTTTGCATCTTCCTCAGGCCATCCTGAGCTGCAAACCTGAGGGAGACGCCAAGCTGACAGAGCTGAGGAGACAGAGCCAGAGCCTCTCCGACCAGGAGGAGCTGGAGGAGAGCACCAGACGGGAGGCTCAGCAGACAGTGAAAGACTCAGAGGAGCGGTGGGAGACAGTCCTGCAGTCCGCTGAGAGCATGCTGAAGAAAGCCGAGGTCCAGTACTCGCTGTCCAGGGAGCTGGAGGCCTTCCACACCCAGGCAGGGAGCACCCAGACCTGGATCAAAGAGCTGCAGCGACAGGCCACGTCCAAAGGGAGCAGCACTCAGGGCAGCCGGGCTCAGATAGAGGACAGGCTGAACACGGCACAGGTAAAATACAAAATATGTGTTAGTAGTGTTTCAATACTTTAAACTACAGGGACATTCATCAAGGAAAATTTCACCATCCTACAGATTTGGAGTAACTAATTCACAATATGGTGGATATTCCTTTTCTTTGTCATGAAAGGATTGACAGAAAAATATATATTTAATAAAAAAACTGCATGTGATTGTGTCATTAGGTCATCTTGGGCTCCAAGTCCAATGGTGAGGCTCAAGTGAAGGAGCTGAAGAAACGAGCCCAGAGTCTGTGCAAGCAAAAAGACCTGCAGGGAGACAAAAAACATGAGGTTCAGCAGACGGTGAAAGACGCCGAGCAGCAGTGGGGGACAGTCCTGCAGACTGCTGAGGAGACACAGAGGTACAGGGAGCTGTTTTTTAAACTTATTTGATTTTTCCTTTCTATATGTATCACTGCACGAGCACAGATAAGGAAGCTTGTTCAGTCCTCTGTGCCTGAAAGTATCTGTATAAGTGTCCTTAAGCCGATCAGTTGAATCTGAAGGTTGAATTAAGACTGAATTCCGATTTCTAATCTGTTATCTGCTTTTACCCATCAGACAGTTGAAGGGTGTTGTGGAGCGCCTGGTGTCCTGTCAGTGCCAGCGAGATCAGGCTGACGCCCGTCTGTCTGAGCTTCAGAAGCAGACCTCCAGCCTGCCGCGTGTTTTCCCCTGGCCGGGCCTGGGGGAGCGGAGGCAGGCAGTGGAGCAGGCTCGGACCCTGCTGGACCAGAGCACAGCTTTGGCCCCCGTCCTCTCAGACGTCCGCAAACAGGTAAAGACCTCATCACAGGGAATCTACTTCAACTGTATGTTCACAGTATTCTTAATGTTATGTCAGCTCATAATAAAACTTTTAAAGGTTTAAAACATCTGCACTGTTCTCCTCAAGGCTGCAGAGCTGTTTGAGATCACACAGGACCCCGACTGGTCCGACCCCTCCCGGGCAGCCAAAGAGGAGTCCATCCCTGCTGTGCTGAAAGAGCTAACTGTGAGTTCACCCCTCTGTAGTGACAAGAAACACAGTAATGCAAAAAAAATAAGGAGTAACTCTATTCTCCTCATTCTCTTTTTTAATAATTCATTTTTAGACCTTCTAAATGTGTCAAAAAGTCTTCATTGTCCTATATATATTATGTTGATGTAAACGTGTAAAAATATCTCTATGTGAACTCTTATGAATCAATATTACTGAGGCATAAAATGTTTTCCATTTATAATGTGTCATTGCAGTTTTAACTTTTATCCAGAGGTCTCTGGATAAAAGTTAAAGCAATAAGCAGTTAAAACAACTGCAATGCATCACCGTTTTTCTTCCTATTCTGCCTGCAAGAACAACATCACCTCCCCTCCATTATCGTTTTTCTTTTACCTTCAGTCTCCCTTTAAAAGTCAAACACTATGATACTATCAGGCCTAATAAACAACACAGTAACAAGAGTTTGACCAGTGGATCAAGTTTCTCTATCTGTGAAAATAAAACTGCTGTTGTATTTAGGATGCTGTAGTTAACCTGGATCAGGGCATCCTGACGGAGCGGCAGTGCACGCAGCTGGTGGAGCAGCATGAAGCAGCCCAGGACTGGCTGCGAGAGCAAGTTAAAGGCCTGGGACCTCCTCCATCAGACAGACAGGGTCTGCACAGCGCAGTCAACACTCTGAAGGTCAGATTATACAAGACATAGTTTTTAGTTGGATTCCTGACAGAAGCCTGTGGCACCTTTTTTTTCTGTCACTGAAAATATTTAGATTGTACTTCACCAAACTTAAGAAATCTCTTTACTAGTAACAAATCAACACATTTCAAAGATGTTTTAGGAAGACAATGAAGACATGAAGATCCATGTTGTATGCATTTTTTTCCACTAATGAATCGCAAAGTTGTAATTTAGGAGATGTGGGGCATAATCTAATCATAACTGCTGTTATTTTAAGAAATATTTTGAATTTTTACAGCTTCTCCTAACAGTTAGAAGCTCTTTCCAAAAATATGAAACACTCTTAATCTGGTTTTCGTCTTTCTCCCTCCTGTTGACAGGCTTTGCTCCAGACGGTGGACCGGGAACACAGAGAGATGAAGGAGCTGGACTCTGCCAGGGACAGTCTGCTGAGCCTCTGCACTCCTGGAGGTCAGGATGCTCTGACCCTGGAGGTCAGCCATCTCCACGATCTCTGTGCCACCTCGGAGCAGGAGGTGAGGGAGCGCCTGACCGCCTGTGAGACGCAACTAGTGGAGCTGGACGGTCAGCTGGCCAAGAAGGCCCAGGGGCTGAAGGAGAGAGCTGCAGCCCTGCAGTGGGAGCTTCGTTCTCTGGACCAGGCGCTCAGTTACAGTGAACCACAGAACAACATCGCTCAGCTACAACAGCACTGGCACAGCCTCCAGGTTATTACCACTTTATTTGTCTATGCAAAAAAATCTGATCTAACTACCTCTTTTAATATATAACGGGGTTATTCCCACTAATAAACCCAAGGAAAAGAGTTATGTTCAGTAAATTAATATTAAAATTGGTAGCTCACATCAGTAAATGTAAAATCTCTGCCTTGTTTCACCCCCAGACATTTGAGTATTGCTAATGTGATGCTGTTGTAGACATGTAAATATTACTTATGCTTTGTTGATGCCCTTCTCCTGTTAGAACTGTGAGAAGTCACTCGCAGATTTGGGTGTCAAAGTTCATGACCTTTGCCAGGAAGTAAAGGCTACACCTGCCACAGATGAGCTCCCATCAGAAATTAACACTGTGTTGGAGTCCTTACGCCAGCAACACGACAGGTACCATGTCCTCCAACTGATGTCATTTCCTGTCTTTTGTAGTAGAGCTGTCACAGATGGATTAATAAAAAAACACTCTATGGTGATGAATTATGCCTCTGATTGTTATTCAAGTCATAAGACAGCCAGCACCTCATTTTTTTACCACTTTGATTCATTCAAAGTGCTTGATTCATACTTTTTTCCAGTGAAAGTATAAACTGGAAATAGTTGGCAAACACAAATCAAACTCACATGATATGCAAGTAACATCTGCGCACTTCACCACTGAGGCTTTTTAACTGTAGATAGCCTACTGGATTCTACAGGCCATTCTCAGCTGGCATCCCTCATTTCCATTTAGCTTTCAATTATCCTAAAATACTACCAACATACCTTAGTGGGTCATTCTGCTCTTGATCAATGGCATGGAAACACATAGTTCTCCTGATTTATAACCTGTTTGAAACATCCAAAGATTACTTCATATTAATGTTTGGTTTCTTGAGCCAAGCGATATGACTTATTTCTCTGCAAGAAAATTTGGTTTTAATCTGTTCTTGTGCTTGCAGCTGTTCCTTTTTCTTCCTTCTTTTTTTGCTGCCTTATTTGTTTTTATCTCATCTACTGTTGTACATGCAGATCCCAGCAAAATGTTGCATTTATGATAAATGTGACTGAATTATGTCCACAGTCTAAAGTCCAGGCTGAGTGAACGTCAGGGAACCTGCTCTACGAACACAACTCGCTGTCTGATGGACTGTCTTCACGCCCTGCAGGAATGGAAGCACAGTGAACCATCAGAGTCCAGAACTTCTGTGCAGGTTTTTTGTCTTTTAATGCTTTTACTGATTTGCAAAGCAATATAACATTTGTCCAGTTAAACACATCTGAGAGCCTCAAAATAATGTATACATTTGTGTATACATTATTAAACTTAAACTTAAGTATAGAGGTTTTTTTGTTAAAGAAAGGTTGTGAGTTTTGGGATTTGTAAAGTGTAACATTTCAACTTGATGAAGCGCTTGTCATTTACTCATTTATGCTGTAATGTGTCGATTTAGTCATGGCATTACATGCAATACCATCAATTTTTGTTATTACAAACTCTTCTCTTCTATTTTTCCTCCTGGTGTTAGGCATCATTAGAGGAAGGTGAAAAGTTGCAGGCCAGCCTGCAGGAAGCGCTGTCTCACAAGAAGTTTCTAACAGACTGTTTGATGCCAGTCATGTATGAGAAACTGGAGAGAGATGGTTCAGAGACACTCAGAGAAGCAGACACACACAAGGCTTCTCTCAACCAGAGCTTAAAGGTATTTAAGTCATGTTAAATGGATTTACTGTATATATCTCATGAAGTTTATTAAATTAACAACATTAAACAGACAATAAGGACACAAGTAACTGACTGTAGAAATTAATACAATTTTCATGCTTTGATTCAAGGACCTTGATGAAAGGAGTAAACAACAAAACCTAGAAGGGACAAAAACAACTATAGTGGCACCACCACGAAGGCGCAAGCGCTCTTTTGAGAAAAAATCTCAAGCTGAACTACAGAAAACTATTCCCTTAACAGAAAAATCTACATCTCTTGAGGGTGAATTGCCAGTTAAACTGCAAACTGAGGCAAAAACAGTGAAGCCTACTGTGACAGCAGTCATAGAAGACACAAAAATGACGTGTGGTGTGGAGCAAACCAGAACTGAAAAAACAGAGCTGGAGACGAGCAAGGAGGAGTCTGATCTTCAGAAACCACTTTCAACTTCAGAGGAGGTCACAACAGTTGAAACTACTGTTGTGAAAAAAGGAAAGCTTTCACCAACCAAAAGAAAGCCAAAGGGTCTTAAACTTTCTTCAGAACTCTCTACCACAGAGCTGACAAAGACTAAGGAAGAGCCTGATAGTCAGACGCCACTTTTAACTACAGAGGTGGTCACAACAACAACTGAAACTACTGATGTGGAAAAAGGAAAGCTTTCACCACCCAAAAGAAAGTCAAAGAGTCTTGAACTTTCTCCACAACTCACTACAGAAGAGCTGACAAAGACTAAGGAAGAGCCTGATAGTCAGAAGCCACTTTCAACTTCAGAGGTGATCAGAACAACAACTGAAACTACTGTTGTGGAAAAAGGGAAAGCTTTCACCAACCAAAAGAAAGTCGAAGGGTCTTAAATTTTCTCCAGAACTCACTACCGAAGAGCTAACAAAGACCATAGAAGAACCTGACAGTCCGAAACCACCTTTAACCACAGAGATGGTCATTAAAACATCTGAAACTACTGTTGTGGAAAAAGGAAAGCTTTCACCAACCAAAAGAAATTCAAAGAGTCTTGAACTTTCTCCAGACCTCACTACAGAAGAGCTGACAAAGACTAAGGAAGAGCCTGACAGTCAGAAGCCACTTTCAACTTCAGAGGCGGTCACAACAACAACTGAAACTACTGTTCTTGAAAAAGGAAAGCTTTTGCCAACCAAAATAGAGAAATTCGAAGGGTCTTAAACCTTCTTCAGAACTTGCTACCGCAGAGCTGACAAAGACCATGGAAGAACCTGACAGTCAGAAGCCACCTTTAACCACAGAGAGACGGTCATTGAAACAACTGAAACTGCTGTTGTGGAAAAAGGAAAGCTTTCACCAAAGAAAAGAGAGTCGAAGGGTCTTAAACCTTCCCCAGAGCTTACTACCACAGAGTTGACAAAGACTAAGGAAGATCCTGATAGTCAGAAGCCACTTTCAACTTACAGAGGTGATCGAACAACAACTGAACAACATTAAAAACTGAAACTACTGTTGTGGAAAAAGGAAAGCTTTCACCAACCCAAAAGAAAGTCAAAGAGTCTTGAACTTTCTCCAGAACTCACTACAGAAGAGCTGACAAAGACTAAGGAAGAGCCTGACAGTCAGAAGCCACCTTTAACCACAGAGACGGTCATTGAAACAACTGAACGTGCTGTTGTGGAAAAAGGAAAGCTTTCACCAACAGAAAAGAGAGTTGAAAGGGTCTTAAACCTTCCCCAGAGCTTACTACCACAGAGTTGACAAAGACTAAGGAAGAGCCTGATAGTCAGAAGCCACTTTCAACTTCAGAGATGGTCACAACAACAACTGAAACTACTGTTGTGGAAAAGGGAAAGCTTTCACCAACCGAAAAGAAGAGTCGAAGGGTCTTAAACTT
Source organism: Scortum barcoo (assembly GCA_023238725.1). NCBI lineage: Eukaryota > Metazoa > Chordata > Actinopteri > Centrarchiformes > Terapontidae > Scortum > Scortum barcoo. Next base: position 2,132,109 of record CM041539.1, read on the forward strand.
TCTCCAGAACTCACTACAGAAGAGCTGATAAAGACCATGGAAGAACCTGACAGTCAGAAGCCACCTTTAACCACAGAGATGGTCATTAAAACATCTGAAACTACTGTTGTGGAAAAAGGACAGCTTTCACCAACCAAAAGAAAGTCGAAGGGTCTTAAACCTTCTCCAGAACTCACTACCGAAGAGCTGACAAAGACTAAGGAAGAGCCTGATAGTCAGAAGCCACTTTCAACTTCAGAGGTGATTGGAACAACAACTGAAACTACTGTTGTGGAAAAGGGAAAGCTTTTGTCAACCAAAATAGAGTCAAAGGGTCTTAAACCTTCTCCAGAACTTGCTACCGCAGAACTGACAAAGACCACGGAAGAACCTGATAGTCAGACGCCACTTTCAACTACAGAGGTGTTCACAACAACAACTGAAACTACCGATGTAGAAAAAGGAAACCTTTCACCAACCAAAAGAAAGTCAAAGGGTCTTAAACTTTCTCCAGAACTCACTACCGAAGAGTTGACAAAGACTAAGGAAGAGCCTGATAGTCAGAAGCCACTTTCAACTTCAGAGATGGTCACAACAACAACTGAAACTACTATTGTGGAAAAGGGAAAGCTTTCACCAACCAAAAGAAAGTCAAAGGGTCTTAAACTTTCTCCAGAACTCACTACAGAAGAGCTGATAAAGACCATGGAAGAACCTGACAGTCAGAAACCACCTTTAACCACAGAGATGGTCATTAAAACATCTGAAACCACTGTTGTTGAAAAAGGACAGCTTTCACCAACCAAAAGAAAGTTCGAAGGGTCTTAAACCTTTCTCTAGAACTCACTACCGAAGAGCTGACAAAGACTAAGGAAGAGCCTGATAGTCAGAAGCCACTTTTAACTTCAGAGGTGGTCACAACAACAACTGAAACTACTGTTGTTGAAAAAGGAAAGCTTTCACCAACCAAAAGAAAGTCAAAGGGTCTTAAACCTTCTCCAGAACTTGCACTACCGCAGAACTGAGAAAGACCACAGAAAAACCTGATCGTCAGACGCCACTTTTAACTACAGAGGTGGTCACAACAACAACTGAAAATACTGTTGTGGAAAAGAAAAAGGAAAGCTTTCACCAACCAAAAGAAAGTCGAAGGGTCTTATACTTTCTCGAGAACTCACTACAGAAGAGCTGACAAAGACCACAGAAGAACCTGACAGTCAGAAGCCACCTTTAACCACAGAGACGGTCATTGAAACAACTGAAACTGCTGTTGTGGAAAAAGGAAAGCTTTCACCAAAGAAAAGAGAGTTGAAGGGTCTTAAACCTTCCCCAGAGCTTACTACCACAGAGTTGACAAAGACTAAGGAAGAGCCTGATAGTCAGAAGCCACTTTCAACTACAGAGGTGATCGGAACAACAACTGAAACTACTGTTGTGGAAAAAGGGAAAGCTTTTCACTCAACCAAAATAGAGTCAAAGGGTCTTAAACCTTCTCCAGAACTTGCTACCGCAGAACTGACAAAGACCACGGAAGAACCTGATAGTCAGACGCCACTTTCAACTACAGAGGTGTTCACAACAACAACTGAAACTACCGATGTAGAAAAAGGAAACCTTTCACCAACCAAAAGAAAGTCAAAGGGTCTTAAACTTTCTCCAGAACTCACTACCGAAGAGTTGACAAAGACTAAGGAAGAGCCTGATGGTCAGAAGCCACTTTCAACTTCAGAGATGGTCACAACAACAACTGAAACTACTATTGTGGAAAAGGGAAAGCTTTCACCAACCAAAAGAAAGTCAAAGGGTCTTAAACTTTCTCCAGAACTCACTACAGAAGAGCTGATAAAGACCATGGAAGAACCTGACAGTCAGAAACCACCTTTAACCACAGAGATGGTCATTAAAACATCTGAAACCACTGTTGTTGAAAAAGGACAGCTTTCACCAACCAAAAGAAAGTTGAAGGGTCTTAAACCTTTCTCTAGAACTCACTACCGAAGAGCTGACAAAGACTAAGGAAGAGCCTGATGACAGTCAGAAGCCACTTTCAACTTCAGAGGTGGTCACAACAACAACTGAAACTACTGTTGTTGAAAAAGGAAAGCTTTCACCAACCAAAAGAAAGTCAAAGGGTCTTAAACCTTCTCCAGAACTTGCTACCGCAGAACTGAGAAAGACTAAGGAAGAGCCTGATGGTCAGAAGCCACTTTCAACTTCAGAGATGGTCACAACAACAACTGAAACTACTATTGTGGAAAAGGGAAAGCTTTCACCAACCAAAAGAAAGTCAAAGGGTCTTAAACTTTCTCCAGAACTCACTACAGAAGAGCTGATAAAGACCATGGAAGAACCTGACAGTCAGAAACCACCTTTAACCACAGAGATGGTCATTAAAACATCTGAAACCACTGTTGTTGAAAAAGGACAGCTTTCACCAACCAAAAGAAAGTTGAAGGGTCTTAAACCTTTCTCCAGAACTCACTACCGAAGAGCTGACAAAGACTAAGGAAGAGCCTGATAGTCAGAAGCCACTTTCAACTACAGAGGTGATCGGAACAACAACTGAAACTACTGTTGTGGAAAAAGGGAAAGCTTTCACCAACGAAAAGAGAGTCGAAGGGTCTTAAACTTTCTCCAGAACTCACTACAGAAGAGCTGATAAAGACCATGGAAGAACCTGACAGTCAGAAGCCACCTTTAACCACAGAGATGGTCATTAAAACATCTGAAACTACTGTTGTGGAAAAAAAGGAAAGCTTTCACCAACAAAAAGAGAGTTGAAAGGTCTTAAACCTTCCCCAGAGCTTACTACCACAGAGCTGACAAAGACTAAGGAAGAGCCTGATAGTCAGAAGCCACTTTCAACTTCAGAGATGGTCACAACAACAACTGAAACTACTGTTGTGGAAAAAGGGAAAGCTTTCACCAACCAAAAGAAAGTCAAAGAGTCTTGAACTTTCTCCAGACCTCACTACAGAAGAGCTGACAAAGACTAAGGAAGAGCCTGACAGTCAGAAGCCACTTTCAACTTCAGAGGCGGTCACAACAACAACTGAAACTACTGTTCTTGAAAAAGGAAAGCTTTTGCCAACCAAAATAGAGTCGAAGGGTCTTAAACCTTCTTCAGAACTTGCACTACCGCAGAGCTGACAAAGACCATGGAAGAACCTGACAGTCAGAAGCCACCTTTAACCACAGAGACGGTCATTGAAACAACTGAAACTGCTGTTGTGGAAAAAGGAAAGCTTTCACCAAAGAAAAGAGAGTCGAAGGGTCTTAAACCTTCCCCAGAGCTTACTACCACAGAGTTGACAAAGACTAAGGAAGAGCCTGATAGTCAGAAGCCACTTTCAACTACAGAGGTGATCGGAACAACAACTGAAACTACTGTTGTGGAAAAAGGAAAGCTTTCACCAACCAAAAGAAAGTCAAAGAGTCTTGAACTTTCTCCAGAACTCACTACAGAAGAGCTGACAAAGACTAAGGAAGAGCCTGACAGTCAGAAGCCACCTTTAACCACAGAGACGGTCATTGAAACAACTGAACGTGCTGTTGTGGAAAAAGGAAAGCTTTCACCAACCAAAAGAAAGTCAAAGGGTCTTCAACTTTCTCCAGAACTCACTACCGAAGAGTTGACAAAGACTAAGGAAGAGCCTGATGGTCAGATGCCACTTTCAACTTCAGAGATGGTCACAACAACAACTGAAACTACTATTGTGGAAAAGGGAAAGCTTTCACCAACCAAAAGAAAGTCAAAGGGTCTTAAACTTTCTCCAGAACTCACTACAGAAGAGCTGATAAAGACCATGGAAGAACCTGACAGTCAGAAACCACCTTTAACCACAGAGATGGTCATTAAAACATCTGAAACCACTGTTGTTGAAAAAGGACAGCTTTCACCAACCAAAAGAAAGTCAAAGGGTCTTAAACCTTCTCTAGAACTCACTACCGAAGAGCTGACAAAGACTAAGGAAGAGCCTGACAGTCAGAAGCCACTTTTAACCACAGAGATGGTCATTAAAACATCTGAAACCAATGTTGTGGAAAAGGGAAAGCCTTCACCAACCAAAAGAAAGTCAAAGGGTCTTAAACTTTCTTCAGAACTCACTACGGAAGAGCTGACAAAGTCTAAAGAAGAGCCTGATAGTCAGAAGCCACCTTCACTTTCAGAGGTGGTCACAACAACTGAAGCTACTTTTGTGGAAAAAGTAAAGCTTTCACCAACCAATATAAAGTCAAAGGGTTTTTCTCCAGACCTTTCTACAGAAGAGCTGACAAAGACCAAGGATGAGCCTGACATTCAGAAGCTTCCTACAGAGGTGATCACAAAAACAATCGAAATGACTGATTTGGAAAAAGGAAAGCTTTCACCAACCAAAGGAAAGTCAGTGGGTGTGAAACTTCCCCCAGAACTTGCTACCACAGAGCTGACAAAGACCATGGAAGAACCTGACAGTCAGAAGCCACCTTTAACCACAGAGACGGTCATTGAAACAACTGAACATGCTGTTGTTGAAAAAGGAAAGCTTTCACCAACCAAAGGAGAGTCGAAGGGCCTTAAACCTTCTCCAGAACTTGCCACCTCAGAACTGACAAAGACCACGGAAGAACCTGATAGTCAGACGCCACTTTCAACTACAGAGGTGTTCACAACAACAACTGAAACTACCGATGTAGAAAAAGGAAACCTTTCACCAACCAAAAGAAAGTCAAAGGGTCTTAAACTTTCTCCAGAACTCACTACCGAAGAGTTGACAAAGACTAAGGAAGAGCCTGACAGTCAGAAGCCACCTTTAACCACAGAGATGGTCATTAAAACATCTGAAACCAATGTTGTGGAAAAGGGAAAGCCTTCACCAACCAAAAGAAAGTCAAAGGGTCTTAAACCTTTCTCCAGAACTCACTACGGAAGAGCTGACAAAGTCTAAAGGAAGAGCCTGATAGTCAGAAGCCACCTTCACTTTCAGATGTGGTCACAACAACTGAAGCTACTTTTGTGGAAAAAGTAAAGCTTTCACCAACCAATATAAAGTCAAAGGGTTTTTCTCCAGACCTTTCTACAGAAGAGCTGACAAAGACCAAGGATGAGCCTGACATTCAGAAGCTTCCTACAGAGGTGATCACAAAAACAATCGAAATGACTGATTTGGAAAAAGGAAAGCTTTCACCAACCAAAGGAAAGTCAGTGGGTGTGAAACTTCCCCCAGAACTTGCTACCACAGAGCTGATGGGACTCAAGAAAGAGCCTGACAGTCAGATATCTTCAGTGATTTTCAGAAAGCAAACTGTAGCTGAGGAATTTAGCATACCAGAAAGACAGAAGTCTAAGAGTCGTGACGTTTCCAAAGCTGTAAAGCCAGTCTCCTCTATTGGTGGAATTATTGATGTGGAGTCTAAGGAGGCTAAGAAAGAACCTGATAGTGGGGAGGCTTCAACTGAACAGGCTGTTAAAGAAACAGTTAAAACTGTTGTTGAAGACAGTGGGCTTTCACCACCCAAAGGAAAGCCAAAGGGTCTTAAACTTTCCTCAGAGGAAACAGTGGTGGAAAAAACTAAGAATATAGCAACCGTTATTCTAGATATATCACAGCCATTCAATACTGTCCCTGTGCCAACAGAACCTAAAGTTATACCAGCCAGAAGAAAGTCAAAGAGTCTTGATGGGTCCACAGCTATAGAGTCAGTCTCTCCTCCTGGTGTAAGTATTGATGTAGCGTCTAAGGAGGCTAAGGAAGGACCTGGGAGTGGTAAGGCTTCAACTGGACAGGGAGTCACGGGAGCTATTGAAACTGCTGTTGGTAAAGACAGCAAGCTTTACCCACCCAAAAGAAAGTTAAAAGGTCCAAATACTTCATTAGAACTTTCTAGCAAGGAGCTGACACAGACCAAGGAGCCTTTCAGTCAGAAGCCATCTTCCACTACAAATATGGTCACAGCAACAAGTGAAAGTATTGTTATGGAAAAAGGAAAGCCAACTCCGAATAAAGAAGAAACTGATATTCAAAAGTCTCCAAGTTCAAGGGAGAAAATTGTAATTGCTGTTGTGGAAGAAACTAAGCTTGTACCAGCTACAACGGTTGTAAGTAAGTCAAATAGTCAAGAACTTTCTGGAATTTCACAAATTGCGCATATGGCACCTGAACAAACTGAGCCAGAAAGTTCAGAGGCTGGCATGGCCCCCAGAACCATATCTATTGTACAAACGGTCTCACAGCAGATACGAGCACCGCAGACCAAGATGCAGAAAACTAAAATTGTTAGTGAAAGCCAGCCTTTACTCAAGGAGGATGTTACATCAGGTGTCACTCAAAAAGTGGAACCTGCTGAAGAGAGTCAAACTGGTGTTAAGAATGTTAGTTCAGTATCTGAGAAGTTTATTGTTCAGTTTGGTGGAGCCATTCAGGAACTACCAGGGAAAAAAGTGGCCACAGTCATTCTAGACACGCCTGAAATTTTTGTACAAGCCCCTGGATTGGTAAGGGTTGATACCACATTTGTGCAACCATCAGAAATAGCGGATACTTCATCTCCTCATGCTGAATCTTCGGAGTCTGTCCTTGCGCCAGTTTCAATCATGGCTAAACCTCCACAGTCACAGGAGCCTAAAGAAAGATCTAAAGAGGCTCCAGAACAAACAGTTACCCAGTCTACAGACAAAGACTTAAGTACAGTGCCTCAAAAACAACCATCTCTCTCCGCTGAACCTATTGACACACAATGTTTGGCAGAGTACATTGACAATTTATGGAAAAACACACCCTCAGAAGAGATTCAGAAGCGATATCTGGTCCTAGATCTGCCTGAAACAGGAGTCAGTCAGACATGTGAGAAAAAGCCACGTGAGCCAGAGGCAGAAACAGGGGCTGAAAGTGACTCTTCTCAGCGTATCACTGCTGTTTTTGCAGTGCCCCAGCCTCAGACAGCAGAGTCTTCCAAAATAAGCTCATCTAATAAAGACATAATGAAACCAGACACAGAAACCAAACAGGAAAGACACAGAGAGGACAAGGAACATGATATCAAAGAAGAGCATGCTAAAGTATCAGCGCATGACATTCATGATACATCTAAGGGCGTGGAAAGGAAGTCTGATAGAATGGAGGAAGTCCCTAAGGAGGATGAAGTGCACAAGCAGGAAAACATAACTGTCACAACAGACAGGAAGCCAGTGGTGGACATGCAACAACTGAATATACAATGTAAGACAGAACCACAAAGCAAGGATATGGCTGCTACTGCAATTCAGTCAGAAAAGGCTGCAGTTAAGATTGAAAGTATAGAAGTGCAAAAGAGCATTGCTAAATGTCAAGACAATGTGGCTAAAAGTGACTCTGTACAACCCACAACTGCTGTGGTTGCAGCAGTGCAGCCAAGTGAAGTGAAGGCAACATTTGCAGAAAAAAGCCTTTCTGACAGAGTGAAAGTAAGCCAAACAGTGGAGGTCCTGAAAACCACACAAGAAAGACCCAAAGAATTCAAGGATTATAATGTCCAAGGAGAGCATGGTGAAGTTTCAACATATGATGTGCATGATGTACCCAAGAGCCTAGATGAAAAGTCAATTAAGGAAATCCACTTAGGACCAGAAGTGCACATTCTGCAACTAGATATACAGACGAGTCCAGAGGAGGGAATCAGGACAGATATTGTTCAAACAAGTATCCAGAGTGAAAGAGTGCCAAGAAACAAAGATATGACTACTGCTAATGTTAAGCCAGAAGAGACTGCAGTTAAGATGAGTACAAAAGAAGTGCATGACAGTATTAGTACTGAATGTCAAGACAGTGTGGCTCAGAAGGACTCTGCCCAACCCTCTCCTGATTCTGCATCATTGCAACCAGATGAGAAAGGGACAGAGTTCATAGAAATAAGCTTATATGACCAAGACATAGTAAAACCAAGCCAAACTGAAACTAAGGTAGTGATCTTGGAAACTACACAGCATAGACCTACAGAGGTCAAGGAACATGGAGTCCATGAAGTGCAACCTAAAGTGTCAACACATGGTATGCACGATGTACTCACAGGCCTGGGTGAAAAGTCTATTCAGATGGAGAAAATCCATATGGGGCCTGAAGTGCGTGTTTTGCAACTAGATATATCAACCAGACCAGAGGACCATGAAAACACTTTCAGCATGATAACAAAACAGCCAAGGATAGATGTAGTTCAAACAAGTATCCAATGTGAAAGCACACCAGAAAACAAAGATAAGAAAAGAGCAAAAGTGCAACAAATCAGCACTGAAAGGCAAGAGAATGTACCTCAGAGTGATTCCACTCAACCCACCACTGTTGCATTTGTTGCAGTGCAGCCTAGTGAAAGAGAGACAACATTGGCACAAAGAAGCTTATCTGAGCAAGACACTGTTAAACCAATTGAAACAATGATTAAGTTAGAGGTCATGAAAACCACACAGGACAGGCCTAAAATGGTCACAGATTTTGATGTACAAAAAGTGCATGCTAAAGTGTTGACAAAAGATGTGCATGATGCACCCCAGAGCCTGGATGAAAAGACTGAAGTTGAAGTATGCATTTTAAAGCCAGATACACAGGTCACTATAAAGGAGCATGAAATCACATCGGTTACAACAGCAAAAATGCCACTGATTGATAAAGATCAGATAAGTATCAAGAGCGAAAAAGTCCCAGAAAACAAAGAGACTTCAGCTGATGTTCAGCCAGAAAAAGCTACAGACAAGATGGCCACAGTTGAAGTGATGACAAAGGAACGTGGTCACCAAGAAGAGCTTCCCAAAGCATTGACACATGACATGGATGACCGACCCAAGAGCGTGCACGAAAAGTCAGTCAGAGTGGAGAAAATCTACGAGGAAGCTGATGTGCTTTCTTTACAACTGAATATGCCAACTGGTCAAGTAGAGGAAGAATACATCTCTGTGAGGATAGCAAAGGAGCCAAGGATAGTTCAAGTTCAAAGCAGTGTACAGTGTGAAAAAGTGCAGGAAAACAAAGTCAGGACTGTAGCTGATGTTCATCCTGAGAAGACTACAGTTGAGATGACAACACTGGAAGTACAGGAAATCAGTACTGAAAGGCAAGAGAAGCAACTGCCTGAAAGAGACTTCACTCACATATGTACCTCTGCTGTTTTTACAACTGTTCAGCCACATGAGCCAGAGACAGAATTAGTAAAGATAAGCTTATCTGAACAAGACACCACAAAGTTGACACCAATCCAGACTGTGATGCAGTTAGAATTCAAAACCACACAGGAAAAACCCATGGGGGACAAGGAAATGTCATCACGTGATATTCATGATGTACCCAAGAAGCTGGATGAAAAGTCTATTAAAAAGGGAGAAATCCACACAATTGTACATGAATACAATAGAACAATAGAAAAGGAACCAAGAAGTAAATCAATTGTCCAGTTTGAGACAGTTAAAGAGAGCAAGGATGGGACCACCACTGACGTTCAGCCTGACAAGTCTGCAGTTAAGATGACCAAAGTACAAGTCCAAGAAAGTTTTACTGAATCACTGTCTGACCTCAGTGTGCTCCCTAAAGGCCAAACAGAGAGACACACAGCAGAAAATAAGCAAGAACGGAATGAAGGAAAAAAGAGGACAACTCTTTTGTCACTTTCAACTTCAGAGGTGATCACAACAACAACTGAAACTACTGTTGTTGAGGAAAAGGGAAAGCTTTCACCAACCAAAAGAGAGTCAAAGGGTCTTAAACCTTCCCCAGAGCTTACTACCACAGAGTTGACAAAGACTAAGGAAGAGCCTGATAGTCAGAAGACACTTTCAACTTCAGAGATGGTCACAACGACAACTGAAACTACTGTTGTTGATAAAGGAAAGCTTTCACCAACCAAAAGAAAGTCGAAGGGTCTTAAACTTTCTCCAGAACTCACTACCAGAAGAGCTGACAAAGACCATGGAAGAACCTGATAGTCAGAAGCCACCTTTAACCACAGAGATGGTCATTAAAACATCTGAAACTACTGTTGTGGAAAAAGGAACAGCTTTCACCAACCAAAAGAAAGTCCAAGGGTCCTTAAACCTTCTCCAGAACTCACTACCAGAAGAGCTGACAAAGACTAAGGAAGAGCCTGATAGTCAGAAGACACTTTTAAGTACAGAGGTGTTCAAAACAACAACTGAAACTACTGATGTGGAAAAAGGAAAGCTTTCACCACCCAAAAGACAGTCAAAGGGTCTTAAACCTTCCCCAGAGCTTGCTACCACAGAGTTGACAAAGACTAAGGAAGAGCCTGATAGTCAGAAGCCACTTTTAACTTCAGAGATGGTCACAACAACAACTGAAACTACTGTTGTGGAAAAGGGAAAGCTTTCACCAACCAAAAGAAAGTCAAAGGGTCTTAAACCTTCCCCAGAGCTTAGTACCACAGAGTTGACAAAGACTAAGGAAGAGCCTGATAGCCAGAAGACACTTTCAACTTCAGAGATGGTCACAACAACAACTGAAACTACTGTTGTGGAAAAAGGGAAAGCTTTCACCAACCAAAAGAGAGTCAAAGGGTCTTAAACCTTCCCCAGAGCTTACTACCACAGAGTTGACAAAGACTAAGGAAGAGCCTGATAGTCAGAAGACACTTTCAACTTCAGAGATGGTCACAACAACAACTGAAACTACTGTTGTTGATAAAGGAAAGCTTTCACCAACCAAAAGAAAGTCGAAGGGTCTTAAACTTTCTCCAGAACTCACTACCAGAAGAGCTGACAAAGACCATGGAAGAACCTGACAGTCAGAAGCCACCTTTAACCACAGAGATGGTCATTAAAACATCTGAAACTACTGTTGTGGAAAAAGGAACAGCTTTCACCAACCAAAAGAAAGTCGAAGGGTCTTAAACCTTCTCCAGAACTCACTACCGAAGAGCTGACAAAGACTAAGGAAGAGCCTGATAGTCAGAAGACCCTTTTAAGTACAGATGTGTTTACAACAACAACTGAAACTTCTGATGTGGAAAAAGGAAAGCTTTCACCACCCAAAAGACAGTCAAAGGGTCTTAAACCTTCCCCAGAGCTTACTACCACAGAGTTGACAAAGACTAAGGAAGAGCCTGATAGTCAGAAGCCACTTTTAACTTCAGAGATGGTCACAACAACAACTGAAACTACTGTTGTGGAAAAGGAAAAAGGAAAGCTTTCACCAACCAAAAGAGAGTCAAAGGGTCTTAAACCTTTCCCAGAGCTTACTACCACAGAGTTGACAAAGATTAAGGAAGAGCCTAATAGTCAGAAGACACTTTCAACTTCAGAGGATGGTCACAACAACAACTGAAACTACTGTTGTTGATAAAGGAAAGCTTTCACCAACCAAAAGAAAGTCGAAGGGTCTTAAACTTTCTCCAGAACTCACTACCGAAGAGCTGACAAAGAGCATGGAAGAACCTGACAGTCCGAAGCCACCTTTAACCACAGAGATGGTCATTAAAACATCTGAAACTACTGTTGTGGAAAAAGGACAGCTTCCACCAACCAAAAGAAAGTCCAAGGACCTTAAACCTTCTCCAGAACTCACTACGGAAGAGCTGACAAAGACCATGGAAGAGCCTGATAGTCACAAGCCACTTTTAACTCCAGAGATGGTCACAACAACAACTGAAACTACAGTTGTGGAAAAGGGAAAGCTTTCACCACCCAAAAGACAGTCAAAGGGGTCTTAAACCTTCCCCAGAGCTTACTACCACAGAGTTGACAAAGACTAAGGAAGAGCCTGATAGTCAGAAGCCACTTTTCAACTTCAGAGATGGTCACAACAACAACTGAAACTACTACTGTTGTGGAAAAGGGAAAGCTTTCACCTAACCAAAAGAGAGTCGAAGGGCCTTAAACCTTCTCCAGAACTTGCTACCGCAGAGCTGACAATGACCATGGAAGAACCTGACAGCCAAAAGCCACTTTCAACTACAGAGATGGTCATTAAAACATCTGAAACCACTGTTGTTGAAAAAGGGAAAGCCTTCACCAACCAAAAGAAAGTCAAAGGGTCTTAAACTTTCTCCAGAACTCACTGCGGAAGAGCTGACTAAGTCTAAGGAAGAGCCTGATAGTCAGAAGCCACCTTCACTTTCAGAGGTGGTCACAACAACAACTGAAGCTACTTGTTGTGGAAAAAGTAAAGCTTTCACCAACCAATAGAAAGTCAGAGAGAATGTCAACTCAGAGAGAGGAAGGAGAAAAAATCGTCAAAGTAGAGATACACAATGTTCCACTCTCAGTGGCAACGACCACCACCACCGGTGAAGTGAGGCTTCAGAATACGGATTTGCCTCAGGTAAGACATGAGGGTCACTCATCTGTAGACAGCTACTGTGGACTTCTCACATCAAGGCCATTATGTTGGATTTGTTTGGAGAGGGACTGAACCTCTGATTTTTGGAACAGTTTGTGGTTAATTCTAAATAAACTACTGTCCAAGGATACACTTAATGTATTTAGTTAGAATTGCTGCAGTATATAGTAAACTAACTCATCACTATATGTCCATAATATAAAGTTAAATACTATATGTATCTCCACTGGTGTACGATCAACAGACACCCAAATCAAATGTTTCCTACAACTTTATATCATGTCTTAAAAAAAAAGAGTTTATTGTTAGAGCAAGAAGAAAGGACAATAAACATTTATTTCTCTTCAGTATTCTATTTGGTAGCTTCATGAAATGTCCATTTTAACAATGTAAAATACCTTTTTTACTGAAATAGAGGGTGATATTACATTTTCAAAGACAAGTTGAGTTAAGAGAGAGTGTGTGTGTGAGAGAGAGAGATCCAGTGAAAAATATAGTTTCCATGCCCCAGGGAAGTCGCATATGTACAGTCTTTATTATGCCTAGTATGCTATTCTTTAGAGATGGATGACTTGTCAGTATACAGTTAGAACTTCTGTAAAGGCTTATAGTTTTCATTAGTTCATAATATATTTATTTTACATTTAGAGCTGTACAAGTTGCATACAGTTTCATTTTGTTAGCATTATGTACAAAGCAAAGAATATGCACCAGAGACATTTACGTATGTGCTGCCAAAGGTTTCTATGCCTCGGGGTGGGAATATGAGCTGCCTCATACTTGGTGTCATCATGATTGTTTCATGGAGTAAGTTGAAGTGCAATCTGAAAGAAAATTAAATTTCATATGGGATAGATTTACAAAGAGGAATAGAGCTTCTTAGCTCAGATGAAACAGTATACAACTTTATGTCAGAATATTTTTCCTGCATTAATGTTGATGTTTTGTAATCACAATAGGAACAGGTCCACAAGGTTGACAAGATATCACCAGCATCACTGCAGGCAGTTCAGAAACCAGATATTATCTTGGGTAAGGTAGCCCCAGTGGAAGGATTGACCTCTGTGGAAAGCAAAGCTCAAACAGAAACAAGTGTTGTGAAGACTAAGAAACTTGTTTTAGAGGTACCAGAAGGATCTGCCATGAGGAACATCTTCACAGAAACAGAGCTACTTGCAGGGTCAGGACCTAACAGTCAACTCATCGAGGTATTATGATTACTGTATATCAAAGTGTCTTTTTCAAAACTATCTCTTGGATCTAGGGGTTGCCACATAAGGGCTATAAGTGCAGTGACTATTCTAATATCGAGAATACTGATCTGTGCATGTACTTTTAGCATTGCTGGTTTAAACCTAGTTATTGCTGTGTTACTTTTCAGTGAAGCAACATTTTACTCACTTCCTAGTTTTAGAGGGGGACATTATATGAAATAATAAAAAATATCTTATATATGCCCTAAATGTGGTAGGAATTTTCTTCTTCTCCTTGGTTTTGCTTGGACCTCACCAAAACCTATTTAAGACCTCAATTGTAATTGTGAGACTTGTGCTCTGATGTGTCTCTGTGTCTTAAGGATAAACCACTGGAGGATGCTCCTGAGGTTTTGATAACACCCACCAGTGATCTGGACAATCTTCTAGGCAGGCTGGTGTCTAAAGTGCTGAGCTGCAAGAACTACCCAACTGAGCTCAACCCAACAGCCATGGCCCAGCAGCTGGCGGGGGTTCAGGTGCGCTTCAAAATGACAGGGTGCAAAGTACAAAAAAATATAGATTTATGGCAGCAGCTTGATTTATAGATACACTGGTTGAGTTGGACAGCATGTTGGCAAAACTTAGGTAATAATGCCTGTATAATGCATATCTGTACCACCCTGTTTCAGTGGTAGATATTAAAAACAAGTACACATTTGCCAAAGTAATTGAGCAACAGGCCCTTATGATTTGTTTGTCAAAGCATTCACGTGTTTAGTAATAATCACATAATCTCCATAAACACAACATTTTCATTCAAATTGGCTTTAAATAATTGCCTGTGTGTTCACTCTAATTTGCTGAATGCAGGAGTGCCAAAAGATTGCAGAGGCACAAGTTTCATTCCTCTCTCAGTTGAGAGGAGCTGATACTGAGAACAAGGACGCTTTGGAGCATGTGGAGGACCAGTGGAGTACTGCTGTTCAGGATGCAGCTACTGTCATTCAGAATAAAGAGGCCCAACTGCAAGTGGTGACTGATTACTGCAACCAGATGCAAGCAGCCAAGACCACGCTAGAAAGACTGACAGGAGAACATAACGCTGTCAGAACGTGAGTCATGATTTATGGTCATTATTTCTTCAGGGGGGCTAATCATTGGTATTCAACATAAAATCACATTCCAAAATACCATAACACCAACTCACAGCATACATGACCATACAAACTGAAACTTGAAATCAAGCCAGAATTGAAGCCAAGAAGGAGGGAAGAAGACTCAAGGTTGTAACATTTTAAATGCCAAGAACTTGATTTATAGTTTTGACTTTTTTTCTTTCAGGTCCCCAGAGGAGAGCTGCTCCAAGGAGTTAGAGCGTCTATGCTCCTTGCAGAGAAGTATGGATGAAAACAGAACAGTACTTGGGGAGTTGCTCGTGACCCATACTAAGTTATGCCCCCACCTCAGCAGGTCTGAGAGAGCATCCGCAAGGGCTGAGCAAAAGAACCTACAAGAGAGGTGGAGAGGCCTGGAAAGAGCTCTGGACAGGACCCTGTATCACACAAATGCCCACTCTAATGAGACCAGCAGCCTTTGGTCTATGATATCGGGTCTTCAGGAACATTTGGAGACAATAGGCAAAGACCTTCAAGCCAAGTCTCCTTCAGTTTCTCAGTGGGATTGCAAGAACGCGCAACAGCTGATGGTGGCAAATGCAGAGATTAAAGCTGCCCAACAAAAATGCCTGTATTTGGAGCAGCTGTCAGAGGCCCTACTCCTCAGCTCACGGTGGGAGAAGGAAACAAAAGAGATACAGCACGGGCTTCAGAGGGTCAAAGATCAACTTAGCCGAACAGAGGAGCTAGTGTCCTCCCAGACCCAGAGCAGCAGTAACCCCATTATGGAGAAAATGATTGTGGTGATGAGGGATGGCCTTGCCTGGGCAAAGCAGACAGAGAGTGACATTGAGGGCAGGAGAAGGAGAGTTGCTCTCCTTCCTGAGGAGGTGCACTGGCAGCTCAGAGATCTTAAGAAGCTGCAGTCTGAGGTCATGGCCAAACAGGGCCAACTGGAGGTACTGGTGGAGGAGGTGACAGAGCTCATTCCACAGCTGGATCAGGCTGAGGAGGTTCCCGTGGTACGCTCCTCTCTGGAATCCCTTGAGAAACTCTCAAAGTCAACGTCTGAGAAGCTTGCCAATGCCGTGAGAGAGATTGAATCAGGACTGCAGACCAGAGAAAAGCTGTCAGAGCAGATTGCTGACCTAGACTCCTGGGTTGTGGCTCACCTTCATAGGGAGGCCTCCAGAAGTCCAGACAATGAGCTCAGGAGCCCCACTGAATTTGATCGCAGAGTTCGTCAGATCCAAGAAACCCTGGCTGAGGCTGAAAAGCAAGCTGCTGTCTGTAAAGCTCTTTTAATGAATAGTAAAGACATTGCTTCTGAACTAAGCATCACAGAGAACTGTCAGCTTTTTGACAAGCTTACCAACCTCCAGGAGGACATCCGAGCCATCAGCAGCTATGAGAAGGTAAACAAAAAGGACCTGGATGAACTCACCCAAGCTGTAGATTCAAGCAAGAAAACCCTGGTCATCATTGAAAACAGCCTGAGGCAGATGTTAGTAGATGTGACTAGACAAAGGTACCCCATTACAAAAGAGTCCCTGCAAGCTTTGGAGCCTTACAAACACATGATTTTGGAGCACAAGTCCCAGGTTGACCTTCTGCAACAGTGGATTCCCCAGGAAAAGATAAAGGAACTGTATTCAGCAATTTCTGAAATCCACAGCAAAATGGCCTCTCTGGAAATGAAAGCCCAAGATCATGAGAAGTATCTGAACATGAGGCAGTGTGTAGAGGACCTCAAGGAGAACGTTCAAGAGCAAGTCCTTCAGACCAAAGAGGGCAGCAGGGACCAGGAGGAGAAGTACGAAGTCTATCAGACGCTCCTTGTCCAGTTTCCTCTGATGAAGTATTTGACTGAAGAGGCTGGCTCTAAACTCGAGATGATCTCTCCTGACCTTTTCCCCTCACAGCTGAGGGCAGAGCAACATAGACTGAAACAAAACATGGACAGCCTTGACACTGCTGAGATAACGCTCTACAACGACCTCAGCATCATTGAGTGGAACCTGCTGAAGGAACTGGACCTCAGCTCAGAGAAAGCATCCACTCAGGCATTCCTCCAGAAGACCCAACAAGACCTTCAGAAACCCCCCACATTGGAGCCAAATGAAACATTAATTGACAACGAGTACCAGAGAATAATGTCTTTGAAAAAAGCCATAGAGTCGAAAATGAGAGCACTGGGGGTTCTAGAGCAGAAGAAGGGAGCGAAGAAAGGAAGTGGATCTCAAAATCTGATGGACTTGAAGAATGCAGTCCTCAGTGAATGTGATTCACAAATGGCAAGTTGAATTTCTCTGTCAATTTCTCTGACAGCTGAAATTATCCAGGATGTGACGTCTTCAACTTTAATATCTTACACTAAGTAAGGTATTAAAGTTGAAGGTAGTGCACACTCTATTAAACAAAGATGTCAGACAAAGACATAAATAATATGATCAAAACATCTACAGAATAAGCTGAAAACAAGACTTTGTGTTTATTATATTTTAGGAGAACATCTTCCAGGCCAGGGAGTCTTTGAGAAGCTACATGTCTGCTGTAAGACAAGCAGCACGATTCCTGAGGGACATCGAGGTCTCTCTGCTGCCACCACAGGGCCCAGCTGGACTCTGCTCTGAAAGGCTGGAGGGGACCCAGCAGGCTTTGGACTTATTGCAGCAGCAGTTCCAGACCCATGTGGAGCAGCTCCAGAGTCAGGTCTCCCTGCATCCTTACCTTTCCCCCCAGAAGGTGGAGCAGCTTCAGGAGAATATTCTGAGCCAGCTCCTGGTGAGGATGTCCACTCTGCAGGCAAAGGGCCACGTTCAACTGGAGTATGTCAGGAGGTAACTGACTCACAGATGAAAGATGAGCACAAAGAGAAAACTAATATTCTTTTGGACTTTGCGAACAATTTGGCAACAGCACTCCGGCAGCATAGAGTGAAAGGCATACAGATCAAAATTATCTCTGTGTTTCAGGTGTGCAGAACATCACAGAAGATATACTATGAGCCAAGATGAAATCATCCAGAGTGTGAAGAGCGCAGAGAACAGCCTCTTACAGGTCATCCGTCAAAAGGTCACCTGTATCAATGACTGCTCTGACCAGCACGCCAAGCTCACAGTATGTATAAGACTTAACTTCTTCGAGGTTCACTGCTCCTTGGAGCCCTATTTTTCACCACTTTGTTACATGTTAAAGTAAAAATCATGTCAGAAAGTTAAAACAATCAAGTACTTAAGAAAAATAAACCCAGAGAATGTTCTTCATCTGTTTGTCTTTCAGGTTTTTTAGTTGCAACTGTGAATTTCTATCTCTTTTTGAATTTTTTACCTTCCAGGAAATCACTGTTCCTCCTCACTGCACCACTTTGTCCTCACTTATTCTCTGTTGTGCAGGCTCTGTCGGAGGAGGTGGAGTCCCTGCAGAGGCGCCTGGAGGAGCTGAAGGAGTGGTGCCCAGAGCAGAGCTGTCGCGGAGGCAGGGAGGCCATCGTGGCTGCCCTGTGGAAATGGGTGTCGAGACTTCAACGCTTCATGCAAGAGCTGACGACTCGTAGTAAACAGAGGATCGCAGAGTGGAGCGAAATCGCCAAAAGTGTAAGTAAAAAATAAAGTTAAGTAAAAATATCTTGGATGGAAAATAATTTTTCTTGAGTAACTTTATGAAGATTGAGTAAGACCAGTTTGTTATTTTATGAAATTGCTGATTGCTGATTTTTTAATCAGGAGACATCCATTTTAAATTTCCAGTCAAACTTCTTAAAACAAACTGTGCAAACTATTACTATGAAGTAATATTAAGACCATACTATGTGCGTTCCCCACTCTCAGGTGGAGAAGGCTGCCGCTGTCCTGGAGGAGGTGGAGGCAGAGCTGCCCGATGCTTCCCGGGTGAAGGGCCCCACCGAGGAGCTCCAGGACCTGCTGCAGTCCTGGGAGCAGTACCATGACAGGCTGGACTGTGAACACCGAGCTTTGTCTGCCCTGGAGCTGCGAACTGCCAGGCTGCTGGGAGTCCCCGCCCACCTGGAGCAGGCCCCTCCCACTCCACTCTGTCAGCAGCTGCAGGCGATGCAGGGTCGATACGGCAGGTAAGATGACGTCTGAATTGCAAGTGATAACTGAGGCATCTGGTAAGGATCTATGACAGTCCAGTTCAACAAAAATGGACTATTGAGGATATTTTGCATCATGTGTACATTTCCTGCATCACCTGCCTCTGAATCTCATGTAAACAACAGTCCAACAGTTGCTTCACAGATATAGGGAAGTTAAAAACACTCTGATTTTTGCTCAAAATATCCTTTTCTCCGATTCTCATTAAACTACATGATGATTAATAGTTTGTTTGAAGACGTTTGTATAAAAGGGGGACTAATACTCTTCCTACAGACTTTCCAGTGCTTTTATTTTGGTTTTATTATGTATAAAGCACCCCAGTTAACATTGATGTTGGTCTTGTGAAATTCTAATTCAGAGTGTTTTTATTCCAAAGGCAAGTATTATTAGACTGTTGACACAAAAAACTCAGTTACCCATAAGCCCTGCTACGCCTCACTAAGCAATCAAGGGAAATTGGGTCAGGTTTAGACTGTGGTGCCTCTGAGGTTGTACAATATTTAAATACATTTACGCTGACAGCACTTTAACTGTCATGAGGCTCTGTGCTCTGAATTTAACTGTGGATGTTCTCAATGCAAACTCTCTGTTTTCACAGTGTGAAGCAGAGGAGCAGGGGCGGTTTGGAGGCGGTCAGGATGGAGTTGGAGGAGAGAGAAAAGGTTCGGGTGGAGCTGCAGGGCGTCCGGGCTTGGCTGGAGGCTGCAGACGCTCTTCTGTCAGAGATGGAACAGAGCAGCAGCACGCAGGAGCTTCAGGTGGGACGCTCAAACCCGCCCTGCATTTATTTTGAAAAGATTTCTGCAGCAGTTTGGCTGAACAGGAAGTGTCCTTTGAGATTCTTTTGCTTCCATTTGGTGGATGTGTTCACACTTTAAACACAACTCAGTTCTAATGTGTATATCACAGTTCTTGTTCTCTGAGAATTATTTCAGAAGGACACATAGAACTTAATATTAGGCTAAAGTACCAATTTATACTGACACATTGCAACAGGATGTTCAGTCTACCATCTGTTCCATGTAAAATAAACATTTTGCTCATTGCAAGGCTGTATGTGACCCAGGACAAATGACACAGTCTCTTGAGTAGCTTGTTTGAAGTATTTGTCAGATTGTATTTAGCACACTTGGTAAGTGAGCATAAAGTGACCTGATGTCTGCATTTGATAGAACGGTGAATATGGTTTAAAATGAGTTGGACTGACTGTATGGAAGCAAGTTCTCTTCTATGTAAAAAGACTTTACAGTATTCTCATGGATTATGTAAAGATAAGAGGATAAAGGGGCTACCATGATACTATTTATTCTCAAAAGAAAAGAGAAACACAGGACATGTAATTTATTTTTGTTGTTTGTATGCGTTCAGCTTAATTTCAGATAAACTTCAAATCTAAGCATTTCGTCAGCACATCACTGTGTGCTCAGAGTTCGAGTGTTTCTCTGCCTCCATCCAGTGGAGTGTAAATAATGAGTCTCTAATGAGACAGGACAGTCTCATCCTCTGAACTGAAAACACAATGATGCGTTTGTTCTCGCTGTAACCAACGTTATAGCTCATTGCTATTTTTATAAACAGCGCGTGAAACACACCTGTGCTAACACAGAAATCTCCAGCCCAAAGATGTAATGTCATGATGCAGTATACGCATTTTGACAGTCTAATATAGCGTGAAATTTCATTGAGTCTCAATATGATTACTGTCTTATTGATTCTCATGTATCTCAGCTGGTAGCAAGCTTACAAATACTGAAAGTAAATTTCAATTTTGCATGTGTTTTAGTCTTCATGTTTATTGAATATAAAAAGAAAAGGTAGATGCAAACTCAGTAATTCACTGATTAATTCATTCATAAGGCTCCGCAGATCTAAAACTTTTAAATGCTCTGAATACATGCAGGGAGAAAGAGACTCTGGTGCAAGTGTCTGGTAAATATGAAACGTCTGAATCTAACCGTTGGCTTGGCGTCAAGCCCGCAGGCTGTTTGGTGTTTAGTGTTCACCTCCATGAATCCACCAACCCATAGAATCACTCTGCCCTTTGTCCCGAAACCTGAGCAGAGGCCAGCATCTCCTCATCCACTCCAGCTTTCTCTCCTCTCACACACACACACACACACACACACATTTCCCTTTCCCTTGCAGAGGGTCTTTGTCGATGAAAGACCTGAACAGCCCCTCCATCACCCCCACATCTCCCCCCATCACTCCCACTATCCTCACCCCTCCTCTTGTACCAGACACCTTTTGTTCTGCGCTGTAAGTGGATCTTCCAGGTGGCCTTTGTAGCCAATTTATTTCATGGGCACACACACACACACACACACACACTTCTGCTTCTGTACTTGTGAAGACATCACTGAGCTAATACACTCTGTAGACTCTGACATTAATGTAAACCTAAGTGTAACATAAACCTTCACATCGCCCTTTCAAGACACGAGGAAACAAACAAAATGTCCTCACGTCACAAAAACGTCTGTAGCTTCCTAAAATTTACACACTTTCCATGTATATTATATCTTTTTTGAAAATGTCTAAATGCTCCAAATTGTTGTCATTTTCTAAAACTACAAAATCCCACTTCTTAAAGCACAAAGGTGTACACACAAGAGGCAAGCATGCACACTTTGTCCTCAACATGTCCAGCTCTCTCATGCAAAGAAATTGTCCTCCTCCCTCACATACACACTCACACACACAAACACACACACACACACACACAAACACGCTTCCGTAGTGATAACAAGATGCGCCTCCCTCTTCAGCAGAGCATCGGATGTATTCAGACCCAGGTAGTCTCTTCTGTCTTATGTCTCACATCTGAACAGATTTTCTTTGTTTAATCTAGTTTGTTACTGTAAGGTAGATTGTTGCAGAGTTCACTTTGACTATTGTGGACCTGAAGGACTTTGAAGAGGTAGGCTCTGTTTGATGAAAGCAGCAACAGGAGAGACTGAGCTGACTGCCCAACAAAGCACTTTCGGTGAGAGTTTTGGATAGGATCTATGTCTGTGTCCTTTTGTTCCAAAATACTACAGGAGTTCCACTATTTGACTGAAAAATGACACCATTCAGGACAAAGATGTTGCTGGTGTTGATGCTCATAACAGGGCGAGGTGTCACTGACTGTTAACAATCTGCTTACAAGTGTTTTTATGAAGAAATGGTGCTTAAAAAGCTGGTTTGTGGCACTTTGCAATGAAACGTCACGAAGAGAGTCAGTTAATATTGAGTTGTTTTATTGCTTTATTATTATTGCTGCAGAACAAAACACAAAGCAAAGACTTCATCATTCTGTTTTTCTGTTCATGTAAGCAATTATTTTCTCTCTGTGGTTTCAGGAGGTTCACAGCCAGCTGTGTACCCAGAAGGTTTTCACCCTTTGCTCCAGCGCACCATGGAGGGCTTGAAGATGAAGTACTCGGACATGTACACCCTGGTCCCGGTCGAGATCGAAGGCCAGATGCAGGAGGTCACACAGTCGCTGCAGCAAGTAGAAGTCAAGGTACACGAGAATTTGATAATTACATGCAGACGTCTCTACAGCTGACGTATCGGACAATGTTCATAAAATAATCATTTACAAAATCTTGTATATTTATTTATTTATTTTATTCTTGGAGTGTTGAAAAGAAAAGATGTTTGGGAAAGTAACAAATCCAAGACTTCTACCGGCCTGACTTGAGAATAAAATCTTGTTCTCATACTGAGACTGATTGATTGATGTTTGCGCTCGATTGGTCCATCAGGTGGGAGAGGCGGTGGAGAGGAGCGGTCCCGTCCACAGGCTCGGTGCGAAGCTGTCTGAGATCCAGGCTGGCCTGATGTCGGTTCAGAAAAGACTTGAACAGAGAAGCCCCACAGTGACTCAAGCAAAGATCACTCAGAAGGTGAGCAGACATGAAGGCGACCATGCTGGATTATGGCCACTCTGAAATCTGACAAGAGAATGAGATGACTAATAACATGTAAAGATCTGCTGCGTGATGAAGTAGAGTCAAACTTTTGCTTGTTATGCTGACATCTTATCTAAGTCTCACACTTTCTCTAAGCTGCAAATGTTTCTTTGAGGGATGGAGGATGAGGAAAGTTATTTCTGCACTGAGTCTTCTGGAAGCCATGAAAGAGTTTGACTGAGTTCTGATATCTTTATAAAGCCGAATCAGTTTGTTTTATCATCTTTTTGGAGGATTTTCACCTTGAAATAGACTCACTTTCTTCCTCCCATGAATGTGAATTGAGATTTACCACCCTGAATGATTTTGCAGGTTTGTGATGGATCACTGCTTGTTTTGGCTTATGTGAAAAAATGTGAAAGTAAATGTTTGAACGCTGGTATGTGTTCGTTGTGATTTCAAAGTCATATTTCCT
Organism: Scortum barcoo; assembly: GCA_023238725.1. Classification (NCBI taxonomy): domain Eukaryota; kingdom Metazoa; phylum Chordata; class Actinopteri; order Centrarchiformes; family Terapontidae; genus Scortum; species Scortum barcoo. Next base: position 2,155,184 of record CM041539.1, read on the forward strand.
GTGTTATAATATCCATCTGAGTGCAGTGTCTGACTAAATAAATCAATAAATCATCAGTAAATCTTCACGTCTGTCCGTCTGTCTGTGCTCAGCGTGTGTGGGATGAGCTGGACGTGTGGCACTCGTGTCTGGCGTCGCTGGAGGTGGCCATGCAGGACCTGGAGAAGCCGGAGGACGCGCTGACCCTCACCGAGAGGCTCGTGGAGGTCCAGCAGCTCCACTCCCAGCTGGCCAAACAGGCGGAGCAGAGGACCACCCTCATCAGCAAGGTCAGAATCACTGCAGTTTCCTCCAGTCCTTCACATCTTAAAGTGTCAGTGGTTAATGTCTAGTCACCTGTCTAATTCTCTGCTCATCATGTCTGAGTCATAATTACAAGCTGCTGTGTCTCCACTTTGTTTGGTGACAAACAACAAATTGTGCATAAAGACAAGTTTTCTTTGTTGCTATTATAACTTTTAAATAGGTTGGCCCAGAACTAAGTATTTAACTAATGTTTGTACTGTTGGTTTCTCTGGGAAACATCTGACATTATGTATTACTCATATTTGCTCTTAAACATTTGTTATTTACCAGTGTGAATAAGAAACAGTCCTCATAAATACTGCAACTTGACTATGAAAACCTCTGTTTCCCCACATGTACAGTAAATACTACTTTGCTGTGCACTTTATTTGCTGTGATTAGAAATTCCCAACAACCTTGGGAGTTGCTATTTTAGATTAAACTCTCAAACTAACTGTGTCTCCAATGTTACTTCTACCATCCAGATTTGTGTCAGACTTTGTAATTTTTGGTGGTTCAAATGGTTGGTTTGATTTCTTAATTGAGGTTTTTCAACTAAACACTGTTTGTGTTTCTGGTCAGATCCACACGTGGCTTGAGGAGCATCAGGAGATGATCAACAGCTCTAAAAGCTGGATGACGGAGGCCGAGTCGTGGCTCGCTGCCCCCTGCACCTACACCACCGCTAAATGTCTGAGCAGCCACGTTGTCTCCCTTCAGGTCGGTACACTGAACTGTAGACTGTCCATTTTACTCTACCTTTTATTTATACAGAGATTTGCTATTAAATTCTGCAGGAGATTGTGGTAAAAGTCAACTGAGGCACCGATGTTTTCATGTTTTAAAAATTTGCACTCAAACTCTCAAATGCTTCTCGATGAATCTTTACTAATTAACACATTTGTCAATAAAAACTGCCGTTCGTCTTTCTGCCTGTCTCGTGCTGCAGACGGTGCTGGATGACTCGGCACAGATCCGAACCACCCTGCAGGGCTTCAGCTCGGTCCTGAAGGAAATGTCGCAGGTTTGTAACGTGACGACTCTCCAGGAGCAGCTGATGGAGGCTGATCACCAGGTGTCCACCGTTCAAGACAGCTTCACTGCTCCTCTGTCTCAACTGGAGCACGCAGCCGCCGTGAGTCTGTTTTTCAGTGGAGCTTTTCAACAAATATTATTTATTGTATTTCTGTTAGGTCACAGGGAGGTCTATTGCTCTTCTCTCCTCTCTTTTGTCAGTGCTTCTTTTTGTGTTCTGTGAATACTGATTGATCTCTCGCTGTGTAGGAGGTGGAGGCCATCGAGAGTGAAGTCAGGCGGATGGAGAATGACGCGGCTGAGATCAAGACCTTATTGACGTCTCCGGAGACTTTCCCCAGCCCGAGAGAGGAGAGCCTGAAGGTGAGACGTGGAAGCATCTTTTTTATCAGTGGTTTTCATTTGATATCAACGTGCTGTGATTGTCTGTGAGAAAAGACTGAAACCCTGAGTGAACCTGAGCTCCAGCTCCAGAGTCAGTCGGTGTAACCTTTGATGGCTCAAACTACAAATTCAAAGTGTTCGAAGCTTGCTTCAGGTCAAAAAAAACATGTTTCCAAACTTCTCTATGACAGAATATATGTTTTTCTGAATACTCTTCTCACCTGTGCAGGTTGTTGAGCAGAGGATCTTGTCCATGAGGAGGACCATAGCCGAGATCCAGAAGTGTAAACCAGGTCTTTGTCTCCCAGACAAGGCAGAAGAGACTCTGATAGTCTTTACTGTGGTGGACCAGCTCCAGACTCTGCTGCTGGAACTGGAGAAGGTCAGTCAGTCCGTCAGTTCGTCAGATGTTTAAATTTGAAGCAGTCTTCACTGAATTGTCCATTTAACTCTTTTTGTAGAAGGTCCCTGCTCTGTTTATCCAGCAGCCTCCAACTCCGGTCCAAGCCAAAGCTCAGACGGCCCAGCAGACGAGCTCGAAGCCTCAACTCCTAAAATCCACTTCAGAGGAGGCTAAGGTGAGTTTGGTTCACAGTTCACATCGTGAGTAGAAGATTTAGAAGATTTGTTGGGTTTAAACGTCACTGTTTGAGGGGAAGTATTGATATGAAATTTCTAAAACGTGAGGCCCCAAAGTCATCATCAGAAAACAAGAAATAATCAATTTAACAAAACCTGCTCTTTGTGTCGTCCATCAGAAGGAGGACACGGAGCAGGGCCAAATCAGGATTGTCCACGTTGAAGAGGACGTACTGAAGAGATCCGGAGCCACGCTGCTGACTGTGGAGAAGTCCTCACCTGAACAGAGGCAGTCCTGGACACCTGACAGCACTGAGGTAAGGAAACCAGCCAGTCATCCTTCTGATTCTGAACACCGAAAGAAACAACCAAACTAATGAACACTTTATCTTCAGTGTTGTGCCACCAGAGTGTTTTTATTCTCACTCTCACACGTACATGAAGTTAACATCACTGTGTTTTGAATTTGAAATATTCACCACCTGTAGTCTTGAAAGGTGGCTCGTTTACGTCAGCAGGTGTAACGTGATTGGTACTAACCTGCCTTCTTACTTCTACGTGCTTCTACGTGTTTTTAACAGTTATTTAACAAATGTTGTGTTTTTACCCTGCATGCTTAATACTTTCTTTTGGAAATGATTAAGAGAGTGAGTTTAGTGAGTTCTGTTAAAGTGCAGAGAGTGGGACATCGAGCTAAAGACATTTTCTCATCCACCAAAACTGGCCTTTACGTTCACCTCTCCAATTTTTAAATCACTTATTAATCAAATTCGGATGGAGATCCTGGAGTTTCTGAAACTATCAAATCTGTCAGGCTGGATTTAGAGGGTTATTCTCATAAAACTATATGCAAGATACATACCAAAATGTTTTTATGATGTTTCTGACATTAAAAAACATGTTTTTTTGAAGATTTCATATTGATTTTACTAGAGGCATCATAGCTAAATGCCCCAAACACTTTTTACTGAAGACAATGCAGTAGTTCATAAGAGAACATTACATTTTATTTACTTATTCTAAAAGTAAGAAATCATTTAATTGAAATAATTCCTTGATCTCCATTTTAAAAAGCATATTAGTTACATCTAATTTTTCACCAAATGTATTGAAATCAGTGGAAAAGATATCCTGATAATTAACAAACAAACGTACCCTCTCTTTCCGAGGTTGTAAAGGATAGAAAACACACATTATAGCTGCTTTTAGTTCAAATCATCGTCAGTATTTAGCAGCAGACGTTGGCCAGCTTGCAGCTCCGTGTCCCAAATGCACGTTTGACCTCCCCCGTGTGACTCTGCACATGAGCGTGTTTCCGTGTCAGCAGTGGGAGCGTCAAGGCGTGCTCCGGCCTGAGGGAGCCGGAGACAAAAAAGGGAGTGAGGAGCAGAGAGTGGAAGAAGGTGGAGGAGGTGTTTTATGGTGGCTCTGGGATGCTTTCCTGGGCGTTTCTCCAGAGGTAAAAAAAAAAAAAAGAAAAATCAAGAGATCGAGAGCTGCTGTGGAAAAATTAATTCATTTACTTTCTCTGTCTTACAATCCTTTCAGTCATTTTGTTTTCCCCCCGGAGTTCTTTGTGACCCAAGGTCAGCCTCTTACCTCACTGGAAGTTTTAGAACAAATTACAAGAAAATATTTAAAGGTTAATTATTTTAGATTGTCAGTGATTCCACTGGCATAAATCCCAACAATATAGCTCCAATTGACTCATTTCTAACAACTTTATGACTAAGATCTGGCCTTTTTTTGACCTGGGTCACTCTGCTCTCCACATCACTGCTGCTGGCAATGAGTCCCTTCACCTTCCTCACCTCTACTACCATCTCACTACTTATCATCTCAGCTGCTTGCTGCTTCTACAAAACCGTAATACATTTTTCAATCACTGCATTTTCCAAATCCTCGTTTCCTTCCTCGACCTCCCTGCACATCAGTTTCTGAAGTTTATTCTCTAGAGGGCAGTGTTAAACAGTGTTTGTAATGTGTGTGTTAGCACCGTACGTGAATGAGTTCTGTTAACTCCATTACTGACTCTCTTTCAGGTATTTAACATTTCGAGTGGTTGTGCATAAAGACTGTTTTAATACTTGTCATTGTTTGTGTTAGACTGAAGCCGTCGCTGGACAAATCACTGAACAGACTGGAGGAGATAAACAGGTAACTCAGCTCCAAACACCATCAAACGTCATCATTGGCTCCTGTAAGAGTTAAAAAAATATGATAAGCCTGGTGCCGTTCTCTATTTTCATATTGTCAACAAATTCAATCAGAACCAATAATGAATTGATCCTACTAACAAGTCTTCCCTGTGTACACAAATCCTGATATATTTTATTCCATAGAGCTCCACTGAAGTCCAAGTTGAAACAGTTTATTACAGTTTATTTTCACTCAATCCCACATTCACCATCTTGCTACTGTAAATACTTAGTAGTGATCCAAATCCATGTTTGAATCTGCGTCCCCATAACAAACTCCTTTGTGTTTACTAAAAACTTGTGCCTAGCTGTTTAAGGAAATCTTATCTTTGACCCATTTTTTTAAAGATTAACATCCTCAGTAGGAACAAACGAGCCTGCAAACAGGGTAGTAAAGTCAGAAAATACACACTGTGAGGTTTTATCTTTTTTTGTAGACTTTGTTGACAGTAACAAAATAAAGGCATCCTTATCTTTTGATTCATTTCATTTAGAGATTTTGGTGCAATGCTGTTTCTTATTTTGTATATTATTGATGCCAACTTTCATATTCTTGGCAAATCCTTGAATCAGATGTATTGATATTGAAAAGTGCCAATAAGAGCTACTGAATGAGTTTTGCGATACAGAAGAAGATAACTTAACAAAAGGTGACAATAACATGTTGTAATTTAATTCCGTAACAGAGTGTATCAGTAACTGTGTGGTTCTCGTGGAAACACTTAACGATCACTGTTTGATCGACTGACCTGACTGATCTTCTAACCCTGCTCATGTTTCTTCAGGATGTTGAGGGCCCCTCTGACACTACAGGAGCAAGTTCGTCCGAAGCTTTATCAAAACCGCTGGCCACAGTCAGAACCCAGTCGCTGCCCGAGAGCATGGTAAACACAGCCTCCTCCGTAAAGGTCTCCAAAGCCGACTCTGGAGCCCAGCAGAAATGTGTAGTCTCCTAGATCTAGAGCTTACTAGAACTTCTCACCTCTTCTTGATCTAAGCACTGAACCTTCAGCTTCTTCTAGAGCCATGTGCAGAAAAGACTCCCACGAAAAGAGAGCCTAGATTGTGCGATTTCTTCTAGAATCAGTCTGAGGATTAAAAATATTCTCTCTAGTGCCAGTCCAAGAAATACAAACCAATCTTAAATCTTTCTCTAGAACCTAAAACTGAATTCCTGTTGTGTTCTAGACTCAAAATCAGAACCGTCATTCCTACTAGAACCAAGCCTTGACCACCAATGTTTACCATTTATTATAAATCTCTTCTAGATCTGACCTTAGAGTCAAGATTAGCTTCTTATCAAAGAAACTTTTGAACTCCCCCTTTTTTTTCTTTTTTTTTAGAACAAGCAAATACATTTTGATTCTAGAGATCTACAATTCTACCAGGTCTTGAGCTCAGTATTTCTTTTCAAATCACTTTCATTCATATCCAAATTACATCCCCTAGATTTAAACCTAGAGCACAGAATTTTTTCTGGGACCTGTTCTAGATCGAGGTTCTTCTAGATTCAACTGTAGAACTTCCAGTCTCTTCTAGATCTTCTAGATCCAGTCTTAAGTTCAAGACTTTCTGTAGAACCTTGTAGAACCTGAAACTTGCTGTCGACTCTTTCTAGAACGTTTTTTTCTTCTTCTAGAACTAAATCTAGAACACTTATTTTCCTAACCGAATCAAAAGCGCCTAAAATAATCCAGCAACAAGCCTCCAGGTTCTTCTACAAATGTCTCCCTTTCAACCCTCAGTGCATTTACATGGCAGTGAATTGACTTTTTTAGCAGCTCAGAGTTGTGGAGATTTTTGTTTACATTGGAAATTTGACTTCGGCAGCAGCGTATTTTCACTGCAGCTCCGCAAATAAAACAGAGGACAGGATCGAGTCAGCGAACCAAATCAGACGTGTGCCAAACTTTTTCCGCGTTTCTTTGCGTGTTTACTTTAAAAGACGACTGAGCTCGCCCGTCCTCAGTAAAAATCTGCCTGCTCATTGACAAGTTGTCACCACAGAGACGTGGCTCGTGATGACGCAGCACATTTTGTACGACTATGTGAGAAGTTGGTGATGGTTTCTGTTTTACCAAAAACTGAAGCAGACTGAGTATTTAGCATGTGGGGTGGACGGTTTTTAACAGTCTATAATAAGCTTTTGCATGGACCTTAATTCAGATGGGATACTGTTTTTATAAAAGGCAGAAACAACGTGTACTAATAGATCCATTTTGTGAACATGTTTTATAATGTATCATATCGGGAATGGTGATTTAAAATAGCTCCTCTTTTTGATTGTTGATCTTTCATTTACTTTCTGAGCTCATTTGCCAGCAAATGCCGTTCACATGTTACAATAAACTCTTGTTTGCTTGCTCATATGCATCTGCTTTTTGTATTTCCATAAGCTGAACATGATGATTAATTGTTGTTTATAGAGTTGATTGATTATCTGAGTAATTATTACTTAAGTGGATTGCTCAGTGACGGCCTGGAAAAAAAAAATTCCCGCTTGATTATGAATTAGCATATTCACTCTACAATGCAGCTTTTGTACTTTAGAAAAAGACCTTTTCTAAGATGACTGTTGGCCATGAAAATGCACTGGTTTGACATGATTACTGATTAACACACTACTGTTGGCAGGTGAAAACCACGTAACTCCAAATCTAGTATCAATTCAGTTCCTAATTACAGAGATTTTATTTCTGTATGTTTTTTAAGGCTCAATTATAGTTATATAAATCCATCAATATAAAATTAAGCAGCAGAAAACAAGAAGCTGCAATTTTTGGAGACACAAGGTTTTCACCTGGTAGCAGCCGTACTGAGATGTCTTACATTATATGGCATGTGCTGTACTTGTACCTTGTTCCACTTTTGTCTTTCCATTCTGGCGACATATCCAAACGAGAGCACAAATACAAATAAACCCACATCAGTGATCGACTCCTCCGTCTCTCTTTCTCTGTGTCAGGAGCTCATGAAGGGACAGAGGGGGCTTGCATGGAGGGGGGATGACCCAGAGGGGCTGAAGACACACACAGTATATACAAAGAGCACACACACACACACACACACACATCTAAACAGTCCATGCAGGTAGACTTGGTGAGGAAATTGCAGACTTTAGAGTTGTAAAATCAGAAAGCAGCGGTGTGTGGTGAGTGGAGACGCCTCAGACATTCAGACTGCAGCATCACACCAACACTGATTCCTACAGCTGCTCTTATATGCAAAAAAACTCCAATAAAAGTCACTCTCTCCGTCCTGGTTTCAGCATGAAACACAAACAAAAGCACCGTCCTCCTCCTAACCCTCTAACTGTGCAGGAGTGGATGCAGATTTTGGGGCCTGGTTGCACATAAATAACTCCCCTCATGGACTGAGTGACAAGATAACCTTCAGTTTGTTGGTTGATTTGACCCATAATACAACCCCGCAGTTTGTTGCACTCAACCCTGGTGAAGGCTGTGTTTGTGTCGCATTTACCCTTAATGCATTTATATGACATTTTGCATTTACACCCGCGAGTTTAGATGCTTACAGAGCCCGAGAAGTATCTGGACTATCAGTATCTTTCTTAAAATTTAGGGATTTGTAACCTAAAAGGAATAATCTGTGCCTTTGGACAACTAAATAAGTGAGTTCATGCTCTCATTCTTATTGTTCTTGACTCCCATACACTTTAATACAGGTTTATATTAATCTTAATCTGAGATGACGTAATAGCCAAAAAGTTTGGACTGTTAAACACCATGCTGTGTTTGTTAAAGAAAAGTGGTTGTACTGCAGTCCATAACACTGAAGGGAGCATCCAGATTCTTTTCAAAGCATGATTTATTCTTTTCAGAGGCACAAATGATCAATTTAAAGGAATAAATTATGTCATTTGAAAGGACGTGAAAAAGAACAGGTTTCCTCAGCATGCATAGACTTATGAAGGTTGTCTCCAAACTGCAATTTAATTTTATAGTAATCTGAGACAACCCTTTATAAAAAGAATTCTCCCTTAACAAATAAAGGGCTCTTTATATTCACTTTAAGAGACATCAAAGCCTGGTGAATGGGTGAGTCCGGTGATTATTCTTGACATTCAGAGCAGGTTTGTTGACTCTTGGTGTTCACCTCCTGTTCATTAAATCCTCAATACTTTCTTAACTCTACTGTACGCACAGAGCTCAGCTGTGAAAGAAATCATTTGATGCAGTTTGAACCTGCAAAATTCTTATAATTCATTCTAAAAAAAAAAGAAGCAAGGGTCAAAGAAAAAGATAATAAAAGAGCCTGTAGATGAAGCTCTGATAGAATAAAAAGTTCAGATGATTGACAGCTACAAACCGTGTGAGCGATTTGTGGAGGAAGTGTTTGTGTTCACTGCTTACTCAGCTCCACCCCTGCAGCCCGAGGCCTCTTTTCTTTCTCTCTCTCTCTCTGTGTCATTCACTCCCTCGCTTTTTCTGCGATTAAGAGTCGCTGTCACTGGAGCCCTGCCACCGCTCCAGGAAGTGTTTTCTGCCACAGGTGGGTGGAGCAGGGAGGGAAAGAAAGACTGAGAGCGAGGGACAGAGACAGGGAGAGATAAAGGCAGGGGAAGTGTGAGAAGAGGAGCTGAAGTGTTTGTTTAGGTCCGTTTAGAGCTGAAGTCTGCTCAGGCTGAGTCAACTTAAAGCTGCAGTTTGTTCAGGTTGAGTCAACTTAAAGCTGCAGTTTGTTCAGGAGACTAGTTCAGCCCTCCCCCTCTTCTCTCTCCACCTGCAACCCTGGAGCAGAGAGCTTCAGCTGGGTGTGTTGTGTGTGTGTCTCAGGCCCCGGAGGAGCCTCGGCCTGGTGAAGGTGTCCTCCATGTCTGCCTGGAGAGAGCCGGTCAGCTGGAGTTGTGGCTGCAGAAAGCCCAGAGAAGCATGCTAAATGCTGCCGGTTCAACCAGCATGCAGGACAGTGTGGAGCAGCAACTCCTCACCTGCCAGGTAAGCCCCGCCCACCAGGATCCGCCCACCAGGATGGGGGGGGGGGGGGGGTTATTGGTTTTCAATAAATTGCACGTTAATATTTCCTATATCAGGAAGGTTTTTCTAGGAAAATATCCTCCAGTGCACTGAGTCCTAATTTTATTTTTGGCCTGTGAAGCCTCAAAATGAAGCAATGTCTGCTTGAGAACTTCAGCACAGGGACCAGTTTATTTGAATACTTTTACTTTTACACTTTTTTAAACATCTTGAAACTTGAAATGTCCACACATATTCTCTTAATTACCGTCTCTTCACATAAAGTCAACATTACACAGATTTAAATTACAGAAACACTCACTCAGAGAAAAGTCACAAACTAAGAAGTTTCAAACTAGTCAAACTAGTTTTCTAATCATCACTTTGCTGATCATAATTGTGCTCCAGTCAGCTGAGAACAGCAACAATCACAGTTCACTGCTTGAGTCACGTGACTCAACTCAGCTTTAAAGTTGCACAATGACGTTTTTAAGGGGCAAAACATGACTCACAGATCATTTCCAAATTCTTTCTGCTTATTTCAGATCTTGCAACATCTCAGCTCAGCACATGTTCAAAATTAGGAAACATGCGGAGGATGTTTTGGCAGCTCAGAGGTTTAAATTTCCCTCCTGTGTTGGTTTGTTGGCCTCTCACTTGTGATGTAAGATCTTAAGACATGAAGGAGTCAAAGTTCAGTCAGTTAAAGTTGGAGACATCCAAGTTGTGTCCAGCGATCTGTTTGTTTGTACGATCTCAGTGCTGATAACACAATCATCCCAACAGTGCGGCTTCTTCTGGCTGTAAACACACGTGTCATTTTAATATATAATCACACTGAGCATTGGAGCTTACACATTTTTAAGTCAGATACACTACAATACAGATTAATTTTTAAGTTTTAAGTTAATTTTTAACAACACAAGTAAATGGGAACAAAAGCCAAATAGAAGAAGATTTCTAAAATTTATATTAATTTTTGCTATTTGGGTATTGATCTAACAGCAGCACCACGTAAGAGTGGAATTATTAATTATAAGAGTATAAATATAAATATAATAATAGTATACATAATAATATTATTAAGGTTTAGGAAGTAAAATTGTTCACCTTTTTAGATTACAGTCTGAATAATAATGCACTTTAAGAGTTTAATCTCAACTCGACTCCTATCAGCGTTCCAGGACTGTGACTTCCTTGTTCTCAGGTCAGAAAACTCTTGTTCGTTTACTGTCACCGGCTCTGATTTTATGACCTCTGAAGTTTGCTTCAAGTCTGCCTGTAAATGTCAGACTGTTTGTTTGATAAAGGTCTCTGGAGAAAGAGAAAGAATAATCGTCTCAGTAAACATTAACCCAAAGAGGTCGTACTCAAACATCAGACATTTTTACTGCTGTAGTTTCACTTTGTAAACTTTTTTTTCAGCTCTAGTAATATTTGAGTTAAATTCAACGTTAAATATGAAAGGCTCTCACTTTGTTTACTGTCAGGATGTTGCAGCTGTCAGAAAACAGGAGACTTGTAGTTCAGTTTGCAGTTGAACAAACATTACATGCTTCAGATATTTGCATTCAGTGTGGCTGCAGAGGTGGCAAAGTTCAGGATGTTGTAGTTTTTAACTCTGCTGAGCGCTGCCCGGACACCAAACAAACCCACCAACACAGGCTGCAGTCACAGCAGAGACACAGCTTTTTAAACTACAATTTATTTATTGAATATTTGAGACGGTGTATTGGTCAGTTAATATTTTGGCTGTCCTGTAAAAAAGCATCCTGTGTTCACTTTTTTAAAGAGTTCATTTGGCTTTATCTGCAGAAGACTTTTCTCTACCAGGTGTCTAAATCTCACTGATAAAGTCTCAAAGTTGTCAACATGCATATTGTATTAATATAAATGTTGACTTTTCAGTGTATCCAACCACTGGATTAATAATTAATTATAGTGGAGTAAAATGTAGAATATCTGACATGTAAATAATGAAAAAGAAGAAAGTCTCACAAAATGGAAATACTCAAAATACTAAATTTAGTTATCTTCCATCTCCGCTCATACAAGTCAGATCTTGGCGACAGACTTTGTGGTTATCTGTGGATATTTTCTGCTTGGTGATCTGCTCTAAAATAGTTTTCAGTCAGCTCTTTCCCTCCCAGGATTCACTCCCTGCTGACCCGAGAGGGTAACCAGAGCCTCCATTAAAGTTTCAGAGCTTAAACACGTCCCGCGGTTGCACGTCACATTTGAATGAAGCTTTGAGGGCAAACAAACAGGAGCTAATGAGATCTTGTCTCCTATTCAAATGGACCAAAGGGCCTCGTTCACAGAGAGGATTTACTCGTGACCCAGATCTGACTTTAAACATTATATATGAAGCTTCCTGCTGCATTATTCACAACTGACCTCAGCTCCATCCACACAAAGAGTCTCAGATTGAAGATATTTAAACCTCAGCGCCAAAGACCAAAAGACCAAAAGAAAATAGAGGTAACTGTAAGAAGAAAATTTGATGCAAATGTGTGTGTTTTATGTGTGTTTGAATGTGCAGGAGATGTTCCTGGAGATCGAGCAGAGGGTCGCCTGCCTGTCGGAGCTCGGACAGGCCGCCGACCATCAGCATCATCGGCAGGACGAAGGAGGAGCTGCAGGGTCGGAGCAGGAGGCGGCCGAGCTGCTGTCCTCCAAACTGGAGCTCCTTAAGGCCAACCTAGTCAGCTTCCAACAGCTGCTGCAGGACAGGCAGGAAGAGGAGAGGAGCATCGCCCACAGAGAGACGCAGGAGCAGGTACGTATGCATTAAAAGAGTCAGTGTAACAAGCTGTAATCACAAGAAGAAACACAACATGCAGCTGAACGTTTACAGTCAAAGGTAGAATCAGCCGGCTCTGTACTGAAGTGTCCAACAAAATATTTAAAATTCTGATTTAGATTTTTGTCTCACTTTTTCAGTTCCACAAATTTACTATTTTCTTTAAAAAAAAAAAAAAACCTCATGGTTTATGGATTTGTGACATTTGGACGTGCAACTAAAACCAGGACAAGTTGTAGACATGAAGAATGTCTGACAGAATATTATCAAAATAAAATATTCCTGTGTATGTAAAGTAATCAACCAGAAATCTCAGCAAACACACAGGGTCAAATTCCTTTAAACTAATCTTTCTTTCATTTTACTTCCTTTAATTCAGTTTACAGGTGTAGGAGATGATGGCAGGGGTTTGTGCTGCTGACTGCAGAGCAGACGGCGCACATGTGGCAAAGTCACTCCCCGATAATTATTAACAAGTTTGCAAATAAAGCAAAGGCACCTTGTTAGCGGCCTCCCACTCGGCGTGGAGGCGGCTCTGTTTAGTTTCATATCTGCAGGTGTGAAACAGAGCTGATCTGGAGAGTCGAGTCTTCAGAAGCACGTTATAAGAGTTTCAAGTCTGAGTGCTGAAATGTAAAAGTCTGCTGTTTAGTGTTTTTTTACTTTACTGAGGCCTGTAGGCAAGTCATTTTTCTGAGTTAAGCTGCAGCTCTTGTAGGAGACAAGCATGATAAACACCACGATAAACCTTTTTGTTTTTCCTCCCTGTGTCTCCTCTTTATCGACGTCCCCTCAGAGGTCGGCTCCTCAGCCGGAGCGCCGCCCGGAGTCCCAGCTGAAGCGCAGCAACAGTGTTCAGGAGATCTTCTCCTCACCGAGAAACAAACTGCTCAGACAGAGCAGCCTGCAGCAGCAGAAGGTACCAAACTCTTCTAGCTGTTTATATGAAGGGTGATCCAACATTTTTCATGCTTTAATAGACCATCATGAGGCTAAAACTCTCCACTGACACCTGAAAATACCTCACATCAGGTCCGTCCTATCAGAGGCGGGTGATGTGACAGATGTGACAGTATTGGATATTTAATAAATGTCCAGTATTTACATCATTATAAAAGTAAATCATTACAGTTTGAGTTTCTTTTCTCACTTTTATTGTCTATATATATTTACAGGTTGCTCTTAAGTTCAACACAAATAAATCAACAGGAAGAGTGAATGTGACTAACCCAACATGAATCCATTATAAAACACTGCTGCTGGTCATTTAAAGTCACAGCAAACTTTATAAATTTGTGAGGAAGCTACAGAAGTATATAAAAGTCCAGTTTCTGCAGCTTTCTGTGTTTTAACTTGTTTTAACTGTGTGTTGTTGTGCAGGAGCTGGAGCAGGAGCTGACCGAGCAGAGAGGACTGACTCAGGCCATCGCCAGGCAGGGCAGCCGAGCTCGACTCCACAGCCAAGACCCGGAGGACTGCAGCCAGCCGTCGCCATGGTAACGCCATGCAGCATCACTTAACATCATTTAGATATATATTACAGTGTACATATATATTTTATGTTTTATTTAGTATCATTTAATGGTTGTTTTGTTCTTTTATTGAGTCCAAAAAATGTTCAGAAATTTTCAAATGAATTTTCAAATTCACTTTCCAAATTAAATTTAAATCAACGCATTAAGAAAATAATACAAAACAGAAGAAGGACTTTGCATTGGAAATGTAATTATTGATATATTTAAATGCAGTGGTTTAATAATTTATCTTCTTATTTCTCTTTAACTTTTTAGATTGTTCTCTTTGATTCATCCAGTCAATGCAATTTGATTTTAGATTCAGAAATAGACATAAGATTCAGACTCCAACAGCCTGCCGCCAATCAAAGGCTGCTGGAAAAAAAAGGAAAGACAGAAAGAGAAAAGGAGGGTTGAAGTGAAATGAAGTGTTAATTTTCAGCTTTTTCTCTCCCCGCAGGTCGCCTCCCGCTGAGGCTGATGTGGAGGAGGACTCTGCTCAGAAGAAGTGGGATCGCCTTCACAGCCGGCTGCTGGCTCTGGAGGAGAGCTGGCTGCTTCCTCCCTCCGAGGTAACTCCTTTATCGTGAGCGCTGAAGTGCTTGATTATCACTTTTCAAATACGAAAAAAGAAAAATCGGTGTTCTCGCCACGCTTGATTATCACCTTCTTTGAGCAGAAGGCACTTTGTTGTCTCTTCGGTGTTATTGGGACTCCTGCAGGGTTTGATAAGAGTCGTGTGTTTCCGACTTGTCGTGTTTTTCTCTCTCTCTCTCTCTTTTTCTGGCTTCTTGCCCGTGACTCTCTCCCTCTGAAGGTGACAGACTCATCTGTGAGGCGTAGTGATGGAACAGCAGGATGTATGATTGACACACAAACCCTGAAAGAGCTCCAGACCCACATCAGCCACCTGAGAGAGCTGGGACACACGGCGACGCAGCGACTCAATCAGGTGTGGCGTCTTTATCGTGGCTGTTTATCAGAGAATATGGACTGTATGTTGTGACATGTGACACCTGGAAAGCTACTGGTTTTATATTCAAGGCCAACCTGTGGGTGCAGACCGATCGAGGGGTCATGATATAAATGATGAGCTCCTTAAATTGTTTATCCTTTTCATCTTTTCAAACTTTATTGTTGATGCTATTTATACTCTCTGTATAAAGCAGTAAATGAATAAATGAATAATAAAGAAACTGAAAGAAACCATTAGATCTCCTGCTGATGAAAGCAAGAGAGCTCAGAAAGTTTGGAAAATAAAGGAGGACATGTAAGAGACGATTTGTGCTGCTTGTGCTGAGGTGTAAACAATTAACATCTAAAGTTTAGGCTTTACATAGTTTACTAAAGGTAATATACTGAGGTGTTTAGAGGAAACATGGTTTGATCTGAGCGCTCAGGTGGAATCCCTGGCACGTCGTTCATTTCAAAGTTTACTGCGGGAAACATTTTGACATCACACTTTACAAAAAGGAAGAGCAGGAAACAGCAAACATAAAGGACGGGCTGTAAGAGAAAAGAGTGAAGCCAGACTGATGAAGAGGTGTCACCTCCACAAGCAACACATGAGATATCGTCCTCCTCTTCCTCCTCATTCATGTTGTCTTGTGTTGAACAAAACAGTTAGAAAAGCAACAACTAAATTTCTATCTGACTTACTAAGTTTGTCCTCTGTCTCACTTTCCTAAAATTTCACTTTTTGGTTAATATTTGACTTTTCAGCCTTCCTCAGACGACGGCTCCTGTCAGACGCTGGACGAGGGTTTGTTTCACGTGCTGTATGGAGCGTCTCTGTCTCTGTCCTCCATCAACAACCTGCTGCACTCGTCTGCTCGGACGAAACACGACGAGGACCCACAGCTGAGGCTGCTGCAGCTGCAGGTGGGACTCAACACAACAACACACAAGTTCATTTTACACATGTTTGAATTAGGTTAGAAAGTGAGTGTGAAAGGAGGAAACATATAACTGTGAAATCAGTATAAGAAGGTCCTCATACATCTCCAAAGTGAAGTTAAAAACAAAAAAGTATCTATAAACCAGCACTGAGTCTGCTTCATTTCAGTCAAAGACACTGCTGATCATCACACTGACTTCACTGGATTCCTTTACAGAGTCTGTCTGCAGAGCTGGCTACCCTTGGCAGCGAGCTAACCTCACAGGGGTCAAAGGTCAGCCGTGTCCTGGGGTCGGAGTGTGTCCAGTGGTGTGTGGATGGTGTGTGGAGAGTCCTTCCTGTGGTCCAGGCTGCTCTGACCAACAGAGAGAAGCAGCTCAGGAACCTGCAGGAGGAGAGAGCAAAGCAACAGGTGAGAGTTCCTCACTGACTTACCAATCAATCAATACTGATTGATAAATATTTCAGTATTAGGAGAGCCAATATTCAATGTAAATATCTTAACTGTACCAGTGTTTGTGATGTGTGTGAGTTGTCTCACTGTCTTTAGTTGCTGTATCTTTTATACATCAACTCTCCTCCTCTGCATGATGAATATCTTTCTTAAATCCACACTATCTAACATATTTATAAAAGTATAATTGTAAACTTTTTAAAATTAGTTTCACAATGGAAATAACTTTTCCTTTTTTCCAAAGTCAAACCCCTGTTGTTTGCTGCAGAAACAGTGTTGTCTGTTTAACCAACAGATCCAACTAAATGAGTTGCATGCAGCCTTCACCTCTAACCAGGCGACTGTTCACAGAATAATCAATGAATTCAGTGGAAGTCTGGACCTTAAAAAGCAACTACAGGTACTGTTTTTATATAGACATTTCACTCATAATCTGAGTGATGTGAGTGAACTGTTGCCGATGTTTGATGGACATTCATCTGCAATTATTTTGATAAGTGACTGATAATTTTTTAAGCAAAAATTCTGAAAACTCTCTGATTGCAGCTTCTCAAATGTGAGAAAATTGGAAACTGAATATCTTTGGATTTTTCTTTTTACTGTTGGGCAGAGAAAACACTATTTTCTAACATTTCATAGACTAAACAGGTAATCAAGAAAATAATTGAAAATGAAAATAATCATTATTAGTTTCAGCCTGCCTTATTAATACTCAACACAAAGAGGACAGAAATAGAAACTGAGTGTTTCTCAGAGGTCTGCTGTTTTTCACTAAAGTTGTCACAGTTTACAAGCCACCGCTTAGAGCGCTACATGCCTCTAGGTAAGCAAAAGTTTAATTAATGCGAGGTGTCAAAATTAACATTACTACTGTGAGAGAAACACTGTGAACCACATTTCCTTCCCCAGCATAAAAAACTGTATTACATACTGCAGATACTGCAGTACTTATTACCTTTGTGTCATTAACTTGTTGGGTAGAGGAATAGTGAGATGTAAATGATTAAACAACTTGAGGAATGGAAGAAAAAGTGGATGTGTTCAGGCAAATATTTATTCACAGTGTTGGTGTGTTTGTTGTGCAGGCTGTAGATCAGGTGCAGCAGTCTCTGCAGCAGCAGGTCGAGCAGGTGAGCTCCCTGCTGGAGGAGGCTGACCAAAACAACCTGCCTGCCTCTTTCATCCATCAGGCCACACAGATGCAGGTGTGTTTGCTGCTTTATGTCACATCTGACTCAGGACATCTTACTCTCAAAGGATAATACTATCCCTCAGTAGCCATAAGCATGTTTAAATCTTTAAATTGTCTGTCTCTTTTACATGCAGGGTGAACTGGACGGTGCTCTGGGTGCTCTTCGGCCCCTCTGTGAGGAGCTGAGGAGCAGCGTGGAGCTGCAGCAGCAGTATGAGCGGCTGGTCCACAGCCTGAAGGGGCTGCTCGCTCTGGGCTCCGAACGCCTCGCTCTGCAGGCCGACGCAGAGCTGCACAGCAGAGCGCGACTGCAGCAGCAGCACAGCGGTCACACGGTCAGTCTGCAGAGTGATTCAGTATCTGAAAATAAAAGCTTAGAAATATCAGCTTTAACATTGTGCATCCTCTCTGTTATCAGAAGTTCTTCCAGTTCCTCGGACATCATTGGAGGATCCTGCAGTACCTGACCCAGAGGCTCCCGCAGAGCGCCCTTCAGAGGTGGGAGGGCGTGGTGACGAGCCTGCAGGACGAGGTGGCCCGACAGCAACAGCAAGGACTGGACAGAGGGAGCAGGATGCAGGAAACACTACAGGTAGAGTTCACACATTCGTTCACCTTCCAACATCCCAAAATCATGAGACCTTTTTTTTTTCCTGGACACAGATTAAAACCATCCAGCAATGCAGAATATAATTACATACATCAGGACATTTGAGACTAAAATATATAAGAGTTCACACACCGGATTGTACATGAATTTAGCATAAAACAGTACTCCTTCCCCAAAAAGTTAAAGGAACGCCACTTCTGGATCATGAAAACATAATCAGCCAAAGATATCTGTTCAACAAAGTTCATCCAAATGAATTCATAACTTTCTTTGATGTTACACTTACACATTTGAATGAACTAACAGGTGAAGTTAATTAAAGCCATCAGGAATGAGAAAAATCATTGTGAACAAACAGTGAAATCTCCTCTGACCATCATCATCAGATTTGGTCGCAGTGGGAGGAGGACAGCGCCTGGTCAGACTCCCTGCTGAGACGCATCGAGACTTCATTTCCTAAGATGCACGATGGGGGTGATTCTGAGGAGCAGATATCAGAGAAGCTATCGGTCTACCAGGTAATTTTTATTAATACACGTGCTCTCTCTGACCATCGGGGGGTAATACTGATTTACCAACAGGCAGGACTGAGTGCATTTTGTTCCATTCTGCTTATTTGGAGACTATTGGGCGCTCTTTCCACGCTGTACTGTGTGCATGGCACTCAAAACCTAATTGGCTCAATTAAATACAAGCGAATGGGTTGTTTTCTGTAGGAGCACATGATGTTCCTCTGCTTCGCTGTGAGTTATTAGCCAAGCGGAGACCTCCAACTAGAATTCATTCTGGTTCATATTCCCCGTTGCTCTGCCTGTGGGATTGAAAATGTGTCTCTTATTCATCTGAAATGGACTGTGAAGGAGAGGGCGCTGACGGATGGAGGCTGTTACAGCAGCCATTTCAAGACATCTCAAGACTTGTCACGCTCAGTTTTACATTACCAACCTCAACATTCATGAGCCTCACACCTTTACTGTATCGACTTCAGCTCGACTTTGAGTTTCATGCCAATGTTCAGGTTGATATGATCGTATATTATCATTCACGTGGTAATTTTAGCAAATATAATGTAGTTGCATAGTGTTAAAAGCATTGAGCAACATTTGGCATCCATCCACCCAGATGTGATGTACATCCACTTCCTGTAAAACCACAACTTGATGTTTGTGTACAGATTAAACAAAGAAATAATAAAATGAATACAACATGCTAACTACAATAGAAAGCTTTACAAATGCTAGTACATGTTTTTTTGAGCATTTCAGTTCCAGTGTTTATGCTAAGCTAAGCTAATTGGCCGTAGCACGAAACTAAACACAAACAAGAGAGTGGGATTCATCTTCTCATCTAACTCATAAAAAAGCATTAAGTGTTACTCAGTGTTGTCCAAAGGCAGAATTTCTCATCATTAACTCAACAAACACTTTAACAGCATTTATGATTTTGCTGTATTGTTTGTGGGAATTTCCAGGTCTAAGTTTGACATGTTCTGATTTTGTTACAAACCACACATCAGTTTCAACTGTAGCTTTGAAATTTTGAAGTGATATTAAAAAATGCAAATACTGCATTACATTTGAAGGATTAAAAGACTTTAAAGTGGTGGCATCAGCAGGATAACTGGTGAACATGTTAAGGTTATTCTCAAAGTTTAAAGAAAGTTCAGTCTGGATTTCATTAAAAGGTCGTGTTTGGACGTGAAGCTGTGACATTTTGGAAAAGGTTTTTCTGTGTTTATTTTATGTGTGTTGGTTTGATGTTCTTAGTTGTGTCTGTGTCCCTGTGTGAAGTTATATGGAGTTGTGTTGAGAGCAATCTAAAGATATGTATAGAAAGTGTTGTAAAGTTTTGTCCTCCTGTCAGGACCTGCGTGGTGCTCTGGAGGAGAGCGAGGCACGGTTCGGTCGGATGCTGGAGGCGGGGCTTTGGCTGCAGACGGCGGGCTGCAGAGGAGTGGGCGTGTCCATCCGCGAGCTTGAGGCCCGCTGGAGGAGTCTGCACAAGAAGGTGGAGAACAAACGCACCAACATAGGCAAGAACAGGAAGCTCAGGATCAGGTGAGAGATGAGAGAAAACTTTCCTCTGCAGAGTTAGTACCTATCTAACTAGCAGTCTAGTATGAAATATATCAGATACTTTTAAAAGGCTTAGATGTGACTTACGTTTTTTATTTTTATTTTGATATTATTGACTGGTGGGAATCTTCATCCATATAACAGTGGGATGGGTCATTATTTCATCAAAACATAATAAAAATATGTAGTGTATCTAATAAAAAGCACTTAACAACAATACTGAAGTCAGAAAACATCTATAAATATGATAAAAATGAGCTTTAAATAAATAGTAATTTAATAATAAATAATAATAAAATGATTCTGTATTCTGGCAGATTTATTCATCAAAATGAACCATTTTCCACCAATAAACAGGTTTCTTCGTGACTCTGCCGCACTGAGCGACTGGATGTTTGGGGCCAGAGAGCTGATGGACAAATGGAGTCGTCTCTCAGACCAGGAGGAGGATGCTGAACAGAGACGAGACGACTTCTTCCAGTTTGTGGTGAGTGGACACACTGACTGTAAATAAGAAACTGCACTGAGAAAAGAAATCACCTAAACCACACAACCAAACATTTTGCAAACGTAAGCTTGAATTAAATGAACTTCTTGTTTATGTTTTGTTAGATAACCACAAATCTTTGTTCAGTCTGTTTTTACAGTTTCTGAGAACAGAACATCACTAAACTGTTGTGTTTTATTATATTTTAGGCTTTGACCAAAGAGCTGGAGGCCAAATCTGAACTGAAGGTGTCTGTGATCGGTGCTGGAAACCAGCTGGTCCAGCTGAACGAAGCAGACAGAGACTCGGGGAGAAATCCAGCAGATAAAGACCCTTCACCATCCGAGAGTTCAGACCCAGACCTCTGCTCCGTCCACTCCCAGCTCAGAAAGATCGAGCTGGACTGGTCCAGTCTGCTGACCGATGTTCCTGTCGTCCAACAAGCTTTACATATGGTGAGGAGTCCCGGTGTAGTTTGTGACATGCCATGTTAGAGTTTCTTGTGCATCCCAGTCGATGTTTTCTAATAACTTTTTTGATCCGCTGACTTTCTGCTGTTTTTGGATTGCCTTTTTACTCGTACAGATAATCATGTTCCCCAGAGGATGAACTGTTATAACTTTAACTTTTCATCTAGCGCCATCATCAGGTCGATTCGTCCATAATTTTGATAAACTTTTTTTACCTTAATTCACTTCCTTGTGCACACACATACAGCCCAGAGCAGTTTGGTATTTCAAAAAACCAATCTTCAGTCTTCCTATCACCAATTAGTTTCAAGCATCCCCACTGTGCAGCACAAAGCCGTCCTGAGGACTCTTCTCACCCTTATTGGTGTGAAACCATTCTCCCCTCCAACCATCTATCTGTCTGTCTGTCTGTCTGTCAGGATCTTTCTTTCTTCCTCTCTCTCCCCTCACTTCCCTCTCTGTTTCCAATCTTCTTCTCCCTCCATGCTCTCCTCTTGTTCTGCTGCCTTTCTGTCCCATCTTCCCATCCTCTCCTCTCAGCTCTCCTCCCATCTCTCGCTCTCTCTCTCTCTTGCTCTACTTCGTTCCCTCTCATCTTCTCCTCCTGCTGTTCCCATTATTTTCCTTTCAGATCCTCCCTCCTCTCCCTAACCTCCTTTTCAAGTTCAAAAGGTTAAGTTCAAATGTAGTTTTAAAGCTCTTTTTTACAAAAATGCACCACATATAGTCGATCATTCACGAGTGTATATATGTTAGATATTTACCTCAGACGACGACAACAGCTACAGCCTGATAACATGATTTAAAGTTTTAAATCAGTCCTGGACCATGGATGGATGGATGGATAGATGGATAACTTTATTGATTTCATTTTTTTCATATTTCTCAAAGCTCAGCATGTCAACACGCTGAATAGAATAAAGCAGAGTCACCAGTTGTGTTTGTGGGATTAGGTAAGTTTCTCAATTAATACCAATAAAAATCAATATCATTCCCTCCTTCTCCTCAGCGATGGATGAAAACTTTGACCCAGCAGGGGGCACTGCTGGAGCTGCAGGCCTGGCTGGATGACCATCGCAGCAAAATCACCCAAAGCTCCTCCAGCAACTCTGATCTGAGTCAGCTCCTGAAATACTGCAAGGTAGAAAAGGACTGAGCGATGAGCAGATTTTCTACCTAAATATCCTGATTACTGTTATTTGGTGCATCAAATTCTGCACTTAAAAGGCCATCTTGAGGTCCTGATAGAAGTTTGTCTGTTTCACTTTCTCTCACCATCCATGACGTTTTTCTCAGGAGTGTCAGGCAGAGATGTCGGCCCATCAGGCCTCACTGGACTTCGTGAACCAGCCGTTTCAGACATGCAGCCCTGATGAGGGCCAGAGGGGGCGCTATGAACACAACCAGTTTGCAGAGGAGCAGGGACGACTCAACCACCAGTGGCTCAGTTTGCAGGAAACCCTCAACTCTCAGGTCAGAAGACACTTGTAACTACATCACCTGGTCCTTATCAGTAAAAGGAGTTCAGTGGTTGTTATTATTTCATCCATGGCACTTTTAGGAAGTCTTTGTCCATGTTAGCTTAAATGAACTTCAAGCTTGACCTTGGAAATTGTTTAACTAGTTTTTTTTACTGCAGCTTCATCAGATGATGACAAACTGATTATACTAAACTTTTAGCAGATTTCACTTGATTTATTTTTTTTTAAATGTTTCTTTCCACTGCACAATAAAGATCAACAAGAGCTACTGGCTCAAAATGTCCTTTCTAATATTCATACCTCATTGAGCCCAGATAAACGTGATTTTGTTGTTGTTGTTGTTTGTGCTGAGCAGGTCCAGGAGGTGGAGCAGGCGCTGAGGAGCAGAGTGGAGCAGGAGGCCCGCCTGCAGCACATCAGCAGCTGGATCAAAGATCAGGACCTGTGGATGGTCTCAGCTCAGACACCGAGCATCCACACGGAGCTGCAGAGGAGCATCGACACCTGCAAGGTCAGAGGTCACAGGTGTATTCTGACAACCGTACGAGCTGTTTCACAGTCATAAGTAAGAAGCACAAAAAGCTATATGTCCTGTTTTAACTCTGTGTGGGCTCATGATGCTCATTCAACAAGCTTTTTTGTCATCTGTGTGCCAGGACCTTGAGGAGAAGATCGGGCAGAAGTCCGAAGCTCTTCAGGAGCTGAGAAACAAAGCTGGAGGTGGAGGAGGAGAAAACAGCAGCTGTGGTTTCGTCTCTCAGACAGATAAATGCATCCAGGCCTGTGCAGCTCTCACACAGCAGGTAAACGACACAGAGGAACAGCTGAATGTTTTGTGGGCGTTAAATGAAAAAAAGTAATGCATTTATTTTTGTTGTTTGTGAGCAACACTTTGAATTATATGATTAATGTGGCCCTGTCACCACCAGCATCCATCACTGGAAGAAACAAACACAAATATCAGACCCAGCATCAAAAATAAAAAAGATGCAGAATGAATTCGTCCTCATATTTCTAAAACTTTAGTGCTTTTGGGTTTGAATCCATCGTCGTCCCTGTTAAGAAACATATCTTTTCCAGCTTTAAAATAAATCTTTGTTTGGTCTTTTCTCTCTGTATTATCGGATCCTCCTTTAACAGAACCAGTCAGTCAAACAGAGGCTGACTGAGGCTGAGCAGCTGTGGGATCGTGTGAAGAAGCAGCTGAGTCAGATGATGATGAAAACGGCAAGAACGTCTCAGACTCTTGATCATCACAGCAGCCCTCAGCTCTGCCTGCAGGCACACAGAGAGCTCCACGAAAAGCTGCAGGTAGGACTGGTGCATCTTATGTATGTGTGTATTTTTCACCCAGGCCAGCTTGTTGTGGAGTAGATGGATTCAATTCAAATGAATCTTCAAGTAAAGCTAAAAAGTGGATGATGTTTGTTGCGTTGGAAACAGCTTCTTCACGAGGAGCGACAAGCTTCGGAGGCCGAGTGGGACGAACTGAGTCGAAACTACTCGTCCCTCAGAGAGATCATCAGTCCTGCTGCTGCTGCCCTCTTCAAGGAGCAGCTGGACAGACAGAGAGACAGGTTAGACAGACAACACACACACGCGCTCTCTTCAATCAATCAATAAATCCATCAATCAATCAACCTCCCTCCTGTCCTCCAGCTGGACTGATGTGTCCGCAGCCTTGGACCAGAAGCTCCAGAGGAGTCGGGGCATCCTGCAGGTCTGGGAGCTCTACGCCCGGCTGGCTGCGTCTTTCTCCCAGCGGCTGCAGACGCTGCAGAGCAACACCAAGTCGGCTCTGAGCGGAACGCCAGCCGACGATAACGCGGTGGAGCAGGTCGCCGTCAAGGTGCAGGTGAGGAATGAACAAACAAGACTTAACAAGAGTGCAAAGAAAAACTAATGAGTAAAACTAATTTAATTTAAAGCAGAAAAAACAAGATAATCTTTCCATAAAGTTTGTTTTTCACTTCTTGGTGACTTAACTTTGCTCTGTGCTTTTTTTCTGACACTCTCAGTCTGTCTCAAAGTCACAAACAGAATCAGAAATCTTCCTTCTGAATCTTTCCAGGAAGCATTTTTTCAAGTAGATGATTTCATGTTTTTTTGTTTTCATAAGAATCTGTGTGGCACACAGGAGGCAAAATGGACATTTAAAGATGTAAAAAGTAAAATCATCAATGCCAATGGGATTTTCACTCTCTGCCTCTCATTCGTCCTTGTTTCAGAATAAAACAGAATCTCAGAAACTCAGAAAGTTTAAAGATTTCTCCAGCAACACATTTTCTATCTAACTTTATTGAGTTATCTATCTTTTTCTGACAGAAGGAGATCATGAATCCTTTCTCTCTGAATGAGGAAACATCAAATGACAAAACATTTTATATTGAAAGTTATTAATGAAAGGAAGTTTTTGTTGTTGTTTGTTTTTGTTTGGTTTCAACCAAACAGTATTCACATGTAACTGTCCTCTGCAGATATCAGCGTAAAGTTTTTTTTCTTTACTTTGGAAACAAAAACTGGAAAAAATCTCAACACAAAATCCTTTCTAGCTTCATCTGGAGCTTTTTAACTGAGTCCTATCCTTGTAGGATACTTGTAGTATCCTTGGAAGATGTAGATGTATTTGAAAGTCCTGATTGGAGGTTAAATTATTTTTTTTTTCTGGTTAAGGTTAATTTTTATCCTCATTTGCAAAGTGCAAAGCTGAATTATTTTTTATAAATTATTAAATAAATGAATAAATCCAGAAATGAATAAATGGCAGAACAATCTCTCTTCTATATGTCTTGTCCTAAACCTGTATCCCTGTCCCCCTTTTTCACCCAGACTCTCCTGGAGAGGACGGACTCTCTCCAGTCTGACCTGGGGGGGGTGCTGGAGGCCTCCAAGGATTTGGTTGGTCACCTTGAACCTTCAGCTACCGGTCTGGTCCAATCAGAGAGCCGCTTGTTGTCACGTGGCGTTCAGCAGCTCAGCAGGACTCTGACGGGGAATCTGGCTCAGCTGCAGGTGTGGACTCATGAATGAATGAATGAATCTCTTCTATTAAGAGAACTGCATTTATAGATTCTTAAAGTACTGAAATATTTGACTTTAGGATGATATTTGATATGAACAGTTTGGTAAACAGGATCAGCTGCTGGAACAGATGAATGATAAAGTGACTGATGTGTACAAACCTAAATTTAAACCTTTTATTTGTCACAATCCATAACTATTTAGGTATTTTATTGCTCATCCAAAAACATTTTATACAATATTATAATGCTTTCATTGTTTATAAATGTAAAGTCAAATATAATAATATAAAAATATAATATAATAATAATATAATGTATAATTTTTATACCCTCAGACATATCTCAGGTGTGTTTTCACAGCACTGTGTCACTTGTGCATTTGTTTCCTTACCTGCCGCTGAAGTTCACAGAGTGCGTCAGTGACCTATAAATTAAGACACAGATGGCCGTGTGCTTTGTGTCGTCGTGTTGTAGGAGGAGCTTGAGCGGCTGCAGGAGTTCGGAGACGTCCTGGAATCACTGGAGGGAAACCTGGAGCTTTGGCAGGAGCGTCTGCAGGATGAGGCTCGTACAGCAGACCAGGTGAGACGGCATGACTGAGTTTATGAATGACCGTAGTGCTGCTTATTCTTCTCTGATTTCTTCCTGTGTAATCACTAAACAAGAGACTTTTACTCTGAAATAAAGATGTGTAGAGTTGTCATTTATTTATGTTATTTAATTATCTTTTTTCATGATTAGAGTGATTCTAGTGTCTTTTTCTGTCTTCTACCAGATACTAAATTATCCTTTCTTTCAAGTTTCAGTCCCAAATAACAAAAATGATTTGTATTCATCACAGTTTGAAATAATCACAACTGACAGACTTTGTGGCCTTAAAGACGGAGATTTCTAAGGACCTTTTAGCAGTTTTAGAAATTAAAAATATTGAGACAACATGAGTCTCAACAATGAGGACTTAAGTGGGACAGAAGAACACAACTTTGAGTCGTCAGCTGTCATGTCATGCGTGCAGACTGTTGTGATCCTTTGTGATCTGAGATGCCACCATATGTTTCCAGTCTGGCCTCCTGGAGCTGAGCGGCCTGTCTGCTGACCTGGATGTGCTGAATGAGCTGAGCTGCAGCCTGCCGCTGGGCGACGCTGTGGCACGCCGGCTGCAACGCCTCAACCGCCGCTGGGCCGACGCCTCCGCCAGAGCTGAGGAGGCCTGCAGGTCAGACCCCAGACCAGATACACGAATACATTAACGAATACGCAAAGCAGTGGACTGAATGAGCATGTGGTTGTTGGACAGGTGTAAAAATATGTCGTGGTGTGATGCTTCATGTCAGCTTCTGATCTCTCAAATATTAAAAATGTAATCTCTTTTGTTTTAGTCAGACAAAAAAAGACATTTGAAGATGTTACCTTGGCATCTGGAAAACTGTGATTAACATTTTTTTCTTTTTTCTCACGATCTATTGACCAAACAGTAAATCAAGGAAATAATCAGCAGATTAATAAATGAAGATATTTGTTATGTTTATTGCAGCCATATTTCTTTCAGTGAGTAAACTCACTAATTGTTTAAAGGTATAATGAGTAGGATTTGTCATTCTTTGCAAACACAATATTCCTGAATCAAAAGTCCTGAAAACAGCAAAATAAGAAAATGCAAGCAGAGGGTGAAGTCTCCATGCAGATACAGACACCATCACACACTTTAGTGGGGAAGTGAGGATGGAGAGAGATTATTTTATTAGTCTATACATTGTTTTCCAGAAAAATCCATCATTTTCCTTCCTTTAAGTTTTTAGTTGAGATGCTCAGATAACAAACAAAAATGCTGTTGACGTGCCAGAATCTTTGGACACTGAGATTTTCAAATATTCAAACTGGGAAACAGTTGAAGCAGTTTCATGTCATCCAGTCAGGTTGATTTGTATTTTTTCCATTTGAATTCTATTATTTGCACCAACAACAAGAATATTATTATGAAAATATAAAATAATTGCTTTTTCACAACTTAAACCAGTCAAGGGATCACTGAATCTCCTACTGCTTGTTTTAATTCACATTTTTTCTAAAAACAAAACAGTTTTCACAGACTCATTAGTTGGGATTTTAGTATATCTGTGAAATTTAAAACAGGGGTATTAATTGGTGACAGGTATCATGATGACTTGCTCAGGTGCACTGAACGTTTTCATTCTTCATGGTTTAAGAAAACAGTTAATATATATCGAATAAAATGTCCTACAGTGCAGATCTAACCATGTTTTTTGTGTGCAGTGAGCTGCAGACAGAGGCACTGAGGCGGCAGAGCTTCGAGCAGAAGTGTGAGAGCTGGATGTCTTTCCTGCAGAGGATGGAGGACAGTCTGGCCGTGGACGTGGCCGGCTCGTACGTCGGCCTCAGACAGCAGCTCTGCACACACAAGGTATCACACGCACACACACATGATTAGCACTCACTGATGCACAGAAACACAGAGACGTGACCCGGATCTGTGCGGATGTTTCAGAGGTTTCAGGCAGAGCTGTCCACCGGCCACCAGATCCTTCATTCAGTCATCACTGAGGCTCTTCATCTGCTGCAGAAAGGAGAGGTGGAGGACAGGTAAGAGCATCAAACTGTAAAGAAACTCCTTTCGGTAAAATAAAGAGGGCGACATGTACACAGTTTTCATTTCATGTTGGATGGTGAGACCAGAATTTTTAGACCTTTTTCATTTTTAGTGCCGCTTGTAGTGTGTAAAGTTGGTCGGCCTGTCAGTCTAATACTTTCAGAGTCAAATATTTTGACTGCTCCTGAATTTTTTTTAGGAATTTTGTTCAGTTATTTTTCCAGAGATTAATTTTGGTAATGCAAAAAAAAGGACAAGCTTCAGTCTCAGCTGCACTCACTCACCTGTACATGATAACTATTTCATGCTAAAGCAGTTGACATGAATCATTTCTGAATTTTTGCATTTTAACATTTCAACAAATTGATATAAAATGCTAAAGTTGTGGCCCCTAAACATTTCTTTCTGCCAACCTTTAATGGGGTTTCAAAATTAAGAGTTTCCTAATATTCATAGATTTTGCAAAATCCTATAACTTGTGCTGCTGAGGTTTAAAAAATGTTCAGTCAGAGAATATCTTATCTTGAATAACATGTGTTAATGTGTCCAGGAGTGACTTCATCCTGAAGTTGGCTCAGCTCAGGGAGCACTGGCAGGGTGCGGTGCAGCGGGCGGACCAGCGGCGCTCCCTGGTGGAGGGGCTGGTGAAGCACTGGCACCTTTACAGCCGCAGCCTGAGGAAGCTGCAGAGGTTCCTGTCGGACACGCAGATCCTCCTGCCCCCCGCCGGACCGGCCCGATGCAGTCTGATGCAGCTGCGACGCTCCCTCCAGGACCTCCAGGTGAGGGGGGGCGATATCGTGGCCTTTAGAGTTGATATGAGAAATTAAAGTATCTACAAGAACTTTAAAGAACTTTCCACCTCTGTCCATAATTTTAAAAGCTACCTCGTGCAGAAACAGAAAGTTTTTTTATGTTTATTTTCAGGACTGTAAAAGAGCTGATAGTTTGTCAAATAGTTTAGTCAGATTAAGATCAAACAGGAGAGAGGACTGCTGTCTGAGGGCTGATTTGAGATATTTAAGAGAAAGAAGCGACTGCTGCTGATTACATTTACATCTAAAAGGCAGACAGAAGAGACGAGGAAAGGGTTCCCATTCTCATCATCTCTGAGCTTTGATTACCATGAAAAGAAGAGATGAGATTTGACCTGATTTGTTAATGAAGATACAATAAACAGAAAGCTGCTCCTTAAATTAAAGGGACCAGTTAAACCCTTCACTAAAACGACTCATTCTTCAGCCTTCTCTCTACACTCCGTTAGGTCATATTTAACCTTTCCATCCTCCGTCGTCCTCCTCAGCACACAGAGCTGTTGTTCCAGAGGTATCAGTGCAGCTTCATCCACACTCTGGAGGTCGGCCGGCAGCTCTTCTCCATGGGGGACGAGGAGACACAGACTCAGCTGCAGATGGATCTGGGAACCCTGCAGGAGGATTGGGACAACCTCTACAGCCTGCTGGGCCGGAGGATGGAGGTCACTGAGGATATCGTCAAGGTACCGTCACATCATTGTACCTCATGCAGCAGCTGAGGTGTATTTCACAGCAAGTCAGTTTTGAGCAGTCAGTTTTCTCAGATGTTGGATGTCATTTGTCGCTGCTATGACCTTAATTTGTCTTAGTTTCTGCTAAATTTGGACTCCACTGCTTTTATTTGTGTTTGCTGCCTATTTCAGTCTTGACTTGACCTTATTTGGATCTCAACACAGAGGTCCTGGTCTTGGACTTGGCGTGGAAAACGAGAGCGTGTAGTGCTGTGAGAAACAATGTCAGACATCTTCACAAATGTGAAGGTTTGCAGCTTTCCTCTGCTGTATATTCAAATTTAAGATTTAATTTATAATCATGTGCTCAACAGTCACATGGAGCAGAGACCGGCAATGAAATGCTCGAGTCTCCAGCTCTTTAAACAATGCTCAAAATAATTTAGAAAGGGAGGCCATACATGTAAAAGAAAAATAGATATAGAACTAAAATAAATAATAACCGTAGCAATAAAATAAAATAGACTGTAAGTGATGTTTTTATTGTGATGGTTTCTCATTTTTTCATATTTAATATACTAATTTTAGCACATGGAATGAATATGTTTGAATTTCTTTCCCAACATTACAAAAATCTTGCATGGTTTTTTTTGTCAGTGTAGAAAACGAGAAAAAGGTGACAGTAACAAAGAGGTGCAGATGATCAGTTTTAGTTCTTAACCGAAGAATTAGTTTCTGTTTCTGCTTTTTATTTGTGCCGTCAGCCAAGTTGTAAGATCATGTTCCTGACACAGTAGAAATATAATCTTTTCACAGATCTCCTTAAACGTTGTGTATGTTGATGCTGTGGCTGTGACTTTTTAACGGTGGATGACTCTTTTGTGTCGGAGGTTCAGTTGCATGAAACCAAACCAGCAGCCACTAAACGTTCGATCGGTGGGTCAGATTCCACCGGATATACAAAATCAATGTAATTCAATCAACATTATCTGTTTCAGCCCGGCAGTGAGAGTGCTGTTGGTCTCCTGAGACGCTTACATTAGCGTCTGTGGATCCTTTTTTTTTTTTTTTTATCCAATTCTATCAGATAGTGAATGTGAATTTCAGTATATGTTTATTTCTGTGGCTTTGGACAAAATCTGATTGGCCATTTTTGACCCTGTCCCTCCTGTTCAGTGTGATTTTGGTCAGATGTTCACTTGAATTGTGTGTTTTAACAAAAATGAAATGATTCCCAACATGCAGGGTATCTGTCTGTTTATTTTATGTGCAAATATCAACAAGATATAAAAGAAGTGAAGTCCACAGTTACTAAATTGTCTCTCGTGTTTTACAGTTATTTAGTGGACCTCCCTAAATAAAGGAAAAACCTCTGTTGAATCACATATGTTTGCTGGAAAGGCTCATTATAGTGCAGAAAAGACGGAAAAGGAAAGAACATTACTACACAAATAGTACAGCAGACTTTGTGTTTTTATAAATCAGCTGTCTGTCTCATCTCTGCTGACCTGAATCAGCTTCAGGTTGATGTGATACACAAGTCTGATGCATGAGTTTTTGTTTCTTCATCCTGACGGACACCTGTCCTCTCCTCCGTCCTCCATCTGTCCCCTGAAGCCTCTGACGGTTTCTGTTCGCCTGAGAGAGGCCGAGTTAATCTGATCTGCTCTGATTGATGACGGTCGACATGTTTAGGAAGTCAGAGGCAAAAGGAGCGTGATGGCTCTCTCATCACTCTCAGAGCCGCTGTGTTGATATGATCAGTGAGTTGTTGTTTCTGAACTTTTTGTCTTTTTGTGTGTCAGAACTGGGAGCGCTGCGAGGCCGGACTGGCAGACAGCATGCTGCAGCTGAAGGACGTGAAGACCAGGCTGAACCGGTCGATGCCGGACTGTGACGACGACCTGCAGAGTGCCGAGAAATTCAACAAGGTACGTCTGCAGACAGCTGCATCACATAACACATTTTAAATTTTGTTTCTGCAAACCCTTCAGCCACTCCGGAGGCAGCAGTAATCTCACTGGCTGAGTTAAACCTCAGTGGGTGGAGCCAAAGACTGAAGTCACTGTTGACAATTCAGCTCCTGACCCCCCCACCTTTTGACAGATCCAAGCTAACTGTTTCCCCCTGTTTCCAGTCTTTATGCTAAGCTAAGCTAACTGCAGCTCTTTATATAACAGACAGATATGAGAGCAGTATGAGTCTGCAGGAAGGTGAATAAAAAACATTTCCCAAACTGTCAAACTGCTCCTTTTCAGAGACACACTCTGCTGGGAAATGTGCAGAAATGTTTTTTACAACATAAAAGTCTTTTTGAAAATGACCACAGTGATTAAAAGGAAGAGAGTCCAGCACATCTTACACACTCATATTCTTGTAACTTTGCACAACATCAGCTGTCTGTGAATGTTTTAGGCAGAGTCGGTTGGGAAAGATAAATATTCAGAACAAACAGATAAATTCTCCTCTTTCAGCTGTAAAAAGTGACAATAATGAGCTCTACTTGTAGTTTGAGGATTTCAGGGGAAGGTGGAAGAATGAGGGGGGTAGATGATCACTTAAAGTTTTGACAGAGCAAAGCCAAGTTCAAAACAGGTTTGACTGAACTCATCCTCTTTGACCCATCACAGCCTTTATCCTCCACCCTCCCCTCTTCCTCAATCCCCTCCCCCCTGCACAGTCACCCCTCCCCCGGCCTGGCCTGCAGCCTGTGGCCTTTAATCCTCTCTCTGGGCGGGGAGAGAGAGAGAAAGAGAGGAAAGAGTGACAGAGGCAGGGACAAAAAGAGAAAGGGGGGCCGGGCAGAGAGAGACATTAGGAAGTATCTGTGGGAGAGTGAGCTGTGGAGGGGGGTCCCTGACGGTTGTGCTGTGGTGGTCGGTGTGTTATGGTATGCAGGAGATCGAGGACTCCCTGGAGGACTGGGCTGAGAGCCTGACGGAGCTGAGCACCATGAAGACGGATGTGTCCCAGTACATCATCGCCGACGACGTCCTCCTGCTGCAGGAGCAGGTGGAGCACCTCCACTGTCAGTGGGAGGAACTCTGCCTCAAGGTTAGTCTGCCGGCTGTCAGACACTGAAGCTCATCTTTAGTTTTAGTTCCTCAGATTGTCTCTTTTACCTGATAAAATAAGTTTCCAGCTGTTTATCTGCTCTTTATATGACTTTATTCCTTAGACTTGCACACTTACAGCACTATCTTCACTTCTCTGAGCTCCTAAACTCGATTTGTTGTGAGTGATTTAGGTGATATTGACTGTTTGCTTATTAGAAGTTAGTATGTTCAAACATGCCAGAGTAAGTTAATCTTTGCAAAAAAGCTAAAAAAAATTTTAACTGTTATGTGTCATCTGCTTGAATCAGGTGCATTGAAATCACTCATGAAAGTCATTAAAGATATTGCTGATGCACAGGTTCATTAAAAGTGGTCAGCAAGAGAGACGCTGTTCATCACACCTTAACATGTAGTTTCCTTTCATTTTAAGTATCATTAATGCACATTCCTCATCCATATTTGGTGTCTCTGGACTTTGGGATCTCCTCTAAAATCTAAAATGAAGTCTTGTAACTTTGCAGTGTTTGGCTGCAGAGTGTGTGCTGGTATTGTTCTTGTTATTCTGGTGAGACAGTTGGAAAAGTTTGTGTTTTAGGATATATGTGCAATTTGTCTTACATTACATGAAGTTAGCTGGATTCAGTCATGTCCTGAGAACAGAGAGAGATCATATAAAGTGCAGAATGAGGGCGTAACACCAGAAACAGCAGTCATCAAACTTTTTTCTTTCTTCAGTACTTCTTGTTTAAAAAATCTCTCCTGTGTTGAGTTTGTGTCTGACATGAATAATGTGTGAAAACTAAGCTGCAGGTCTGCTGTGGACAGACGGTGTCACAACTGTACAGATTGTAAAGGAGGCAAAGAAAACGAATGATGTGATTTTGGGCTTTAAATAAATAAATTTGATTTTGATTTGAAAGTTAATTCTTACAGAGCGAACACCATCTCAGCCCAGACAGTCACCTACATTGTGTTTTGTTAGTGTGTGTTTGTGTTGTGGCACAGCAGACTGATGAGAGAGGTTATTGTTGGTGCAGAAACCTAATTTTCTTTATTAAATCTTCAGTGTTTTGTGAGCATGCTCTCCTGTACGGGACAGTATTTATTCCACGCTGCATTTGAATTTTCTGTGTCTATGGTAGCTTTCACAGTTTCTTTGTCAGTTTTCCCCTCATTGGTTTTAGGAGTCTAAGCCTTTAATGAGGAGTTAAGTTAGTAAATCTTGTGGGTCTTTTTAGGGCGACTGAAGGGACCAACAGGTCTGGGTGAGGGGGGGCGGTGAGGGGTGGGGGTCATTGTGGGAACGGGGCAACAGATGGTGACAGGAGAGAAATGCTGTAATGAGCCGAGCGGCTTCAGGAAGAAGAGCTTTTGTATTGAGATGAGTTTGGGGGAGGGGCGAGTGACGGTCCTGACTTTCACTTTTTACTGTCTGAGTGTGTGTGTTTCATTGAGGTTTGTGTATTTGCTCGTGTGGCTCTGTTCACCCTATTAAAGGCGACCAAGTGCTGCTCTGCACTGGAGGTGGGAAAGTTAACCTGAAGCATATTTATAACCTTCAATTACGTCTTCATCCTTCAGCTCTCCTGCCTCCAAATACTCCCAAAAAACATCAGTCAGTAACATCTTCTTCAGATCATGCACACACACACACACACACACACACACACACACAGAGGTGCAGATGTGAAACATAAAGTTTGAACTTGTCAAACCTTTTTCCGCTCATCATGCAGCGACTTCAGTCTGTTTCTGTCTTTAACCGAGTGTGCTGCCGTGAACGCTTTCAGTGAACGACTGAGTGAAAGTGAACACCATTATCTGATTTAAAAGATTATCACTCTCTCTCTCTCGTCTCTCTGTGATGGCAGAGTGTTGATCAGCTCTAAACACATCAGACATGTAGCTTGTTTCCAGCCACCTCCTCCTTATCTTTGGCATTTTTTTACCTTGAAGAATAACACAAGACAGCAAATAAATCTCTCTCTAAACTTTCCAACCTCCAGTAAAGATCGTTTTCTACGAGAGCGGTCCAACAGAAAGCTCCCATGTGATGGATGAGGGTCCTACTTTGGGCCTGTGTGTTTCGACATGTTTGTATTGTTGGTGTATCGATCAGTTCGACCACCCTGCTGACTGAAGTGTAACAGAGGCAGGTTAGAGCCGATCGAAAGAAAACACACTGCAGCTCTTTTCCATCGATGCTCCAACATCACACCGAGGAGATGTTTACTGCTGCTCTCGGTTCATTTATCTCTCTTATCTCGGTGAATTTTGTTTTTTTTAGAAGCATAATCTCTTATTTTGTTCAGTTTGACCCATTGTTAGGAGGTCAAAGTAGTTCATTATCAATAAAGCTCCACTCTGATTCAACTGAAACCAAGTTAAGTCAGGTATGTTAAGGCGAGAGCACCAGAAAATAAAAAGTTTATACCTTATTTGTATTGTTTCAGGAGCTTTGGGCATAAACAGAAGCTGTATCTTTGCTATTCCTCTTTAGATTTTAAACTTCTCTCACTCTAATTCTGCACAAATCGAATAATAAAGATGTTAAAATGATACGAGCAGGTGCGTCTGCATCAGTAATAATAGATTAGGCATACACAGTGCGACTAAGCCTCTTAAAGTGATGAAGCTTATTTCATCTCTTTCTTCCGATCCTCTTTGTGTCAGGTGTCCCTGCGTAAACAGGAGATTGCAGATCGACTGAACGCCTGGATCATCTTCAACGAGAAGAACAAGGAGCTGTGCGAGTGGCTGACGCAGATGGAGAACAAGGTGGCACACAACTCCGACCTCAACATCGAGGAGATGGTGGAGAAACTCAAGAAGGTACGAGGCCGCAGAAAGGAAGAGCTGTGACATTTAACCACCAATCAGAGCGGCTTGAAGTTTGAGTTAATGTCCCCTCACAGTTTTAGATGGCTGTAAAGTCATCATCAGGTGTGAATGAGACACTTGACTGATTGGTCGAAATGATCAATAACAATGAGAAAGATGTGGCTTCAATCTGGTTTTATATGCAAGAGTGATTTAAAAGTTTCATGAAATTTGTATTTTTGAAAACTCTTGATAAAAATTTAGGACACTGGGTGTGAAACAAGTGATTAGTTTTTGGTGCTTTATATAAAATCAGGAACATGTATCTTGTTATTGCATAATATTTTTAATGAATATCAAAAGACAGATTTTTAAAAGACAAGCATTGTTAAATTCATAAATTTAGAAGATTGTGCAGTCAGCCAAGTCTCTGTGAGCCTTCGAGTTTTAATTTTATATATTTTGCCAGTTTCCCTTTCTGAGAACACAAAAAACAAACCAAAGAAACAAACTGTTTCCTTGCTACGTTTTAATATTTGTTGTGGTTAAAATGAACATTTCTGCACGGATGTTGAAGCTCCTTCACCACAGAAAGTTTTAAGAAAACAGACAAAAATGTTTCATCCTGAGGTCGAACGTGTGGTTTGGTTTCATGTAAGTCTTTTTATTTTCCCGCTTTTTGCTTCGTGGCATCTCTCTGCGCTCCGAGCTGCTCTGTGTCGGGTGGTGGAGGAGGTGGAGGAGCTGGAGGGGCAGTCTGGGCCTTTCAGAAAGCTGTGAATTCCCTCCTGATTGTTAAAGAGACGACAGCTGTTGGAGCCCCTGCAGGGCCACGCGGGTTTGTTTTGTGTCCAGCTCGCGGCCTCTTTCATTTGTTATGGCGGCTCGGATGGGGCGTGGAGGGTAGTAAAGGCGATTGCTGTTATAGAAACCCAAACTTATTGCCCCGGTGGGGGGTTTAAACCTTTACAGGCACTGGAGCTTTAAATTTAGTGTCTTGCCCCGGCGCACAGTCTTAGCTGGCAAACTTCCAAAGGTAATAATTTTTTTAATAAAGTAAAGTGCAATTTACATTTAACACTACTTTTCTGAAGTTTTCTCAAAATAAAACATGTTACATGAAAAGTTTTTAATGAATATTACTCGTGTTTATTTTAAAGCGTCCCTGTCTTTAATGTCAACACTTAAATCACTTTACTAAATCCTGAGAAGTGATTAATTATTTCTCTTTGTTCTGTGTTTCTCTGTCAGGACTGTATGGAGGAGATCAACTTGTTCAGTGAGAATAAAACTCATCTGAAACAGCTCGGCGAACAGCTCATCACAGCCAGCAACAAGACAAAAGAGACGGAGATTAACGACAAGCTGAAGGACGTCAATGACCGCTGGCAGCATCTGTTCGACCACATAGAGGCCAGGTAGGAAAAGATGGAGGAGGAGGTGGTGGGAGGAAAGAAGGAGGAGACTTCTTCTGCTGTTTGAAGCTGATTTTAACTGGATGAATTCCAGTTTCCATGTTTTTGAAGGCGTTGTTGCTTTCAAGCTGAGTGATTCAGTTTGTTTTGTGGCTTTTGGGCGCGGCCTGTTAGTCAGTCTGTTGTTAAGGTCAACATTAACATGCTGCCTAAATATTAAACTCAACCTGCTGAAGTTGACGTTCATAATAGTTGTTAACATGAATGTTGACTGTAGCTACAAACATCAGCCCTTTGATAACCTTACAGTCAGACTTAAATGTCCTAAAAGAGAAACTTTATGGAGGATGAAGCTCTTTGATTGTCTTTTTATAAAGGATCTCTGTCTGCAGCCTGCTCAGTCCGACCAAAACAATGATTTTATGTGGACTGCATCACTCCACATTCACAAAGGAAAGCTAATGTCCCTTTTCTTTTTTATAACTCTGGTTCATTTGACTCAATTGATCAATAACTATAAGAACAGCCCTTATTGGACTGATGTTACTCATTCAACACTGCTTCAAGGTTTTTATCAGCTCTGTTTGATCTTTGACCTCCTGAAGGTGCAGTTTGTTGATTAAAGGTCCTTTTTAATGTGTTTGAGTGCGACGATTGGCAGCCACTACTCCACGAATGGCTCTCAAATGTAAGAACATTTCCTATAAATACCTGCTGACTGTTTCTTTTGTTTGAAGGCGTTTGAAGGCGATTTTTTAAAGTCTTGTTGTTAGCGGCTTCAGTTCTGTGTGTCATCAGTTTCCCCTCTGAGCTCAGGAGAACAGCTGTCCGTCTAACGTGACCTCAGATTAAAGCAGAAAAGCTCCGAGCCGGCGGAGGATAGAGCGATATTGTTATTAATCCACAAATGCAAATCTCGTTCCACCACACAGCGGAGTGGGAGTGGCGGCTGGATGCTGGACGCCGTTCACGCACCAGCTTACCTCCTATTTACTGCTGCTACACGGAGCGGCGTTATGCAATGTGACTGACGGGCACAAGTACAAGGTGGACATAAACAGTGAGAGAGGAACCTGAAATGTTTGATATATTTGAGTCAGCCGATTTAATTGCATTGTGCTCCATTAACAGCACTG
This sequence comes from Scortum barcoo, assembly GCA_023238725.1. Lineage (NCBI taxonomy): Eukaryota > Metazoa > Chordata > Actinopteri > Centrarchiformes > Terapontidae > Scortum > Scortum barcoo. The sequence continues at coordinate 2,193,168 of CM041539.1, forward strand.
TGTTTCAACTTGAGATAAAGCTGAGGAGCTGCATGACGATTAACGGGATAGGAACGCAGAAAGAACATTTTTCTGCTGCATAAAGACTTGCGAGGTATATGTTTGTTTATCCAAGCATCATTGGGTCTCTGAGGGTCTCATTTTCACCTCCCAGTCTGTTTGTTTTGCCTCTAGATTGGTGCGAGTTAAGGTGGAACTTAATTATCACCAGTCAATCAGCAAAGCATGGGCAGTGTTGTGATGTCTCTTTCCTCCTTTAATTCTGCTGTTGACGCGAGCCTGAAGTTTCTCTTGCCGCCTCTTCAGGGCACACAGGCTTTAAAGTTCTTGTTCAAATCAGAAATAGAAAATGCAGAGTCATTAGCTGGCTGCAGGTAATAATATAACATAGTATAATTCAGTTTTTCCACCTAAAGTTTGCTTGTTCTTCCGGATTTTGTGGATAATTTTGAGTTTGTGCATCAGCAGAGGGGTTTTCTTCCCCTTTCTCGCCTCTCATCGTCAAACAGTCAAGTTATTATCTCCTGTGTTGTTGCTGTGCTGCAGAGTGGATGCAGGGTGGTGGAGTGCACGATAATTACAGATAATGGCAAACAACAGGACAGCGAGTTTAAACCGACTTGCTGCTCCTGGTAACTGCCTGTTCAATTTAGTCATGAAATCAACCGAGTCCAGCTGAGCAACACTGGAGTATTTTCGTGAAAGGCAGATGGGTTAAAGCTGCCCGGGTGGGAGGGGCGGAGGTGACTTATCCTCCATGAGAATGACTGATTTAGATCTGCCATATGGTGGCTGTTTAGTGACCGTGGTCACTCTGCGGCTCCACAGGCTCTGTTGTGTCTCTTTCACAGGACATGTATGCATGAAGTTCATTTAATAAATGTTTGTTTTTAGACTCTGCATTACCATAAATGATCCTTTAAGCTACAGACACAGTCATGGTGCAGTTAGTTTGTCTGTTTTGAGCATGTGACTCCAATTGGACATTTATTTATTATTGTTGGCATTGTAGTCGTGCATGATGGGTCAGCAGAGATGTGTTTGGAATAAATAGAAGTAAAAAAACTGTAATTAAAGTAAGTTCTTGACTGATTTTATTGAGTCTCAGTGTACACGGCTACCTGTGAACTGAATACAACACTGTTCACACTGACTCTTCTTCAAACCTTTATAATGGCACCTTTAGGATGAATGGAGGCCTCAGACTGAGAGCTGAAGATGGTTTCACAACATCTCATTGGCTGTGAACACAGCCTGAGAAAGAATAAGTGAATAATTAGTGAACATTTACCAGTAATCACAGCAGAAAGTGTGGATCTGTGAAGGCCTCGTGGTTCACGGTGGACAGGTTGTTAGTACAGAGATGTGCCCCCTGTCTTTAATAATAGGAGGGGGGCTGGACTGGGGGTGTGACACACAGCAGTGGATTTGCCCTCCTCTCCCCCCCGTCCCCTCAGGGACTGACCAGCATAACGAGGCTAAGCCTGTTAATGAGCCGCCGCTGAGACACGAGCCTCGTGTCTGTGATGGAATGTGCAGTTGTCGCCGTCTTTACTTCAATTTCATTTTATTATACAACACACACACACACACACACACAGAATATCTACTTCTGATTCCTTAATCCAACAGTCCGTCTGAAAAGTGTCTGATGGGGTTGAACTCAGGGCAGTAAGGGGACATCGTTTTGTTGAAACAGTAAAGGGCCTTCCCCAAAATGTTGACACGAAGCTTGAAGAAATTGTTAACTGTCTAAAATATCTTTTTATGCCGTAACATTAATATTTAGTGGACAGCGGTGTACATCCCTCATGACAAAGTACCTCATTGAACATATCTATCATGTATCATTTGAGGATCTGCAGACTGTAGTGAGGGGGTGAAACTCACTAATCTGATAAACATGGGGAGTGTCTCTCCACACACAAGCTGCTTAACGTGTTCAGGGAACCATCTCACGATTGTCTTGTCCATAATGTTCACACCTCAGAGCTATCAGAGCAGTTTGAGCGCATGTAAAAGCTGAAATTAGACTGAGTGTTTAGCACAAAGCCTGAAATTCATTAATGACCAGGTTGACTCATACTGAACACTGCAGCTAATCACAGCAACACGTGTCTGCGTGTGTGTGTGTTGGTGGGGTAAAAAGTAATGACAGGGCTAAAAGTAGCTTTGTAGATCAGTGGGCTCACTTAACCACACAGTCGACTAATCCACTCAGGCTTTGCACGCTGAGAGAGGAAACCCCCCAACCAAAGTCTGAGCCGGTGAAACATGTGCTGCAAGAAACTGATCAGACTGAGGTGCTGATTATACTCAGGACTGATTCATAGTAAATATTAAACCTTTGGACCTCATACCACAATTATTATTTGAAAGACCCTAAACCAGAATGAAACCTAATGTACCAAAAGCATCAGCATCCAAAAAAAACAAACTTTTTTACGATGGTGGTGTGTTTTGTGTCTGCAGTCGACGGATGCTCGTTCCACATCAGCTCCTCCAAACTTTTTCTGCCGCGTAACCGACAAAGATGGCGCCGTGATGCAATGACGGCTCTGAACAGTTTACACATTTGACTTTTCAGACTTAATATTTTACCACATTTGGGAGCACACTGCCACGAAAACACATTTTATCATTCTTGTTTCTCAAAAAAAAACTCCTTAAACTTACAGCCAACACCTCTCACCTCGTCACAGTCATCACTCCTCACATGAGTAGAGGTCGTTTACCTCACAGACATGAAGTGAGTCAGTGTTTTTTAATCGGTTTGTTCCTGCGTTGCCGGAGTCCTGACCCACTGTGTTTTGATAAGTTGAAGAGGAGCTGATTCAGAGTCAGTGGTCCCTCGGCCTTTGTCCGGCCCTCGCCTCACTAAGTTGCGGCAGATGACTGCTGAGGTTTGACTTGCGGAGGGATTAGATGCGTTGACACAGGCCCGCCGCTCGCCTTTGTCCCCCAAAACAAACCGGGTGCTCCGTCACCCGGCGCAGCAGCTGCCGTCTGCTGACACGAGCCTTTGTGCCGATGGGCCCTCGGCCTCGGGGGCCACCGTCACCATCTCTCCTCATTGTCTGAATAAGATGCACGCGAGGCAGATGTTTGTCTTAAAAAAAAAAAAAACACAATCTCCCTCCTCTCCTGCCTCCTTCTCAGTCTCCTTCTCCTCACACCTGGTGCAGAAAATGTACATCTTTTATCGTCACACGGCGTCTTTTTGTGTTTCTAAATTGCAGTTTATTGTTTATGTCAAGTGTTTGTTTAAAGTGAAGCTTTTGCATGTGGCTTTTCGGCAGTTTGACATGAAAAACAACTCACTCACGACCTCTCGGCTCTCTTCAAGTGGTTGTAGATGTGGTCGTCATGGCGATGGGGACACTCTCCTCCTGATTTGTTAACTCTGAACATTGTGATTTGATGGTTTGTGTATTAAAGCTGCTCTGTGATTTCTGAAGAGTGTGCGCACGAGTCTTTGTGTATTAACAAACAAGGAAACACTGTGAAGGAGACTGTCAATTTTAAATACACTTTCAATTTCCAGCCACACCACCAAAACATGATATGAGCATCAGTCTTTCTCTAATAAATAATGAAACTGATGATATTAAATGAAGCTGTGTCCTTTGGGCTCACGATACACTTTTTTTTGATGATTCAGCAGCAGACACTCGTCCTTGATAGCATCACTTCTCAACTTCCTGCTGTTTTTCGGAGGCTCCCTCTCAAGCAGGTGCCAAATATCACATGGAGGTTTGTGTCCGAATGAAGCTGTTACTGTAACAGACAGACGAGGCCGGCAGTGTGTGTCCCACGTCTGAAAGGGGCTTTAGATTTACATCTCTTTCTTTGAACCTTTTTTAGTGTAATTTCTTCTTCTTCTCCTCCACCTGTTGTCGCCCTAACTGGCCTTCATCATTCAGTGCTGTAATATATTACTCACGCTGGGTTATTTGAAATGGAAGAAGGTGGCAGATGGACGTTTTCTAGACTGAGGTTCCCTGCTGCGTCTGTCTGTGTCAGCAGCTTCGCCCCCGACGGCGGCAAAGTCCGAGGTCGAGTCCAATAACAGAGACAGAGATCGGCAGCTGCACCTGTAATCAGGACCTGGACTAACTTTAATGGGCTTCTGTTACTTGTTTTCTGTGGGTTGGCTCGGTTTGTTGTTGTGGCATTGTGCCCGTCGTAAAGTGATATTACACTTTTACAGATGGTTTGGATTGTTTCCAGTGGAAATGGGTACTTTTCTACTCTTAAGTGCCTCAGAGATGGTCTTTGCTCCTTCTCTGCTGTTGTTGATGTTTTCCATCATTTTGTTGCACAGTCTGCAGAGTTTATTATTTGCTTTTGTCCAGACTGACATAATTGTGTTTTGGAAAATAACTTGGATATTTCAGGGGTCTTAAAGGGTCCGTTCACTCTAAATCATCCACAGTTCTGGCTTTTCTGTTTCATGCTGTTTATTTTTAAAATATTTTTTCCTTTTATTCTTGTGAGCACCACAAACAACCAGTCTTTTCTTTTGTTTGTTTTAAACTGCAAACTTTGCAGCATTTTACATTTTCAGCTCTTTCCCCCCATGCTCACAAATCAGATATTAAAGATAATAAATCAAATAACAGCGGCCATGACCTCCATTTCCGTAATTATTCTCTAATATGAGCCAAAGCTTTATTTCTCATCTTTTTACCCTTTTAAATTCAAAACATTCATCACCCTCACATGTTTGAACTCTCAGATTAACATAGAATAAAAATTAAAAAAAATAAAAGAAGAAGGGAAAAGGGAAAAAATGATGAAGCCGAAAACTAGTTGGTTAGTTGACCAGCTAAAAACAATCATCAGTTTTGATTACTGAGGTTAAATGTACAACTTTCACATTTTTGGGTTTTAAACTGTTGGACAAATAAAGCAATTTGAAGCTGTCTGCTCTGGGAACCTGTGAATGTTTTAGAATAAATAATTAAAACTAATTATTGATGAGAAAAATAACAGCACACTTTATAAAGGAGCTCCTGATGTTGTGTATCCCTGAGTGAACCTGTTACTGCATCCAGATGTTTGTAGAGGAAGGAGGAAGACGAGGAGGAGGAGACAGGCAGGCTGCAGAGGAGGGAGGGGAGGGATGAAAGAGGGGGGGCAGTGCTGACTCGCGGATGAGCCATCGCAATGGAGTAGCCTCCTCACCAGTCTGTAAGTACCTCTCGCCCTGATCTCCATCACGCCCTGGCACACCGTGAGGCCGAGGAGGCGGACGAGTGAAAGGGGAGCAGATCGGGTGTTTTGTTGTGATAAAGAGGAGGAGGAGGAGGAGGTGGAGGACACACGGAGAGCAGGAGCGAAGGGGGATGGGCCAGGCTTTGTCGGTGCAGGCATGCAGGCAGACAGATACATGCCAAGCAATTCAGAGCAAATTCAGTCCAGACAGGCAGCTCGAGTCGTCCTGTGTGTGTGTGTGTGTGTGTGTGATGGTATTTATACAAGGAGGAGGCTCAGACAGCAGGTGTGTGTGTGTGTGTGTGTGTGTGTGTCCATGTCCATCTATGATCACAGCAGCATGTTTTTCTTTTAGTCACTGATGCTTCTCTCCCCTCCATCATTGCCACGTGTCTGCACACTGTAGAAACACGCAACCTTGAGCTCACACCTGCACACACACAAACACACAAACACATGCAGATGTACAGGAGCTAAAAATAGGACGGGAGCATCCCTCCTCCAGCTGCAGCGTCAGCTTCTTAGGCTGCAAATTTTCTCACTCATCATGCAAATCACACAACAGTTTTAAGCGCGTCGTCTTGGACAGAGCGTAAAGAAAAACGCAGCTTCAGTGGCGGCTCTGTGACAGATGCTCGTTGCTGCCTCGGTGTCTGTGTTGCATCACTCAGCCGTGCTGGATTACATGGACACTGCACACCTTTAAGTGTCTGAACTTGCATGAAATGTATGCACACACGCAGCTACACTTAAGTGATGCATGGTAAAGTCTGTAGAATAACCTGTAAAAATGGCCTGTGTTTGTTTGAGGTGCGGCCGTTCTGTCCAACACCTGAAGGTGCAGAAACATCTTATTTCTTGTGAGTCTGGTGATTTTTACTTTAAACTAAAGGAAGAGATGATCATCAGAAAACTTTTTATACTAAGAAAGCTTGATTTATGGGAAGTCGATACCATGGAGGTCCATAATTGTCACTGCACAGTAAATTAGATCTTAAATAATAACTATCAGGTTCTCCTTCATATTTCAGGGAAAAGTTGAATGTTTTTTCAACTTGAGGTACTTAGAGTTAGTCCCACTAATAAACCAGGCCATATTAGCTCATCGCAGATATTGTGATAGTGTATTCAATTTAAGTGTCTTGAAGCTGCAGTGCAGAAATTGCAAAAACATGTTGGTGATACCACAGAAACAGTGTGGCTTTTGTGTTGTTTGTTCACCAGTAAGACAAGTACATTTTTTTATTTTAAAATGTCCTGCTGGTTCATGTCCTGGTCAGAATCATTTGAAGTGCCTAATTTAAGGGATCCATGCCAGAAATGTTTGGGCATATTAGCAGTTTATGTCAAAAATCACCCTGTAAGAATCCAGTGTTGCTCCCAGTGCTGTGAAAGCCTTCAAACTTCAAACAATTTATTAGAAAAAGGCTGATAAAAGTGTGACTGTAAACAATTTTTTTGGAACAAACTAAATTGCATTGGTGTCACAATCAGGGTGACATGAGCTGAAACATGTTCTCGTGAAGTTAATGAGACAACAGGCAGACTGAACTCTCGATGTGTCTGTCTGAACACACACACACAGATACTCAGAGGTGTGTTTTGCTGTCACCGGCTGCAGTCTCGTGATGGTGCGGTGTCACCCTCCCTGCACTGTGTGTGTTTGTGCAGGAGAATGAGCCGATGTAGGTCAGCGACCTGCGAGCTGAACTGGAATGTGGATTCTCTCTCAGACACCACCCAGCTCCCCGTCAGATGTAGGTCAGCTCCGCCATAATAGCTCCTGTTGTGTCATACGTGAGAACGACAGCAGCACTTCCCAGACTGCCGCGGTGCCAATTGAACCGAGCGCAGTGCTAACAAAGGCTGATGGGTGTGATTCTCACTGTGGACATTTCTGTGCCGTGAAGTAAGGTTGTGTTCACGCTGCATCTCAAAGCGTCCCAGTTCTGATTATTTTCCTCTCATATGAGACATACAGAAGGTCTGTGAAGAGTGTAAAGCTGCAGAGCTGCTGCTTTTCAATTTCACTCTGAACTAACATCAGAAACAGCAGTGTAGATGTGATCACAGATACACATTGATTTCAGGTCTGTCGATGTTTTAAACTTTAAACTGTTTTGGGAAGAGAGAGACGGCCATGATTGACTAATTCAACAAAAAGTAAAGGTGCATTTATCAAACAGGCATGATGTTTATTGAGGAAGTAATCTGAGTTCTTATATGCACTGAAAGAATCGATCTGATATTGTTCTGTACTTTTCATAATGTCAACAAATCCAACAAAGAGACTAAAAACATCACTTCTGATGTGTGATCTCATGTGTCTGCAGAACCACTTTGCATGATATCAAAATCACGCGTAAAGTGTTGACATGGCCATGTTGGTGCTTCTGCAGCCTCCAATCTACTCGTGCAGAAGGGATGAACCTACCTCCCCTAACGCAACGTCTTTCTCTCCGCAGGGTGAGGAAGCTGAAGGAGACACTGGTGACGGTGCAGCAGCTTGACAAGAACATGAGCAACCTGCGGACGTGGCTGTCTCGGATCGAGGCGGAGCTGGCCAAGCCGGTGGTCTACAGCGTCTGCCACAGCGAGGAGATTCAGAGGAAGCTGGCTGAGCAGCAGGTGGGTGAAGACGACGACTGTTACAATGAGATGAAAATTTAAAGTGGGACTCCACTGACTTATGGAGAACAGTTTTTAAAGTGTGAGAAAATAACCCTGATGGACTTCAGACTTGGAAGACATGGGCATGTTGAGGGTCTGCTATCAGGTTGCATCATGGGATTGGTAGGATCTAATATTTTTGGAAGTTCACACAGACAAACCAAAAAGTCAGGATATGTTTTTCTCTGTTTTAAAAAGAATTCAGAAACTTTGGCTCAGTGTTCCCATTTACTATGATGATTAATTCTGAATTCCAGCTTCTGTCTCACTTCTCACATCGCCACAGTGACTCAGGATAATTGGTTTTGTCATATTTAGAGCCATTCACCAAACAGAAAAAAGAGGAGGCTCCCGTGTTTCTACTTGGAGTGTTAAAAGTAAAAGAAAACTTTCAGATGGTAATTTTCAGTGGTGAAAAAATAAGGACCCAACGGCTCCTCCTGAGCTCGGACATCTTCCAGGTGAAGAAGAAAGGCTTAAAAAGCTGTTTTGCGACAGCACGGGGCAGAATGGAGACTCCACTTTGAGCGTAGACGCCGCAGGGCACTTAGAGGGAATTTTAGGGTAGGAAGTACCTTTCTTACTCACTGCTGACGCACGCCTGCTTTTAAACCCTTTATGTTACGGCCACCCTGTAGAGGTCCACGCCATAATAACAGAGCAGTGGAGTAATGTGTGCTGTGAAGTAAAATCTCAGCGAGCTGCAGGAAGAGGGGTATTTGTGAGGGAAGAAGCTGTCACACTGGGCGGAGAGTTGGTAAATGCATCGAGACCTCAGCCGGCGGCCTCAAAGAAAGGAAATGGACTTCGGCCTGTTGTCCATTTGTAGTCTGCTGCACTGCTACTTTACTAAAAGGGAGACAACTTTGTGGCGTGAGAGGATGGAAAGGTTCAGAGAGAGAATTATTCAGACAGAAGATGAATGAAGTTTGACTTTTAATGCCTTAAATGTCAAACTTCATTCAGCGGGCTGCTGTGAGGGGACAAACACATCAGATGGACAAACATTTTTATTTTTTTTTTAACAGAGGATCACTTTTTAATCCTCACAAAATAGTTGTGAAACATTTGCAATGAGGGGAGTGACAGAATAAAAAAACACATCTGAAATCTAAGAGACAAATTTGATTTGAGTTCTCTGAATCTGGAAATGAACACGAGAACAAGTCTGAGGATAGAAGTGGTTGATGAAAGAGAGACAGATGACAGAGAGGGAGGAAAAAAAAGGAGAAAGAAAACATGAGTGAAATGGTTGAAGTGGGGAAAGAAATAAGCGCCAGCCAGGCCGACTGAAAGTTCCCTTTAAAAAAAAAAAAAAAAAAAGGCTGCCGCTCTCACCATTAGCAGATGAGAGACGGCTGAAATGACTCCTGCGTGGATGGGCTCTTTAAGCTTTCAGCCGTCACCGTGGCAACCCAGAGAGTGGTAACTTTGAACAAACAAGAGCAGACAAAAGTGCTGTCAGGCTTCACACACACACACACACACACACACACACACACACACACACACACACACACACACACCAAAAAGCCATCAGGACAACAAGAACACACACAAAATTTGTCTGGATCCATAATTGAACGCTGTAAATAAGAGACGCGTCCCAATTTCATACAAATATTATGAGTGTACAGTTTACTGTCTTCATACTATAAGACAAATCATCAGAAGTCACACTTGTTTAACTTCATCATCACCTTTCCCATTTATTGTTTGATTCGATTTTTTTTTTGTAAATTGTAGAAGACACTTTGAGCATCCCTACAAAACACCTGCTGCTTTGAAGATTCCTGTGGTACCCAGGGAAGAATTAAAAGCCCTGTTTTGTCCTGTTTTAACTGTGTTGCTGCTGTAAGACGTCCTCGTGATGGTGCTTGACTGCTCTTCACATCTCCTTCACATTCAGAATCTCTTAAAGCTTTGACACTGCTGTACTGAGCTGCACAAATACATTGAAATCTGTTTACTCTAAGTGTTAGTGTATTTGAAAATCTCAAAATTAGCAGAAAAACTGAAAAGTCTTGAAAGTGAGTCTTGATCTTTCTCCAAGCATATTCATGTACTGATGGGTAAAATCTGCTTCATTTGGCTTCACTTGAGTTTAATTTCTATCCTGTGGTTTGTTTCTTTGCTCAGGATCTGCAGCGGGACATTGAGCAGCACACTGACAGCGTGGCGTCTGTGCTGACGCTCTGCGACGTCCTGCTCCACGACGCCGACGCCTGCGGCAGCGACTCTGAGAATGACTCGATCCAGCAGACCACCCGCAGCCTGGACCGACGCTGGAGGAACATCTGCGCCATGTCGATGGAGAGGAGGATGAGGTGAGTGTGTTCATCCTGCTGTGAAATAAATAAGACCTGACAGGGTGATCCAGTACTCCAAAGGAAACATGATGTATAGAAATGAAGATATAAGCTGAGCAATTCAGTTACAAGTTTCATAAAAATTAAATTCTTTATCTGAGGCTGCTCGACTTTCTTCATCACACAAAGAAATAAAAACTAAATGATCACCTCTGTTGTTTCCAGGATTGAGGAGACGTGGCGTCTCTGGTGTAAGTTCCTGGAAGACTACTCTCACTTCGAGGACTGGCTGAAGGCAGCCGAACTCACGATGGCAAACCCGGACTCCGCCAACGTCCTCTACACCAACGCCAAGGAGGAGCTCAAGAAGTTCGAGGTGAGCAGACGAGTCGCGCTCTCTTGTTTTTTTTTCTCAAGCGATCTTTCACTTTGGCAGAACATTGTAAAGTTAGGACTGAAGACAAAGATAAGAGGAAGGTCTTTCAGGCGGTGGTTGGTTAAAACCTCTGAGGGATGTTTGTCAAAGTCACAGGTTCATTAAAATCAGGAGTTTATCTAACTGGTACCACGCTTGTGCAGTAAATTTCAGGAAATTTGAGTTTACAGTCTAAAAGATTCATCTCTGTCAATTTCTTTTCCTGTTATAATTTGATTTTCTTGTGCACACGATGATGTTTTCATGAGATTTTGGGACTGGGGAGAAAATTGGGGAGCAAATGACAGACTTACTACAGATAAGGACTTATATTGGACTATAAAGATAAAATTAGCTTGACTTTTTTAATGCTCTAAAGCAAAGTAGCATCTCAACCAACGTAGATTCAGCAGATTTTTCGTTGTTTTTAGGAATATGAATCAGTTGTGCATGTTTTAGTTTTGTTTCCCCTTAAAATAAGTCCTGCGCAGTTGAATTTGGACTCGTATGTTCCTATGCTTGTAGGTTTATTTAGTCCGAAAATGAAATGACAGCCACGTAGCCACGATGATGAAGATGAAGAAGACAGTGTGTGTCCCAGTCTGAGTCCTGGTTCAGGTTCAGGTTCAGGTGTCCTGTTGCACTCGGAGGTAACCCTTGATGTGTCAGTCTGGATTAGAAACGCAGATTAGCGTCCAGTAATCTGAACTCTGCCGATGCGCTCTCATCACCACGGCAACAAGGATCCAGAATGGATGCGGTTGTTTAGTAAACACACTTCATCCTGCGGAGGACCAGTGACCTAAATATACTGCCTGTCAGTGACACGTAGTGGGAGCCGTGTAATCGCTGCGATCGGCGGTGGGACGAAGCTTCAAATCCATAAACTGACTGGAAAAGGTTGTTAATCCTCCTGAGCAGCTGGCATTGTGTGCTGTGGGCACTTTTAACTTGTCAGACTGCACGTTGACCTTATTTGAATGTTAAACTGAAAATGACCAAAAATCCAGGCTTGGCCCTTCATCGTAGCCTCTGGTTGACCTTTGGCCTTTTGAAATCACAGTCTGGCACTGAAGTAATTTTAAAGGTATTTTGTGTCAATCAGCAAGCCGATAAATCAAACACAGATTAAGCATGTTTTTGTAAGTAAAGCTTGATTTATACGGCACTTTTTTAAAACACACAGTTCACAAACACATCTGTTAAAAATGAAAAAGGATAGATTAAATAATGAAAGAAAAGAAAAGAAAAAAATAACAATGCTCAAACATATTTAGAAGAATATTAAAAGGTTTATAATATTAAAAGTGTCTTACTATTTAATGCAATTTTGAATGAAAGATAACTTCTCTACTAAAACAAGAAAAGATAAAGTGGACTTTAACGTAAAATGTGCAAATATAAATTGATTCACCAGAAGATTTTGATCTCTTCAGTTTGGTTTCCTGTTTCCACTTCCACTACAATAAGTTTTTTTATTCTTATTTAAGTTGTCCTCAATATTTCCTACACATCCTTTTCCAAATCATACCTTTGTTTTACATTAAATCACTTTTCTCACTGGAAAATATTTAAATGCAGACTGATGTACTGAATGTGCATGATTTCAGATGAAAACTCCTCCCGTGGACTCCCGTGGAGTTTGTACTCATGTTTCTTCGTTCGTTCGTCCTCTCAGGCGTTCCAGCGGCAGGTCCACGAGCGTCTGACCCAGCTGGAACTGGTCAACAAGCAGTACCGCCGCCTGGCCCGGGAGAACCGGACCGACGCCGCCAGCAAGCTCAAAGTCATGGTCCACGAGGGGAACCAGAGGTGGGACAGCCTGCAGAGGAGGGTTGCCGCCATTCTCCGCAGACTCAAGGTGAGACGGGGAGGTCAGAGGTCAGGAGGAGTTTTTATATGAAGCTGAAAAAAGTGATGATCAAACTGATCAAAAATCAAGCAGAGAGTAAGATGACAATCAGAAAGCAACCATCAAACCTTCCCAGCTGATTGGCCGTAGTATCTCCCCGCTCGCCACACTAAGTCGCACTAAGGATTTAGGTCACCTCTCAGACAGTGACGAGGAGGCCGTTTTCATCGCGGCATGTGGCGCCGAGCAGATGGACGATCTTGACGTTGCTTTATAAAGATGCCTTGTAACCAAAGAACGGGGCTGATTGGTGCAGGCAATATAAGCCACGTTGACATCAGCAAGCCGGGGTCAAACGTGCTTCATTTAAAGATATTTTTAACTCCCACACTCATATCCTATGGTGTCCCTGGTTTCCTTTGATATATCTGAGCTTCATTAACACAACGATCATTAAAATTATAACCTCCGTTTTTACCCAAAGTGTAAATGATCCAGTATTGTTGTAATTATAGCTGTTATATGGACAATATGTACATTTAAACAGCATTATAATGATGATGTCTGTCCTCCGCTGCAGCACTTTACCTCTCAGAGAGAAGACTTCGAGGGAACCCGTGAGGGGATCCTGGTCTGGCTGACGGAGATGGACCTCCAGCTCACCAACGTGGAGCATTTCTCTGAGAGCGACATCGAGGACAAGATGAGACAGCTGAACGTGAGTTGGCTCCCGCTGACGCTCAGAATAATCAGACGAAGGTTTGAAGCGCTCCTCTGGTTTCTTCCTACATCACCAAACTGTCCCTCTCTCCCGTCTTTCAGGGCTTCCAGCAGGAAATCACCCTGAACACCAACAAGATCGACGCCCTGATCGTGTTCGGGGAGAACCTGATCCAGAAGAGCGCCCCTCTGGACGCCGTCCTGATCGAGGACGAGCTGGAGGAGCTGCACTCGTACTGCCAGGAGGTGTTCGGCAGGGTGGCTCGCTTCCACCACCGCCTCGTCAACAGACGCCCGGTCAGTGTGGACAAACACACATTTTCTTTTCTTTTTTTTATGAAATCAGCAACAGGCCAAGAGACACACTGGATGTTTGGGACTTTGAGTGTGTGTGTGAAATAATACTGACAATCATCGAAAACATGTAACCTGACCCAGACTCCAACTTTTATTATTGTTAGAAGTTTAATAATCTCTAACAAAATGAATGCAAGAATATTGGGAAAGACTTTTTGGATGCTAAATATCTTTGCTTTCCTCTTCAATATTTTATTCTGAAGGTTCTGGAGGAGGAGAAGGAACTGTCAGACCGGGACACAGACCTGGAGGACTCCCCCGATCTGACCGACGGGACCTCCTGGAGCGAGGCGAGGAAGAAGGGGGAGGAAGGGGTTCCAGCGGCGGGCGTAGTCTCAGCAGGACGGCAGGCCATGTGTCACCTCCTGGCCCCCCCTCTGGAGCGGTCGGGACGAGAGACCCCCGTCAGCGTGGACTCCATCCCGCTGGAGTGGGACCACACGGTGGACGTGGGCGGGTCGTCGTCGCACGAGGACGACGAGGACGCCACCTTCTTCAGCGCGCTGTCAGGTAAACATTAATTTCTAGTAATTATTAACTCTGTATTAACTCTCTATTAAAAAAAATCACATGTTGTTGAAAATTTACCAAAGCATGAAGGACTTTTCCCTCCTCACAGGCAGCTGTTGAGATACTGTGAGTTTATCTTTCACAGTCGACAATGTTCCAGCTTTATTTCCTCTCAGAATAAATGTTATCATCATTTTCAGCAGCTGCGAGACAAACCCGCTAATGAAAAGTCCTCCGTGGTGCATTGAAGGACACTCGGCTGCCTGCTGAAAATTAAGTCCAGATTAAAATGAGCAACAACATGAATTAAAGTTTCAGAGCATCTTTGAACTCAGCAGCACACAGTGACATTATGAGATGTTTCATGGACGTTCAGAAAAGTTCAGGTCCTCCCACGTTGATTTCCAGACTGCAGTTAAAATAAGAAACTAAGGAAAGATTTGAAAAATAAACGATGATATTCTTTCTTTCTTACTGTCAACAAGCAGAGTTCATTCGGGTCTTTTCATGGGATTTATTAACAATAATGAAAATGGAAAATATGACCAGCCTTCTCCTTGACATCCTCATCACTTAAACTGCACATTTATTCCTCTCTTCTGGGCGTGTACTTTTATTCTTTAATGCTCCTGAACCATCTTCGTACTTTATGCAGAGCAGCTCCGCCGACACCACTGACCCTCCACTTTCTCTTACAGATGTGAAGGTCACAGAGAGTTCAGAGTCGTTTGTTAAAGCGACTGTCAGAGCAGTGAAAGCAGCCTCGGGTAGGCACTCTGCCTCCTGCATGCCACTGCCTCAATGTGTGCTTCAAGACCAGCATCCCATCTCCTAGCAACCCCATCCCCATCAAACCTCACCCCACATCCCCATCGTTTAATTCAGACTCCATCTGAGGCTGCAGATGTTGCTGCAACTTTAAACTTATAAATTCAAATTTTAAGTTCACCAAATCTTGAAAACATGAGACTTGCATGGTGCTTTTGCGACCTATTGTTTGTTTTTTGGTGCCATTTTTTGCTAGAATTTGACAGATACTTCAGTCTCATGCATGAGTCAAAAGGTTTTGTGTGAATCAGAAGACTAAAGAATCTTTTTACCTTTGCCATTTCTTCTTTCTTTCTTAATTTTACACCACTTTCATTCATCTTTTTCCTTCTCTCTCTGCAGTGAAGTCGGTGACAGACCCGCCGAGCTGGCACCAGCCAGGCTCTCCGGAGAGGAAACGAATCCCCCGAGAAATCATCCGAGGCCTGAGCTCGTCCCCCACGCACGCCACCAGCACTCCTTTCCACCAGCAGGGCTACGTAAGGACGCGCACGTTGAGATCTTCAAAATCTTCCGGCCTGATAAATTCACACTTAGGTTTAAGATGTGTGTGTTGTGCTCTCTGTGTGTGTGTTCAGGCTAAGCTGATGTCGGAGTGCAGCGGCAGCATAAACAGCGTGAAGAGGGTCAAGCTGATCCTGAACGACGAGGAGGAGCTGGAGGATCCGGGTCTGACCAGCAGCACGGCCGACAAACAGACCAGCACAGGTATGCCGAAGGAGAGGCGTCACTCTGAATGAGTTTTCTGGACAATGAAACGTCCTGGAAGTTTTACAAAATGTCCAGTGTAATAAAACTGTGGACTGGTCTTTAGTTGGATTTCACAAAATTAAGTCTACTCTACCATAAGCCTGTGGTTTCCTCTCACAAATGCAACTTTCAGGGGTTATTTTTGTATTTTTGTAAACCACACTGAAAGAGCAAATAAGGCCTCCCTTCGTTAATAAAGAATGTATTAATTACCTTTTGTGATTAATAGTTGAGTTCATACAATGGCACAAAATATAATAGTCAAATTTCTCATTTTATTTGACCAACAATCCAAAGCCCAAAGATGTTCAGTGTCAGAGGATATAAAATGGAGAACAAATCCACACATCTGGGAAGCACCAACGAATGATAGAAGATGATGACTTGATTGACTTTGTTTATAACATTTTAAATCAATTTATTGTGTCAACACTGATGTTAAAAAAACACTTAGAGGCTGATAATCTTCTCTGTGAGTGTTTTGTCTTCAAATAAATGCCTCAAAGTGAAGAGTTAATGATGCATTTGATTTTAAAATGGAGCATTTAGCACCTTTAATAACACCCACAGCTGCATTATCAGTCGTAGAAGAAGCTTAGTAAGAAAGATACTGTTTAATACTCATCATTTTTATACTAGTTTAGTAAATATGTTTGTATGAGGGACCCAATTAAAAGACAACTTGTCGTCATGACAATCACAGAGAGCTTCATCAGTCTGACTCTGCTGTCTGCAGGTGTGATTGAGCGCTGGGAGCTGCTACAGGTGCAAAAGTTCAGCAGCGATACGGACATCAAGCAGGACCTGGAGCAGTGGCAGAAGCTGAACTCTGATCTCTGTGACGTCACTTCCTGGCTGGGCAGGGTACTGCCGGAGCTGGAGAGGCTGCAGCGGATCGCCCCGTCCACCAGAATCCGAGACATCGAGGTCAACATCAGGAAGCTGAAGGTGAAACGAATACTGAACTCTGAATGAGCAGCTGTATCTAAAAGGGATTTCAAGTAGTCAACTAAATGTTTAGCTAATATTCTTATAGGAAATGTTATCAGTTTATTTTATTTGTATTTATTTAATATTCTGCATGATGTTGAAGACAAAAGGTTGAAACCACATACTGAGATCAGATTATTATCGAGGCATTGATTTACCTTTAAAAGCAAATGTAGCTTTAAATTCAGACTTTGCTCTTTTGAAAGTAGAAATCAGGCACTTACATGCACAGGAGGAGTGTTAATTGTTGTTTAATCATCTTAAGATCATTTGTAGTCTTTATATATTCCAGGTTAAATGTTAATATTAGATGTCACTTGATGAAGCTCTCAGATCTCATAAACTGTTGTGTACAAGTGGGGATGAACTATCACTGCAGTCTGATGAAGCTCTGAGGACCAGAAATGAAAACGATTTGTTCTTGCAGCCACGCAGTGATTTTTAACTGTGGACATGACTAAAACAAAAGCAGCTGCACAGGGTCGTCTTTTCTGCTCTCGTTGACTGTTAACAGCTGTTAAAAAGCGAGAGAGACTGCACATGACACTACTGGATTACCAGAGTCGTTAATTTATTCAATACAGGGACAGAAGTGAGGTGAGGACAGAATGAGAGTTTAAAGACTCTGACGACAGGAAAACACATTAAAACACTTTGTCACATCCACACTAATGCTCCCCTCTTCCCTCGCGGACATTTAGGAGATGCAGCGAACCTTCAACAGCTACAAGTGTCTGATGATCTCCGCCAACCTGAGCAGCCATCACTTCCTGCGGGGGGACAGCGCCGAGCTGCAGGAGGCCCTCAGCTCGGCCAATCACAGCTGGACGCAGGCCTGCGGCGGCCTGGAGAGCTGGGAGAGGAGGCTGCACTCTGCGCTCATGCAGTGTCAGGTTAGACGTGGAGACCGTGGTCAAACCGCTTCACACAAACACATTCACATCACAGGACACAGAGTTTAAAATCATATATAAAAGTCATGTGTGATTTAATTTATGGGTCCATAATTTCAAAAATATTTTCAAGACATGTCCCGTAAAAGACTGATCTGGTACCAATTATAGGCAAAATAAATCAATTGGTACATTTCAAATAAATAATTCAAAATGAATTGTGGGTGTAATTTAGAGAATATTGTAGTCAGCTGTAGAAAGGGGAGCTCTATCATCACTTCACCATTTTCACCTTAAAGCACACAGTACTGTTCAAGTAACATCTTGAAAATGGAAATTACACCTCAGACCTGCAGTTGGTTCTTGTTGCCACAGAGAACATTTAATAAATAATGTTTTACAACCCGTCCGACCAACATCTATAAGTAGTCCAGAAGGAAAATGGACATTGGTTTAGATAGATTGAAGAACAAAGAGTTTAACAGACTCTCATGACCTTTGACCTCTGTTTTTCTTCAGGAGTTTCATGAGACGCTGCACTCGCTGCTCCTGTGGCTCGCTCAGGCCGAGAACAAACTCTGCGCCGTGAACGTCAGCGACCCGTCGACGCCACGCTCCGATCTGCTGCAGCACCGAGACACGCTGACGGTGAGCAGGCCAACGTTTCATCCACTGTCCAATATTTAAAGAAGCATTTTCCAAAAATCTTCCAAACATGAATATATTTCCCACAGATAGTGACAGAAAACAAAGACTATCCTTCAAACCCTGTTTTTATTTTAGTTCAACTTGCCTGCCAGCCTGTAAATATACAGAAAAAGTTGCTTTTATATTAGTGTAGACTAAATTTTAGCTATCATAGATCAATAAGCTGGTAATAAGGTAATAGATTTTAACCAGGATTGTTATTTACCACAAACAAAAATGAAAATATTTATTCACTTCTTATAAAGTGGTCATCTGTGACTTTCTCAGGTTAAAAATTGTCACAATATCTATTTTTTGACCAAAATTCAGTTTAAAATGTTAAATTGCATCACTGGCTAAATGTGCACTTAAAAGATTCATCCTGAATATTTCCCCATCTGCTTGAAAATCTCAGATGTTCTGCTGTTTGTGAAGGTGAAGTTTTCTCTGTATATTAAACCCTGTTGACTCCCGGCTGTGCTCTCTGTCGCCCCCTGCTGCAGGCTCTGCAGGAGGAGCTGTGCGGCCGTCAGCGGCAGGTCTCCTCTCTGCAGGAGATCTCCTCTCAGCTCCTCCTTGAGGCCACCACCGAAGACAGCGTGGAGGCCAAGGAGAAGGTCCACGTCATCTGCAACAAACTGCGCCTCCTGCTGCGACAGGTGGTCACTGACCTGCACACACTGCAGGGCAGACTGGTAGGGCCAATTTTTTGGATTGGTTTCAACATGATATGGTATCTACAGTATTTTATACATCTTTTAAGCAAACAAAACTGATTTGATGCTGCACTTCCTGAGTCTCACTTTGAGCCAGGAAGAAATTTCACGATGTGGAGAAGCTGTGTTGCACAATGTTGAAACATTTAAACTTATGGGTCCATAATTTATGAATAACTTAAAAAACATTTCCAAGACATGTCCTGCAAAAGACTGTAATTTGGTACCAATTATAGGCAAAATAAATTCAAATACCAATTTACCATTAAATCAAGCACCATCTGATAGAATAATAAGAGAAAACAGACCTTTAGTTTTAGGTAATAACATTTAATAAATAATGTTTTATAACCTGTCCTACCAACATCTGTAAGTAAATCCGATGTTACCTAGTTTTAAAAAGTCCTCTGAAATATGCTAAGCGATATAAATAAGTCAATCAGTGACCAAACATACATCAGTCTGCTGTTCAACATTCCTCAGAACAAAGAGGATGGCATGAACGTGATGCTATCAAAGGAAAAGGGAGGCAGCTGACTCTGAACCTGTCGAGTCAGTCTTATCTGACGGTCTGTTTGTCTCTCAGGAAACCTGCTCAACCAGCTCGGAGATGGACAGCATCGGTCTGGGAATGCTTGGCTCTCCTCTGCTGCACAAGGTACACCTGAACGTCTAACTTAACACTTACAATACATCACTGTCGTCAGCATACAGCCTGAGAGTCTAACAGATTGTTAGTTTGCATGATTTAATGAACTGCACTGCACTGTAAAAACATGCTATTAGAAGTGAATTTACTGCATGAAAAAGTTTAAGCTATTCCTAATGCACAAAACGGGCACCTGCATCTATTTGTTACACTAAAATTTAAACTTGTCATGGTGGTGGTTTAGTCTGGAGCAATGCATCGTATTTAATAAGAGGTTTATGTGTCATCTGCTCTGAAACATTGCAGAGGAGTGATAATAACTAACAAATACTCAAGTAGAAGTACCTCCGATTTATTTGTAGAATTTACTTACTCTCCACCATGGAAACTTTAAAGTTTAGTCTGAGGGAAAGTTATATGGTCGCCTAAATGATGTCAACAGGTTGTACTATTTGTTCAGATCTTGGTGTTAATCTTAAAGCACAGTGTTGGACATCCGTGACTAAAACCTTTGACGTGTGTTGTTTCAGGAGGAGGCTGGTCTACAGGCAGCTACAGCAGGACGACCACTGACGAGAAGGTAAAATTTACTGTCTGGAACTGTTGTTTGTGTAGATTGTTTTGTTTTGTTTTTTTAAGTAAATTGGCTTAAAATTCACCTAAATTATAAAACATATCCTCAGTTATTCCCAGTATTGTCCTGCCCTGCAGATAGTTTTGCTTATTTTTGTCCATGTTTTGAGCTTTCTGCCTTCGCCAATATAGGAAAATAACAAGACATATTTTAACGTGTTTTTGTAGAAATGTCATCTGTTTTACTTTGGACCATTTACAGAGTCAACAGTTTTCATAGGAACTATTTCTCTGGTAGAAAGTAGTTCCAATGAAAACTTCCACAGACCAACGAAACGTTGAAAGAGAAATATGCATACTTTTTGTTGCATTCAAATTTTTTTATATGTTATGTTTTAATTTTGTGAGAATGTCAAACTACATCTGCATTTATATATTTCATTATTGTAAGTAAGAAAATGAAATAAAAATACAGACTCTACATTGGTGAAACTATAATAAAGTTCAATTAATTGGTTTTTGTAAACTTGAGATGCAGTTGAAAGGTGCAAAAAGGAAGTTAAGTTTTTTTTAAGCTGCAAAAGTGACAATCTATAACATCTGTCTCCTTCCAGGGAGGAGAGGAGGGATTCTTCCCCACGCCGACCGCTCTTCTATCGGGTTCTTCGAGCTGCCTTCCCCTTACACCTGCTCTTCTTCATGCTGCTGGTCCTGGCCTGCTTGGTGCCCCTTTCTGAGGAGGACTACAGCTGCACCCTGTCCAACAACTTCGCCCGCTCCTTCTACCCCATGCTGCGCTACACCAACGGCCCGCCACCCACATGAAAAACCGCCACGTGAAGCTCGTGTCCGAGTTGGGAGGACTGAAAAACTCGAGATTAAAATCCAAAATGGACTCCTTAATGGTGTAAGGGAGGAAGTTCTTTCACAAAAGAAGCACCACCCTTCAAGTCCGAAGGCCTCAGCTTATGTGTTTTTTTTTTAACATTTTATTGGTGTATTTATTGTTTATGGAGCTCCACAGTTTAAAAAGAAAGCCATATCACTGGTTTGTCATTTTTATATGTAGATTTGCCATCAAACGTCCCCACAGAACCCCACAAACGGTGTAAAGAAATGGTTCAGATTTATTTTAATATCTACAGTATATTTTCATTTTTCTACTTTCACTTTAGCCTGTGGGATCTAATCTGAAGGATAACGGACATTTATTACCAAAGCATTCAGAAATCAAGGACTACACAAGCCATTTTCTACAACTGCAGCTATTTTTACTGATTTTTCATAGACGGCAGCCACTTGTTGAGCAGATATTTTGTACAGAAAAGAAAGGCGGTGAGGCGTTTCCGTTTGATTCAGAGGTATTTATGATCTGTACGATTTCTTTTTTTTTTTAAACGATGGCAGTGACTGATCTGCAGACATGCCTTTCTGTAACCAACAACTACTATTTTATCAGATTTTAATGAATTATTAATACATTTTGTATATAAGGGCAAACTACTAAGAAAGAAGTAGGTAAATTATTGTTTCTGCGTACGGGTTTGATAGGTTTTAGTGCCACGCTTACAAAGTAATTTAAAATGGGGCAAATGCTTTTATACGGTGTCATTACAGCTTGTTACGATGAATTTTGGAACTCACTTTTCGTAAGAGCTGGTATAATAAAATGTTAGATATTTTCCTATTAATATATTTAAACTTTATGGCCAATGTTTGGTGGTAATTTTTTAAACATTTCAGCAGATTTCCCAAAAAGACGATCCCAAGTTAAAGCTGCATTAGGTGATTTTTGGCCACTAGGGGGCAGAAAATCCTTCATTTCTGGTATAACAGTAGCTATTCAAGTGCTTTTATCTAAAACTGTAGCATAAAACTGCCTTTTTACACATGCAGCGACATTATCATCCCACTGTAGTTATGCTTGACAACTGAGGAAAATATCTGGCTCTTTAGCTAGATGTTCCACTTTATTCAATTATGCATCACTAAAATTGTGCATCTGCTATTTGGTGCTGAACAGGTAGCTACATTTTTGTTCAAAGTTTTGATTGCTAGCAAAAAATTTTTTTTTTTTTTTTGCTAAAGGTTCTGTACAGCTAAAGAGTTGATTCTCAGTATGCTCGGCAACCTTTTCACATTGCACATTTGATTTAAATCACTTGTTAAATCAAGTTTTCAAGGGAGTGTTTTATGAGATTTGGTGTATTGATGCAGCAATAGTAGCTCAGTGTCAAGACATTGTAAGCAGCAAACATGTATAACACTGCCATTTAACTGTTTAACAAGATGATGCTGAAGGTGTGTTTTTTTTTTTTTTTAAATATAAATCTATACCCCCTTTTAAAGAATAATTATGTTGTTCAGAACTTACCCAACACTGTCCAAGGTTGCCTCATGAAGTTAATCCTGCAGACATCAAACAGGTTAAAACAAAGACTGACTTAAAAAAAAAAATAAAGAAAATACATATACTTATATAAAAAGAAACACAGTTTAATCTGTAATGTAAATGTGGGATTTACCTTATCGCTGCTTTAAAACACTCCTCAGTCATACAAGTTGAAGGACTTGCTGTCAAAAATGTAATAAGCCGGACTCTGAGCAGAACATGAATGTATGTAATCCTTTGGGCATTGAATGTAACTGTGTACATGCACAATCAAATATCATTAAGTGTACGTCATTTATGATGTTAATACTCTTGATGCTAAATGTTAAAAAGAGTGTATGATTTGATCCTAATTTGTACATAATCTCACACAGTCGCACAGTCAGTGGGCCGGCACAACAGAAACAAAACCACAAAAAAAATGTGTGTAAAGTTTGATTTATTTTGTGAACTCTTATTTATGGGATGTATAGACTGTCATTTTTGATTGACAATAAACCGTGTTTGCCATGATTTGCTGTATGTTTACTGAGAGAAAGACCCCGAATAAGAGCTGACAGGCAAAAACTTGAACAAGATCTGACGTGAATGTGTGTGTTGTGCACAAGCCGCCAAGAGAAATATTTTCAGCATCGGATTCTGGGTGTGTGTGTGTGTGTGTGTGTGTGTGCATGCATGTACAAGCCACAGACTTCAGGAGAGAAAGTATAGTGAACATGTATCTATCTATTAGCAGTGGTAGGATAATCTGGCGCTAAGGTTGAATTCACACTGGCAGAAAAGTGGCACATCACACGGCCGGACGTCCAAAAAGGACCTAAATGATGCGTTTGGTGCAGTTTATCCAAAATACTGACACATTTACGTTGTCAATTTGGTGCTGAATAACTCGATGTTCTCCTTGAAGAAAACAGCGCTGTGATTAATGAGAGCATATTTAGAAACACCACCGACACGAGTCCAAAAGATGAGGCTTTAAAACAGTTTAAAAGGACTCGTAGCCAACAGTCCCTCGTGTGTGTAAAGCCAAGAACAGCAAAACAAGCGAGGTCAGGACTGATGTTTATTTTCAGCTTTTTTCTTCACGTGTTATCCATTTGAGAAAGTGCACAAATTACAGCGAAGAACACTGATGATTCCATCATGTTCAGCTGATTTATGGAGCGATGCTGACAAAACGTTTAATAAGCAAAACTGAAGCTCAACAAACCAATAAAAATGAATGTGTGTCTCTTTGTTCAGGCTGAGGCTCTTTTTCAAAGTGAACAATAGCTTTAGAAACAGATGTTTAATATCAGTACACTACTGTATGAATCCCTAATTACTTTAAATTCAACATGCATGCACAATAATAGTTTGCATGTTCAAGACCTGCACTAAGGTGAACGCCTGCTGCAGGTGTGATGCTGGTTTAAATTGTGGGCAGACTCAGAGTACTGCATCAGTAGTTTTAAGAAAAACATATTTATGTCTCTTTTGTGTTTTTAAAACACATTGTTGTAATACTTTCATATTAAAAATGTTGTAAAATATAAAGAGTAAAGACTCTGCAGGTCAACTTGTTTAGCTTTACACAGATGTTAACTACAGCAAAAGCTAAATAAATTTCATTTATCATAGAAATGTATCTGCATAAACATGCAGCTACTCAAGCAGGACTGTGTTTTTCTCTTTTGCCAGAGACTGTCAGCATGCATAATGTATACATTAATGTATGTTCAGTCGACGTTTTTCTCTGATGCTGGTGCCACATACATCAGAAAGATAACGTTTACATTATTTACGTGCTAATGTATGTCAATATGCATGTAATCATACAAGCCTAATGTTTAACATGTTGGTTTCTTAAGGTGCATAGTGTTACCATGGAAACATTTGGTTTAGTTTAGCTAAGGCAATACAATTACATCACGCATGCATAAATGTGAATAACTTTGTGTCATACATACAGTAAATTAGCACAAGGTTAGATTTAAACAGCTTTTTTTTCCTGTTTTGCTGGTGCCACGTCATTTAATTCTGTAAAACATGATAATATTTAGTATGTCAGGTTTGGCGTGATAGCTTGTTAACGTATGGCTTACAGAGAGAGGTTAGCAGGTCACAGTAGAAACATGTTCTGCTTATTTTGAACCTTTTAAGAGCAAAATAATTAAGGTTTACTGAGTTAAATTATAACTCTGTTTTACTAAGAACAGATCAGTGCCACAGATCTCGGTGTGTAAATTCAGCCTTAGTTTAACCAGACGAACAGAGAAAACTTCTGTTAACAGTCATTTTTGTTAAAAGGCCACAAACTGCTGACACTTGAAGTTTGTACAAAGAGTAGAAAAATCCTGGGTGAACAGGCACCGATTAAAACACCAAAGTACACAGTAGTAGTAGTAGTGAAGGAGAAAAACACCACAGTGTGACAGAAAACACTGCCCCCCCTTTTTTTTTTTTTTTAAGCTGTATGACTAACAACCCTTATGGAAATTGACGTTAACTGTTCTGTAAGTCGGATGGTTTTTGACGGCTTGTTCTGGATATACACTGAGGTTAAAAAGAGATACAAATACTGTATATCAAAAAAGAGCTCAGACTGACTGGCAGAGGTTCAGCGATGTTCCCACGAACACCCACTGTAGTGCACATTCACAAGAAATATTTACGCACACAAAATATACATTCGATCAAGACTTTTTTTTTTTCAAAAAGACTAAAAACATCTCAACGAGAAAAAAAACTTTACCTCACAACAGCACTTTTTTTTGTTTCCTTTTCTCGATCTTTGGGGGAGGGGGGTGAAAGCCTTTAAGATTCAGTCTGTTTGTCTCTGACAGTCCTGTCACCCCTCCAAGGCTGTTTCCATGACAACCCGATCAGGGATGATGTAGCCCGTCAGCCCCACTGATGGACCAGCATCTCCTCCATCCAGTGACCACTGCTCCGGGTGGATGTAACTGTGAGGAGAGTTATCAGTTATTTACCAGGAGGTGAAGCAAACGAGTGCTTTTACTCTGTTAGTTTGATACATTTATACTTTTTATTCAATTTCAAACACAAGATAAATGATTGATTTTCTTTACTTTCCCTCTTTTTTCTTCCATATTTCCTTCCTACCTTTCCCCTTCCTTATCAACCTTTGTTCTATTTTCTTCTCTCCTTACATCTCTCCTAATTTCTTTATTTGCCCCTTTTCTTCTATTCTTTCATCCTATCTTTTACCCTTTCCTTCTCATCTTCTGTTCTTCCTTGTGCCTTCCATTTACTTTTCTCCTTCCTTTTATCTCCTCTTTTCAGCTGCCCTTGTTTCTTTCTTTCTTCCCTCTTTCCTTCTGCCTTACAAATGTCCTTATTTCGTTCAGTGTCCTCCCTCCTTTCTTTACTTATTTCCTTTCTGCCATCTCAAACCATGAACATCACTCAAACTCTTGAAATTGAAGCCAAAATCTTCCCTATTCCCTGTGATAATTTCCTGACAGACAGCTGAACACCTTAAATTTCAATCTAGCAAACGACTGAATGAACTAAAGGATCAGTTTTTCCTCCGCCGCTGTGACTTACTCATTGCCGTCCATCTGAGCCACTGCTAAGCTCTGAAAAGGGGGGGGGTCTGGAGGGGCAGCGTCTGCAGGTGCAGGTCCAGGATGGGGCCTCCGGCGGGCTCGTGCAGAGGGGCGGTGGCGTGGTCGGACCCCTGGCTGCGGGTCGGACCCCGGCTGCGGGTACTGGTGCAGAAGTCAGAGTACGAGTCGGAGCTCGGCGAGGACGACGGCTGGCTGCAACCGCTGGACGTGTTGGCGTCCAGCATCTCCAGGAGGAGGTCGTACACCAGAACCACATTCTTCCTCTTCATGGTGGACAGGTGGTCCATGCCTTTGTTACTGCAGAGAGAGAGAGGAGAGAGGAAAAACTGATTAAAACAGGGTCAAGCTTGCTGTTTGAGGCTGTTAAAGGTGTTGGGAAACAGATAATAGACTGTATCAGCGTTAGGAAGTGATGATGTTAGAGACTGAAACATTAATGAACAGATAACTGAATTCACTGCACCATTAAACTGTTTTATCCGTCTACAATCATCAAAATACATGCATTAATAAGGAGCTTTTTAAGGGCTTAAGTGGACTTGAAATTGATGATTTTAATTGTGAAAGCTTTACTGATTAATCAAAACATATTTAAATTAAATGTCTCAGTCGGATTAGTTTGTTAATGAAACTGTACAAAGAGATATAATAGGAATAATAGGAATAGCCATTTAATTAACAGCTGTGGGATTTTATATTTTACAGCAGTCGGGTGAAAACCTCAGATGTAAACATGACCAAAGCTTTTAATACCCATTAGATAATCTTTAATCCACAATAATGTGCCTTTTTAACTCCTTTTGTTGTCTGTGTAGCTGCATGCAGTCATGTCAAATTTTTAATTGCTCAAGCGTCAATGTAAAAAAACTTTGATTTCATTGGTTGCATGAAAAGCGCTGCATAAATCATCACAATATAAACAAAGATGTGTTTGATGGTTCCCTGACAGTCTCTCAAACATCTTTACTTTATAGAAAAAAACAAAAAAAACCAAAAACAGACATGATGAGCACATCAGAGTTAATAAATGCATAAGTATGACAGATTAATAAAGACAGGCAGACAAAGTCGGCCAGCGTGTGTTTTTTCGATTCTCTTGTCCGGATGCTGCTGCGGTTTCACGGTTTCCTGCCGTCGCTGGCTGTACCTGACGTGGCGGATATGGGAGAGCAGCATGGTGAGGTGTCCGAGGCGCAGAGTCTGCTGCTGGGTCGACAGGCCCAGCTTGGAAATGGCCCAGACCAGAGCATCGATCACCGAGTCGAGCAGGCGCAGCAGCTTGTTCCTGCTCTCCAGCTCCTCGGCTGTCTGTGGGGAGCTCGAGCAGAGATCTGCAAACAGCGAAAAAAGACACATTTATCATTTTAACATCAGAGGAAGAGCAATAATCCACCAAAGTATCGGGCCAACACTGAGCTTTTATTAAAGACTGTAGTCCACTAATGCTGCTCTTCTTGATGGAAGCAACAGACCAGCGTGATGAATACTATATTGTCTGAATGTAAGAGAGCGACCATCTATGTTAAAATTAAGAAGAAACTTATTTTTGAAGAATGCACCTCCTTTGTTTAAATATTGTGAAATAAACTATTGTATTTCAGCCGTTTATGCACCGTAACATATTATGGTCTGAGTCACGTTAAATATATATATATATTTATATATATATATATATATATATATAAAATATATATAAAAAATATATAAAAATATATATATATATATATATATATATATATATATATATAAAAAAAAAGGTTCATCCTATGGAGATCATGAAAATGCTCTGTTAATTTAATACAGATTAGCATTTGAAATTATTGAATATATTACTGTGTGCCTGGGGATCACCAAAACTTTAAGATTCATCCTCTGGAGACTATAAAAACTAAAACTGAAATACAGTCATTCATTTTTTTTTTTTTACATACAACAGAACAAAGTGGTGGCCGACGAGACATTTTTGCCCAATTGTAGAGCTGAAAGAAATGAATTAGCAACCATCCTTGGGAGACTGGACAACCAGTCAGGCAACAACTTCGTCTCTTAGTCTCACCAGCAGCAGGGAACAAGTTAAAGATTCAGTAAAAAACCCATTTAAAGAGGAGACGCTGTAGATCAGCCTGTCGAACCTCCATCAGGATGGACAGACGAGGACAGACGGACAGAGCCGCCATCTGTCAAAATATATAAATCTCGTAATTCCTCTCTGTTCTCTTCACTTTTCATACTCGATTTCACTTCTTTCACAATTTTTTTTTTTTTTACCCCAGCTGCAGTGGAGCAGAGTCAATAGAGGACAGAGTCTGGCAGAGGATCCAGAGTGTGTTTCTTTTTTTGTGGTTTTTTGTTGTTTTTTGTTAAACTCTGCGAGAACACGAACAGAGGTCGGTCCCCTCGATGAAACCTGTACAGTGGCTGATGCCGTTTCTGGGTGAAGAGATGAGGATGCTGTGACGCCTGGGAACACGTGAACAGGTTAAAAAACAAAAAAGCTGCAGTACAGTCGATCTTCACAGGTCACTTCAGCCAAAATCTTCTTCAAACAGCTCCGACGATCTGACCTTGGCAGGAGGATCAACTGCACTTCTAACAAAAATCACATCCAAAAGTCTAAAAGTAGTTTAACTCTAACCGTCAAACATTATATGTACGCAGCAGGCTTTTTGTGTTTTTAACGGCACCGACTGTCGCTGTCAAATGACAAACAGACTTTACAAGCCAGAGCTTCATTTTATTTGTGTAACCGTTAAAGTGACATTTTGTTGGTGAAAGTTGTTCCCATGGGTGGCGATGAGAAGATTAAATCATCTGTAAGGGAAAAGAAAAATCCTTTTATATCAACACTTAATGATCATGAAGGGTTAGGGTGTGCGTGTGTGTAATTACTCTCACCGCCACAAGGGGAGATAAAAGTTCGGTGAGGTATCTGCCTGTTATATGTATAATAAAGCTGAATGTAATGTTGGCTGAGATTTAGTCCACTCGGACCATGAAGATACTTTTTGCCATTGAATGTAGGCCTGAACTTGTTACCCTGATTGTGTATGTGTTTAACTATCTGGTGTTATGTTCCACACAAAAAACACATGCATGACACATATATGTAGATATATGGTTGTTGTAAGTTGCATAGAAGGTGTGAAAGGTGAAGCTTAGTTGGAGTGTATGCTTGAGGATTTATAGGTTCTAAATAACTGCACAGGGATCAGATGTTTCTATGCCCATATCAGGGTAGTAGAGACACAGAGATTTAAAGACACTTAAATTTGAGGTATGTTCCTTTTTGTTTTGTTGACACTAAATCTGGGATGTTTAGGTTAGAAACCAGGGGATGAGCTTAGCTCATCCTATATGGGAAAAGGAAGTGATAGATGACCAATTTTGGTTAAAGGGTTGGCTTTTCTCCTCTTTATACTAATAGAAATTAAGCTATACGTTGAATATGGAATGAGGGTGTTATGTAGGCTTTAAAATGTGTGACTTGGGTGTACAGAGTTAGAGTTTTCATCTTTGGCAGAATCTCTCTCAGGCATCCGCGGTGTCTGATTTTTGATACTGGCTTGCTTCAAATAAAGTTCTCTTTGTTCAACAAGCTTGTATCAGCGGAGTCTTTTCCTGCAACCATCATCGCACCATCACTGTTTTTACTGAAGAAGAGAAGGCCTGATAAACTACAAATTGGCGTCACGAACCGGGGGGTCTTTGCTCCAGGACTGCTAAGCTCTCAAGCGGCTCTTTGGTGGACCTGCTCTTAAAAGCTCCTTGCCGGCACACAAAACGGTGAGTGTTTTCTCACTAAGTGGGGGCCAGAGGGGGTCCGTTGAACTGGCTGCTGGGTTGCTCCTGACTGGTGGGCATACTGTAAAGTACTATTTGTGTGGGGAAAGGCCGTGTGTTTGATGGTGTATGGGCGACTCCGTCTAAATTTGTTCTAAAAAAAAAAAAAAAGAAAAAGGGGGGAGGTAGTGGTCTCCTCCACTTTGTTAGAGTAAAAAGAAAAAGAGAGTATAGAGTAGAGTATAGAGTAAAAAGAGTAAAAGAGTACAGAGTCAAAAGAGTAAAGAGAATAAATGAGTAATGTCAAGTGAGTTAATTAAATATGTGGGTAATCAAGAAACAGCCCCATGTTCTTTTTAAAACCGTAAGACATATGTATTATTATTGGCCACTGCGTGAAAGTTTGATTTAAAAGAAGTTAAAAGAAGAGTTATTGTGTAAAAAACCTAGGCCCAGGTGCACAAAAAAAAGTGTAGTTATAGAGAAAATAAAGAGATAAAGAAGATGAAGATAAAGAGATAATAGAGAAATAAAGAAAATAAAGGAAAAGAGAGAATAAAAGTAAAAGAGAAGGAAGCCGCAGATTTGGATAAAAGCCTGGAAAATCACTAGGTGAATTTCAGGTCAGTTCTAGGAACTGGAGGTGTAGAATGAAAAATTCAATTGTATGTTCCCACTCGAACACTAGTTGATTCGAACAGTGTCTGAAGCAGCCTCTCATTGAATATCTACATCTCATAAGGTAGCATAAATTTAGAAGGAAAAAGAGAAAAAGGAGCGGCAGAAAAAGCATGCTATAGGGAAAGTATGAATGAGTCGACTTTGAGAATCTAAGATTGAATGTTGTTTGTGTTTTTGGGGTGTTGTTGAATTTGCTGTGTGTTTTTGTTCTGTGAGATTATTCTGTGTTTTGGTTTGTTGAATGACCAGTCTCTCTTTGTCTGTGTGTGTGTGTGTGTGTGTGTGGTTCATGTTAATGTGATAGATTTTATATTGAATAGGTATATATATATATATATATATATATAGGTTCTAAGTGAGAACAGGGGATTTCATAAGGAAAGTCTGTCTATTTAAGCGTTTATTAAAGCATCTTTAAGCGTTAAAATATATGAGCCTCAAAAGTGAGGACTTTATAAATTTGAGTAAAACTCATGAGCCTGAAAAGGGGGACTTTGATAAGATTTATGAGCCTCTTTCGAGGGGACGTTTTGAATCTGTTAGAACGTATGAGCCCCCAAGAAGGACGTTTGTGATTTTGGAGAGAAGTGGAGAGATTGGTGAGGATATTTTGTGTGCATAATCATGAGTAAAAAGACTTGATCAGTAAAATAGAAAGGAGGAATAAGTAAATAAATCTCTTGATAAAGTTATTCATTTTGAAATACGAGTTTTTGATTTCAGAAGTAGGGAATTGATTGGTCGATTAATAGGTGTGTAGCTTTTCTTTGTCTTTTTTCTTTGTAAGTCCATGTGAGTGTGTCTGAGATTCTGCTCTGGCTGTGTGTGTTCTTTGTTTCTGACTTGGTGCTTTACTATATGAAGTTTATCTGAGTTTGGGGAGATATACGGAGATGGGCTAGATGTTCACTCTCTGAGAGCTAGAATATACTGCAGGAAGAGGAAGTGCCTTTAACTGAAGACTTACTTTTGAGTTTTATTAAGGAGAAAGTTGTTTCTTATGGTGAATCACATGGTGTGAGTTGGGATATTCATTTTGTTTTTATGTTTGTATTTGTGATAGATGGTAGATGAGCTAGGAGTATTACTGATGTCATTGTGGCTATGAAATAGGCAACATCGTCAGCGCTATTGATTAAACCAAGTGTTAAACTCCACTGTGTGTGTGACTGCTTGAGACGACGGCAGTTTCTAAATGATAGTGCGCATGCACGGCTGCCGAGCGGGGCTATGTCACACACACATTTACTGGGCATCCGGCATCTGCCTGCTGCTGCTGGCTGTCCTCCTCCACAGTTGAGAAGTGGATAGCCTATATGTCGTGTGTGATAAAAGTGTTCTCAAGTAAAACACTGAATTTTAGAGTTTCATATGACCGCTGAAGGAGCGTCTATGGGTGAATGGAAGAATGAGTGTTTTTGAGTTTATTTACTATATGTGAGTAAATGTATGTGAGTCAGACACGGATGTTTATTGTAAATAATTAACTAAATAAATAAATGATTTGCTCTGGACTGCGCCTCCCCAGAGCAAAACAGCTAAAGAAATAAATGGAAAATTATTAACCGTCTTTTGCCTGTCAGTAGTTGTTGTTTAGGATGAAACTCTCGTTAAAAGCGTTTGCTGATATTAATTAAATGACCCAAAATGTTGGCAGATAAAACGTAGTCCCTATGTGTTTCTTTAATATTTTGAGTTTTTCTGTGTTAAGCTGGATGTTTTTGACTAACGGGGTTTCTTGTTTGAATACATTTCAAAGTAAAGTCTCTGGATAAATGTTTTTGATGAAAGTCTGGGTTGATCACTTTAGTTATTGACTATTTACCCACGATTTAATGCAACTTGTAGTGGATTTTAATAAGTGACATTGTTGGTTCATTTATGTTAGGAACAAAGATAATAATAATAATATGAAATATATTGTGTACAAGAGTACAGTGTGTTCATAGGACACTAAATTCTTGTCTGTTTTCTTTTTTTCTTCCCTTTGTTCACCTTTGGGTATGAGAGTTTTTGAAAGAGGATCTCCACTTTAAACATGGAAAGAGCAGACGAGGGGACAGCTGTGCGTACCTCAAACTGTTCAAGACCTGTGGGTGACATCGGCGTGTGAATCCAGCATCAAATTTATTAAGGCGAGTGCACAAATTCTTTAAAGAGACACACACGCACACATATGCTTTTATCATATCTTTATATATTTATGCACATGCACTATATATTTATGTGAAATACATTAGTATACAATATATATTCATTTACAGATAGGACTGTTGACACACATTCATATTTCTTTTATACACCCATGAGATATCACATGCTGCAATTACTAAAAGGGAGGTTGGCAACTGACTGATCATCTGAATCACTGAAAGCTGGTTTTGTGAAATTAGTTGATCCCTCTCTTGGCTTGGTTATTGATCATGATTTGCTCAGTTTAGTTGACTGATTGGATCAATTGGTTTATTGATCTGGTCCTGACTTGTAATTTTTTATCATAATTATTTGATTTTAAGGCTACTTGGAGCTGCTATTGGTTGATTTAATTATCTGTGCATGGATTAATTTGATTCAAGTTGATTTAAGAATTAAAAGATTTGAATTGTTAAATAATTTCAAGGTGAGCGTGTGTGAGCGTGTGTGTGCAGCGCATTAAGTATTAAATAAGTGAATGTTTTAATATGGACATAAACACATATTAGTTTGTTTGTTCTTTGTAGAAATGCATGGACTCCTGGAGTTCTGATTTTTCATTACATAGGATTTGACTTTAGGTAGGTCAGTTGTGTTTATGGGCAACAATACACTTGGTCTCAGTGTGTTTTTGCTGTTGTAGTGATACACTATTATTTTCTTCTGAGGTTGGTGGCTTTTTGATTGACTGTGGTAATACTGTGCTAAAAAAAAAAAAAAAAAAAAAACTTTTAATCATTTTGATTTGACTTGAGTTGTGGGTTAAAGGTATTGAAAAGATATCAAGAAACTGGCATAAACGCTGGCCTGAGATTGATCAACCATGGCTGGTGGAAGGGACACTTAATTCAGAGGTAATTAAAACAATACGGGTGCTTGTGTCCACATACAAGGCAGAGCAAAGGAACGGCAAGAAGGGACAGAGACGCAAGGAGAAGAGACAGACAGAACTTGGTGTTTTGGAGTTGTTTGAAAAAGAGGGACAGAAATTGCTCAAGGCCTCTAAGAATAAGATGGAGAAGCTTTCGGAGAAGATTGGGAAAAACTTAGAGGAGGCAGGACAACTGATGGCAAAGGCTAACGCACCTTACTCACATATGTCCCCAGTGAAGAGTCCCCCACCTTACGAGAAGGACACTAAATCCACTAAGGTATATCCTCAGCTCCCAGTGAAGTAGGTAATTACCATATTGAAGATGAGGATGAGCAAATAATAGAGACAGGGAAGGCTAAAACGACCATAATGATGTATCCAAGTACTAAAAGCAAGGGGGAAAAGTCACATCTGAAAAGGGGGAGTGGAAAGAGATCCAGGAGGATAGAAATAAGCAGCAATGCTCAGAGTGACACGGATGAGGCCCTTGGAGGATATCACCCAGCCATTAAACGAATATTGGCCAAAGCTGAGCAAAGAGAAGGAAGATCAAGGAAGAAGATAGACTTGAGAGATGACAGCACCAGTGAAAGTGAGGATGGAGACAGCAATGGAGGCTCTGAGGATGAGTGTACTCCACTTATCAGACGCAGTACCCCTCGCTCACTTGATGACCCGATGGAGGAGAGCAGACTGCAGGCTTTGAGACATGTCGAAGCACAAAAAGAACAATGTTTTGCTGAACTGGAGAATGCTAGCAGTTGGAAATCCCAAAGAAACCTGGCTGAATATTTAGGAGAACTGGAAATAGCAGGAAGGGAGTTGCAGAAGAAAGGAACTTCGGGAGAGGATACTCCAAGGTATAATTTGCGCAGTAAAAAGGATAAGTCATCAGGCCAGATGTTCCCAGTAGTAGTTAGAGGGCAGAGTTTGGAGTACAGACCCTGGCAGAATTCGGATATATCAGATATACTTGAAAAATTGCCTATTCTCCAGGATGGTGCTCATCCATGGATCTCAAAGTTGGACGAGGTCCTAGTAGGGACGCAACCTGCTATGGGAGATATTAAGAGGCTTCTGGCTAGCCTCCTTGGGGTACCAGCTATGGAAGAGGTCCTAGTGAAGGCAGGACTTAATCGATATGTGGCGACTGCAGTGAACGATCCAGAACTGTTTGCTGCAAATAGAGGCCGCATGTGGATAGCATTGAGAGAAACATATCCTACTAATGTCCATCCTGACAATATTCTCATTGAACCATTAGGAGAAAATGAGAATCCCAGGGCTTATGTGGCAAGAGCACATCAACAGTGGAGAAGTACGACAGGAAATGATCCAGATATGAACCGGATGGAACAATCAATTGTGAGAGCAAAAATCCAACAAGGATTACCCATACCAGTGAGAAGCAAGCTGGCAGAGGTGGTCGGTTTGGGAAGCATAACAAAGAGTGTCTACACTGATTATGTGGCGCATCAAGTTGAGTTACATCGCAAGAAAGAACATGCCCAGAAGGAACAAGACCAGGAGATACTCAGAAAGCTCAATCAGATACAGCTGACAGACAACAAGAAAAAGGAGAAGAAACAAGCTGTAGTCATGCAGAGCCAACCTCAACCTCAACCTCAGCCTCAACTTCAGCCATCAGAACAGCCACCGATGATACCAGTGTCCTTTTATCCACCTCCAGTTTATGGTCAGCAAACATGGAGAAGAAGAGGCCGTGGAAATATAATTAGGGGTAGAGGAAACTTCAATTCAGGATTTCAACGGCCTCCAGGAGCGTGCTATATATGTGGGCAGTTTGGACATTTAGCCCATTCCTGCACTAGAGCTGGCATGGATTTTTCTAGAGGAAACTTTAGAGGAAACTTTAGAGGAGGATTCAGAGGGCAATCACTGCCGCCACAGGGACCGGTGAACCCCTATAGGGGTCCGGAACCTGGATTCTAGGGGTGCCCAGAGAACCCGCGGGGGGGGGGTGTCAGCTGGTAGTGTCAGGGCCGGTTCCAGATCCAACAATATGGGTGAAGGTAAATGATCAACCATTGAAAGTGATGGTGGATAGTGGAGCTGCTTTCACCTGTATCCGGCCTGAAGATGCTATACATCTCCCCATGTCTGGCAGATTTGTGCGGACAGTCGGGTTTGAGGGTGTCAAGCAGCTGATTCCCTCCACAAAACCGATTGAGCTCTGCTGTAAAAATCAAAAAATTACAATACCCATATTGGTATCAGAATGCACTCCCATTGCACTTTTGGGAAGAGATGCTTTATGTAAATTGAACTGTACAATACGATGTACACCTGATGGCTGTCAAGTTGAAGTGCCCTATGATCTTGGACATCAATTGGTTGTGACAATAGAGACTGAGACTGAAGAGTGGCTAAGTTTCCAGCCAAAGCAAGTTCAGCTTAGTTCAAGCGCCATAATTTTGGGACCACAAGGGGCAGCCATGAAGATGAATCGGAATGATTATTTGGACAAAGAATACAATATCAAGAAAAGTATTCCACATGTGACTTTGGTGGTAGGTGAAGGTTACGAACAAAAGCATATAGGGGCAATGATGGCGGAAGCAGAGGAAGCCATCTTTGTACCGACAAAAGAAAATCCTGCTATCTGGATAAGTAAAGATCGACGATTTATAAAGATCATGATCTCTGCTCAAGGACTTGGACAACCACAGACTGTGCAGATGACGAACGAATCAATTCTCAGTGTTAAATCAGATTCAGACCTGACGAGAGAAGAGATGTTGCAACAAGTTCCAGAGGGTCTGTGGTCACAACATAGTGCAGACATTGGACTGGTGAAGTCAGCCCAGCCAGTGAAAGTTGAACCGGGAGCCAGACCTCCATGGAAGAACCAGTACCCACTGAAGGAGGAAGCAATACTGGGGATTGAGCCACAAATTAAAGGATTATTGCAAGCAGGTGTCTTGAGGACAACTCAAAACCCTCAGAGTAACACACCTCTGTTGCCTGTGAAGAAGCCAGATGGCTCCTACCGTATGGTTCATTACCTAAGAGCTGTAAATGAAGTTGTGACTGATTTCCCAGCAGATGTGCCGGATCCACATACCTTGCTAGCTCAAATCCCTCCAGATGCTACACATTTCACAGTGCTAGATTTGTGTGGAGCCTTTTTTAGCGTTCCCCTTAGTGTTGAATCTCAGGGTTTATTTGGATTTACATACCAGAGACAGTTTTATCAGTACCAGAGATTGTCCCAGGGATTTAAACATAGTCCTCACATTTTCAATAAGGTGTTAAAAGAAGATTTAGAGGGAATACATCAGGTGGTGACCAGTACTGTTATTCAGTATGTAGATGATATTATCATTTGTTCACCCGACAGTAAAACATGTCGTGAAGATTCGATTAAATTGCTGCAGATTTTGGCACAACAGGGACACAAAGTTTCTCAGAAGAAGTTGCAGTATGATCAGCAACAGGTGGTTTATTTGGGTCAATCAATAACTCAGGGACACAGACGTATCTCTGACAGTCATCTAGAAGCTATTCAAAAGGCTCCAAAGCCTAGGACGGTCAGAGAAATGATGACATTTCTTGGTATTGCTGGTTATTCGTCAGCATGGGTAGAAGATTATGCTAGAGTGATAGGGCCTTTGACGGCTATGATCAAGGACACAGGAAATGACCAACTTCATGGTAATCTCACTTGGACACAGGATGGCCACCTGGCATTTGAAACAATTAAACAAAAATTACAGGAGGCCCCGGCGCTAGCACTGCCTGACTATTCTAAGAATTTTGTGTTATATGTCTCCACTTCTACTGGGGGAAGATTCGCATGTGCAGTTCTTTGTCAGCCAACCGGTACGGGGACGAGTCCTCAACCTGTTGCTTATTACTCCACTGCATATTCAGAAGTGGAGTTGGGGTTACCACTGTGTTACAGAGCAATGGTGGGAGTCTATTTGATGTATGAGAAGGCATCATCTGTCACTATGGGCTACCCAGTAACAATCCTCACACATCATAGTCTCAGAAATCTTTTGAATCATGGCAAGTATACTTTGACTATGCCTAGACTCAGAGACTATTACAGGCTCTTAGAGCAGGAGGATGTTACTTTGGCAAAGTGTGCCACAGTGAATCCAGCTGAGAGTTTGCCAACCTCGGAGGATGGAGAACCTCATGATTGTGTTCAGGAGGCAGAGAGGTATTCAAGACTTAGATCGGACCTACAGGCCCTCCCATTGCGGTATGCGGACCTGGAGTACTGGACTGATGGATCTTGCTACCGCATAGGGGAAAGATTGAGCGCTGGTTATGCAATAGTGAAAGCCCAGGGACCTGAATTTGTTGTTGAGAAGGCTGAAGTGATACCACAGCCTGCATCAGCCCAGCTTGCTGAACTTGTGGGCCTGACCGAAGCATGTTTGCTGGCAGAAGGCAAACGGGTGACAATATATACAGACTCTGCCTATGCACATAATGAGTGCCATCTTTTTGGATCTGTGTGGAAGAACCGAGGGTTTAAGAAAACTGATGGTTCTCCCATCCAGAACCATGCACAGATACTGAAACTATTACATGCGATGATGAAGCCCAAAGAAATAGCGATAGCTAAGTGTGCAGCACACAAATCTGATATGTCACGGGTTACACAAGGTAACAAGGCGGCTGATGAGGCTGCAAAAGCAGTTACAGGAGCTGATCAACCGGGTAAGATTCTTCTGGTCACCCATGAGGTGGACCTGGAAGATAAAATCACGCTTAGAGATGTGATTTTGATGCAGGATGGAGCCCATGCAGTAGATAAACAGTTATGGTTGGACAGAGGTGCAATTCAGGATTCTACTGGCCTGTGGAGAAATCATGAGGGACTGATGATAGCACCTCCTGACCTGTTAGGTTTGTTGATTCAGGAGGCGCATGGTCAAGCCCATGTCGCAAGGGGGGAGGTAAAGAGAAAGATCACAAAGGAGTATGGTTTTTGGGCACCGTACTTGCTTGAACAAATCGATCATGTCATAGGCAGATGTACTATCTGTCTGAAAAATAATATTAGGAGAGGTGTGATCGTCCCTCCTAGTTATATTCCAACTCCAAAAGGCCCTATGTGTGAGTTAGTGGTAGACTTTGTTGACATGATAAAACCAGTTGAGGGTAAAAGATACATGCTGGTTGTTGTGGACAGGTTTTCACGATGGCCCGAGGCCAGTCCAACCAAGCGGAAGGATGCTCAGTCTGTTGCCAAGTTCTTGTGTCGCGAGGTCATCCCACGGTGGGTTCTCCCAGACCGGATATCTTCGGATAATGGGAAAGAGTTTGTGGATAAAACGGTAAAATTAATCCTACAGAAATTGGGGATTAAACAACGCCTAGGAGCAGTTTATCATCCACAGAGTCAAGGTATTTGCGAAAGAATGAATGGCGTTTTGAAAAACTGTATTGTTAAAATCTGCCAACACACGGGTCTGAACTGGGTAGCGGCGCTTCCGCTTGCTTTGATGGTGTGTCGTTCAAGTGAGCTTCGCGATTTGCATATGACACCTCATGAATTGGTCACGGACAGACGAATGCCGATCCCTTGTTTGCGTACAAGTGGAAAGGGTCAGAGTCTGTCACTTTTGGAAGATGAAATGAAGGCATACGTTAAATATCTGATTGCTCTACATAGGAGTATATTTACGTATGTCTCTGACAGGCAAAAGCAGGAAGAGGTGCAAGAGAGGGTTGAGAAACAAAAGAGGGACACTGTGCAACCTGGAGACAAGGTGTATGTGAAGGTGTTCAGAAGAAAATGGTTTAATGAACGCCGTGAGGGACTATTTGAAGTTGTACGCAGTACCGGGACAGCAGTCCAGGTCAAAGGGTCTCCAACTTGGTATCACCTATCACACTGTGTCAAGGCGCCAAGAGAAGGGACACCACGCCCTCAGAGCCAAGATGATGAAGGCTCAGAAGAGAATGCAGGAGAACCAGAAGCCCAAGAAGGCCTTCAAGGACAAAACTCAGAGGAACGGATGGTGGAAGACCTGGGCAATTATGATGATGAAATTGATAATGATTGGACTCCTAGTTCAAATGGTGTTGGGGGCCACATCTCAGACAATGAACAATGTGAAAAATTCAATGCCATTGACTTTCAACATGCTCCAGAAGGACCAGAGCCAAATTCAGCAGGAGATGCAGCTTCAGACTGTCCAGAGAACCAGGAGGTCTCTCCTACAGAAACCAGAGAGCCAGAAAGCAGTCTCCAGTCAGCCCAATCAAGAAGCTTGAGGCCGGTTCGGAAGAGAGCCAAGCCAATTCAGTTCAAGGACTACAGTTAAAGAAGAGATAGGGAGCTTAGCCTTGCTCCCATGTACATGCCAAGGAGAAGCCAAAAATGACTACGAATCAGCTACA
The DNA here is from genome assembly GCA_023238725.1 of Scortum barcoo. Taxonomy (NCBI): domain Eukaryota; kingdom Metazoa; phylum Chordata; class Actinopteri; order Centrarchiformes; family Terapontidae; genus Scortum; species Scortum barcoo. The sequence goes on from CM041539.1 coordinate 2,233,180, forward strand.
TGGCAAAATAAAAAGGGCGTGACTGTGGCCATAAAAGGAGAAAGTCTGGAGGAGGGAATCGTACCCTCCAATCAGAGAAGATTATTTTTATTAGACCATACACCTCACTTAATATTGCAAGAAGGGATGAAGGGAGACTGCTCACTCCTAATATGGAATGTTAATAAAGAAGATCAAGGGTCATATTTGTGTACCTACTATGATCCAATACGACGGGATCATGTATTTCAATGGGTAGACCTTATAGTAATGGGAAAAAGGATCATTCCAACACCTATTTCTCCAATTTTAGATGTCATAAGCAGCACCAGTACTCTAGGCCTAGACATGGTACCAACCACCTTGGACATTATTCATGCATTTAAAAACACCACTATGAGTCTAGAACCTTCCACAGATATTCAACCAGTGAAGCTGATATCAACAACCCCGAGATTGGAGACTACCTACAAGGCCATCCACTGCAACCCAGACGGATATGGAGATCACTGCCAATGATTTCTTTGACACCGACTGGACACAAGATGACATGACTGAACACTTCCATCTATTACAAAAGCGAGCAGCCCAGTGGAAAGCATATGGATTTGATTCTTTGGTGCTAGAAATTGCAGACCCATGGGCAAGCAGGAACATGTGGTTCCAACAGTTAACTCATTCTGTAAGAATGGCTAGTAAAATGCGTTGCCCGTGTGTGGTCAGGGTTCCAACGCCCAGCACATGGCCTTCAATTTTAGAAACAATACCTGAGTCATTGATTTCTATGTCAATTTTATGCATTATCATAGTTACAGTATAATCAAGAAGCAGTACATGATTCTTGGTTAGCTGTGTCAGTGCAATTATTTAGACCTCGAAGAGATTGCCGTTGGGTGAGCGAATTACCATATTTGAACTTAATTGATCAACATGAGAATGCTGTAACAGCAGCCCCTGACTCAATGGAGGTGAAAGCTGTGAAGGCAAAGGTTTGTTTTTGTTCAAATGGCACTCATCGTGTAGATGGCATGTTTATGGGAATATCAGATTGTGACAGTTACATGATGCAATTTAATGTGCGTGACCGCGGAGTTATTAATGAAGTATACACAGTAACTTTTCATGTTCCAAATCGTCGACAGAGTAGGACTTTGTCTGTGATCAATCAAACTCTTCCTGGAAATGTGACCATAGGAAATTTTAAGGATATTTGGTGGGTCTGTGGTAATAAAGCATATATATTTTTACCTTATGGATGGACTGGATGCTGTTATATGGCAACGTTGAAACTCCCATATGATGTTTTAATAATTCAGCAGGGTCAAGAACCAGATGAGATTCAGTCTACTACCCCTTCTGGTAGTTTTGCAAATGAGACCATAAGAGGATTTGAATACTTGTCAAACACACAGAGAAGTCACAGATTGACATTGCTGAAACATGATATGGCCCTTGACTATATTTTGGCTAAACAAGGTGGCCTATGTGTGGCTTTAAATCTGACTGGAGATGCTTGTTATACTTTGATTCCTGATAGTTCAGATAACATGACCAGTGTGATAGATGCATTGAAACTTATAAGGGATGCATTTGGTCCATCCGAGGGAGCAGGATGGTCTGCCAATGTTTGGCTACAAGAGAAATTAGGACCAATGGGTGCCTTGCTTGTTCAAATTTTGGTGGCACTTATTCTTTCACTGTGTGTGATGTTTTGTTTTTGCACACTGTTACTGACCTTCGCAAAAGCTATGATACTGAGATGGGTTGGAGTTGTAATGCCAGAAGGTAACTCTAAATGCCGTTATTAGGTAGGAATGATTCTGATAATGAGGAAGTGGTTATAGAGGATGAAGTAATTGATATGTATCCAATTTGAGTATCTAACTTTATTATGGTTTGATCATTTATTCTGATGTTATTTTTGGTCTGTTTGAATTTTTAACTGTCATTTATTTGAGTGATTTATATATGTATGCTTGGTTGATTTTATCCTATTTTATTTCTTTTATATAATATTTTGGTCCCCAGAGTTATCTCTTTATTTTACTTTTTTATTTTACTTTGGGATGAGTTGCTACTACCAGTGGTAACTAGAAAGCAGTGGTGTTGCCTGGAGCAGGGGTGTTCAAACTTTGACTGGGAGTCAAAAAGGATGAAGGGGGGAAAATAAGATAAATAAAAATAAATTAAATTGAAGATGAAAAATGGAAACTGAAGCTTATAAAATTGGAAATTGTATATTTCTCTTATTTGAGGTTGTATTAGGGGTTGATATGATATGGCATCTGTAGATGTATGTCGTACAAAGCAATATGGAGATAAATGGGGGACTATGTGAGAGCAGTCAATGAGCTGTATTTAATCCTGGAGTCAGACTTTGGACATGCCTGATGTATAATTCACATAGTAACAGAAGTTGTTTGGTTATAACGTATTATGTTTGAAGTTTTTGCAAGATACTGGTTGGTGTTTTCTTTCTTCCCAGGATGACATCTGGGAGGTCAACTTGAGGGTGTTGGTTGTCCAGGGACCCCTACATTACAATGGACTCAGAGACTCAAATATGGACAGTGGAAATGGATTGTGGGCCCTGGACAAGGACAATTTATTAGAAAGGTACTCTGATCGAGAGTATCACGGACAGTGATCAGTGATCAGTGATCACGGACAACACACTACAATAGAGGGCAACACTGCTGAGGATTTAGGATTTGGATGATATATTAAATAACATGTTGATAATAGTTGACATTTACAACTTGATATGTTTATGTATTCTTTTATGTATTCTTTACAGTATTAAGGTTTGCTTTGTTTTTGTGATTTATGATATGTCATTGATGTTTGTGATCATTTTTTATACATTGATGGAAAAAAAATAATCAAACTTTTATAAATTAGTGATAATCTTAGTTTTTATAATGTTTGATAATGTAAGTAGTGACAGTTACTAGATTAAATGACCGATTGGCAGATGGTCATAAAATTAGAAGATAAGTGGTAATTGTTAATTGTAATGGAGTTTCCTCATCTTGATTGGCTTGAGGATGAGGTTTTCTCTGGAGTTTAATTTAGAAAGGTCTCCTAGTCTTTTTCCCATCCTTTAGGATGGATGGTTTTTCTGATTGGGAGATAACGGCTGATCTGTGTGTTCCCCTTACAGCTGCACCTAGAGAGTTATAAGTTTGGAGAACAAGACAATTGCATAAATAAGATGAGATACATTTTTCAGTATTTGCTGGAAAGAGGGGCAGCTGGGAGGAGATCTTCAGTGATGCTAAGGTTAGTCAAATTTGACCTGATTAGTATAGGTGATTAGCTTACCCAGTCTAAAATGGTCTAAAATAGTGTGCTATAGGACCTAAATAGGAAATTAGTTAATTAGCTGATCCCGAAATTGAAGATTCTAAAATAGTATGCTAGAATTAGAAATAGGATTGGATAGAGGGGACTTTGTTGAAGCAAGTGAACCAGTGTGATTGGGTTAAACAACAGGAAATAGAAATGTCTTGTTATTTTTTGTTCCGGGACTCTTTATAGTCCCGGAGGGGGAAAATAGCAGGAGGGGGCCTGTTATATGTATAATAAAGCTGAATGTAATGTTAGCTGAGATTTAGTCCACTCGGACCATGAAGATACTTTTTGCCATTGAATGTAGGCCTGAACTTGTTACCCTGATTGTGTATGTGTTTAACTATCTGGTGTTATGTTCCACACAAAAAACACATGCATGACACATATATGTAGATATATGGTTGTTGTAAGTTGCATAGAAGGTGTGAAAGTGAAGCTTAGTTGGAGTGTATGCTTGAGGATTTATAGGTTCTAAATAACTGCACAGGGATCAGATGTTTCTATGCCCATATCAGGGTAGGGTAGTAGAGACACAGAGATTTAAAGACACTTAAATTTGAGGTATGTTCCTTTTTGTTTTGTTGACACTAAATCTGGGATGTTTAGGTTAGAAACCAGGGGATGAGCTTAGCTCATCCTATATGGGAAAAGGAAGTGATGGATAACCAATTTTGGTTAAAGGGTTGGCTTTTCTCCTCATTATACTAATAGAAATTAGCTATACGTTGAATATGGAATGAGGGTGTTATGTAGGCTTTAAAATGTGTGACTTGGGTGTACAGAGTTAGAGTTTTCATCTTTGGCAGAATCTCTCTCAGGACATCCTGCGGTGTCTGATTTTCTGATACTGGCTTGCTTCAAATAAAGTTCTCTTTGTTCAACAAGCTTGTATCAGCTTTTCCTGCAACATCATCACTGCATCACTGCATCATCGCACCATCACTGTTTTTACTGAAGAAGAGAAGGCCTGATAGACTACATCGACACTGCAGGTTTGATCATTTTATATATGTTGGTTATCATCTCACTGTTTGGTTGTGGCTGCAGGTTGTTAACAGTGCTGTGTTTCTGTCTTCTAGAGCAACACAAGTTTTAGTTATTTATGCCAATTCAAGAAGCAGATTTGATTGTGGATTGTGATTTCAATGATTTTTGTGGGATATCAAAAATATTTCATCATCTAAATATGATAAATTATGGACCCCAGCAGTGACAATATGAATATAAAGTCAGAGTTCAGGAATGATGAGTGAAAATGTTCTCTGTCTTATAAAAAAAAGGTCACAGTCTGGTCGTGTCTGCGCTGAAAACAAAGATGTTCATTGCAACTTCTGGACGAACTTTGCGCCTAAAATCTAATGCAACTAACAGATTACCACACAGACAAACAGGCCCAGAGATACAAAAATAAAAGCAGAGATAAATAAAGCGGAGACACTACAATGATTTATGCTTCATGATTGTTACGTAGGCCTCTGATTCAGACGATCAAACATTTTTTTCTCTCTCTGGTCAGATTTGTGTGGGTCAGATATGTGGCAGGTGTCATTGACCCATTTAGCTCCAGATGATAGTTTCAGTCAGACCACAAAGCGGAGGGACAAACTTATCTGGGTTCGTTAAGACCTTAAAACACACCCAAACGCTGGACAGGCTCAAACAGGATCTGCCGCTCGCTGCAAACCAACTCATCCGTCTAAGTACTGAAGACGGCGGTTTGTCTGTGAAACTCACTGGAGTTGAGGAGGATCATGGCCTTCAGACAGACGTACTCCTCCCTCTGAAGCTTCAGCTCACGAAATCGAGAGGTGGCTGCCAGCAGCATGTCGAAAATCTCCATGATGCCCTCCACGCACTGTCCCTCCTCCCTGCAGAGACACAGAGAGACGAGAGAAAAAAGGAAAAGTCAAAGAGAGGGGATGAAAAAAATAGTGATGACAGAGGCACAAGAAATGATTTACATCAATAAAACTCGAGAGGAAAAGACTAAAAGGAGAGGATACAATAAATCTACACAGATGGAAGGAAAGGGTTGAAAAAGACGACTAAACAAAAAAAAGACAATGGTGACAATTTATCAGAAAAAAAAAGGGAAAAAAAGATCAATAAAAGGAGGAGTGAAAGAAAAAGAAATAAATACAGAGATCACAACAGGATAGGAAGACAGAATCAGGACAGCTCAAAGTAATCGGCTGTAATTGATCCGTTACATCCGGATATACGTTGAAGAAAAAACAGTGAAATTGTGACGATACTCTGCAAAATGAGCTCTTTTTTGGCACCAGGATACAGATGTGGGTGTTAATTCAGAGGATCCAGGTTAGTTTGCATTTTAAGCAGCACCCTGCCCTCCAGCTTCTTGGTAGGCAGGTGTGTCATCGTACGCTCGATCTTCGATAACGCTGCAGCTTATTAGTTGTCACTTAGCGCAAACCAAAACCAACTCACAAAGCGAACCCGAGTGCTTCGCTAATGGTGTCATTTTGATCGTAACAGCACAATCGAGAGATGCAGCAGAGTAAACTCGGAGGACAGCAGATTCGGCTTCGGGCGTTATGATGCTAATTTATGCGGTGAACTGTTGACTGGGGATGAACCATCCTTTCTCAGATTCCTCACATCTGTTCCCAAAACAATATGCAAAGTGTTGATTGCCTACAAAAAACATCAACTGCGGCCCCGTTATCTCCAAAACATTGCACCTCCGACTTGAGAAATTGATTTTTAGGACACCAACAGCAAACTGGATAATTCACACTGGAGGGCATAAAGGGACGATTAGAGAAAAAAAGAAAATGAGAAAATGACTCTTTGTGGCTTCATTCGAGATTCTTGTCGAGTAAGTGGGTGGGTTTTGCATCCAGGATGTTTTCCCGAGCTGTCCAAGGAGAAAAGGCTAACAGGGAACACTCCACAGAGAAAAATAAGGCTGTTATGAAAACACACCAAGGTTAAACTAAGCCTATAGTGATAGTTTCCGTGGCAGTGGGGGAAGAAAGGTCAAACACTGAACTCAACCCACCAGTCGAGGGAGAAAGACGCCAGCCTTTTCTGTCGTCTTCATGTATTTTCTCTAATTATCAAACTTTTTCTTCGCCCCCAAAACCAACACTGGAAGTATCGTCTAATAAGAAATATCCAAAGCTTGATATATCATCTTCCTCTGAGCCATTGTTGGTTGAAAAACTACATAAAAATACACATCAATGAACAACTGTTGCTCCCGGTGACATGTTCCTTCATCACCAAAGCACCGTGCACCAAGTGCAGATTAATCCCCCAAAAAAAATGCACCTTCTCCTTCTGTCTGAGTAAGGTCTCCTGAAAACAAAATATATTTGTGCCCCATATTTAAAGATTTATATCCTCAGGAGGAGGCTATGGTGTTTGAGTTGAGAAAGTCATTAAGTATTTACAGATTCTTGGTGTTGGTCCTTTCTTGGAATTTGTTTAGTGTAAGAAAACTATAGAATAAAACCAACTTTAAGGCACGGCACCTTCACAGCATTTAAAACTACAAAAATTCAAGGCTAAAACAGTCAATGGAATAGACACAATCAGTGTGTTATCTCTCAGGGACAAAGTTGATTTTCTACAAATCTTTTGCGTCTAACTTAAACTTTGGTTGTTCCTGAAATGGAGGACTTTTTTTTAAAAAAAAACTTTCATTTAACTTCCTCTATGGGAGTATAAAACGTTGCACCTGAGAGGAATGATTTTCAGAGGTGTTGATAGCGGTTTCTTTATTAAACTGTGTGAACTTATACCCTTTGTCACTCAAGCTAGCTGTTCGCACCGTACAGGTAAAACATAAAGAGCCTCAGAGAGCTTTTGTTACAAACTACTGATGACATGACAGCAACAGAAGTTCACTTTTCTGTGGTTAAGATGTCAACAAGCCTCCAAAGCTGCCTCTCTGGTAAAGAAACACATATGAACTTCACTGTGCCACTTTACTGTATGACTGGGCCTTTATCCTGTAAGATTTGGATGATTGCAACAAGAGGAAAGCTTCAAGTCGATTCAAAGAGTGCATCCTCTGGGGAGCACGGATAAAAATTTATTGACAATCTGTTCATTAGATTTTCATGTATGCTTTGTTTGCAATTGGAAATTTGGCCTCATAGACCATCAGTGAACCATGATTCATAGTAGTCAAAATGCTTGTTAGAAATTGCAAAAAAAGTTGAATTATATTCTAAAAAAATAGTTAAAAGTAAGTTAAAAGTATATCAATATATGCTTCGACCTCAAAGAAGATGCAACCATAAAAAAAGTTGATTGCATGTCATCTGCTTATTACTGATGTGTTCATGAATGCGGCTGCACACTTTTCTGCAAGCTGAATTAACAGTGATTACAGTCAATCTGAACTCGGCTTCTTGTCATCAGTCGAACTGCACTTTGACTTGCAAAAAGAACACATGCTGCTTTAATGCTTCATTAACTACTGCTAACAAAGCTACAGCAACAACTTCTCAGAGTTAAAACAAAGTCAACTGGACTTGCTTGAGGTTCTCGAAGACCTTTCACCTCCCATCCAAGAGGCTTCTTTAGATTTAGCAGACTGGTGGGGAGTCATACAGGAATAAGTTTACTCCAGTTCATCAGGAAATACAAGCAGCTGGTGAAGTGGCAGCCTAATTAAGACCTGTTTACCATGAACACAAAATGTGGACTGAAGTGCCACAAGCAGCCAAGCGTTCGTTGTCTGGACAGAGTTGAAGGTCAGCACAGGAGGGAACAGTGATAAAACATTTTTTTTGGCAAGAAAATGAGCCGGCAGTCCACAAGAATCAGAGATATATCGACAGCGAATGTAACTCGTATCTTTTCTTTTCAAGGTCTGACTGAACCCCCTGTTAATTGTGTGATGTGAGCTCGTCATCAGAGTGTAACAATGTGGGAAGATCACACGCTGACCACCATCGCTACTGTGGTAAACATACGGCAGCTGCACACAAGACACATTCAGAAAGAGACGCTCACCTCTGCTGAGAATCAAACACAAGGAAATCTCAAATAGAGGCTTTCTTCCTTTGAGACTGACTATTATTAGAGACAGAAGTTTATTTTTGATGTGCAACACTGTCATGTCCTACTGCAGTTGTGGAGGAAAGTAAAAGCAATGAAATAATGTTAAATTACTCCATTACAGGTAAAACGTGCAAGTTTATTAAAGTGCATTATATGCTATATAAAATTTAAATTTGGAAAAGGACTACAGCTGTCAAAAAGTAGTTGTAGTAGAGTAAAAAGTCAAATATTTCTCTTTGAAAAGCAGTGAAATAGAAATAAAGTAGCTAAAATGGAAAAACCTAAGAAATACCTCAAAACTACACTTTAAGCACAGTCGGTAAAAGTAGAGATTTTCCACCACTCTCCTACTTATTCTGTTTCTTTAGTTGAAAATCCAACACTTCTTGCAAACTTTTCACAATAAAAGCCTTTTCAAGAAAGCAAAGAGATAGTTAAATAAATGTCAGACTTACTGAAACACACACACAAACAAAGAGGAGGAATATGAGGAAACACTTTCTCCAAGCAAAAGCTAACACTCCTCGGAGTAGGAGAGCCTCTCTCACAAAAACATTGCTCAGTGACATCAGACCTGCACACCATCATTTGTTATATAGCTCTAAAGGCTGTTATGTTAGATGTTCATGGGCCAATGTTGTCTTTAGGTCAAATTTGGCCTCTTAAGATGAGCTCTAGAAGACCTCACAAAAGAGCCACACACAAGGTCAGCAAAATCCTTACAAAGACATAAAAAGATGTTCATCAGATTTCTGCACACAAGGGATAAACAGTGTTTTTCTGCTTTTATATATTTGTGCACCGTACTGCTGAAGACAGATGACACAAAGCTTCCCGTGGCCTGCTCACCTGTTGAGCTTAAAGTCTGGAGAGAAGATGAGTTTTCCGGGATGATCCACCGACCTCCACATCAGGCCCAGCATCAGGATCTCCAGCCAGCAGCACTTCAGCAGGTGGATCTGGTCGGCTAGACTCAGATCTACAAAACCTAATGACGTAGCACACAGAGAAAAAACCTAGACCATCAGCTTATCTTTAGAGCAAGAGTTACATCCCATAATCTGCCTTGGTGATAAAGGGAAAATTTATCTTTGGCCTTTACAGACTAAACCAATGACCAGTGAATACAGGGGATTTAAATATCAACCTTACAGCACTGCTGAGACACCATCGTCTTTCCTTCTAGTTTGTCTTTTCAGTTGATTCATTTCTCATAGACTTTCACTTTGGACAAGAAGAACTGTGAAGGAAATGTTGGTGTGACCTTTTACAGCCTCTGTACGTGAACACAGCTATAAAAGAGCCAAAGCAGATAAATCGATAATTTGGGAGTTTTACTGACCACATGATAGACAAGACTAAATTTACATGAAACAGGTAGACAGACAAATATTCATTTCTCTCTATTCACTTAGTGTTGGTCTGTATTTAAAGCTTCAGAGCACTTTACCACATTTCAACAGGTTTCAGTGATTCAGTGTGATTAAAGGTGCTGCAGCTACACAGGTGAAGCTGAAGAGTCACATGACACTGTCACATGACACACACCTCACACTCAACCTCTCCCCTCTTCTGGATCTACCTGTGTAATTGAAGCTTACCTTTCACAACAACTTTTGGCATCACAGTTTTCAGCACAAAACACAATGTAAAGAGGAAAAAAACATGCAAAAAAAAAGTAGTATGTAGTGTGGAGATCAGGTCTGAACAAACGTTAAAAAAATACTGCTTCTGTTGTATTTATCTGTACTTTATTACTGAACTATTGTACTTGGAATACTACACATTTAGGATTAATTGATTTTACCAGTAAAGATGCAAGATATTTCCAAAAAGATCAATCGATCAAATGTGTAAAAATCACCTTTAAAATTGCTCTAATTTCCATGCATTTCATTTTAGCAGTAAGAAAGAGCCCATTAAAGCACCAACAGTGGTGATAAGAATGCTATTTGCATTCAGAGAAGAGATGTAAAGTGCATGAACTGTTAGCAGGAGAAACATTTAGTCACGCTCTTCCAAAGGTACTTTCTGGTAAGTTATCGCTCCTTCAGAGGTCTTTATTAAGACGTTTGCACACTTTCCTGACAAAACCCAGCTAATTCTTGGATTTACTGTTCGCTAGATTTTGTATTGATGGAAGATGTATTTTTTCTCTTTTGATGGCGCTGTACTGTCCACATGAAGATCAAATTCATATCAGACCTCTCTTCTGATTCTCTTGAAAAGTATTAGTTTAAAATGCACCCAGTTAATTTAATAAAGTCTGAAATGCCCCGATCTCAAAAAGCACCCGTATATTAGCTAACTGTAGAACAATGACATCTTTGAACAGCAGGTCTGTATTTTGCATGACGGGGCCTCGCTCACCTGTCTGTGCTTTCTCTGGTCTTTTTTTATAAAACACACAAAGCACACTCATTTTCACTTCTGTCAGAGCACAGAAAATATATATATATATACACCAGAGAAAATGGTCTTTAAGAAATCTGGGAAAATGGTCTTTATTCAAAAAAAAAAAAAAAAAAAAAAAAAAACTGGGAGTCTTTGTAAACCCTTCACATTATCACCTCTCCTGGAAAGTTACCTGCTGGGCTGAACACTGGCTGAGAGAGGGGAGGAGAGAAAAGAAGATGAGGAAATAAGAGGTAGGGAAAGAAAGAAAAAGAGATGAAGAGCTTTATAAAGGGAGATGAAGAGAGGGATAGAGAAACAGGATCAGTCAGTCGAGAAAGAAGGAAATTAACCAATCGCAGCCTCTAAATATAGATGTAAAAGATTAGTGATCATACTCTACAACGAGGAACCTGCTCACCGACCGAGAATCATCAGGAGCGATCACATGACCTGAATGTTTACCCTGACATTAACCTTGAAATACCTGTGTGGCCTTTACTCAGCAAGGCCACACAGGTAAAGTGGACTATAAGAGGTTCCTTAATTAAGTCTACAGAGAATAAATTAAGACCATGACCAAAATAATGCATCCACAAGGCAGCATATGCATTTAATATCAAGAGAGAGCAGCAAAGGTTTTAAACAAAGATGGAGATTCATTTGGAAGTTGCATCACATTTCTGCATGTTCTCATCACATGGTGATTTGAGTGAGGAGAAAGAAGGACCACCTGTTCTGTCAAGTTGAAGAAAGTAAAAAAAAAATAAAATCATCATGAGTGCATCTGTTGAAACCTGAAAAAAAATTAAAAATGAAGGATTTATATCAGGCTGTCTCTTTTGTGGTTGCATCATATTTTATGTGGATGTATGCAGCTGATTTTAGCATATCCTGTATACGTCTATATTGTTTTATATCACATGCTGTTTGTATTTCATTAGGAAACTTCATCTTCACTTTAAATGTTTTAGGACAAAAGCTTTTCAACATCCAGCTCAGCCAGAGAGACGTGCATCAACGATTTCACAGCTCTCAGGTCAGACATTTTGGAAAAGGCTCCGCTCTTCATCTCAAAACTGGACTCTTACCAGGGATCTTTTTGGCCCAGCTGATCATGAGGACCAGTTCCTTGTCAGCCAGGTTGGTGAGGGACATCATCATGCTGGCCTCGGTGAAGGGCTTCTTCAGGTCCTCCATGAGGTAGATCTCCGGGGGCTCCGCCTCCATGATCCGGGAGATGAACTCCTCTGGGCTCATGGCTGAGTGGTGCACGTGGTTCGCCTGAGGGAGGGGGGTGAGAGGCCTCTCCAGGTGGAGGTGCCGCTGGGTCCGAGATCCCAGCCCCACCCTGACCAAACCCCTGCCCGTGGGATCCCGAGACTGTAGTCCACCACGGCGGTGTCGGGCTCCTCGATAGTTGCAGCGCTCACGACGTACACCTGGAGGACGAAGATAACAAGAGAGAAGACTGTTACCTGGACTATGATGGACCTTTATACATCTTTGTTTCAAGTGAAAATAAACCAAAGGTCTGGCTACTTGCAGCTTTAAACAAGAATCGAGATCCACCATCTCTCAGCTTTTTATAAATTTAGATGAATCGGAGGCACCCTGACTAGCAGCAGCAGGGTCTCTAAACTCTCAAATAGTCCTCATCGCTTTGTTTAATACTCTCTTTCTCAGTGTGGGAGAGCCTGGTTCTCAGCACTGCTGCAGTGCAACCAGACAAGGTTACTGAGCAATCACCAGATATGATCATGTCATAAGATTTTAACCGTAGAAAGACACGTGTATAAATGACGCCCATCATGTGTCACATTACTTTCCCAAACTAAACTGAAATCTCAAGACCAGAGCTTCGTTCTTACAGAGAGTGGGATCAAAGTTTCTTGGAAATCCCTGCAGACAAAATCACTGCTTTCAAGAGCAAAGCTCTGCTATCTGGAATCAGCTAGACAAATCTACGAGGAACAAGGAAACTGGCAGATTGTCAAACTGCAAACTGACATCAGCACGCTCAGCTGGATGAGAATGTGTGTGACTTTTATTTGAAATATTTTGAATAGTTTTATTGTTTGTGTGCTGAGTTGTTTTTTAATAAACAGTATGAACCCAGGACTCAGGACCGAAGTGTTCAGAAGTTATACTCCTCTTATAATCTCTTCCATCCCCGAGCGGATATCGTCCAGCTGCTCACATTAAGTTTACGTTCACGTTAAGCACTTGAGAGGAGCAACTTGCTGCGCAGTTCTGTGGTGGAAATCTCTGAAACTGGTTGACCCTCAACCATTAAAAGAGTGGTTCGACATTTCGGCAAATGCATATTTTCACTCTCTTGCTGAGAGTTAGACTAGAAGTTTGAAAGCTCTCATAGAGTATGTGGACTTTAAGGATGGCTGGCTAAGCTGAACATAAAGACTGGAGGTAGATTTTCAGTTTTTGAACCGAAACTAAATTTAATATGTTTAGTTAAAGAGAGATGCTGGTAGGTGGACTTTGTCACACTCTTTACCTATTATCTTTCAACGCTTCCACTCTTCTTTGGCTCCAAGATGACAAAAATGTCAATCACCCCAACTATTCTAATTATAATGAGAGTACTTACCGCACTTCATCATGCCCACTTCATAGCATTTACATGGCAGGCGGCAGGCCTGGCAGCTTTTACGTCGATTCTTGTCGATAGTGCACTGATTTGTGGCGGGGCAGATGTAATCGTTGTGTCCTAAAACAGAAGGGGAAAGACATGCTGTGGATTATTTTGATGGATTAGGAGAAGGTAGAAGTGGTAAGTAATCATGCACAGACGGACACCTTGGATACTCCTCTTGAAGAAAGCCTTGCAGCCCTCACAGGACCAAACACCGTAGTGATACCCCGACGCGTAGTCGTGGCACGTGGCACACAGCGCAGAAGTGCATGTCCACTTTCCCGACCGCGGATGAACACAAGGAGGAGTTCACGCCTTCCAGTCCGGACTCTGATCTCTTCCCCGGCGGCTTGTTACAGCTGATGATGGAGCTGCAGGAAGAAACACAAATGCTGTGAACAAGGACAACTTGACATTTGGAGTTTTAGCCCGTCATTCATCTGTCGTTACTCGTCCAATAAGTGCTCTTTTGCTGAAAATGTCTCCGCAACCACCATTCAAGAAAATGAAAAATTGCATCACTGAAATATAACTGCTATATAAATTTACAGCATCAATAAGCAGTGCCGTGATGACCATCAGCTGGTGGCATGGAGAATGATCCAAATCCTAATTTGTTTTTTCCTAAATTTGTTTTTCTCTGTGTAAAATATCTGACATTTGTTCCCATTTTTAACAAGGTTTGTGAGCCAGTCTAAATGGAAAGTTACTTAATTAATATCATCTTTAAATGAGCTTTTCTTTTCTTCTCTCTTTATTTTTATTGATAGATGCAAAAAATCTTTATAGAAATAAACAACCAAAAAACTTGATAAACATTATTCATTTTTTGCTTTTTTTTTTATTTAATTATTAGTATTATGATGCCTTTTTCCTTTACTTTTCAAGGGACCACTGAAGCCTTTTCACCAACCTTAGTTTGATTCATCCCAGCTGAGAATTGCTCCCCACTTCTATTTTGCATTAGTGTGTTAAAATAGTATCTACCAGTAACAAACTAAAAAGTCTAGTCTGCATGCTTACATTTATAATGAGGAGTTATAAATGTAGTTCTCACCCTGCTGCAGTGATGTAGGAGTGTACTCGAGGTCAGTTGGTCATTATACTGTGGTTTTAGGTGTAACTTAAGACTTTTTGACCATATAAGATCGATGAAATATTGCTTTTCATTTTGGTTCCACTTATACTGAACTTTTCCTCTCTTGTGTCAACACCACATGATTAGTATACATGTCTGCTCCTGTCCACTCTGTTGGAGCTGATCTGAAGGTCTGATGTGATAATTTAACACACAATTAAAAAAGAAAATGCTCCTGTCTGAGGCAGTGAACTATCAACACAGTGCAAAAGTACGTATCAGCTGAATTCCTCGAAGAGTGCCACGCCACATACTGAGACTGGATTGCACAGTTGTAAGTTCTCCAATCCGAATATGAAGCCACCTTTATTTTGCTGTGAAACATGTTATATGACAGCTGTGGGACGAAGCTTCTACAAGGTCAGTTAAAGACAGAAAAATTATGTCAGAAGCTTTTCTAAACAGTCTCCTCCACAGCTCAGAAATTAAAAACTAACCTTTTTTTAAAAAGGTGTTACTGACTATTTCCATCCATGGGTCAGTGTGAGGAAACCCACCTGCTGCCACTGATGCTGTGAGTTTTAGGCTCCAGCCAGGGTGCATGTGGGTTGGGTTCATTGTAGACGAGAGGCTGAGGGCAGCGCAGAGTCAGTGAGGGCATGTTGGGGTGGCCGTGGGTGGGCCAGAAGGCCGACGGGCAAAGAGACGATGGGCTGTCGGTGATGGGCGGCCTGGCGTAGCTCAGCACAGACGGACTGTAGAAGGTCAGAGGTCCGTGGCCGTGGTTGAACTCGTGGCTACTGTCCGTGTACGGGGAGGGGATGCAGACGGTGTGGCTGTCCATGCCCAGAGTGGGGCTGTACACGGCGGAGCTCGGCCTCTCTGAGCCTTTGCTGGAGTCGACCTCCTGGAGCTGCAGCAGCGGTAACGTGTCAGCATCCAGCCCGGGGGAGGAGGCCATGTCACGGGGAGTCTACTGTGGATGCTGAAGGTGGTGATGAATATGTTGATGCAGCTGGTTCCTCTATTGCATATTCTGGTGTATTTCTGTGGCAGAGGGGAGAGAAATACTGTCAGAGTTGGAATATTTAATCTGAATTAAAAAAAAATAAAAAAGGCTAAATCACAAACAGTCGACTCAGCAGATCCCATTATGCACTGATTTGGTGAAATGTCACCTTGCAAACACACTAAAGCAGATGGTGAACACGGCAAACATACCAGGCAAACATTAACATGTCAGCATGCTGATGCTGGCATGTACAAAACATGTGTTAGTGTCGAAAAAAGTGGAAATGAGTTTCTACATATCATATCAACATACTCTATCACTCTCATATATTGCAATATTTTTTTTTTTTTTGCATGCACCGCACATTGCAGCCACTCAATGAAATGTACTTTATTGTTGGATAACTTCAATATTTGCCCTATTTGCCCATTTCACACTCAGTTTGGAGATATCTAAATGACACATCAAAAGTGATGCTTTAGTGGTTTATAAAGAAAATATATTGTAAAAAATCTGAGCAGTGTAAACCTTTGATAAAACATTTAATGATTTATTTATTTGATGATTTATTTTATGAAGTTAATGATTTTTGACCACAGGAAATCTTTTCAGACTCTGTTTGGAAAGATCATTTTTTTTTTATGGTTTTGCCTTAATTTTGTCTAGACTGCTTTGGGTCATCTACCAATATTAAGCTGTTGTGACTCAGCTCAGCTCGTTGGGAGTTACCAGGGATCGTCCTACTACCAGCTGTTTTGCTTTTATTCAAGGACACAAGAATCCACATGAAAACACGAGATAATGGGACATTTTCTTTTCTGAGTGAATCACAGTCAGAGGGCAAAGTGAGATCCTGCTGCTGCACGTGTGGACAAGAAGAAGCCAAAGAAACAGATTTAAAGCACCGTTCGCTGCTTTTTGATCAAATCACAAGACGGCTACAACTCACATACAATATTCATTCACACTGTTAGCAAGCACTGAGTGTGTGTAATTCCAATAACAGGGCTGTGAATTGAATGTCTTTCAATTCATATTGATGTTTGGAAAATGAGCAACCCTTCATCTGCTAATTGTTTCAATACACTAATGGATCAGAGCAGACAGTCATCTCAACTTTCATGCATTTTCATCTCCTTTCCTTTCATAGTACCCACAACTACTCATTTAAAATCACAGCAAGAGGCATCGACAATTATACTAATTTACAGAGTAGCTCTTATATCAAACACCAGAACATTTTAACCTTATGTGCCGAGTGAACAGGCAAAGTCCAAAAATCGTCAAATGTTCCCACATTGTGTGTTTTATTGAGCACACACGTTTCCTCCGTCGCAAATTGAGTTTAATAAGCCAACAACTGTCTCTGTCAACAGTGTACATTAACCAAACCAAGCACGTGTGTTCCTGAAAAAGAATATCAAATCGATTGACCAAAGAAGAAACAAACTGTGTCAGTGGAGCCGACGGCCGGTTAATCAACAGCACAGCCATCAAAAACACCACAAAGCACGAGTAGAAACATACAGCTGGGAGCTTTTGGAGTTTTAATTGTCTTTTGGGATATTTATGCTTTCATCTGATGCTCCATGAAGAGTGATAAAGTGGGTGAACTGACTCTGTAACGTCACTTACAGACCAATATTTATTCAAAGTTTACTGAAATGACCAGGAGAGGTTGTGGCAGCAAACCCTTTAAAATAGGACAACTGAAGAAAGTAAGGTCTTTTCTTTTTGGAGAGATACAAAGTGTAATCTCTTCTTCCAGGAGTGTCTCACTTTGAAGAGTTAATCTTACCATAAGACTAGCAGAAAAAGCTGAACATGAGGAAACAGAGACTTTTTAAAAAGTACATTTAATTACTTCCTCACTTCTAAAAATCGAGGTTGCAAACAACTTCTGACAACACATTTCTTTGTGAGATTCTGTACAGTGTAGAACTGGGCTTAGAGGTAATAAACAGAGTTTGAAACCTCAGATCTTGCTGTTTTAAAGCGTTTGATCCCTGTGAGGTGACTGCCGAGTGGACAGGAGACAAAATCGTGCCAAATCGTAGTGAGGTCAGTCGCATCAACAGTCAATACGAGTCTCGCGTGTGTCAGGTCAAAGTGGCCTCCGGTGAAACAATGCACCCTTACCTGCTCTCTGGAAACGAAGGGAATGCGCACAGTCACACCGTGTCCTAACCGATGGAGCCAGATCACAAATCGTGAAACATCAACAGGCCAAAGTGTTCTGTCCCATTTTAGATCCCTCCTCTAAATACATCACAGAAACAAACTCTTACCTTTTATTACGTTTTGATGGACACGAGACTCCTGTCCTCTGCAGTGTGCCTCAAATCTTCATTAGCCAGTCGCATAGTTACATAACCAATAACAAGGAACTGCAGATAAACATACAGAGATACTGTATATTTGCTATTAACAGCACACGATTCGTCAGTTGCCCATCATGTGTTGATATTAAACATCACAGCTTGTACTGTAAACTCAAGAATCATGGACCTTGTCCCAGTTTCGATTTTGAGGGTAACGTCCTGGTGACTTAGACAGTTTTGAAAGGGGGCAACTGAACGCACCATCAATTTTAGTGTCTGTGAGGTTTATTTTGGGGAGAATGGAGCAGTTCGTTGTTCCTACAAAGAGTTCAGCTCCTGAATGCAGCTAATATTAGATCAGAGAGTGAAAAACGTTCACCGTCAGGACATACTTTACTTCATAAGACTCATTCATACGTAATCCTAAAGAACCTCCTGAGCTATCTAAGCAGACATGTTGGACCACTGAGGGGCAAAAAACTTAAACTTTGCACATCAGAAAGTCTGTTTAAAAAGTGTTAATGAGAAATACTGCATATGTGAATTATATATGTCAATTGGGACTTAAGACTACAAGTTTGGACATCATAGAAATCCGAGTTTGAAGCTACATTAGTCATTATTAGCATAACACACCATTATCTATCTCCTACGGTGGTCAGCTTGCATTGTGGGTAATGTAGGCGCCAGGTTTGGATTTGTCAATGCTTAACAGTGTTGTGGCTCCAAAACACCCTCATAAAAAAAAAAAAAAAAAAAAAAAATCAACAACACACTGAAGCTAAAAACTTCGCAGCAGCTGTGGTTGATTCTTTTCTACAGAGTGGATGTATGTCAGGAAATAAAACTGAGAACGAACATAAGATGCACAGTAATAGAAACAATTATATTAAAACCAATTTCCATTTCTGGCTGACATTTCATACCTGAATATCTCCTCAGACTTGCCAGAAAGACTCGCAGTCTAGACTTACTCAATTAATCACAGTTTGTGATTAATGTGTTGCCTGGAAAAAAAAATCCTGGAGATAAGTTAAACATTTCACCAACCACAACCCAAAAAAAAAAAAAAAAAAAATCTGCACGACGGATCAAAAGACAACAAAGAGATGAAATGACTCACTTACTTCTTCTGTGCCGTGTGGCTCAGTGGTTAGGCTTTCACCAGTCGATGGTGTAAAAAGCTGTTTGGTCTGGGCTGAAGTTTGAGCTTTGGACAGGCTGGTGTTCATGGCAGCCAGCCACAGTAAACCACCAGGCAGGCGACAGAGGGTCAAAGGACACTATCTTAATGCAACTCTTTTATTCACTCCCAAGTCACCACTGATCTGGTTATTTAACAAACAGGCCTACAGGGATGACGCTTTCTTATTGACTTTTTCATTTCCAACAAATAAAACAACAATGACAACAAAACCCCTCAACTTTTGTACAATTACTACACTCCTAAAAGACTTATTTTAATAAATGGATGATTCAAACATGGGGACAATCTTCTAGATGGGGATGGTGTTAAAATAGCAACGGTTCAAACAATTCAAAAAAAGTCAAATGTGCATCTTTGAAAGTGTCTCGAATATATAAAAACAGGTTTGTTCATTGCAACAATGCAAAACTGTAAAATTATTAAAACTGAGTTCCTACACAATGGAGTCGGATGTGACAGATATTTAAGATTATATTTAGCTTTTATTTGTGATATTAACTTGGCAGACAATACATAAGTAATTCAGATTAAATTAATATGCAAATGACAGAGACAGAGATAATAGAACAGAGATATTTTCAGTACTACCACATCTGTGTTAGTTCTTTCTGGAATTGGTTCTCCAACCCCTGGAGATAAATTATAAATTTAACTTATTTTTTTCTTTGACCTTCAACTAAAAATGCCTTTCCACGAATGTCCTCAGAGTCCCAGATCTCATTGAAATATTGTTGTAAGTGCCTCTGAATTCATTAACAGTCGTTAAATTAAAGTTAAAGTGTCTCTAACGAACTCGCTGAGTCTCTGAATACTCACTGACTGTTTGTATTTACAGCAGGCGCAGGAAAAAATTAACTAAGTTAATCTTAATCTCTCTTTTAGATGAGTACAGTCTGTTTTGCTGCTCCATTACTGACTGATATAAAACAGTTCAGTCGGCACAAAGTGAAGCGTTATAACGAATAAAAACAGAAGATGTGGGAGGATCAGTGGCCCAACTTTCAGATACATAACTAATTAAATACTAACTGAGTCATTTTCTGCCGTTATCACGTCTTTGGAATAAACCCAACTGAATCAAGGTTAACTAAACCAGCTGGGTCTTCAATGTTATTCAGCAGCAACACACAGCATGACAGGTCAAAGGTCTCTGTGCCACTTACAAACACTGAATTTCCCACTGAGGGAGGACAACCTGCAAAAAGTACTCCAGAAAATCATCTTATCTTATACTAAGACTTAAAATTCATAATAAAAATAAAGATTTAAATCCTTCACAAAGACCTGAAGATATATGGTCACTTATGATGGTGAAGATTTAAGTCAATAAATTTAGGTAAGTTCTCTCTCAATTAACATTTATATCTTCAAGTATATATATTCAAATGATGCCAAAATTGCCAGAAATATTCTCTGGATATCAGATAAAAGGTGTTTAGATCAGTCAAACGATGAATCCACAGTATTATTCAGTATCTTGCTGTAATTTGTACCGTGCTCGACTTTTTCATCTTATTTCCAAAAAACTTCACCACAATATTTGATAATTGACTCAAAACCAGCAGAATGATGATTTTGTTTTTAATAACCTACATTTTGACTGTTATAAGAGTTTTAATTAAAATAACCCCCCCCCCAAATTTATTTAATTTTTTTATATTTAGCTATAGGCTATTATGTTTATATTATTTGTGCAACAGTCTCTGTTTACAGCATCTTCATTTCATATCATTGGAAGTTGAAGATCTTTAAGTTTTGGTTTGTTGTTTGGACAAAACGCTTCAGCCTGGCCTTTTTGTGATTTTCTGACATTTTATTGACTAAAGAGTAGATCAATACATAAATGAAAAGAACTGTTAACGTGTTCTGGTTTTAAAAAGTCGTTTAATTGACACCATATTTTATTTAATGATCCATTATGTTCTACAGCTTTGACCTTTGGCCTTCCTGGTTGCTTATAAATTTGGTAATGTAGATGAATGATTCTTTTTCTACTCGTGCATGTGTTTAAATGTTTCTACAGAGCGTAACCAGACCTCTGAACAATTCATGTAAATGCTGGATGGGTGTTATTTAGCTATTTACACTCAGATATAGAACATCTAGTCCAAATATGTTGTAATAAACTGGCACTCCTTCCTGATTAATGAATGGACAAAGACGAAAAAAGCCCTGCAGAGTCTAGGCAAAGAGAGAAAGTCCATCCAAGACCTTAATCACACCAGACATCCTCTTTATTTCATAATAATGGGATCTTTTAGGAAGATAAAGTTCAGTTTCTGACCACAAAACGCAGCTCAGATCTGCCACCTTTGAAGGACAGAAGAGAAGGTCAGAGTTCGTCTCTCTTTACCAACAGATATATCTTTGTTGGAGCTGCACAACAACATCCATCTACGAAAAGGCCACCCATTTAACAAAACATGTTTCGGCAGCAGGAAATATCACAAAGTGTGTCGCATCAACCAAAAAAAAAGAATGAAAGTACGATATGTTTCTGCAGAGGTTTGCAGGCCAGTATTTCAAAACCTTGTTTATTTCTCGTGTATGAAGGAGCGTGGAGCCCTCAGAACAAGGCTCCCAGCCAGCAGCACATACCGAAACACAAAGACCCCCAGCAAATCCATTAGACGGCCTCTATTCGCCCATTCTCTCAGCCTCACAAAGCCGACAAGGATCTGCTGGAGGAGAAGAGCTGTGTGGAATTGAAGAGGTGGACAGATTACATGGGAGCGCGAGGAGCCGGACCGAGCCGCCGCCGTCGACAGGCCGATTACGACGTTGATTTTTGGAGCCATTTAACTGTCACTGCTGCACCATCTAAAAAAATACACCACTTCCTTTAGAAAGTCATTCAATCTTACTTTGAGCATTTTATAGAGCACCTCACTTCTCTTCAAACAGTGATTAAATAAAGTCAAGATTTAATGATTATAGTGCAAGATGCAACTGAAATTATTATCAGTTCATTAATGTCACTTTTAAGCAGAGATGCTTTACATTACCTTATTGCAGCTTCTTGAATTTGAGTTTTTTTTTTTTCTTTTTTTTTGTCCTGCATGAATATTCTTGTGAGATTAAACAAGAAAAATTAGACTGAGTCACTTTGGGTACTGGGAAATTATAATTTCTGACACTTTAGAGACAAAATGTTTGATCAAAATATTAAGAAAATAATCTGCCAATAATTTACTAATGGGAAAAAAAGAGGTCAGTGCAGGCTAAAGTAAAAAATAACACATCAAGTGGCTCAGCTTTGTTATTTATCGTATATCAGGACAGCTCAGAGTTTTTGGATCAGCAATAAAAAGAAAAGCTGTGATCAATTATTATGTCACTTTTCTTAGTTTCTCTATGGTCACTTTGAACCACGATGAGTTTAATTTCGCTGCAGTCAAATCCACGTTTAGAACAGTTGACTGGATTGATATCTTGTTATCATCTGAATGGACTCCTGCCCACCAGGTGAGAAACACAAAATGTTCCAAGCAAACATCGACTGGCACGATCGGCTGACACTAGCTTATCACGTCAGGTTGATATCGCTCTATGTACCAGTAATTAAGTGACATGGAATCACAGAACAGAAATAAAGACATAGATAAATTATGGGCTTTATAAAAACTAATTTTGGGATAAAAAATTGGGATAAATGTTTTTACTACAAAGCAAATACAGCGAAACATAAGGAGATAAAGAGAACTCGTCCACAGCGTTGAACCACAGTGACAACAGGTCTGTTTTGCATCAATTCAGACATCAGCCAAGTTCTGCTTTTTACAAATGTTCAACCTGCCAAAGTGCCACTGAGCAAATCACCTCTGATCTGAGTGAATGTGATGGATGCTCTCGACAGGGTTTGATAAAGAATGTGCAGCTTCATCTATCCATGAGAATCAAATATAAACTATGACTGTATCGACATACAGTATTATCCTTTATCTATACTGCTTATCCCAGCTGGCGTACAGATTATTTTTGGAGTCACCGATTAACCTGCATCAACAGATATATGAATCAATGTGCCTGAATTAAACATTTTTAGGCTCAAATTCAAGCTAGAAGTCACATTTGGCTCAAATGATGTGCAGCTGCTGAAGGCACAAACACATCGACGTTAGGAGTAAAAAACAAACGTCCCTTTTTTGAGAATATGGTCGAGGGGACAATCCCTAAAGTCACATGATGAGAGGAAGGAAGGTGACTAGAGGCTAAACTTGGTTAGAAAGTGAATTCATCCATTAGATCTGGTTACGACAGCCCAGCTGGAAGTGCAGATTTGAGTCCAACTCACTGTGTTTTTTTTTTACTATTATGAAACAGTTATTTTCATATCGAACCATGTCTGACCTCATCAATCACTGCACATGCACACACACTTTCTACACAGCTATGGTGGCCTTATATACCTGATAAAATAAATAAATAAACAAGCACCCTTAACATAACAAATAAAAAACACATCCTAAATCATGAAAGAAAAATAAAGAGACCCCCCCCCGACCCCCAAGGCCCCTCCAACAATCAACAGCTGACTGTCACACTATCAGCAGCACAGCAGTGTTTTAATCATTGATTTTTAATAGAAATATATTCAATTTAACATGTTTAGTCCAATTATACACATGAAAGGTACATTTAAATATCAGAGAAAGCTGTTAAAGGTTTAAAGGTCCCCTGTAGAGTTTTTATCTGAGTTGTTTGCATCCTTTAAAAACGTTTCCTGCTTTAAATTTTTTTAAAAAAAAGCTGTAAATGTTTAGAAACCTGCGTTGTTACATCGCCTGTCCTCTTTTCCTTCTTCTCATTCTCAGCCGCTGTCATTACCGCCCCCTGCCGTCGGCTGAAATGTACATCACGTAACAGAATAATAACAAAATACCAAGAAGTTCACTGAACTCACAAAAAAGCGGCTGCAGTACGTTTTGAGTTAGGTCTCAGTGTTTTTACAGTGCACATGAGGAGATGGATCCCATTTTTGCTTAAAAAATTACTTTTCTAGGATTGGTTATCAAAGTAGGTGGTTCATTTTCTGGCTTTGTTTAAGCTCGTAACTGGAGTGCATTAAAAATCAACGCTGTACATGTAAAAACTATTAGAAAGGCCACAGACGACAGCAGGGAGCAGCTGGAAGCATCAGCCCATCAGTTTATTTTGATCTACAGCTTTACGTACAGTTTATCTTTGATGAAACTTAAAGTGTTTCTCAGATGTTGCAGAGATCAAACTTATATATGTGTTAGTAGTGTGTTGTAGTGATTACACCCTGACGCGCTGCACTACAGCTGAGGAATGAAGGCACCCTCCTCTCTGCTGTAAACCTCCCAGGAAACACCCAATGAGGGGGGGGCGCGTTGAGGAAATGCACGTGCAGCGCTGCTTTAACAGCTCACTACCCTGTTTTAGTTACAGCGTGTACTCGGGTATCTTGGCTGATGGACGCCCTGCGGACGGAGTGGGGGGTGGGGGTGGGGGTATCTGGAATCATTGAGCAGTGTGACCTTGGCGAGTTTTCGGCGCCGGTCGGTGGAATGCTTTTCAACGTGGGCAAGTGAAACTCACAAAACAGAGGAGGATGTGCTCACGGGTAATGGCAGGACTTCCCTCCATCCTCCCTTCACACACACACACACACACACACAAAGACGTCTGACTCCCCCACAGCTTGGTTATTCGTGTGGAAAAGGAATCTCGTATTTTCAGAAACAGTCAGATTATTATTACACCACGAGCAGACTCAAGGCTGACAGGCATCATCCTCACTGGTTTCCACAAGAACAGGAGCAGATTAGGCTGGGTTATGTTGATGTGATAAAATAATCACCAGCAGTCAGAAGATTAGAGTGTAAACCAAATGTCCCTCACAAAAAAGAAACCTACAGGAATGTTGTAATAAATTGTGGAAGTTCCTGCAGGATGTGAAGAGGAAACATTAAAATAAAAAAACACATTACAGCCACACATGAAGTCTCGGGAATATTAACTTCATTTTCTTGGAAATAAAACTGGTTGATCAGATCTAACTGATTTAAACCTGCGGTTTTGTGGTTTGCACACTTTTACACATCTTGGATGCACATCAGCTGCAGAGATTTATGATTTGGTGCACAAACTAGCTGCAGTGCAAAGGCAGTGAAACCTCAGATGACACAGTCAACCTTATTAGGAATTGATTCATCCACTTATTTTTAATTTCTAAATACATATTAGATGCAATGGAAGTAACATTTATTTACCACAATGAATTTTGTCTAGGAAGTGCCTTATGTAAAATTGCTCTCCTGCAAAGTTTTCTTTCACACCTGTCCATCCATATGACCACTTTTTTTGTCCTTTACAAGTAAAATCTGACTGAAAAATGCTCTGACATTTTGTGGCTTCACGCTGCCTTTGAACTAAATCTTCAGGGGTGTAATAAAAACTGAAAGTGCATTATTTTCCATTTTGCTGGCAGCCCATCGGCGTTGTCTGGACACTTCACAGGTCTCAACTTTCATCTCCCCTGAGACACCGAGGATGGCACAGTCCTGTAAAGTCTGTCTCTTTTGTCTCCCGATTGGTGGACTCAGGCTGTGTGACCCAGAACTTTTTCCTCCAACTGTTTCCTGCCAATTTAAATGATGACTTTTCAGGGAAACACATTTTTTTGTTTTTTTTTTACACACAGTTACTCTGCGTGACATGTACAGATAGTACTCTGTGTGTTTAAAGGCAGCACACAGAGAATATATGATCAGAGAAATTAACATTTTAACATCTGCTGAGGATGATTGTGTGGAAGAAATAAAAGCTCTAAATTGACTTTGTCCGTTTTATCTTTTGTTTTTAATCAGCAAATATTATCAAATATTATACTGCTGATATGAAATGCAAGTTTTATCACTTTGACTTGATTCTTAAGGGTTCGTTAAGACTGATAAACACATTTAACCTTTTTCCTCGTTTCACAGTAAGTCAGCTGATTATCAACCTGACAAACTTATTCACCAAAGTCATTCATTAGTGAGCTCTTGAAGCCTCAGAGCTGTGCGTAAAGAACCAGCTGATTCCTCTGAGTGGACTAAAACAGACTTTAAAGATCAGAGCATGTCAGGCTGGACACGAGCTTTTCTCCAAAAAAAGCCGCTGCGCTGTCAAACCTTCACCTGCTCCCCTTTGGACACTAAGAGACCAACCTGTGAGGCGGTGAATCAGAGGAGGAGATCAGCTGCTTTTTGTGGAGTTGTGCTGGTGTTCAGCTCCGTCGATTCTGCAGCAAACACTCAGGCAAGGAAAGAAAGAACAAAAAAAGGCGAAGAGCCGCCGCGGCGCGTAAAAGTGAAACAGCAGACGGACATCACATGGAGCCGGTGCGTAAATCCTTCGCGTTATTCCTCCAACAACTTCTCCTCTCGTGTCGTGTTACTAATGCTTCCCTTCGGCCCCTCTCGCGTCCCTCAGAGCGGCAGCTTTCAGGTTTTGGCCCGTTTGGAGACGTCACTGGCTCCGCCTCGTTGGAGAGCTGCCCGGCGGCGCTGCGCACAGAAACAGAGAAATAACTTCCTATACGTTCATTTTTATTCATCAAACGTTTTTCATATGATTTTATAATAACTTGACGTCGTAATCAGACCTCAAACTTCCCCTCTGTGCCTCCCCTGCCCTCCATGAGCTCAGATTAATGATTAAAGGAGAGATTGGAGCATAGTAAAGAAAAAAACAACACCAGGCCAAAAAGCTCCAGCAGGTACAATCTGTATCCACCAACAAAAACACGTCACCTATCATAAAACTGAAGTGAATTTAAAGAGAAAATATCCAAAGTGACACAACAATGAATGAAAAAATCTCCACGTTTCTTCCTCCAGCTGCATCCTTTGGTTTGGATGTGATTCATCTTCACCTCTTTTCTGCTTTGAAACTGCTTCATGGCAAAATCTGAGTCACTGTGATGAGCTCAGTTCAGTGGTGCTCCGATAAAGACAATAAAACTTCTATATCATCTGCTGATTTCCTTTATTTGGTGTTTTCTTGACAGTCAGCCTCATTAACCCTCCAGGGGACCTCAGGCAAAAATTAACTGGTTTTAAAATGCCTCTAAAATGACAGTTTATTGTTATTTAGTGCATGTCAACACACAAATGACCAGTTTAACACACATGCATTGCTTCATGGTGGACTTGAGGGTTAGGGTGCGCTGCCTCATCGTGTCCACATTTATCAGTTTGATATTTAATGACTGCAGCCAGTTAATCCTGATTATTCTTTTTCTTTATGTCACCTGAATCCTGATGTTGTTTTGTGAAGTTTAACCAATAAAACCAATCCTTACTCTTCACAATAAGAGTTGAGAAGAAAAGGGAAATTTAGCATCCTAATAGAAATAAAGCAGCATCGTATTTCTTTAGTGTTTATTCAATTTGTGGTTTATTCTCTGCTGATCTTTAAATCTCACTCTAGTTTGACCTTGAGTGCACTTTTACTCTGATATCCACCTAATTTAACCCAACAGCATCAGTGTCCTGGTATCATATTTTTGATAGTTTTATTCAAATCTTTATGTTGCATTCAAGAGACATCGGACATTTTAGCTTCATGCATGGAGGAAAAAAAGGCAGCGATAAAAACATGAAGCCTTTCTGTCCGTTTCTGTGTTGTTTTATTTGTGAGTCAGAAGATTACACAGCTTTGAGTGGATGATTTGATTTCCTCTGTGAGTCTTTATAAAGAAATGGTGGTCTTTTTGTACTTGTAACATGCAGTAGCAGTTCAAGGGTTCGTTAAAACCTTTATCTTATTCAGGTGAAACAACACTTTAAACATGTTGACTAACCAGTGGACTTTTGTGTGGATTTTAAAATTGGATCACATAAATTTGCACAAAATTTCAAGTACAAAACATCTGCACATTTAGTGTCCACAGAGACTTAAAGACATTAGGATTGAAATATATCATGCAGCGCCTAATTTCCTGTTTACCTTTTCACTGTCACGATGTAAAAACAGTCTTTGTTCGTAGGAGTTGGTGGAGTTTATTTTAAGAAACTTGAAATTGCTCTGTGAGGAAGTAATTATATTCATCAGTCACATCAAGAGCTGTCCACTTAAAAAGCACCATAATTATTTTCATTTTATGTTTTTTTTTCCTTTTTTGTGTATTTGTTGTTTTTTTTTTTAAAGAGAGGAGATTAAAATAAACCTCTTCAGTGATTTAGAGATTGATTTTTCAGTTAATGTGGCTCTAGCTTCTCAGTCTGGGCAGGATTTTGATTTGATTTCCACTTTTGATTTCGATTTTTTAACCTTCTCTCAGTGCTGTAAGGTCACCCTGGTCTGTTTCAGCCGTCTCTTACAGTGACCTCTCCTCCATATGTTCTCACTTCTGGGATTTTTCTTTTATTCTCTCTTTAATCTCGACGGAGCTGAGGTGGTCGGTAGCTTGCACGGTCAGATATGTTACAGCTGAAATGAGATGGGTTAACTGTTAACCTGAATCGCTAAGCTTGTTTGACATTTTTAAAACAGGCCACACAGGAGGGTCAAAAGGGGTGAGTCAGAATGATTTTGGTCTTTTTGCTGAAAGTCTACTGTCAGTGCTGCCCTGACGAGCAATTAATCCCCCCCTAACCTTTCTGTGCTCAGAAAATGTGCAAAGAGAAATCAGTGGTGACACAAAATGAGACTTCAGCCAAGCGTCCAATTAAATCCAGCTCAGGGTTTGATGTTCGGTGCCGCTGTAGGAAGTCGTCTGGTCTTCTTGTAGCAAGGTGGGACATACAGGTGTGGAGTCGTGGCGCTTGATGTGCAGGTATGACATCTGATTTTCATGTTGGAGGCCAGAAACCTTCACTTGTTTATTAACGGGAACAACTTTCCCTCATCTTAACCAGGTGTTTTCATCACCTCACCGAAAACAACTGAATACTTTAGTCACAGCTTATTTGCAATTAACACTTCCACTCACTGCAACCACGCTGTGGTCGCCTTGCACAGATATCATCCAGGATTTTGCAGAATCTTCAATATTGACATTCTTATGTGGTGATCTGGTTGAGCTGTTTGTACTCTGGCAGAACAAATACGATAGCCTCTTCCATTTTGGATTCTCAAGCTCGCTGCTCTCCCAAAAGATCAGCGCTTTAACCAAAGTTTATCTCCCGTGTGAGAGCTCCACTTGAATTCACCACCAAGTGTCCTGATGACGGCTGAACATTTGGAAACTTTGCTCTAAAATGTCACAATCCTGAAAGCTGGCGTGGTGGAGTCCTACAGCTCATGATTAGGCTGAAAACAAAAAGAAGATATGAGCTGCCTGCTGCTTATACAATCAAAGGGAAGAGTATGTATTTAACCTAATGTAAGCAATATAAAACCAGCAATTAACCCTATCCTCACCTTCCTTATTGGAAACACAGCAGACCTCAGGAAGTATCCATTTTTTTCACACAAAAAAACAAACTTTAAAACTTGCATTGTCTTCATGATTCTGTGATGTCTTGCTTTTAAGTCCATTTATATCAAAAGCTGAGTCATTTATGTGCACAAAGACATTCAGGTTTTGAGAATGCACAAAGTGCACAAAATGAGCTATTAGCAGCCGTAACTTAAAATAATCTGCTTTTATAATCACTTTTGAATTAGAATATCTTTGGAACGAGCCTCATTGAAGTATAGACAACCTAGTATCTTGCAGCCTAGTTTGTTTTTTATGAGTGTTTGAACGCTTTAAACGTGATGTACTGAGCATCAGAAAAAGAAAAAGCTGGAGGAGAAACGCAGCAGAACAAATGGACTCCAGCTTTTCTTTCTCCACTCGGTATGTTTGCCTCAGGTGATTCATTCATTATGTTTTTCGGTCCCTTTCAGAAATACACAATATTTCTCTGCCTACTTCAATTATCCCGTGATAATTCTGTTCGCCATATTAGTCGCTGACACACTCTGCAGCAGCACCGCGTTTCCTGATACGAGGCAGCACCGGTGGACTATTTCCTTTCCACAAAAATCTAGAGCGAAGGGAGGAACTGTGTGTTCCCTCTTGTGTCCTCTCCTCTCCTTTAGCCTTTGCTCCAGTAGCACAGAGACCAGCGAGAGAGAGAAGATAAACGCGCCCTCCCCCTCAGACTGGAAAATGTGTGTGTGAATTTCAGTGTGTGTTTCAGAGAGTGTGTCACGTGTTCGGACGGAGTATCTTCAGTTCCTCTGATTCTCTCGAGTCCAAATTCTTTGTAAATGCAAGCTGATTCATCCTTCGCCCATTTTTTTCCTTCAATCATGTCTGAATTAGTTTCATTGGCCCTCTGTGCTTCGGCTGCTCCGGCAGTAATGACTGATGGGGAGAAGGGGATGGATTCCCAGCGTTTTCATCCGCCCGCTGCCTATTACTCCAGTAATAGACTGAATATTCAGCTGCATGTACTCAGAGGAGAAGCGCAGGTTAAGTCGGGAGGAGAACGAGAGATTATTAGCATCCGTATAGATCCATCTTCTGAGAGAGAGCAGCCGAGAGTATGGAGAAAACCAAAGTCTGAGCGGAGCTGCAGAGAAAACTAAATCAGATGTGAATGTCAGTCTGTCCTGGATTCTAATACCAGTCTTTATTTTAGACTTATTTTGAAGTTAACCAGAAATAGAATTATTTATTTGTATTAAAAGAAGCAGAAGTTGTTTGTTCATTAGATGGAGAATTGATATGCTTCATCTCTACTAAAGCCTTCGAGAACAAGAAGTGTAAAGACATGAAAAAAAGAGAGACTGATGTCCACGTGAAGCCAACGACAGCAATGCAAACAGACGTATTTTATGATCAGCATGCTCAACCAAGCGTCATCTCCCACATGGACTAATGTAGCTCCATCCTCAACACCTCTCAATGCTCAAACACTTCACCACCATCATTTCAAACCTCCGGATGATTCGCTGCTCGTCCCTCGTCCCAGCTCTTCTCCATCCCGGCCCAACAACAGTGGAATGAACTCTTCACTTTCAACTCTCCATCTTCAGCCACAAACTGCAAACTAACCTTTTCAGACTCTTTCAGACCAAATAACACCATCAGAGGAGTCAGCAG
Source organism: Scortum barcoo (assembly GCA_023238725.1). Lineage (NCBI taxonomy): Eukaryota > Metazoa > Chordata > Actinopteri > Centrarchiformes > Terapontidae > Scortum > Scortum barcoo. The sequence goes on from CM041539.1 coordinate 2,264,264, forward strand.
GACGAATCAGGCCCATTTAAAAACATTTGCTTTTGCTTGGTGGACAAAACCTGAAGTTTTTGATGATCATGATGATCATGTACCTCCTGTTCTTGGAGACACTTACTGCAGGTTGATTTGGAAAAAGCTTTAATATAATGACAAACATCTACAAGACTCCATCAGTTAAGTGAATAACAAACTAAGTGAATAATTCAAACTTAATACCTAAATTAAATCAACTTATTCAGAAAATATCAAAAATGAAAGCTCGATGTTGTTTCGTATCCTTCTTTACTCACACTACAAGTAAAGATAGACTGTTATATAGACTGACATCACCTCCTTCCCCCACAACTGTTTCCCAACACAGAGTCTTTGAGCTTTTGCCTGTTTTAATTGTGATCTGGATCCACAGAGTGAGGCGGTGTGGGAGTGAGGAGGAGAGGCAGGAAAGGTTACCTTGAACTCTTGTACCTTCAGTCCTGTGGAAATCCTTCCCTTGTCTTGGAAATTTAGGGCTTTCTCTAAATTCTCTGGCAGGACACGGTCTGCTTTCAGTCCTTGACCACAAGACACAAAACCCCTGAAGGCAGTTGTTTTTTTGTTTTTTGTTTTTTTTTAAGAAACTCCCTGCCGTTCAACAAGGATTCGAGCTCCGTGACAGAAATGACATTTTACACTTAAGGCTGTTTTAGAGAGGGAGAAACACGATAATGCAATTTAATTCTTGCATTACTGAAACATTACAGCATATAAAAGACTAACTAATACAAATGTCCAAATTAAAACACAAGGCTGCAAATGTTTTTGTCCTATATCATAAAAAACCCATCAATGAGCTGCACTGTTGTACCGTGTCACATGTTCCTTCAGTACTATGAACACACACACGGTAGTTTACTTTGACTCACACACACACACCATCCTGCTGCCCCACTGTGGATTAATCCGTCACTTAAAATAGTCCCTAACAAATGCACCATTTCCTGTTTGAAAAATTAAAAAAGTACAGTTGCAGCTATTTTAGGACATTTACTGGGAGAAAAATATCAAATGAAGCCAAGTGTGTTATTTTAAAAATCCAGTTTGAATCACTCATGTACTTTGAAGGAATGCTCTATCAAATAAAGACTTAATGGATACGGTACAGTTTCCTTAATTAGGCTTCAATAATGATTTTCAATGAGACTAATCTCATAAAGCAAAAGTGAAACTCAATGTTGACTCTAAGCAGATCTCTTATTAAAGTTTGCTGCAGAATTTCTCTTCTTAAGTGAAGTTTTGCTGAAGTAATAATCATTAAATTATACATTTAGATAAATATATGACTTTATTGATCCCCAGAGGGAAATTAAGTTGTCGTAGCAGCCGGGTACATAAAAAATACAAGAAACAAGAAAATACAAAAGAATAAGATAAAATAAAATACTGAGGTAAAACAAAATTGACAAAGTGCAGTGGATGTTTGATTGATGTACAAAAAAGAGAGAAGCAAATAGATCATCTTGTGAGGAGTAAATTTATTCATGTATAAATTTATTTCAATTATACATCAAGAAATTTGTTTTTTATTTCATCGTATGTCACTGTCACTTCACGACTCCTCAGACATGGTGAAAACAAAAGCATAAACAGGCTAAATGGAGTCGAAACTGTGTTGTTTCCACTCAGTATCGGCTGATGGCAACAAAGACGTGATGAGTGTCTTCATGGTCGTGTTCAGGCAGCTCAAAGCACTCGATTTAAGACCACATTTTGGAAAATACACTTATTGACTCTCTTGCACTTTGAGATTGATGTAACTCTTCTGTCCGTCTGCAGCAGCACCTCTAAAGCTCAGCAAGTAATATGTGATATCTTTGTAAAGTTCAGACCTAAACAAAGTAAAAACATGACAAACTGACATTTTACTGAGGGTGATACAGGTACAGGAACTTGAACATTTCTGATTGATATATTTAAAAGCCTGCATCCTCAGACAAAGTGTATTTACGGTTTGTTTCTGTCGGACGTGGACACGGAGCAGAAGAAGGTCTACGACGACAGATGGAGCGACGACCAAGTCCAGGCCTTACTGAGTATTTATGCTGAGGAGGAAATCCAGCGCAGCAGAAATGACGTGTAAAAACAGCCGTCACTTTCTCAAACGTCAGCGGACTAATCTGCCTGATCTTCACGGGTCTTTAGACCACGGTGGAGACGCAGACAACAACGGGCTGCAGGAAGCTTTTCACTAAAAGTTCACAAAGCACAGAAATGCAGATGTAGTCGGGACATGTGTTTTCAGCAAATAGTGATTCTCACACACACAGAGACAGATGGACAAACTGAAAACTAGTCGATACAGTCCCGCTCCCATTTCTGTTGTTTACCGGTATCTGTGTTTTATCTGCTTGTTGCTATGGGATCGTTAGCACTTTTCGCCCTCGCTCGCCCACGCCGGTGCTCCACAGCCAACCAGCACAAACAAACACGAGGACATGACGGCCGGAACAAGAGAATGCAAATAAGGTCAGAGGAGAAAACATGACAGCATCAGGGCCCGCCATCACAAAATCGTGTGTGTGTGTGTGTGTTTGTATGTGTGAAAGTGGAAATCTGACATCGCAGTCTGACTCGGTCCTGAATGATCCAACTAATCAGGCCTGTTCAGAGTATTTGAATTAAAAACCCTCCAGTTTGCAGGTACACCAGTTTTAAATGAGGAGCTTCTGAATGTTTATTACAGTTTGAACGCTCTGATTTCATGAATCAATGGAGATACTGGTCATACACATTAGATTTTTAACAATTGCTAACATGGTCCTGAGATTTTAGTTTCTTCTGGAAACTTCTATTGTGTTGTGGACCTGCCTTGAATAAATCTGAAGGTCTAAAAATACTCAAATAGAAGCACAGACATTTCTAAAACCTCCCTGAAAAACATGACATGTCACTGCTCAAATAAATCAGACTGAGATGAAATGAGTGCAGCTACATGGTGTTAATGTCAGTGAGAAGCAGTCGTAAAGCTAAATACTGAGCTAAAATAGGACTCTGGACTCCAACCTTTCACTGCAGTGAGTTTTACAGTCAGTCAGATCTGCCTGCATCATCTGAACCAACCTTTTGGTGACATCTGACAGCGCGATTATCTCCGTCCACCATCACAGCCGGTTCACCGTGATCAGATCTCGCCTCTTGTACGGGTCGGACAGGTGCGTCTTCTTGAGACGCTGGCCGAAGTGAACTTGTGCATTTGGAGCAGGTGTTTTTACATCAGCGCAGCTCTGCTCACAGCGCTCGCTGCCATGGAGACGTGGAGGCTGTTTACCAAGCCCCGGCCTCGGAGCAAAGTGAACCGAATCAACTCAACGTTTTTTCCACTGAATGAAAATGGTTTTCTGCTTTAACATGTTATGTTTTTATCAGGTTTTAAATCTCATCTCTGAACATGACAGGACCTACCTTTTCCTCCTGAATAACATCCAACTGTCCCAAATGTTCCTTCTATGCTTCCTTTATTACCATTTCATAAAAGAAAAAATATGAATGTTGACTTTCAGACATTTAACTGATGCTGTAATCCAGACTTTTACTTTCAATGACATTAAAGATTTTACCTTTATGTACAGAAAAAGTGTGTTAGTGTGGTGTTGTGGACGATGAATGATGGATGTGTAGTTACTGTGATCTTGATGATCTTTTTTGCCAGACTGTTCAATAAAACTGCCACGCAGAAGCAAAGTGCACAGGGCTACACTAAAAAAAAAAAAACCTAATTTATTTATTTAAAGCCCAAAATCACAAACATATCGTTTGCCTCAGGAGGCTTTACAATCTGTACAGTTGTGACACCCTCTGTCCTTAGACCCTCGAACCGGGTCAGGAAAAACTTCAAAAAAAGCCTTTATGGGAAAAAGAAGAAACCTGAGGAAGAGCCACAGATGAGGGATCCCTCTCCCTGGGACGGACAGTGACGTGCAATAGATGCCACATGTACACTAGTTATTAGTTATTTGGAGGGTCGTGTTTCTATTATTGCCTTTTTAAAACAAAAACATATAAGAACTAAAGATTAAAAAGAAAGTGTGTTTGTCTTTTTTTTGAGTCTGCATATCATTACTGGAGCTAACTACACTGTTGTGTGTGCTTTTCAAAATTAGTGGCTTTCTTCTGTTTACTTGAGCTCTTTAAAAGATACTAACAGTGAAGCATAAATCTAACATTTGTGTTGCTTGTTCAAGTAACTTATATTTCTATAGTAAATATCAGAGTAGGTTAAAGTGAAAACACAGTCTGGTCTCACATTTTTTCTTGCAATACCGAGCTGTAATAGAAAGGCTGAACAATGCTGCTCATTTATTTCTAAGTCTTGAACATGGATCATCAGCTGGTTCTGGTATTTAGCCTCTTTTTTTTTCAAGTCAGCAGGAGCCATCGAAAGTTCAACTGGAGAGAGAAACGGCAAGAATTGTAAAAATCAGCAGCCTGGAGAAATGAGAAGCTGCTTTTTCTTTCTTTTGTCTCCAGTCAACAGTTTGTGAGGTAAATCTCCCACCGTTATTGTAAACTGCAGTTTACTTCATTTGAATCAGCAAATTTTCATACTTAAGGTGTGAAAGGAAAACCAAAAAATGACACACATGTATATGCTAAGATTCATTTCTGCAGGTGTTACTTGCAAAGTGTCATAACTGAGGAGGGTCATCTTTCTGACCAGACTTATTTAATCATCAATACTTTCACAAACCATCAAAAACATGACACCATATTCCATATTTCTGTCACTGTAGAATGATTATGATATCTTAAAATAGTTTTATGAAATTAAAAAGGAACTGACTCAGAGGGCACATGTACCAGGCAGGCCGACTGTACATGGAAAAAGACAAGTGAATTGTCTCTATGCTGTAATTGGCTCTAATTTAAAAATGAAATTGAGTAGAAAAGCTGTTTCCTTTCAACAGATGGCGCCATTAATCCTCCGCACACCCTTTTCACACAAAAGCGCATCATTTGACACCATGAGAATAAACGTGTACAGTCCATACTTGTCACGCCAGCTTTAAAGTAAAACAGGCGACTTGTAGATCGTCCCTGATGTCGTCTCCTATCAAAACTTATAGAGTGAGATCAGGACTATCCCTCTGATTGAGCGGCCTCCTCTTTTGTGCTGCTCGCGATTCCCTGATTTTACTCTGTCTTGAACATGGATCATCAGCTGGTTCTGGTATTTAGCCTCTTTTTTTTTCAAGTCAGCAGGAGCCATCGAAAGTTCAACTGGAGAGAGAAACGGCAAGAATTGTAAAAATCAGCAGCCTGGAGAAATGAGAAGCTGCTTTTTCTTTCTTTTGTCTCCAGTCAACAGTTTGTGAGGTAAATCTCCCACCGTTATTGTAAACTGCAGTTTACTTCATTTGAATCAGCAAATTTTCATACTTAAGGTGTGAAAGGAAAACCAAAAAATGACACACATGTATATGCTAAGATTCATTTCTGCAGGTGTTACTTGCAAAGTGTCATAACTGAGGAGGGTCATCTTTCTGACCAGACTTATTTAATCATCAATACTTTCACAAACCATCAAAAACATGACACCATATTCCATATTTCTGTCACTGTAGAATGATTATGATATCTTAAAATAGTTTTATGAAATTAAAAAGGAACTGACTCAGAGGGCACATGTACCAGGCAGGCCGACTGTACATGGAAAAAGACAAGTGAATTGTCTCTATGCTGTAATTGGCTCTAATTGTTTTGTGTGAAATAACAAATAAGCTTCATTTATGGTTAATGGATTTCCCTCGGAGCTCTTATGTTGACTAATGAACACCAGCAGGGTTTACAGCTGCAGTTTATCACTTCAGCTAGATAAAGACTCTGTTAGATCAAAGTTTACAGATACACAGAAACAAAAAAACTCATTTTCAGCTGTGGCAAAAATTTGAGCTTAATTTTTTTGCTTTTTGAAGCTCTGATCAGATGAGGAACATTTTTCTCATGTTGAAGTGTGAAGTCTCCAAGTGTCACCAGAACAAACAGAGCAAGAGGTCAACAAGCGAACGACGGTATCATCCTGGTTGCTGTGCAACACAAAATCTGAGAAGAAGATGGAGGACACAAATTAGCATTTGCCCCCTAATAGGCGGTAACAAAGAAGATAATGATGTTGAAAATGACAGACGAGAGGAAGAAGGTGCTGGTTTCTCTGCAAGAAGATGATGAGAAGCCTATTCTGAAACAGAGGACGAGGAACATGACGTCCCATCGGAGAGAACAGAGTGCATATTGTGCAAAAACTCCACCTAAATAGTGTCGGTTTAAGGGCCCACTTCTTCTTCTTCTGCACTCATGATGCACCTGATTTTTCCAGCATTCAACATTCAGATGCAAAGTGCAGCATTTGAATCAAACATCACCAAACAGGAGTTTCATTAAAGCTGCATTCACTCAGTGAGATCAGAGGACCAAAACACTGTACTCCTGAAATTTGGAGTCAAGCTTCTTTATTTTATAGTTTTGCACAGTGGAGCTCACTTACATGAGTTTACTGTTTTATCTGGTGAGTCAACCGGTTTTATCAGACGCTGGGAAGAGTAAAAGGAAAAAACAAAGGGGGGGCCCTGCCGCTGATGAAAAGTCTGATTTGAAACTTTTAACACTGACAGCAGATGTTCTCTGTAACTTGCTGACTCACAGAGAACCTCCATGTGTTTGTTGCATGCGACCGCTCAGCCTTGTGGGTTTTTGGAGATCGTCCCTCGCGACGGAGGCCTTGAGTGGTAATTTATGGTTGAGTGTTCTCAACATCTGAGAGCCTGGAGTACTTTAATTTTCTTAACATCCAGTATATTAAATATTATCATTTAAACCTTGGGCATGCTCTCCAGTCATGCCTACCTCCAATAAAGCAAATCTAAATGACACTGAATTATGTCAAAGAGCAAGATTATAAAGGCACGAGGGAGCCGCAGGTGTCTGGGACAGAGATGTTCCAGGCATGAAAACGTGTTTGGTAAAGAAATTTTGATGCATTTGAATGGAACATTTGGTTCTCCTGAATTTGTTATAAAAAATAATTTGAATTTAGAGCCCAATGAACAAGATTTTTTTCATCCCCAGGTTGATAGAAATAACTTTTTTTGGAGGTAAAATCTAAAGAAAGTGCACCTGAAACATAGTTAGAAAAGGAAAACAAAAAGAAAATTGGCCTGTAAACTGTGATGGATGTTTGCAACAGACTATTTGGATGCTAATTTTACTTTTCACCTTTATTTCCTTTCTCAGATAAGTTTGACTGCCTGAATGTTTTTGCAGATTTCTGTAACTCAGCCACGTATTGTTACAAATACTACTTCATAAACTACAGAAATAAACTGGAATTTGATTAATTCTTCTTCTTCTGTCACTTCCTGATAGTATAAAACACAGAAATACACAAAGTTTTTACATTTATTACTACAAAAACACAATAAAGAGCACTGTAAATGTGGACACACAGCTTCATTTTATGAGTTTATGTGACATGCAGCTCACGATAGATGTGCAGGTGGAAAATCTGGCACATTTTCTGCAGTTGCTTGTGAAAAAGTTTCTGAAATGAAAATGGTTTCTCAGCGCAGTTGAGCTGTTTTTTTTTTGGTTTCTTTGACAGTGTGCAGGGCATGTAAGAGGATTTAGACTTACAACAGATACGCTGCTTAGTGACATAACATTGAAGTGAAGATAAACCTCAAACACAATCATGCACAGGATCTCTCTTTGGTCACCCTCCAGCACAGACAGCTCAGCCTTTAGCCCTTACATCAGACACTTAAAAACTCACCTTTCTTCACATATTTTGTGGCTAACAAACATTTTTCAGCTCTTACTCTTTTACTCCTTTCAGTTCGAATGTTTTAATGCTTTCACTTATTATGTGCAGAGAGATAATTATGTGCAGAAAACATGAGACAGATCATCTGTGATAAAAATCAACCAGTCGGAGCGATGTATCTGACAGAGCTCCACCGTGCATGAGTGAACTCTAATATAGGATAAAAACAAGCGAGCAACACGGCAACAAGAAAACAACTGTTTACAGGAAAGGGAGGTAAACAGAGGAAAAGCGATGAAGTAAAATGAGTTAAACAGAGAGAGTTAAACGTTGAGGGGAGGAGCTTTGGAGCATAAAAGACCTGGAAGTTTCTCTAATTTTTAAGTCCACCATCTTCTTAATCCTACCGACTGTCTCTTTAACAACATCTCACCTGCAAACAATTAAGATTTACGAACACTTTAAACTCTTTTAAACTGTTTACATGAGCGTGAAGTATCATTTTCAACTTTTCTCCTCTCAGTGATCTACAGGAGGTGAAACTTTGGAGATTTTCAGAGCAGCTTATCCGCCTCATCTCTGCAGATAAACTCAGCCAACCATTTAGTCTCATTAATTCGGGGACTGATACTGTAAACAGAGTTTTATTACAGCGCGGAGCTGTAACCGGAGAGGTGTGTTTGCTCACTTTTAATAAACGCGCTCTTAAAATCCTGAGGGCTTTATAGGAGAGACAGGGAGAGGTGACGGCTGAATACTCATGCAAGCAAATCAGACGTCTCCTCAGAGGAGATCTAATACCCTTCATTTGACTGTGGCTTTACCGGTGAACCTCGTGCCAGAAAGGTAGAGTTTCCTCCTTTTTTTATCTGCCAGCCTTTTTTATTAGACGTTTCTTTTATTCTTTTTCTTATTCCTTCCCAAATAACCGTCTTCAGTCTGAACCGACAGACACTTTAATGCACCGAGCCGTCTTCTCCGTGACTCGCCGAACACTATTCAGCTCTGACCTTTTTTTTTTTTTTTTCGGCTGTTGGCGCTGCACTATCTCTGACAAAGGAACAGAAGGAGGTTAATATAAGTTTGGCAGAAAGGAAAAGTATATTCAGAGAGGTTCGAACACGTCCTTCTTTCGCTTCTTCGCTATCTTTTTCCTCCCCTTTCATTGTTCTCTCGTCACACAAAAGGGGCCTTTTCAGTGTCCAGATGTGATGGAAATTGAAATCCAGAGTAAAATCAGGGAATCGCGAGCAGCACAAAAGAGGAGGCCGCTCAATCAGAGGGATAGTCCTGATCTCACTCTATAAGTTTTGATAGGAGACGACATCAGGGACGATCTACAAGTCACCTGTTTTACTTTAAAGCTGGCGTGACAAGTATGGACTGTACACGTTTATTCTCATGGTGTCAAATGATGCGCTTTTGTGTGAAAAGGGTGTGCGGAGGATTAATGGCGCCATCTGTTGAAAGGAAACAGCTTTTCTACTCAATTTCATTTTTAAAATCACCTCCAGTTTAACCAGATCTCTTTGTTCATCTGAACCACAGGATCAGTGTGATTATAACAGCTTAAAACAAGTCACAGGTTCATTTATTAGCTGTAAGCTGAGTGCAAACTACCGTGAAGTTTGTGAATAATAAACCAGCAGACAGCAGCCACGTGTTGAGTTGAAAATCAATGATAATTTGGTTTTAGTCTAAAATCATTTGACTGACTCATCGAAACTAATTTATGGTGGTTTGTCTCATTAAAATACTGCTTAAATGTTGATCCATTCATAACTTTTTCCCTTTGGTTATTACTTACTGCACAGTCTGCTGATAATGTTTGTCTCTGAATGGTAAAGATGATCAATCCATTTAAAACGAGCACAGTTTTTCCACATTTGAGGCTGTAAAGGCACCTTGTATTGCTAGACTTTTACATTATAGTGTGATTTGTGGGCCTTAATTGTAAAATCTTTTTAAAACTCTGCTCCCCTGATATGTCTGTCTGCAGAAAAAGTTGTGACCAAAAATGTTTTTTTTTCAAATTCAAAAATTTTTTTTTTCCATTTTGAACATGAAAAGGTTGTAAAAAGAAACCCCGTCCCATTTTAAGCTGACAACCAAACTTGGAAAACGACTGATTGCATTAAATTGAAAGAAATTGTGGCGAACATGGAAGGACCGAGGGTAAGTTAACTCAAAGCTTGACATAATGATCACATCCCACGATTGGACCCTGTCTCTTGTTTTTTTTTTTCAGAGACAGTAAATGATGAACATAAAATAGTAGAATTTCTTCCTCTTTAAAATGACACGCAGCGTTTTCATCCACCAGGATCCTGCAGCATCCTCTCTTATTTCCCTCTTCTTTTATTTCCCTCCACACTCAGAGGACTGGATGTACTCGGCTGTACAAAACCACAGGCTTTGTGTCAAGCAAATGAATGCAGGTGCCCAAAATCCAACTAAACTTCACGTCAGAGTCTTTTAACCTGTCGCAGAGGGAATTTAAGCAAACTGGAGTTTTTAATTAAACTAAGCAAATCAAACCAAACAGATATATCTTTCATTTGAACTTTGGCTTTTTTTATGAACTTTTTTAATAATGTTGCAGATGAATTAAAACTTTATTTAAGCTGCCAGCTTTTTAGGAGGAAAAACTCATTACATATGTGTGTGTGTTTGGTAAGTGTGTGTGCAGTCAAGCGTATGAGAGTAAAGCATTTGATTTATTTAACTCTATTATCAGTAAAGTACTCAGCACTATTCATAAAAATCTAAAGTGACTCAGCCTTTAGTGATATCTGAATTATGACTGAAGAGGAACATCAGGTGGAGGGAAGGAAACTGCTGTTTTGTGACATAACATACATAAATTATATTGTAAAACCATATAATATAATACCATATCCATATCTGATCAATAATTATGGCCTAAATGTGGAGTTTGCTTTGCTGCAGTTTCTTCATTGGAGCAGACAATCTGGTTTTATAGTCTCCAAAGATGAGAGGTTGCTTCAGCCAGCAGCTGCTCAAATAAAGCCGTTATATATATTATATAGAAATAATGAAGACATTATTAAGCTCATCCTGTTTGCCGTCCCACTGTACATAATGACCCCCACAGCATCTCCACAGAGCCTACAGACACCTGCTGATGGAAACTAACTGGAGATAAACACACAAACATCACAAGGAACAAGAGGAAACACACACACAAAAAAATGCTTCTTAGCTTCTGTAATCAAGAGATCAAAAACTGTAACCCAACCAAGGTAAATGCACATCTTTCAAAGTGCATTTCCTCAATTTATAATTAAGGATTTCTGTTAAAAAGTTGTAGTGTTGAGGCCTCAAACCCCCTCAGACTTACAGAAGACACTGGACAAGGCTAAGCGGTGATTCTGGTGATGAGCAAACTGATTTTTACATTTGAAGTTTAAAAAGTAGTCATTAATATCACTTCCCGGGATGTCTGGATTTACTAGTTAGCTTTGTTCTGATTAAACCTCTGATAATAGCACAAAAAGTCAGACCTGGTGCGGTGTACTAACCTAAAGCCAACACTAGGGAGCAGCGTCCGCTCACATATCATCTGTCCTGTCAGCAGAACTTTTTACAGGCCGTTCTGCAAGACCTTTGAATGCCTCCACGTTTCTCTGCAGATCAGTGACTATAAACACGGACAGACACCTGCTGAAGCTCCCTGTTAACAGCTCTGATGGTGACAGTCTGTCAGAGAGAGAAATCGACGCTCGGCATGCAGCCATTTACGACCGCAGCGTGTAAAGAGCTCAAACAATCACAATCAGCCTGCGAGCAAATTCAAAGTCTGCTGCTGCTCTCACATGTGTTACTCCTCTCACTGAAACACATATTCAACACACCCTTTTAATTGTGACGTTTATTTAAACGGTCAACGCTCTCCTTATTCTTTCACTGCTGACCTGCTGCCTCACCTCCTCCCCATCATCCACCTGTGCTCCAGAGATATCCACATCGATGTTGTACATATTCTACATTTACATGATAACTTATTCTGAACTGCAACACTTCTTCTGTTCAGGTGCGTTTGTGTCGGTTTTCACTTAAAAGAAAGCTGAAAATGATGTTTTAGAGACACAGGGATCTCTAAGAGTTCCTGATGCTGTTCATTGATGTTTGATAGAAATGCACAATTAAGTGTATTAAAACACTGTATTTTAGAAGTGGAATAACAATGCAGCACCTCCTCGTCTTGTTCTGCATAAAGTCCTGCAGAATCTGATTTCTATTCATGTTGCTCTGAGGGTTGAAAGGTGCATGAAGGTGTGAGGCTGAGAGCTCGGTGGTTTCTGTACCTGCTGACCTGCTGTGTCTGGTAACGTCGGGTTTGGAAGTACAGAGTTGAAACAAAAAAAAGTCAAACACAAGATGATCTTTCAGAGGATTTCCACCGTTTCCTCATCGTGAAGCAGAGATGTCGTTTCACTCGCTGCTGATCTGCGGCCCACTTCGCTGCAGCTGTGAGCAAACAGCTGGATCAGGAAGCCACCAGACCATTTAATGAATCTGCGAGCGATGCGACACGACACTCATGCTCGGGACGAGACTTAGCAAGCTCCACGAGGACTTTCACCACAGCGGAGCTCTTACAACATTAACGCTGCAGAGGACAGACGCCATTTACACTTTCACAATCCTGTTTATCTCTGACATCACGCCATCCATCACGCCACAGCTGAATCCTCCTCCGGCAGGAAGTAAAGGAGAGACCGTCTCTCATTATTATCATTTCTGATCATTTGTTTGCAGATTTTTGTTTGCTTTGTGTCTCCTTATCAGCCCCAATAAAGCTTGTAAAGAACCTCAAGTTGAATATGTGTGTGTATGTAATGAGAGAAAATTGTCAACTTAGTTTTTATTTTGTTTTATGTTTGTTGACGCCCATGTTTTCTCTCTGTTTTTCAGTTTTTCTGTCTATGATGTAAAACACCTGGAATAAACTGTGCTCTGTAAAAGTGTTTAAAGTGTTAAAAGTTTTTAGTTTTTGGGTCATTTTACGTCATCTTATTTATATTTTTTATTGTCTACGATGGTGTGATATGTTTTCTTCTCTCTGTCATGTGTGATTTGTCTCTGTGCATTTGGACAAATAGGTGTATTTTTTCTTATATTTCCTTGAATAGAAAAAAGAAAACAAGCCCTATCTAATACCTTACAGGCTATGCATTCAAATAAACTGACAAGAGATAGTACAAAGCAAAGAACTGAAGTTTGTTTTTAAAATCTCCAAATGAAAACTGCCTTTTAGAAATGAAAACTGCTTTTTTGTTTTCAATTGTCTGCCACAATTTTAGGTTAATGGACTGAACAGACGTTTCAGAGTGGGACAAGAGAGGTGAAAATAAAGCAAACAGAGTTGATTATGTGGAGAAATGACACCCGCTCCTCGTCCAAACCAGTAATGTGCAGCCAGCTGAGAGCTCCATTAGCCTAATTGCCTTTGCAACTGGGAGGTAGTGGCACTCTACCCGCTCCGAAATACCAGATCCTGGACCAGATCCTGCACCGGCATTAACAACCGGCGTCCCTCAAGTGGCCCCCGTCGACGATTTCGCCCTCTCAAATCCAATAAGTGGCCCCTCCTCGGTCGAAACGGCTAATTGCACGGCTCATTGTGGTGGTGGGCACGGCTGAAACCGTTCACATTGTTTTCACATTTCCATGTTTTGTTGCCATGGCAGGGGAGGCATGGAAACGTGGGGGTTAGGCCCGGGCCCCGTATATATTTTCAATAGGAGCTTGGCACCAGCCGGGCTGAAATGTAACCACGCTTCTTATTCTTATTGCCCTCCCCTCCCTCCTCTCCTTTCAAACCACTTCAATTACACAGAGGGACATGCATGTGACAGTGGTAGGATTACACAACGGGGGGTGGGGGCGGGAGGCCGAGGGCATGGAGGAGGAGAGGGGGAAGTGGGGGGTGTCCAAATGTAGCCAAAGGCAGGAAAAACAGTCCCTCTCCTCTGCTATGTTATTTGTTGGTGTCATCATGGGCTCTTCCAAGTGCTTCCATAGAGCCATAATAACATATTACAGAACTACCATGCTGCGTGCCAGTGTACACTGCGACAGCCGACCTGAATAGAAAATGAACATACGCACGCTGGGTTGTCTTTTTTTTTTTTTTTTTTACTGTCACAGTCACAAATGTTTAGAAACTGGTTGGATGTTTCCGCCGTTAGGAAACTACTTTTCATGGTGAAACTATGGCCAATATTCATGTGAGCACAGATACACCCGTTGGAGTGGCGCAACGAAGGTTAATCACACCGACTGCTGCTTTTTTTTTAACGCCTGAAGTCGAAGGTTTGATTTAGGGCACGTGCTTCTTCTTCTGTAAGAGCAAATCTGGTTTCTCTTGCAATGCAGTGATTCCTGCAACAACCTTTGCACAGCCTGAAATGTGAAATCAGTCAATTTAATCATCATCAACCTTTCTGTGTGAGGCAGGACGCAGCTTTGGAAAGCAAAAAAAGACAGAAAAAAGCAGTTTTCTTTCCATTTAAATGTCTTTTTGAGCTTTAATAATGGGAGGTCAGATTCATTTGTTTTCTGCTGCCTCTTGTAGTTTTAACTTTGATTTACACATTTCATTTTGCATCTTTAACACTGGCTTCACACTCTGGGCCACAGTCTTTTTCTGACCCTAAAGAAGTAGCTGAATGTCCGATATCTATCCAAAGCTTAATGAAAGAAGTGGAAAAGATCACAAACATCCGTATGAGTAGTTTCTGTGACAGTTTGGGTCATTTTAGAAGGAACAGAATAGTTTTGTCGTAAAGTTTTGGGCACTTGTTAATCAAAGAGAAACTGTCGGAGGCTTGTAGAGCAAACAAACAGAAGTCAGCAGGATGAGAGGTCAGATGTGATTTGACCCTTTTCTATCTATGGGTTTTTAAAATGAGACAGAAAAGTAAGAATGACAGATGAATAATGAAATTTTCTGCAGAAAGTGGTGCCAGAAAGTCATGATGAGATAGTCAAAGTGAACCTGAAATCTCTGCAGCTGTCAGTCAGTGATCATGAAGTACTTTCCAAACAGTGGAAGTGAAATCATCTCTGCTGCCTTCGAGCTGAATTCAGCGCAGCAGGAAAAAAGCTGTTATTCAAGTCTAAATACTGTTTTCACTGCTTGGAGACCGCGTATCCTCTTCAAATTTAATGCCATGGTGAAAATGAGGCCTCCACTGTACACCACAATCTCCTAAATCATTCTGGGGGAAGGAGGGTAAGTGAGGGGGGGGTTGTGGGTAAGCCAGCCATGTTTGTTTTACAGTGATTAGCCTATTATGCGGTCCAGCGCTGCCAAGCCCCGCTGAGCGCTACACGCATGCCTCCGTGACCTCGTCGAGCCGATCGGGTGAGTCGCAGGCGTCATTATGGTGACTGCCGTGGGCGGGGCCGCCGGCTCCGTCGCTGGTCGCCATGGAGACCGAGCGAACGGGAGGGCCACAGAGGTCCGCGGGTTCAACAGCAGGGAGGTCACAGCAGGTCAAACGGAGCTCGGTGTGTTTTATCAGCACTGTGAAAGTGACACGGTGCAGGGGGAGTGTGTGTGTGTGTGTGTGTGTGTGTGTGTGTGTAATAGTAATTTTTCCTCAAGGCATCAATGACAACTATCTAATCTGTGGTCATTTTGGCTTCACCGACCAATAGAAACACAGGATGGAGTGGAGATTAGTGTGTGTGCTTACTTGGCTGTGTGTGTGTGTGTGTCTGGACTGGTGGCTTCAATTGCATGTCCATAAAAATTGTGAAAGAGAAAAAGCTGCATGAGTCTGCTGGTCAGATTTTGGCCCGCAGCGTCAGCCTCGTGGATTTCCTAAAACAAACTCAAGCTCTGACAGCTCTCCGGTTTTTAACTGGAAGCAAACATACGAAAACTGAAACTAAAACAGCAGCTATTTAAAACTCTAGAACAGCCTCTGCTCTTACACGTTACATGATGGAAAAGGGCTGATGAAAAAGAATTAGGCATCATAGATTCAGATCAATCTTTAAATCCCTCATTGTTTTTTTTTCTCTGATTCAAATCCTGCCTGAAGTTCTTGCTGCCAAAATTTGAGTTTGGTGCTTTGTGGACTCTCACAGGGGGGGGGGTAGTCCGCCTCCGCAAGCCCCGAAGACAAACTGGCGGGTTGGGTAACGCCTTGGCGAGGTGGTGATGAAAAGATTAAGTACAGATTGTCCTCACACTTTTCAGCTACAGTCGCGTGTCTCTGCCAGCTAATTCATCACGGCGGGTTTAGCCGAGTCAGCTCTTCGCTGTCACAGCTCTCTGAGCCCCGAGGCCCCCGAGAGCGAGGGCTACGCCCTGCAGCTCGGCCGACAGCATCACATCCACACAGGGTCTGCAGCTTTATCAGGGCTGAGCTGCAGACCCCTCCCCATCCTCTGAAATCATCCTGTTTTATCCTCAAACAGTACCATGACACTATCGATTCATTCATTCGGGTAACTTTTCAAATAACCTACTTCATTGTTATGTCTTTAAGTCTGTAAGAGAATAATGAGTCAAGTCTTTGGACTGCTTGTTTTGTCTGATGACGAATTCAGACCCACCAGTATTAAATTTGAAATGATCTAAAACAGCGAAGATGAGCAAAATTACAGTAAGCATTTTTTGTTGACTGATTTTGTTGGTAAGCTGTTAGTTGACAAAAAAATATCTTCGAATCGAGCCTTATGTACCCATGATGCCTCCGAGACCACAACAACACAGACAGATAATGTAAAAAAGAAAGAATTTTAACAACATTTAATCTGATGGACAACAACATGTTTTTTTTTTTGTTTTTTTTTTCAAAATTGTGCAAATCACTTTAATGTCCTTGTCTTGCTATAAGATTATAATCTTCATATCATTGTTCTCCGCTGTCGTCTTCAGGGAATCAAACGCTGCAGGAGCCGAACGTACGAATAATAATAACGTCAGCTCTGTCCCTGCCAGAAGAAGAAAAGAAAGTCTGAAATCTTGAATTCAGGGAAATGATTTGGATCTACCGCTGCAAACATGGTTGCTAAAATTTGAACTTCTTCTGCAGTACATTCATCTAAACTGCATTTATGTCGCAACAATCACTGAAGCCTGTAAGTTCATGCAGGCTGCCGGGACACCATCATCTCATTGAACGTTTACTAGGAAGTGGAGAGGCTCATTTATCTAACTGACATGGTTCATAGGAGCAGAAAAATGACTATTTCTATTTTGAGAAACTGATTGTGTCAATACATGAATGGCTGTAAAAAACCCTGCTGGTCCTTGAATTTCAAAAGCATCACTCTCTCGTGGCTCCAAACCCACGAAGCTGCCAAGTAGTGAAAGCTGCCTGATGCAGGAGATCTGATTAACACCAAAGTCAATAAAAAAAAGTCCCCCAACACTGGAGTTTTATTAACAGTAGTGGTGAATGGAAAAAGCAGATTTGACAGGCCTGGTGCCGCTGAGAGAGCCTGAGTGTCTCCACATTGTCTTGCCGTCTCGTCTCTCGCCCGTTGTCCCTCTGGCTGACTGACTACATCATGTCTTGGCATGCAGATAAAAAAAAACCCACATGAGGGTAATTACTGCATTAGAAAAAAATATTACAGCCATTTTTTGGAAAGACGGCCCCGATCAATAAATCAAGCTAGGATGCGTGTCGTGCTCTTACAGACACTAGATGTGGTGAATATATTTGCGAAAACGCTTTTAAAAAGGCAATTAAATTTAAGGCAATAAAAATGAAGCGCTGCGGAGTGTGCATTTCATGCATGTTCAGTCAGCCTGTCAGCGACTACGACACCCGTCTGGTGTTCGTATCAAAGCAGCGACATTTATCCATTTTGACTTTAAGCAGCCGAGAAAGAAAAAAGACAGACACAATATTTGGCTCGAGCTTTAGTCTGTGAGATTTTTCATGCTCGAATGTGTAATAGAAAGAACCTTTATCAATGGTGTTAATTATCTTTAAGGAGACGCCGCAGAGATTTTGCACAGCGCCGCTTCAGTGAGACAGATAAAAGACACGTTAGAGAAAGAACAACATCATTTTTAAAGGCGATAACCACAAATTTAGCTGAATGTGAGCGAGTCTTTAAGATGTAAGAAAGTAGTGAGAAATGTTTGAGTCAGTTCTCAAAAAGACCCAAATTATCTCACTTCACTTATTTTTTACTCATGACAGTATTGATTCATTTCTTGAGTCATTTTTCAAATAACTGACTTCATTGTTAAGTCTTGATAGTGTAAGAAAATAGTCAAAATCAAGACCCACAACTCTTAAATTTAAAATGATCTAAAACAGAGAAAAGAAGCAAATCCATTTGAGGAGCTGAATCCTTCAAACATTAAAAACGTAAACTCTTTTCAACATTTTTTGCTGACTGATTTTCTTGATAAATTGTGTGTTGACAAAAAACAAAAAAAAAGGTTTTGGATCAAATTCACAAGTGATAAGATGTCCTGACCTTCAGCCCCAGGATGACAGCGAGGTCGGCATTAGCAGGCGGCCTCCGGGAGAAGAAGAACAACTGTGAAAACAGATTTATTAGACTGTACACACACACACACACACACCACCCTCTTTCTATACAACAACTGAAAATGCAGTAAAGGAGACTGAAGATGAGACAATGAGATCGACTTTCAGAGGCATCCGCCCCCCCGCCACCGTCTGCACACTCCCAGGAGTCTGTGCTGCTGTCTGTCAAGTCATCAGTCAAAGTAAACACACACACACACACGTGGTAAATCCTTTTTCCTGGAACATGCATGCTGACATTTAAAGAACTAACACACACACACACACACACACACACACACACACACACAGTACAAACATGATCACAAACACATGCGGACGTCACACTCACACATTCAAAAAAATAAATAAATAAAAAAACACCCACTTAAACGGTCCAATCACAGACATGGTGTATTTTCGCTCACTTGCCTTCACACACACACACACACACACACACACACACACACACACACTCTGTCTGTCCTGGTGGTTCAGTGTCACCTGTTGAACTCCCTCACACACACATCTCAGCCAAACAAACACAAAGAGTGCCTGTCAGGTCAAAATGCCACCGAGTGCCAGGCGCTGCCGTCTGCAGCAACCAGACACTGTTAGGATCCCTGTCTTGTGTTTTGTCTCCCCCTGTCTGTCACTGTCTGTTTGTTGGCCGCATAGGAGGACGAGGTAACTCCAGGGCATTCACTACCACACCTGGTTCAGCCGCACCACCTGGCAGTCATTCTACAATCAACCCACCAACAGGATTTAAGCCCGGCTCATTCATCCACTCATCGCCAGATCGTTCAGTTACCTCTCTCGGTACTTCGTGGCTTCTAGCAAGTTCTTTCATTGAACTCTTGCCTGTACCTTAACCCATTCTGTTTTTTGTACTCCAGACTCCTGGCTCCTGGCTCCGCCGCGGCTGCCTCCCTGGCTTACCTCGTCTTCCTCCTGGCCTCATCTCCCCCCTCTGCAGTCCTCCTTGCAGCTCTCTGGTGCAGCTCGGCTCTCTGCCCCTGCGGCATCAGCCCCACGCCAAGCCGTGACGCCCACGGCTGGCCAAACTCTGATTTGTGATTTCTACTCATTGAAAGGAACATTAAAACTGTTGAAACTTCAATCCATTTGGTGTCTGCTCTGGTCTGCATTTCGGGGTCTAGCTCCTCTCTGCCTGGGAATCGTAACATTACGATCTGGCCAAAACATGGACCCCGCGGACCAAGAACCCAGATCGGCACCAGTCCAGCAGGCTGTGACCCAGCAGGGGATCCTACTGGGCCAACATGACGCTAACATCCGAGCTCTGATCTCCGCTAACCAAACTCTCGCCCAGCAGGTCGCTTCACTCTCAGCTCAGCTCGCCTCCCTGCAAGCTCCGGCAGCCCCGACGGATCAGCGGAACCAGCCTGAGACTGGAGACGATCAGCAGCGGGACCTTCAAGCGGTGCCCCCGAACCGAACCGTTCTCAGGTGTGTCTTCCAGTGCAGTGCAAGGGATTTATATTCCAGTGCAAGCTATTCTTTCAGCTCAAGTCCCTATCATTCTCTAACGACTTTTCCAAGATTCACTTTATGTTGGGGTTGCTGCAGGGAAAGGCTCTTACCTGGGCTGAAGCAAGGTTCGCTGGGCGGACCTTTTTCCGGACTCACCTTCTCCGCCTTCCTCGAGGAGTTTCGCCGGGTTTTTGAGTCCCCAGCTACCCCCTTCTGTGCTTCCTCGCGGCTCTTCACCATCACCCAGGACCGGCGCTCGGTCGCGGATTACACCCTGGAGTTTCGGACCCTGGGCGGCCGAGGTGGATTGGACCGAGGACGCGTTGTGTGCCGCCTTATACAATGGGCTCCAATGGAGTACATGAGTACATCAAGGACGAACTTGCGTCTCGGGAGGAGCCTGTCGGCTTGGAGGCGCTAATAAAATTAACTGGCAATATAGACTCCCGTTTACAGGCTCGCCGACGTGAGCGCCGTCCCGCTCCAGTTTCCCCCGAGATTCCTAATTCCCCCTGGGGGACCGCCTCCAAATTCTGCAAGTCGGGCTCCTGAATCTCCGAGTGTTCCGACCCCTGAGGAACCCATGCAGGTGGGAGGGGCTCATCTCTCCCCAGAGGAACGGAATCGCCGGCTCCGAAAGCGGGTGAGTGTGTTTACTGTGGGAGAACTGGTCACTCCTTGCCTGCCTGTCCCCGGCGACCAAAAGACCGGGCCCGGCCAGTAAGCATGGGAATTCTGGCGGGCGGGCGGGTCCAGGTCCAAAGTCCCAGGGGGTCTCTAACTTGTCTCCAAATTCCAGCCACCGCATCTGCTTCCAGCTTCAACGGTTCTCCCTTCAGGCTCTCATCGATTCCGGGGCGGAGGAGAATTTTATTGACGAGCAGGCAGCAGAGCAGGCTGGCATTCCCTCGGAGCCGCTGGAGAGACCCCGCAACGCCCTCGCAGTGGACGGCCGAATCCTGGCTCAGGTTACTCACCGCACACTCCCTGTGAAACTTGTCCTGTCTGGCAATCATGTCGAATCTATCCAGCTCCTTGTCATCTCATCCCCCCCCGCTACACCCCTCATCATAGGGTATCCTTGGTTGGCAACTCATAATCCTCACATGGATTGGGCCGTAGGCAAGGTTTTAAGCTGGAGTCTCTATTGCCATAAACATTGTCTGCAGTCTGCTTTATCGCCCACAGGGGAGGCTCCGACACCACATAGCCCTCTTATCGGAGCCAGTGGACCTGTCTGGGGTTCCCCCCGCCTACCACGATTTGCAAGAGGTGTTTAACAAGGATAAGGCGCTTCTCTTTGCCACCTCATCGCCCCTATGATTGTGCGATTGAGCTACTTCCTGATGCTCCTCTTCCCTCCAGCCGCCTGTATAACCTGACCAGACCAGAGCAGGAGGCCATTGGAGGGATACATTAACGATTCCATGGCTTGCTGGCATCATCCGCCCCTCAACATCTCCAGTAGGGGCAGGGTTTTTTTTTGTTAAGAAGAAAGACTCATCCCTCAGGCCATGTATAGACTTCCGAGGCCTAAACAATATCACGGTAAAGAACAAATATCCCCTACCTCTAATAGATTCCGCTTTCACTCCCCTTCAGCAAGGTGCCACCATATTCACCAAATTAGACCTCCGCAACGCCTACCACCTGGTGCGGATCCGGGAGGGGGACGAATGGAAGACAGCCTTCAACACCCCCCTGGGCCACTTCTGAGTACCTGGTGATGCCATTTGGGCTAACCAATGCCCCCGCAGTGTTTCAGGCCCTCATAAATGATGTCCTCCGTGATTTCCTAAACCGTTTCGTCTTTGTGTATCTGGACGATATTTTGATCTATTCCAGGAACTTACCTGATCATCAGCTCCATGTCCGCCAGGTGCTTCAGAGGTTATTGGAGAATCGTCTCTTCGTTAAAAAGGAGAAATGCGAATTCCACGCCTCCCAGGTCGACTTCCTCGGCTTCATCATAAAGGAAGGCTGCGTGCAAGCAGACCCAGCGAAGGTGAGAGCAGTAGCAGAATGGCCCATTCCAACCAACCGTAAGCTTCTGCAGCGCTTCCTGGGGTTTGCCAACTTTTATAGACGCTTCATCCGGAACTACAGCCAAGAGGCAGCGCCCCTGACAGCTCTCACCTCCCCGTCTCGTCCCTTTGTCTGGAGTGAGGAAGCTGAGAAGGCGTTCAATCGGCTAAGGACTCTGTTCACCACGGCCCCAGTCCTGGTTCAGCCAGATCCAGCTCAGCAATTCGTGGTAGAGGTGGATGCGTCGGATATCGGGGTCGGAGCAGTCTTGTCCCAGAGACGGGGGTCTGACGGTCGGCTCCATCCCTGTGCCTTCTTCTCCCGCCGCCTCTCCCCTGCAGAGGCCAATTACGACGTCGGTAATCGGGAGTTGCTGGCGGTCAAGATGGCGCTGGAGGAGTGGCGCCACTGGTTAGAGGGGTCAACACAGCCCTTCGTTGTCTGGACCGACCACAAGAACCTGGCCTATATACAGACGGCGAAGCGGCTGAACTCTCGTCAGGCCAGATGGGCTCTCTTCTTCAGTCGCTTTGACTTCGTCCCTCACCTACCGCCCCGGGTCCCGCAACATCAAGCCCGACGCCCTCTCAAGACAGTTCAGCGTGGAGGAGAAGGTGCAGGAGGAGGAGAACATCCTTCCTACCTCCAGGGTCATCGCTGCTATCACCTGGGACATAGAGAACGCCGTCCTGCGGGCTCAACAGCAGCAGCCAGACCCCGGGCAGGCGACCTCCGGGCCGCTTGTTTGTCCCTGGACGCTGTCCGGTCACAAGTTCTGCAATGGGCTCACTCGTCCAAGCTCTCATGTCACCCAGGCATCAACCGTACCATCAGTCTCATTAAGCGTCATTTCTGGTGGAGGAACATGGAGGCAGATATAAGGGGTTTTGTTCAGGCCTGCACCGTCTGCGGGAAGAGGGAAGAGCTCTCATCAACCTCCGTCCGGCCTCCTTCAGCCCCTTTCTGTTCCTGGGCGGCCCTGGTCCCACATCGCCCTGGATTTTGTCACAGGTTTGCCCCCGTCCAATGGGAAGACAGTCATATTGACCATAGTTGACCGATTTTCTAAGGCAGCCCACTTTGTTGCCCCTCGCCAAGCTCCCCACAGCCCGTGAGACGGCCGACCTTCTCGCCAACCACGTCGTACGCCTTCATGGCATTCCACGGGACATTGTGTCGGATCGGGGTCCGCAGTTCATCTCACAGGTTTGGAAGTCATTCTGTACGGGACTGGGGCGCGTCAGTGAGTCTCACCTCGGGGTTCCATCCTCAATCAAACGGGCAGACGGAGAGGACGAACCAGGACCTAGAGTCAGCGCTACGCTGTGTCACGGCCGGCAACCAGAGTACTTGGTGCACATACCTCCCCTGGGTCGAACTCGCTCACAATTCCCTGGTTAGTTCCGCTACTGGTGTTTCCCCCTTTGAGGCCTCGCTAGGTTACCAACCACCACTGTTTCCACGCCAGGAACAAGAGTTGGCCGTTCCCTCCATCCAACATCATCTCCAACGGTGTAAGGCGGTATGGCAAAGGACCCAGGCCGCCTTGGAGGCCACCGTTCAGCGGAATCGGCGATCGGCAGACAAGCACCGATTACCTGCTCCCCAGTACTCCCAAGGTCAGTCCATTTGGTTGTCTTCCAGAAACATTCCCCTGAGATGCGAAGTCCCGCAAACTGTCCCCTCGCTACCTGGGTCCCTTCATAATTCAAGAAATCATTAACCCCTCCGCCGTCCGCCTCAAGCTGCCCTCGTCTATGAGGATCCATCCCACCTTTCATGTGTCCCAGATAAAGCCGGTTGTCACAAGCGCCCTGAGTCCTCCTCCTGACCTGAACCCCCCCACCCGCCCGGATCATTGATGACCACCCAGCATTCACGGTAAAAGCGCGTCGCCTCCTGGACGTGAGACGGCGGGGCCGGGGACTACAGTATCTGGTGGACTGGGAGGGTTATGGTCCGGAGGAACGATCATGGATTCCCCTGACGACAGATCCTGGACCATAACATGGTTAAACGTTTCCACCGGGACCACCCTGACAAGCCCAAAGGGTCACCTGGAGGTGACCGTTGAGGGGGGGGTACTGTTAGGATCCCTGTCTTGTGTTTTGTCTCCCCTGTCTGTCACTGTCTGTTTGTTGGCCGCATAACAGACACCGCGTAACAGACACTCGGAGAGGAGTGCCGCCGCCGCCACAAGACCACCGAGCTCGATGGTCACGGTGTGGTAGAGTTTACGTTCCTAAACTGACTTGAGAAAGAAACAGCTGCGGAAACAAGTGAACGACAGAGTCAGACCATCCCTCCTGTTCCTCAATCTTAAGAGGTTTAAAAGGTTTTATTTATTTTAGTGTTTGACTGAAAAAGCCCATGGAGGGTGTTTACGTTGGATGAAAGACTCGTTCTGTAATAAATTATATTGGATAGATTTATTTAAGATAACTTTTTTCATGAGTTCAATTTCAAGTTTGTGTGGATGTTTTTAGCATCTACTGCAACTTCATGTCAAAGTTTTCCTGCACTGCTCTGGAGATTCGGCAGCCATGTTTATTATTTTTTAACTATTTCACGTTCCTTGGAAACTGTTTCGTCTGTTTTCATGTATCCATGAACCATGAAATTCGTGGGATTATTGATCATGCCAAAGATAAAATCCTAAAAGTTGCTGTAACAGGCGATCAACGGCGAGTATGTAGATTTCCAGCGTTCGTACAGGCGACCTCATGGAAAAGCTATGTGAGGTTTCATTGTCGAGCTGAGGGATGGATACCATACTAGTTATGATTCAATCAGACAATAATCAGTTTTGCTTTACACACGTCCACCACAGTTTCTGTAACACCCCTCCTCACATCTATTTGAAACCACATTGTTGTGGCAGCAGGATGTGAAGAGTGTCAGTGTGAGAAATCTGTTTACACACACACACACACACACACACACACACACACCCTCAAACATGATTACACATTATGTCTGAGCAGAAACGTCACACACATCTTCCCCACTGTCACTTCATTCTCTGCAGAAGCCATTTCCTTCCACAAAACCTCCTAATTACACGTCCCGTCAGATCAGACGGGCGAGGAATCAAAATAAACACTCGGCTCTTTTCTTCCCACCGTCAATCAGCCGAGCCAAGGTGACGGAGATTACACAACGATGGAGACAAAGCCAAAACAAGAGAGAGAGAGAGAGAGAGAGAGAGAGAGAGAGAGAGAGAGAGAGACGCTGTAACGGATAGGAGGCCGAGAGGAAGGAGGGATGAGACAAGCGGAGATAAGGAGATTAGAAATGAGGAGGTGACATGTGAGATGCAGGTGATAAAGAGGAGGGAAAGAGAGAAAATGAGGGCAGGTAGATGACGGAGGGAAGAGGGGAAGGTGAGGAAAAGAAAAGGAGAAGATGGACGAGAAAGAGAAAAGAAACAAGCAAGAGAGGAGAATAAAATGATGCAAGATAGAGAGAAGTTTAGAGAGAACTTTAGAGAGAAAAGGAAGTGAGAGGTAAAGAAGAAGAAAAAAGTAGAAGAGAAAGAAAGAAATTTTACAGAGCTATTTGATAAGAAGAAAAGGATGGGTAGGGAGAGAAAGAGGGATTATAAGAGGGAGAGAGAAGGAGGTGAGACGTGGGGAGAATGAAGGAAAGTGACAGAGACGGAGAGAAAGATCACAGAGAGACAAAAATAGAGGAGGTGAGAGTGTGATGCAAAGCAGATAAGGTGGAGAAGAAACAGAAAAAAGTGATGGATGAGGTACGGAGAGGGAAGGAGGGAGGGAGGGCAGCCATTGTCGCCCCACCTGTCTGTGATGGCAGGATTTCCGGGTGCTGGCGTGTCTCTTTTTTTTTTTTGTTTAGTTTTGTATCTCTCCTTTATGTGGTTTGCAGCCCTCAGGATACGGGGAAGCGTCGGGATATCTTTACACACACTTCCTGTGCAGCACAAAGCCGCCCAGCGCTGCTCTGCAGATCACAAGATAATCCCAGCGCTCACCGTGTGTGTGTGTGTGTGTGTTTGAGAGAGAGGGACCCAGAAACATGAGACCCAAACGACGCTTCGTATCACACCTGATGCCGCTTTAACTCACAGCTCAGAGCACCTTCACCTTCCATCCGTGTTTGGACCGGGGAGGTGTTTTCTGCTGCAGCACCGCAGTGTTGGCCCGACATTTGGAGGTGTGAAAGTTGGTTTGAACTTCTCTCTCAAGCTCTCATTTCAGTTTCCACACAGCTAAATCTGTTAACTTCTCATGTGCCTCAACTTCACAACAAACAACTGTGACCCTACGAACGCCTTTAAGGAGGGACTGACCCAAAGTATGCTCCTTTAACCTCCATTTAAAGGACTAATCCAGTGATTCATCATGTTTTAAACACGCAGGCACGCACATCGCAGCTGCTCCAAAGTGAGTTTTATCAGCATGTCGTTAACGGTACCCTGAGATCTTAAAATAAGAAAGACATTCAGATAAGGCTTGTTTCCAGCATATTTGACCTTGTGCATGTCACCCTAACTATTACAGCGAACAGCCCCTCGACTGACTTTCCATTCGATAACAGAGCCAATTTTTTTTTTTTTTTTTTTACACAACACCAAGCTGGAGGTCCAACTACCAGGAATCGAACCTTTGGAAACTAACTCTGGGGACTATCCCACTATTTTAAAATGAGATTTCTCTCCAAGAGCTTGATAAAGCAACGTTACTCTGAATTAGAGTATAAAGACGTCCCAGCACAGTGGCCCAGTTTTCCATGAGGACCCACGCTGATGTAACAGACTTTATGGAGAAAGTGATGAGAAATCAGGGCTCGGTTGTTGAGAAAAAATAGCTGTTTGAGTGTTACGGTGGCCTTTTCTCCACTTTGACGCTCTCGGCAGCCACCAGAGAGGCTCCAGATGATTTCAACAGTCTAATTTGATTAAAACTTCTTAGTTGCCAACAATACAAGAAGCCGGCAGACGGGAATGTGAGGGTGAAAGAGCCTCAGCACTCCCCATTCTTCTGATAGAGACGTGTAGAATAACACCCACGTCCACTGGCAGGAAACCTGCCTCGCGAGCCTCCTTGCGCAGCAGAAAATCATTTCAACCTGACCTACAGAGGTTTCTCGGCCCTCCACGGTGCAAGTTGACTGATGCGTTTGTGGGGCTGAATAACGACACTTGTTGGCTGCACAAAGGCGGCTGGTAGCTTTTGTTGCCAAAGATGACAAGCAGAATCGCCTTACTCCGGCTCGAACAATGGAAGGCCGCCCTGATATGGTGTTGTGTGTCAGCGTTATCCGCTGCCATGCTCTGTCTTTTTTAGGTCTCTGCGAAGAGGCGCTCCACAACGCAAGATACCTTTTCATGTGAAGCCCCCAAACACACTGGCGGTCCGGAGGATGAACGCAAACAAAGCGCTCAGGATCACAGAGTTACAGCTGTTGCTCAAGCGCAGGCCTTAAAGAGGCTTACGGGGAAATCCGAGTTAAAACACGTGTCACCTACGCTGCTCCTGTGATCCGCGAGCGTAACGATGATCTTCCTGCCTGTGATCTGGGAATTTTGAAATATAAACAGCGCCTTCAAAAAAAAAAAAGCTGCAAACAACAGACGCGGGAGTGTCTGTGGTGACATCACTCCTGCAGCTGCACTGATGAAAACACACACACACACACACACACACACACACACACACACACACACACACACACAAACAAACAAACAAACACACGCTTTCACACAGTTTCTGGTTTTGACTTCACAATTCGAGTAAAGCTATTCTTGAGCTTCATTAAACAGAAACTGAAGGTTCAGAACTGTGAATATTAAATAAGATTATCAACTACAGCCATTAGAAGCCAAACAGCATTATTACAGCTGTGTGTGTTTACCTTTACAATAAAGCATATTTAAGTGTATGTTTGTGGGACATTTGTATTTAAATGTCATGCAAAGAGTCATGAAGTCATTTGTTGTGTTCATTTTATTTGATCTTATCTGCACTGGGGAGGGGAATAGTCACAAGGTTAATAATATATTGATTGAACTGAATTGATGGTAAGTAGCATCATTTTATCAGTAATGCTTAGTTGGATTCTCCTAATGAAAGAAGGTTTTTGCTTTTCTTAAAATATCCATGATTTTTTTGTCATTTACTTCATGTTTTTCACGGCAAATATCATCATAATGGGTCTTAAAAATGCTTTTGTTGTTGTGTATTTTCTGCATCATGTGTATAATTTCAACCTGTGTTAATTTAATTTTTGTGGGCGATGCATCATGCTGAACAAGCTAACAAACAGCCAACTACATACAAATCCAACAGACATCCATTTACCATCTCATTGTTGAGCTGTGTTGAGTCACGTCCTGATGAACGTTAGTCCAATATTCACTGTGAGTGTCATTACCATAAACCACCACACCTGTCAAGTTACATGGAGTCATTTTTCTCTAAGTGTTGATAAAAATATTGATTAAAGCAGCTTTAAATGTGAATTTTCTCTGCAGGTTATTAAAATAACGTCAGTTGTTGTGTCTTCGTTGATTCAAGTGAACACAGCTGTCAGCCGGAGAACAATGCCGACATGTAAGAGTGTGTAGTTCAAGCACAACTTTCGCAGCAAGTAACACACACTTTAACACACACACATACAATCATATGCACACACACACACACACACACACACCCTCATCAGGAAGGAACCAAATGTCCTTAATGTTGAAATCTCAAATTGATCTTCATCGCAGAAGTGCAAGAAGACACACACAAGCTGCCCCCAACACTCCAGGAGGAAATCAATAACATCTACTGTGCCCCAACATACACACACACACACAGGCCCCCCTCCCTGTGACCAAAGAACAGGTGATCAGCTGCAAATGGGTGAAGTGAGGCAGGGAGGGGGGGTGGGGGAGACGAGCCATTCATCACCCCTGGGGTCTGCCACCCCACACACACACACACACACACACACACACACACACACACAGCAACAGACATCTCCATTTAACTGAACGGCAGCTAAACAAACTCGGGCCCTCAGGTCGGGCCACTCGGGGGGGTTTGAGGCTCGGCCAACGTGCAGCCCGGCCTCCTGTTAGGGCGAAGTTCAAAGGAGACGCACACACACACATCTTCAATCACCGGCGTCACAGAGGGGGGGTGAAGTGGGGGTGAGGGGGGGTAGATAGATCAAACCTCTGCGTGCTGCTGAGCAAACACAGTCACCAGGTGATCACTGAGCAGAAACGTGTGGTGGGAAAAGTTTATTTATTTATCATGATATTATTATTGCACTATTTTTAAGAATTAATATCATTTGATCACTTTAGGTGTATTTATTAACTTTAACAAGCAAAGTTCAATGCAAAGTTGAATTACCAACAGGGCTAAGAGGGCGACGGCCCCCGTGTCCCAGACCCCCAGGGGCCAAAAGGATCCAGGACCCCATGAGGCGATCAGGTTTTGGTAACGCTGTATGCACCAATTAAAGCACAAAATAATATCACAGGGGCCTTATGTTACATAAAAACTAGTTTTCTTCTTCGTCTTTGTCCTTTTCAGTTGTGCTGACGTATCATAAAATAAATTGGTGCGTCGTCAAGTTAATGGGGGGAGTCAAGGCGCCCTGAGGGTTTTTAAATGTGCTCCAACAGAAGTGAAATCTTCTCTAGAAAATGAGCCGTAGCCCTGAAGTGAAAAGGACGAGAGCAAAAGAGTCACACAAGATGACAGCAACTCATTTCAAGATCAACGAAATGGTCCTGAACAGAAACTGATAAACACACACACATGTGGACGGCTACACTGCAGTTATAGTGCGAGGTGTCTCTCCTTCAGCCTTTCAGTCTTTTTTCAGAGCCAAACAGACAACAGCACAAAAACAGATGAAACAAAGATGATTTCAAAACTTTCTGTCAACACTCGATGTTTTAGGATAGAAATGATGAGCAAAACGTGCAAAGATCTTAATCTGTTGGCCAGGTCGGATGTTTAAAGGCATCCTAAAAAGAAAAAGAAATTAGTCACACACACACACACCTATGTATCAGTGCCATAATGTACAACACACACACACGCTTACACACTCGACCATGAACCTGATTTTTATTTGTTTGCTTATTTAATCAGAGAGGTGGTGTGCAAATATACAGCTGATACAATAAATCTATCAATACATCTGCTGCAGGAAATAAACTAACAAATAAATAAGATGATATACAAACAGGTAAATCAATACATTGAATGCTCGGAGGAGAACGACATTCGTGCTGTCCTCCTCGGCGCTCCACACTCTGGCGTTTTCTCCCCACTTCACACTTTGTAAATCAGCCGGGAGCAGCAGGAGGTGAACTGAGTGGTGAGACGGGCTGTCTGCCGCTCGACGTCTCAGTCAGAGGCCAAAGACCTCCTGACCTCCGACCTCCACGTGAGACCACACTTACAGCTGAGTGATCCTGCACAGCTTCCCAACGAGTTGCTGCGACGTTCCCACAAAACAAAAATCACACAAATAAAGGAAACTTCTTTTTAAAATCAGGGTTTCTATATGATGATATGATTTACATGCTTTTCCACCTGGGGGTGCTGCAGACAGCAACTTAATGGAGCTGACATCCTGTTAAACTGTGGAGAGCTGATCTGTCTAATTACTGTACACCCGAGGGGGGGTAAATCTATACGGGGGCAAATCTGCGTCCAGGCTCAATCTTTTAAGTGCAGGCTGTAGTAGCTTAATGTCTGTTTATGCTTGTTCACAAGAGGTTATGATTACCGGCGACGGTGGCGTCACAGAGGGAAACACAGTCAGCAGGTGCAGACGGAGAGAGGCTGACCAAAAAAAAAAACAAGTCTGGGAGAGGTGACGAACATCCAAACGTCCGAAGTTAAGCTGCGGGGCTGCTGATAACAGTAATCGATGATGATTTCACCGTCCTGTTTAAACAAATTGATCTGCGGGACAGAGTTTGTTTTCGACTGTCGCAGAGGAGGCAGCTTATTAAAGCATTTAATCATAGCAGAAGCTCTCTTAAATTGATGGATGCACCTTTAAATGACTGTTATTGGTATTAAGACTGTTCGGCCCACCTTGAAATCAGCCTCGCAGCAATTGCAACGTGCAGCTTTGGTTAGTTTGTTCCTGGCACGGGACATTTTCTTACGGGGATTACGGAAATTAAATATTTTGGTAGCCCTTATTTAATCGAGTGTTTTGTTTGAAACACTTGTAACCTGAGAGAGTGAAAGCGGGCTGACGGGAGGCTGCGAAAAAGAGCCGAGCGCTGGCTGAGCAGGCAGGCAGGCTCAGGCAGTGCCAGTCGGTAAGCCCCAAAGCGCCCGGGGGCCACTTCAGCTGTGGGACACACCTCTGGAGCTCGTAGTCTCTGAAGCCGGGGGCCTAAACCCTGGATTTACCAAACAGCTCGGGCGCAGCAGTTCAGGGACAAGAAACCTGTCCAAACTAAAAGCTTGATATCTGAGTCTCTCTGAATCTGATTGTGCTCAAGCACCTTGATGAAAACTGGAAACCCTCCCTCCTTTACTCCACACTTAATATTTCCTTCCTTCCTAGTCTTTTTTCCTTGCTCTTCTCTTTGCTTCCTTTATTTTTTTTCCCGATTTCCTTCCTTTCGTCTTGTATCTCTTATCCTTCTGTCCTTTCTTTCCCTCTTTATTCAAATTATATAGATGAGTGTAAACCACCAAAAACTGGAGCTAAATGAGGCTAAACTCTACTTTTCTTCACTATAAGTACTTTCCACAGCTGGGTAACTGTATCTGTAAATAGTTATTGATTTCTGAAATAAGTCAGATTTTTAAAGTGCTTTTTGCTCTCAGTCGTACAGATGATGTCACTTCCTGACCTTCATACAGCTGAAGGCCTCTGAAGGTGTGTGTGTGTGTGTGTGTGTGTGTGTGGACTGATGAAAAATGAAGACTTGATGTCACTGAGGCATCCGTGTAAACACCAAACATGCTAACATGATTTTAAGGTGGCGTAACCGGCCCCCTCTTCCCTGCCTCTTCCTCCCTTCCATGTGACGACCCCGCGACAGTTATATGAACAGACCTCAGCGCCGTCTACGGCCACCTCCGCCGTCGCCCCCCCGACACATTCCTCCTGATCCTCAGATCTGCAGCGGGGTCAGCCTGCATGCCTGGACTCGTCCTGCGGCTACTTCCTGCACGGTGGCGACTTCAGCGCAGCCCGTCGAGCGCTGCTGTGACTGATGCTGCTCACACATCAGATCTTTTATTAATGCAACAGTTACTAACATCTGTGTCTTGTTTCTTTTCACAAACTTTTATTTGTTCATATTTTACATATTAATGTGTTTAATTTAATTCATAGACATTTGCCACGTTACTTTAGCAGCTCTAGAGATCCTCGACGTTGGTCTGTTTGTCCGTCTGTCCGTCTGTCCACCACTTTCGTCCAAACTCAGACATCTCAACAACATATTTAACAGATTTGGTCATCCTCTGACTTTTCTTTGCACCACTGGCAGGTGAAAGTTTATCCATCTTTGGTTCACGTGTTCAGGATGACACCTTCACTTTTCACCTAACACCCTAAAAACTCCCCAAACTACGAAGTGAACGTGATGAGCTTTAAACCTGCCTCAGCATCAGGGTGTTAGCAGAGCACAGCCTCACAGAGCTGTTAGCGTGACTGAAGGATCTCAGCTTTGTTTCAGTTTCATCCAAATGTTTGAAGACAGACAGACAGACAGACAGACAGACAGACAGACAGACAGACTTTATTAATCCCAAGCTGGGAAATTACCAGTGTATGTAGCAGCAGCATTACACAATAACAATACAATGAAAGAGATAAAGAGAAAAAGAATAAGAAGAAAAACCTAGACATCTCTTCACACAATATAAAATGCAATAACAAAATGTATAGAAATGTATAAATAGCAGCACTGTTTGTAGTGCAAAATAAATATAAGGTGCAGTGAACAGATATGCTACAATGAATTATTATTATTATTATTATTAATTAATTGATCCCAGAAGCATGTTTGTTCTCCTGTTTTTTTTTATTTCTTCTCAGTTTCTATTTTTCTTTTCCTTGTTTTTTCCTTTCCTACAGTGGAAATAAGAGGTAAAAGCCAAAACTGCATTGGAGTAAGCAGTTTCTTTTCACCTCTAGCTGAGAGTAAAAACCCCAAAAGACATCATGAATGAGACAAACTGAGCACTTCTGAACACAGAAGCAAACGAACTACAGTAAGATTTAAGAGAGAGGAGAGAGTGAAATTTAGAAAGAGAAAAGAGGAAAGCATCAGTCAGGCATGAATATTTCAAACTAATCCTCAGTTACAGTCGAACAATATCAGTGATTGATTCAAACCTCTCAACACCTAAAAATGAGACCTAAATAAGAAACATCAGATGAGCTTAAGCCCATCTCGCTGTGTAAATGTCTCCAATGGATTCAGGGAGTTTCTCCCCAGTAATAATAAAAACACGGCGCACGCCAAACCTCTGCTATTAATCACACCGGCTTTAACAGAGCAGCGATGCAGAGAGGCCTTTATGTGGGTGGGATGGAAATAGGTTTTTCTCCTCCAATAATTAGCTTATCAGACCATTTACACGGCTAAGAATCATTAGCACCAGTTTAATGAGGTGGCTAAAAATAGACGAAGCACATAAAGGATCAGAGGAACCTGCTGGAAGCAGAACTTCACACTCCGAGTGTGTGTGTGAGCATAAATTCACAACATCGCTGCTCATGTGTGTGTGTGTGTGTGTACAGGTATGTGCATGCATGTGTGTACAGGTGTGTGTATATGTGTGTGTTCATAGTTCCTGTGTTTTCCTGAGTGTGTGTCACTATAACTTTTTTCTTGCACTGAATGAGAAAACTAGCAATACAAGTTTCTGTATTTCAATATATATATGTAAGTAAAAGAAAAAAAAAAAAACTATTTTCAACAGCGGATTAATACACATTTGTTGCTCTGGTGAGTATTTAGGGCAGCAGGATGGTGTGTGTGTGTGTGGGAGTAAAAATAAACGTGTGTGTGTTCATTTTGATTAGATTTGAATCAGGCATGCAGACAGAGATTATCAGTTTTAACTCTTTATTGGATTTAGACAAGAAGAAAAAAAGAGTATTATCAGCCTTTGCTTGTAGTGTATAATGTTTTATTGGTTTCTATCTTTAGGCCTGTGTGCTCATCGCTGTTCTATTTCTGCACTCTCTTCACCAAAAGATGCAGCTTTCTCAGGATTTATTTTAAAGTAAAATAGAGTCTCACAGCCACTTTATTTAACCGACCCGTGAAGAGAGGAATGACTTTTGTGATCCTTCAGTGCACTTTTATAATTTATGCATACTTTGCATACAACTGCTCTGGTCTTGAATGCAGGAAATCTACAAACCACAAACATAAAGAGGTCAAAAAACAAAACAACGAACAAAACAAAAGCTGAGGTAATAACTGAGACATGTGGAGAGAAAAAAGACTTTTTGCTGGATCATTTTTGGAACATGCAGTCAAAATCCCTCTGATTTACATTATCAAAGACTTTTAAAATACTATTATTGAGGCTGATAACTGACAAATAAATGATTATTAAAAGTGTGTGATCGAGTAAATTGTAGGACAGAGTCACCTCTTGTGCAACAGTCCTGTACAGAGAAGACATCTGGACCTCACCTCTGTCCCAGCTGTTACTGAAGGAATTTGGATGTTTAGGAGAAGATAAATGAGCCATTACCTGACGAAGGTACAATTAATGTACTCACCTTAATTACTAGTAACTAAATAAACTGAAAGAACCTCTTGAAAGCTGCAGTGTTTAATCCAAATGTCCAACTTTGAATCTCTTTCTGCTGAGAAATATAAGCAATTAAAAATCAGTGTGATAATGTCAAAGGGTGGAGACCTGCAGAGATTCAGTGTCCATGCTGACACACACACACACACACACACACACATTACGAGGACAGCAGCGCCTCACAAACTTTGCAAAGTGAGACGTCGATTCAACTCTTGCTGGTATTTATTTGCTAAGATCACTTGATCATCGAGCGGAGCATTTACAGTCAGAGTCTGGCTGCTCTCGCCTTCAGTGAAGTGACGTGAGCAACTGTTTGTGGGGATGAGGGGGTCAAGTAGGTGTGTGTGTGTGTGTGTGTGTGTGTGTGTGTGTGTGTGTGGGCACAGACTGTGGGTAGAGTAAGTTACAGTCTGGGGCAGCTGGAGCAACACCCACACAGAAAAACAGCGAGCACTCACATTCGTACAGTATACAAACACACACACACACGGACGAGAAGATTCATTAACGTCAAAACTACTGAAGGAGAAAAAAAAAAAGTAGATTTGCATGGTTTGATGAGCGCTTCAATAAACACAGAAGAGAAGCACGAGAGGGAACGTAAGAGGGTGAACACCGACATTTAGGCTTTAACGCAAATTACCAAGGTTTCCCTGCTGAGAATACAAACTGTTGTGTTCAGTATCCAGACTCATCTTACATTCTTAAAATATCAATTAAAATTTCTCTGCAATTACAAATTTGCTCCTGTGTGCTCTTAAAACCTGACCCAACCATAAACTTCCTTAAAAATTCTTTATTGCTGTGTTAATAGATTTGTTGAGTGATGGAAGGATTATTTTCATCCTTTACTTTAAGTTAAAGTAGTAATTACATACATGTTATACCGTAAAAATAATTGATTGCAGGAACACTGTGATAATGTATAAAATTCATATATACTCGAGTGCAAACTAACTGTTTTTCACTAATCTGCTGATTCATCATTTAGCTGATAAAATATTACAACAGTAAAAATGCCCATCAATATTGCCCACGGTGACTCTTCAGATTGATTATTTGTCCGACTAACAATCTAAACCATAAAATATCCAAGTTATAATCAGAAATACAAACAAATAACAAACAAACACAAATTCACCTTTCAGAAGCTGGAGTCAGTAAAATTTTGGCAGTTTACTATAAAAAAGTGATTTAAACATTTATCAGTTATCTAAATAATACAGAACATCTTACTTTAGTCCTGACTTAATGTGCATTTTTCACATTAGTCTCATTATTACTGAGCTTCCATAAGTAGTCCTACTGTAGACACAAGCAGAAACACTGGTGTGGTGGTGGTTGTAAGATTACTCCTGCCAGCCTCTTAACCTTTTCCCCGTCCAGTCTGTAGCTGTCACCAAACCTCAAACTGAGCATGGAAACTGACAGCGGACTGACTCTGTTCGTCTGAGAGGCACCTTCAGACCTCAATACAACAGGGAAAAAAAAGAAAATTACACCTGTGAACTTCCCAAACTAATCAACATGTCTGACAAGTTTTACATTTTGACTGCAGCTTCTTCAGAAACCAGAAACCCACACTACGCACTGAAGTGTGAAGAAAACTGCAGGAGTCTGATTTAATCACAGAATAAAAGAGAAACTGAAAAAGAACTGCATTTAAATCCACCTCCACACATCTGCAGGTAAATCTGTTAATGATCAGACACTTCTTTTCTTTATACATTTACCTATGTGTGCAACTCTGCTTTTTATACACTTTGAACCTCATTTTCCATTATTTTGCAGCTGTAATGATCTGATGTCCCCGTTTTATCTCAGAAGAATCATGGTGGTTGTGATACGCGTGGAAAGCAGTGTGTGTTTCCTGGTGGAAAAGAAGGTGCTGATACAGTGTGGAAGTGGTGGCGATGATTTAGCGGCGCTGAGTGCTGGTGTGGGTGAGCTGTTAGCTGGGAGAGGCCGGGATGGGAAGTCTGGGAAAGTCTTAATGACAGACTAGTGGCGAGACGAGACGCAGAGCCATAACCATGAATCACATGGTAATTAATGACCAGGTTCCCATGGTCGGGGCTTGTTTGATGGTAAAACAAAAGCTATCTGGACCACGCAAGCATTATTTACACACACATTAGACAGATTAAGATTGGAGGGGGAGGCGGGGGAGAGGGAGGTTAAAGAGAGCCGCTTACGTGGTGTTTGTGATAAGAGGAGGGTAGTAACATGACCAGCAGGTAAAGTGGAGACGAGATGGACTGAAGCTAATGAGGGAGTGTGGAAGCAGCTGGCCGCCCGGCTGCAGAGTGAAGGGGAGGGCCAAAGGTCCCGCTAATGATAGCCCCCGTCCTCTCCAAACTACACCGGGGGTCACTGCAGAGGGGGCAATAAAGCGGAGCCTGCCCACATGAAGATTTTAAAAACACGCCGAAAAACCACAAGCCCGCCTGTGAACTCGCAGCCGTTTCTCACTCGTTGTTTTTTTTCTCACCTTCAGAACAATGAGTCATGCAGTCAGATTCTCACAGGAAAGAAAAGAGAGAAAGAGGTGATAAAAAAATGATGCGGGATCATCTGATGCCGTTTGTGTTGCAATAAAAGAAATTCATCCGTGGTTATAAACGTGCAAAACCCCCCGTGGGGTCCTATGATTATGATGCAGAATGATATTCACTTATAATGACCTATAATTGCCTGTTTTAGTCACCTTATGATAAATCTCAGAGATTTAACACCACTGATGACTGTCCACCAAAGCATACTATATAACACTAAAGATATTTTTCATTTTTAACACACTAGTTCAGCTGTTCAGACAGACATGATGGACATTTGCTCAAGATTGAAATGTGTCGAATATATTTTTTCTTTATAATACTTTGGTTTATGACAAAATACCTGCAGTGACATTTCCATCAGCATCAGCTGGACTTTGTCCTTCATCATCTTTGATCGCTTGTCCTTCAAGCTGATGAATCATGAAACTCAAACATGCTTCAGATCTCTGCAGGTCAATGTTTCAAACTGCAGTGAAATTAACGTTAGGTTGATAAGACGAAATAAAAAGTCTTAAGAAGTCATATGTTTTTCAGCAAATAGCAGGTATGGTCCTTTAACTGTTGCTCTCAATGGCTCAACTTATTGTGCATGCTGCAGTTCTGACAATGTGTGAAGGATCATTGAATAAATAAATCTAAAACACTTTAGATGACAAATGATTTAATCAAATTATCTTACTTTCTCTGTATACTGTACTTTCTCTGATATTTATATTTAATAAACTTAATCTGTTCAGGTGATCCAGTTAAAGTCTTGATCATGTAAAGCATGATAAACCAAACACTGATCAAACATAAATCAAACTGGCATTTATTGAGCTGTAAATCAACGTCGGTTCTTACAAACACACTTGTGCTGCGAGTAAACGCAGGTATAATTAACGTCAGTGTCTCGGTTACCCACAGACGTCGAACTGTCCTCTGTTTTACTCACCGCACCGTGTACAAACACAACGCACCGCCCTCAACAATACGAGACACCACACAGAGCATCAAACAGCGTGTAACGTTAAAGATGCAGGCCAATTAAAGGGGGGGCCGAGTGGCGAGTGGGCGGGGCTGTGGGCCACACAGAGGGCGGAGCCAGCTGGGCGTGAGCAGGAAGCCCTGACAGGCGTGAGAACAGGAAGATGAAAGGCTGAGGAGGGGAGTGTGTTTGGATCACGGAGGACACACACACACGCACACACAGGGCCGTTCTCACGCTGTAGCAACAATGCTAATCATACTGCCGCTAACTGTAGCTGTTAAACTGAGTGATGGTGCTGTCTGTGGCGCTCTGTGCTGTGTAAACACGCCTCTCACACCCCCGCAGCCTTTCATAATAGATGCTGCTGCCGTTGTTCACATGCTGAAAATAAAAGTGAACACTCTCCCCATTGCAAACGTGATCATGCACACACACACACACGTTTGTATGTTTAGCATTTGCATGCACACACGCCATCGGAGCTAACAGAGCCTGCACTTTGACTTCGGTACATGTATGAAACGTGTGTTAGCACCTAATTATGTGTGTGATTTTGCATTTAACAGTGTGTGTAGATGTTCTCTCCTAAAGGACAGTTCCACTCCAAAAAAAATAAATTAAATAAATTAAAAAGTAAATAAAGATGTTGTATTTTTGGTTTCAATGTTTTTGTTTCAGTGTGTTTTCCCAGCCAATCACATTCAACGTGTTCTCACATCTGCAAATTTTCAGCAGCTGTGTTGGAGTCTGATGGCAGAAAATGTTTAACTGACCTAAAACTTTAACGGTAACTTTAACACTGCTTTGCTGTCAGTTCCTTAAAATCTGAATTCAAAATTAAAACATTTCTTAAAGTTTAGCACCATGTATTGGACAAATAATCAGATTTTTTTTCTTGATAATAACTCTTGTGCCTTATCCTCGATCTCCACTCATCTGTGCAATAAGCAGCATTTATATTTACATTTATCTTTATTCTATTTATTGTGTATATTCGGTTCTGTTCATATTCTATATTTTTATTTCTCTTGTGTTCTCTGTATGAGAGCGACTGGAACACCAAATGTTCTTTGTATTTCTGCCTTCATAATTTGTGTTTTGGTGTGTTTTCATATTCGACCTGCTGTCACATCTGCAGATTTGTGTGTTTGAGTCTGATGGCAGAAAATATTCAGTTTCTTCAAGTCTCAAAGAACCATTTCTTGGACCAGTCATCCCTTTCCAGTGAGCTTTAAAGCAAATACACAGTCAAAAATAATCATATTAAAGCTGAAGATCCTGCTTTCAGCGCTCAGTTTGACTAAAACATCTACAAGTCAACAGACTGAACTTTACCCACGTACAGCCCACAGCCGAGAGCGAGCTCGATGATATCTAAGGGGATTAGTGGGTGGAATTTTCCTTTAAGAGAAGTTTCCACCCACGGCGGCGCTCTTGTCACATCCCACAGACTCACACTGCTTCTCTCCGGGCCACACAATCAGCTGTGAGAGCCCGGACACTTCACACACCGACGAGATGGAGCTATTTTCAGCCGGCGTCAGAGGGGAGCTCTCTGGAAAATGTGTACAGTGTGTTAGATCTGCGTGTGTGTGCACAAATGTTTGCATGCATGCATGTGTATGTGCATGTATGTACATACATGTTTGTGCCTCATAGACTGTATGAAAGAAGTGGACAAACCCTTTGGGTCTAAAAGTGCCTTACAGCTGCATTCTTTCTAATAATCAGATATAGAAACTTCTTCAGATTTGAGCATTAAAAAATGTTTTGTTTTGTTGCTGTAGAGAA
This sequence comes from Scortum barcoo, assembly GCA_023238725.1. Lineage (NCBI taxonomy): Eukaryota > Metazoa > Chordata > Actinopteri > Centrarchiformes > Terapontidae > Scortum > Scortum barcoo. The sequence continues at coordinate 2,304,211 of CM041539.1, forward strand.
AAATTGAAATGTTCAATAATTCTGCAAAAATTCAACTTTTTGTTGCCACAGGAAAGACTTATTAGCACCTTACTGAAGTTTTCTAAAGCATATTAAGTTTTATATTGATTGAATACCCTTCAGACACACTTTACATTGTTTTAACTTCTGTGGTAATGCAGATACGAAGAATGAAAAATATCTATATTGGTATACGCGGAGATGCAAAAGGATTTTAGTGGTCTGAGTAGCAACATTAAAATGTAAAATATTCTTTTCCTGAGTTATATATCTGTGTGTTTGTCTTCTGTGTGTGATTGTCCAACAGCAAAGCTTTCCAATACGTTGGTTCTTGGCAACTGGTGGTTATTTATTGGATGCTGCTGGGGCTTTGAATGCACCGCCAAGGAGAGATTTAGAAGGAGATTTCGAAGGAGATTTCCAAACACAAGACAAAAAGCATAAAGGCAACATAATATTCACCATCATGGATCACCTGTCGCAGGCACATTGAAAGTCTGGTGATGGAAATAAAGAAGTGCCAGTTAATCTGTCATGTAGAACCTCATAGAAAATGAATGACAGTAATGCAGGGTATGTACGTTCTACAGTTAACATACTACACGTGATGCTACCGGTATGTATGCTGGTGGCATCGCATGTTTATGGTCACAATAAAATCTGAAAAAAAATGTTGCTGATGTTAATTTAACCAAGTAGTGACAGATTTACAAGCATGTCTGCTTCTCTTTGTGTCAGCTACGAAGGACCTGACATCTCTGTCAGCTGCTGTGAAAGAATATTTTTCTAACATTAGATTTCCTTCTTTTTAAATGGAACCAAAACTTCTTTTCTTCAAAATAGAATAAACTTTCACTGTAAAAAAACGAAACAAACAAACAAAAAAAGTGCCACTGACATTTCATGGTTTGTTTTATTCTTTTGACTGATTCCTGCTCCATTGTTGTCTCCATATCTCTGCTGTCACCATGCAGCACAGCAGCTCTGATTGTTGGTGCTGGTGGAGATTTGTAGGGTTATTTATATCTTTAGAGAGTTTTATGAACCGTGGGTCCTTGAAAACTTCATACAATTAAAAGAAAAAAAAAAAGCAAACTCATGGGCACCAATGAGAAACTTTCTCAGGAAGGAAGAAAAAAAAAAAACTGATGTTAGGTTTCTGCTTCTGATACGGCGTCCCAACAATCAGAATGAATAGCTGACATGTGAAGTCAGGTCAGCATGTGCCAACACGCTCTCGTAGCAGCTCACTACTCAGCAGAAAGGCCAGCCGAGCGCTGCGAGGCCGAACCGCCCCCGAGCGACGACCTGCAGGCTTCAAACTGGCAGGCAGGCAACGGGAGCGACCGAGCGCGAACCAGGAGAAACACACATGGTTACCATGACGCCGCCAAACCCGCCACCAGAGTGTGTACGTGATCGTGTGCGTCCGAGGTTGTGTTTCCACATGTGTGCATAGTTGGTGCTTTTTCTTTTTTTTTCTTTTTGCGTGCATGCATGTGTGTTCGCTCAGGTTCGGCTCTGCACCGTCTGCAGCCAAAAAAGCATTGAGTCGCTCTCCTCATGCGCTCGGCTGGGCAAAAGAAGGAAACATACACAAACAGCTGGTCCCACATGTCCTAATAAGAGAGTGGCTGACTGGCAGAACATCCTTTCCACCCCGACATGGATCAGATTACACTCCTTCAAGGCTCCTGACTTTGCCTGGCATGGCCTCTCCGTCTGATCACTCCGTCTACTACTGCAAACTTCCTGAACGGTTAAAGGTGTAATCCGCTGAAAATCTTTCATTCCACTATCAAATAAGCACCTGAAGGCTTAAAGAGGCTCTGAAAAGTTTTTGTATTGGTATTAGAGGATGGCAGCTGCACTAAATTTCGTTTCATGGTACTCAAGTTACAATAAAGACTAGAAAAAACGTAGAAGTTCTCTATCAGCATGAACAGCCAGTTGATCATTTGCCAGTAAACCGCTAAATAGATCTCCTCTGATGAAGCTTCAGAGCTTTGAAGATGCAGACAGTGTTGATCAGTAACTATTTCAATAACTGATTAACCTTTTTGGTCATTAATCAAGAAAAAAAAGTCAAATATTTTGTTTCCAGTTTTTCAAATACTAAAATTTAGAGAAGCAGTTTTACTTACATGGTCATATAATGACTTCAATGCACATCCATATGTTTTTTCATTTTCTCTTCACAATTTCACAATTTGTAACATAATAAGCAGTACCATCCATCCATTATCCTTATCCATATATTATATTATTATCTATCAATTAGCACATTCATTCATTTTTGTTTTAATGTTTTTTGGCATCACTCTGGGTTGACATTTACAGCCAATGATTATTTGATACTCAAAAGGTATATTTTCGTTACAGTACTTTAATTTAGTTTCCCTTCTCAGCGTCTGAAGAAACAAATACTGAGGAATCTTTAAAGGTCAGGCAGCTACTGGGTGTGAGTGGGAGTAATAACACGTTCATAACAAACTCGTCTGTAGCGGTTTATTTGAAATGTGGGGTGTTTCATTTCTCCTTTCATTCAGCTGAGAGGAGGAGAATAGTGGCATCGAAACTGAGTTATCACCAAACAACCAAACCAGAAGTCGAAATCCTCCTCCAAGCAACCTGCATGGTGGTTCATCAGAGCCAATTACAGGAATTTATCCCAAAATGTAAGCATTTATGTACATAAAGAGCTTGATATTGACATCTTCTAGTGCATCATTCCTGGGAAAATGCTCATATTCTTATGTGGTCATAGACATCAGACAAGTCTAGTATAGATAATGACATTAAAGGGAGATGGATAGAAACCAACAACATATTGATTCAAAGGAAGGAAGTGGAAGGGAAGCGCTATTGCAGACAATCCAAGAAATGGAAATCTACATTTGAGACATTTCTTCTAGCAGCCATGTTCTTTAAGCATTTTTTAGCCGCCCATAAGGTTCATAATGAGGCAGCGAATTAAGTCACCTTTGTCGAGTATATTCCTGATTGGCTCTTCTTCTACAAAAAAAACTGATGGCAGTGACAGCCAATGGGTAAACACAACCTGTTCATGTTTTTTTCATGTTTCATCCTTACGATCCAATAAAATCTGTTTCAGACCACAAACAGCAAAAAAAAAAAAATGCTCATTTAAGAGGAGTTTTAGACTGCTGGACGGGGTTAGTTACTCCTTGAATGAGCTGTTGAACTGGATTGGTGCTGCACATCAGCTTCGTTCAGCCCCCAGAAAAGACACAACTCTCTATTTATCTATCCCGTGTACAAACTAAGATGGCAAACACAAACCAAATCAGATTAAACCTCACAGAGTTCAAAAGGTCAGCAAAAGGAGCTGAACCGAGGCAAAGTCTGACGGGTTCGTCTCCACGCTCACAGCCTCTTGGAGGGACGGGGAGCATGAAGAGGAAAAGCGTGACGAATTTCATCTGATATAAGTGACTTGGTGAGAATAACAGGAGATTACACATACAGATTATTTGGATAAAAGAATCCCGCATATTGTGATTAACTGATCAAACACACAAGGCATCGATTGTGAAGATTGTTCATGTCGTAGTTCTCACTGTTGTCAGGGTGTCTGGGAAATCCCACAAGTTAAAGTACCATTTCACACTTTCTTCGACTTTAAAGTTTCATTTAAAGGGGCTGTTTGCAAGAATGCACATGTATTAAGTATTGTTAGCGTCTGAGTGCAAAGATATTGTACCCTAACTTAAAAAATGACACCTTAGGACTTATGATGTTTTGATTTATCCTCCCAAATGTCTTACCTCTGCAGCCCCAATATTGTGCAACACTACCTAGTTAGCTCTTTGATGCTTCTTTATATTTATGCAGAATTTAGATTACATTATTTTGAGTGTTGAAAGAGCAGCCATAATGTTAGCATAGCACTGATCGATCCAAACTCTATTCAGAAAACAAGCAAACAACAAGAGTTGTTTGCTTGTCATCTTGCAGAGAGACCTAACAAAGCATGACTTTTTTACAAATCTGCATAATAATTTAGTTATTTCAGCATCCTTTTGATCAGTTTATTACAGTTAAATCACATTAAAATCTGTTTATTTGGGGATTATAGTTCTGTAGTAAGAAGAATCCTTTAAGCTAACATAAATGATTTCTGATTTTTACGTCCAGAAGCTTTAATTTGCTGAAGCTTGTGATCCAGTATTTGCTGTATTTGTAAAAATAAATATTTTTTATTTAGTTCTTCAGTTTCCTGAATTCTTGGATATGTGAGCAGAAGATGGAGTGTGGTTGAATGAAAAACCTGAACAAAAGCAAGGAATGACACCTGTTGGTTTATATGGTGTCTGGTGGGATGTAAGGATCTAATGTCATTTATGTCACATACTGTAAATCTGTCAGTCCCTGCTTTTAAATCTAATCTATTTAAATCAGAGTTCCATGTGTTGTCAGTGTAATGGACAATAAAGTTGTCAAATTTGCAGAATGGATGAGTGATCGCTGGAGAGGATGAATACGAGATGAATACGAACTGTAGACGTGTGTGAGGGTTCGTACAGTAGATCGAGTTCAAAAAAGTAAGAAGAAATTAAGGACTTAATGGCTTTCATTTTGATTTTATCAGGTTTTAAGTATTTTAACCCCTTTGCTCCCACTTTACTTGCTGTGGGTGAACATTTAATGCTCATCTGACATCTTTTCATGAGATTTGACATTAAAAAAAGCTTTCATGACCTCTTGATGCAACATAATATGATTAATACACCAGAACGCACTCACAAAGCTGCACAGATCTCGAAATTTAGTCCAATAGAAAATACTTTTCTCTTTCACTGAGGTTACTAAATTAATGAGAAAAAAGTAAAAGCGTTAAAACATGCACTACCTCACAATGTTAAAGGAATAGTTCAACATTTAGGGAAGTACATTTATAAATTTTTTAGGCAAGATTGATACCTTTCTCATGTCTGGGTGGTGGAGCAATTAGCTTAGCTTAGCATGAAGACAAAGAAGTTCACTGTACACTACCCAAAATGCAAAAGACACTGTAAAGTATATGCAACATGTGATTCTACTAAAACCAGAAATGACGAATTTTAGATATGCTTGTGTACAAATTAAAGCAAAAACACGTTGAAGCCGTTTCCTCCTCCTTCAAATTTAATCTAGGCTAGTTTGCAAGAAAGGAAATAAACTTAATCGGTTCCTCAAATGTTGAACTTTTCATTTAAAGGCACCTGAAAACCTTCACAACTCATGTTACACAGAATAGTAAGAATTATTGAACTCAGTTGTGGTTTAGCAATCGAAATCAGCTGGTTTGCTTTATAGGAAAATTACTGACGACCTTCTGTCAGCAGTTCTTGTCATTTAAATTCTGCTTTTTAAACTCTTGAATTCAGATTGACACTTGGAAACACGTGATATCACCTTTTCCCAAATAAAGCCCCGCCTTCTTCAAACCAGAGAGAAGAGCCCAGATAAAACACAAACCCTCAAAACCTGTCAAATAGACAGAACCCGTCCTACTTTCGGCAGATGACACTGTGTTCATCACAGCTGAAGGCATGGAGCGGAGAAAAACAGGTTTTCTGAATCCACCAAATGAATAATGACTCTTGGCCCAACTTTGCACCAGAAATCCTTTGAAATCTGTCAACTCACTTTTGAGATAAAAACACAGACAAATGGGACTGAAGATATCTTTAACATGAGAAATCAACCCTCCCCAGTCTCTGCTCTGCACAGGGATGAGCTGGTGAAAATCCCAGTATTGTACGTGGTGAAGGTTTCACATCCTGATTTACCAGAACAAACTTTTTAAGTTCTTGCCAAACACGCGTCAATCCTGACACATCCCAACTCTGTCGCTCTTAATCCTTACTGAAGGAAGAGAAATCGTGCAGTCGAGGAGTTTAATTGCACGACATAAACACAATTGATTGACAGAGTTTAAACAGCCTGAAATTTGCATCGTCAAGGATCCTGTGTCTTCATAACAGACTCTGAAAGCATCAAAGAGTGGATTAAAAAGCACAGGATGCACCCAGCTCGTGTTAATCCTGTGTCACAAAGAGTTTTTTATCGATCACCACAGAAACTTCACCCTTCGCTCTTTGCTCGAGAGCACTTCAGCAGAGCGGGAACAATTCGTCCCCACCTCCATGCTGTTAGCTACCATCGGGCCTGGAGGACGGTGGATGTGTGTCATCTCTCTGGAGGGTGATTTTTTGGGAGGGTGGGGTTTGGGGGGGGGGTTTGCTGATGTGCTGTTGACAGTGTGTTCGGGACAGAGGCAGCTGGGAATGCAGAGCCAGCGCTCCTTTATGTCTCGCTAATCAGGCCTGTTGTTAGCCGCTACCACCACTCCCACAGCTGTAGACAGATATTTTATAGTGTTTTCTGCAGACAGAGACTGTAGTTTTAATGTCACACTTTCTACTGTTGGTTTGATACTCTGCAGATTTCTACTTTAAATATTCTTTTTGTTTGTTGTCTTCACTGCCTTACAACAGAGCACCAACATGTCAGCTGAGTAAAAGGTCTTAAAATGAAAAGAGGATTAGAGAAACCTGACTTCCAAAAAGAAAATTTCTTGGCCATGTAAACTGTATGTTAAAGGGTTTTCTAATCTGGCTTTTGCATGTTTGCATTTGCATGAGAAAGGCCTCAGATGGGGAAAGTAACACTGTGACTACAGAGTGGTTGGATGAAATGAAGGATTATTATGCATATTAGTGCATATATTCTAAATAATTCCATCCAAATCCATTCCTTGACTAAAACTTTACCCCACCCCTGTTCTGTGCATTCACAGAAAAACAAAAGTCTTAACATTAAAATACACAATGTGTGGGTTTGGTTTTTGATTAGATTTGATTGGCAGCAACTAAACAGCCCGTCAGCAAAGTCATCATCTTTCATCACCTATCTCCTCTCTCTGCCCCGCCCTCGTCAAACCAAAAAGAGTAAAGACGGTAAAAAAAGAAAAGAAAGAAAGAAATCTCACATGAAATAAGCTCAACTGTTTTAACTTTAGTAGAGAACAGCGTGTTCTTATCAAACCACATAATGGAGAGCAAGAATCAAGAAAAAGAGTTTTAAGGCCTTTAAAATGAATAATGCTCCCAAAATAAAGGTGCAAAAGGAAATCTGACTATTGACCTGCAGGGCATGTAGACTCATTCTGCAGTTACCTGTGTTACCGGGTTCTCAAGTGCATGTACTGATTTCTTGCATATCTCTCACATAAATACCTATAGGATACATCATAAAGTATAGATGATTTTGTACAATGAGATTATTTTGCACAAGCTCTAATAGAAGGCAGCAGGTCCTTCATCCATGACGTAAAACAAATTTATGAATTCAGAAGCTGATCCACCACAGTGCAGTCAAACATGTGAACTCCTCCGGTGGAGGTCTGTTGTGGTAATTAGTTCGGCTTACGGGAGATCTCAGCTTGTGTTCCAGGCAGACACTGCAGCGATTGTTGTAAGCGGAAAAAAAAGGCACAACACAACACAGGTGAACAAACAGTGCTCAACCTCTCCAGAGCACCTTGAGCGCAAAGATATTTTTTGTTTCGTTCTAAGCCCCGGTCAAACATGATCTTGGTGCTTGGAGACCAAACCAAACACAGCAGCAGATTCAGAGAGCAGCAGAAGGAGACACACACACACACATCCATTTGTCTTCATTAATGCATTATGAAGTTTAAAGGGTTATTTAACTTGGCAGATGGAGAAAGAACATATTCTCACTTACAGAAATGGTCTGTAGGAGCGGCTGTAGACGAGGCAGGAGATGAAACTTCATTGGTCCCTGTGGAGAAAAACAAGTCAATGCAGCAACCAAAAGAAACGAGCTTTGATAGAGTGCACTAATAAAGACAAATGTAATACAAACACAAAAAATGAAATATTGTGAGCCATAAAATATTGTGAGCCATAAATAAAACAGGACTTATATAAATACACACTTAATATCTCTGGCACAGACACACAGATTGTATTGTAGAATAGGTGCAAGTATGAATTAGATTAAGGGTTTATTTTGAGAAGGTACTTTAAGCATTGTGATAGTGTACATATATATACACTGCTCAAAAAAAATAAAGGGAACACTAAAATAACACATCCTAGATCTGAATGAATGAAATATTCTTATTAAATACTTTGTTCTTTACATAGTTGAATGTGCTGACAACAAAATCACACAAAAATTATCAATGGAAATTTAAAAATTTAAATTAATTAAATTTATTAACCCATGGAGGTCTGGATTTGGAGTCACACTCAAAATTAAAGTGGAAAAACACACTACAGGCTGATCCAACTTTGATGTCTTTAAAATAAGTCAGAATGAATGAGGCTCAGTAGTGTGTGTGTGTGGCCTCCACGTGCCTGTATATGACCTCCCTACAACGCCTGGGCATGCTCCTGATGAGGTGGCGGATGGTCTCCTGAGGGATCTCCTCCCAGACCTGGACTAAAGCATCCGCCAACTCCTGGACAGTCTGTGGTGCAACGTGGCATGGCGTTGGTGGATGGTGAATTGGACTCAGGTCTGGGGAACGGGCGGGCCAGTCCATAGCATCAATGCCTTCTTTTGTCTTGCAGGAATCTGCTGACACACTCTCCAGCCACATGAGGTCTAGCATTGTCTTGCATTAGGAGGAACCCAGGGCCAACTGCACCAGCATATGGTCTCACAAGGGGTCTGAGGATCTCATCTCAGTACCTAATGGCAGTCAGGCTCATGGAGTCTGTTTCTGACCGTTTAAGGCAGACACATGCACATTTGTGGCCTGCTGGAGGTCATTTTGCAGGGCTCTGGCAGTGCTCCTCCTGTTCCTCCTTGCACAAAGGCGGAGGTAGCGGTCCTGCTGCTGGGTTGTTGCCCTCCTACGGCCTCCTCCACGTCTCCTGATGTACTGGCCTGTCTCCTGGTAGCGCCTCCATGCTCTGGACACTACGCTGACAGACACAGCAAACCTTCTTGCCACAGCTCGCATTGATGTGCCATCCTGGATGAGCTGCACTACCTGAAGCCACTTGTGTGGGTTGTAGACTCCGTCTCATGCTACCACTAGAGTGAAAGCACCGCCAGCATTCAAAAGTGACCAAAACATCAGCCAGAAAGCACAGGAACTGAGAAGTGGTCTGTGGTCACCACCTGCAGAACCACTCCTTTATTGGGGGTGTCTTGCTAATTGCCTATAATTTCCACCTGTTGTCTATTCCATTTGCACAACAGCATGTGAAATTGATTGTCAATCAGTGTTGCTTCCTAAGTGGACAGTTTGATTTCACAGAAGTGTGATTGACTTGGAGTTACATTGTGTTAAGTGTTCCCTTTATTTTTTTGAGCAGTGTATATATATATATATATATATATGCAATGCATTTATAATTCAAAATGTTATTTAATGAAAAGGAAAAGGAAAATTACAAATTTGACAAAAATCCTGAAACAAAATAAAAGTCTACAGTCAAGCTAACAGCTGTGTGAAGCTGCATAGTGGTACTTTGAGCTAAATGCTAATATTAGCATGCTAACATGCTCACAACGTTAATATTAACATACAAATACCCACTTTTTTAGGTACACCTGTACAATACAGGTATAACAATTTCAGTAAACTAATTTGTGCTAAGATTTGGCGTTTCTTATATTCTGATCCCCTCATTTTTGTAATGTATAGTATAATGTAGTTTAGTAGAACAGCACCTTTAACTTTTACCTTTATGCCAAAGAATAATTGAATTTAATCACAATTTCAGATAAAGTAAAACAGAACTGAACATTATAAACATCACAAAGGTTGAATTTATAGCAGAGCTGTTGTAATGTGGGGCTGGAGCATATGATATGTTTTGTTTTATTTCTCTTTCCTCATACCCCGTCATCTCTAAACTGTTTTCTGACAAATAAAAAGCCTGAAAAAACACTTCATGCAACAGCTGGTGGATCAAATGACAACTCTGATCAGGGATCATCATCACTTCTCTGGGTGATACGATCGTTGGTTTCATCAACATGCACATTCCTGACATTCATTTTCTTTCCTTTTGCCAAGAATTACTCTACGATTTCATTAAAACTTTTGCTCTTGAAAAAGGTCATTTAAAATGATTTCTTCAAACTAGAAGGACCTGTGGCAAACAATTTCATATGAAAACTCAGAGGATGACTTCCTTTATGTGTTCTCATTACAGAATGAAATACGCTTTAACAATGGTCTATGCATCAAACCCACAACTGCGGGTAACAAGCACACACTCAGAGTTCGCCCACGTGTTGGCAAGGACTGTGATTCAATGGAAAATAGAATAAGTGGCACTGGGAGGAACCTCCTTCTGATGTGTATTTCCTGGTTTATATAAGGTTCCTCCATGTCTCATAAATCTATTAATACCCCGCGACCAATACGAATCCAACGGGGGGCCTTCGAATGCACCGTTCCTCCCCGCGATGCAACACAACACAGTCTGTGGTGCACGTACACACTCGGGGGCTTTGTGCGGTTGTTTGTTATCAGCAGGAACCCGGGTCTACATGAGGGAGGAAATGTTACTGGTTCCCACCATAACTCAGCACAGGCCTAATCAGTAATGGTAGCTTGATGAATGGAAGGCTACGGTACACACAGGCCTTTGTCGCGAGCCGTAAACAATGAGTCAGACTGGTATATCTGACAATTATAACCACCCTTCAAGGACTTCTTAACATATCCAAATGCGGTCTTACACACACATCCCCCTCCTCCTCCTCTTTTTAGCATCAGTCATGTGGTTTTGTGAAATGACAGGCTCCACGTTCTCACACACAGTAAATCAGATACACACTCGGCAGTATATCACCGTTGGCGTTTACACTGTTTGACCTCCAGCCGGGGCCATTCGCAAATGTCACAATATAGAAAGCGGCGATCCAAAAAAACTACAAAGCGGGCAGATCTGTAAACGATAACCTCGGTGTTCTCACGCTTTGTAGTTGAACACGCAGAACATTAAACATCTGTCAGGCCTGTTTGACCTACACAGCGTTGTATACAAATCTCACAGAGATACGAGCCTGAAGTCTGAGTGCAGGTCAAAGACTTTCATACACATCCAGCTTTTCTCACTGTAAAAACTAAATAAGATTAAATTAAGCTCAGAGTCAGCCAATATAACTACCATCGTATCACAAGTTTAGCTAGGATGGTTATAAGCAACACTGAACAATTTGCAGCACTCATGACAATGAGTCCCAGTATCTCTGGTGACCCCCTGACCTTTCATCTCTCACCAAGAGATCAAACATTCAACTTGTCTAACACTTTAATTTATAATAAGACCCGAAGACAATGACTAAATTTAAAGCATTAGCATGTTAATGTGCTTTATGCAATATTAAGCAGAAATGCTTATGCTAAAATGCCTAAATATGACATTAGCAAGGCGCTTAACTTTAACGTCATTAAATTTAATATCTACAAACCACTGAACCTTCCACGATAAGTTATAGAGTGCCAGGGAAACTGCAAGTGGCAAATAAGACGCAAAAAACTGTCTAATTTATTTCTAATTTAAAAAGATCAACATCCTGTGAGTAATGCCACAAATGACCCAGGTCATAAAGAAATGCTAACTGCCACTAAAGTTAGAAAGCATGTGTATAAACACAATTTATGATTATATGAAGATAATATTTTGTAGGAACAATCTCCAGAACATCCACAGTGTTGGGGACAGCAGTATATTACATGCAGAGTTCATTAGTCACTCAATAATTTGTTTTGCATCATTTTGGTAGGGAAATGAGAACAATACTGTAGCTTCACCTCTGCTGCATGCACTCCTTCAAACACATGCTCAGAGCCCAAAATTGGTGGTTTCACTATGTGCATGAACTTAACAGAGGTCAACCAGAGTCTTGTGAGGAAAAAATGAGCCCTCAGGCTGAATTTTTGAATTGGGCGTTTTTTGTTCTCTGCTTCCCGCATGATCAAAATGGTAATATTTCACCATCGCTAATGTGACTTCACTGGAGAGCTCCGGGGCAATATCGATGTGGAATAATTAGTTTTTGAGATGCACCTTAAATCAAAATTTGTAAACAACAGCCCTTTGACTTCATGATGACGAGGGCAGTCATGTCACAAATCAAACTGACAATTTCACATGAACTGAGACTCCAAACTGCCTTTTATTCAAATTTCAGCGAATGGCATGTATAATTGCAGTGGAGATGTACATATTTACAAAAAAATGTTGAGTATGCACGTTCTGCATTTTACAGTGTACAGTTCCATTTGTTTTTGTGACATTAGAAGGATTTCGGCAGAATTTTGAGGCATCCCAACCACAGATCCAAACATATGAAACCTCTAATTTTACAGCTTTGAGAGTGACAAGCAGCAACAAGTTTCAGTTCTGCTTTGTTGAACGCATCCTGGTAGCTGGAATTTATTGCTTCTGAAGAATTTGTCATTTGTAATGCAACGTGCCAGTTTATGTAAGTCAAAAGTTGAAAACGTATTTATGTTTATGTATTTCTTCAAATGGGGGAAATTTCATGTTAGAATTTGATGAATCCACCCACCCATAGATCCTTTTATCATAAAAAGAATACATAAAATCCTGCCTTACTATTTAAGCTAGCCAGTGGTGAATATTAGATAAGTTTGACTGTAAACAGTGATTATTTTGTGAGCATTAAATGACATAAACTCTGATTGGGTCATCATCTTTGGTCATATGTTAATATGTTCATTTTGATGATTTCTTACCATCTGCAGAGCTGCCTCAAAGGCAGCTAAATATTTGAATGTGTAACTTTGTGATTCAGCAGTCGGAGTATGAGCCCTCCTGCTGCTTCCCCTTTATTGCCCATGAACTCTCAGGAGCATCATGTGCATGATGTTAGTGATGATGGAAAGTTATAGCCAAAAACACTGAACTGCAAAATATTACTTTAAGTGTAATTTTCTTGTTTGGGAAGGAAATGGAAAGCTCATTCCCTAAACCGAAACTCAAGCACATGAGCTCTAAACATTACCTGCTGTAAGTGCCCCAAATAAATCAGAATAATTTTCCTGGCAGGGTGGAGACGGTGATATGGTCTGACTGTCATGTGGTTTGGAGGCCACACTCTCTCATTCAAATAATTTGATTCAGATGAAAACTGTTTTTTGTATATAATTAGTCTGATGATCCAACCGCTCATATTGCATGTTAGCAGAAATATAGATAAATACAAAAATACAAATACAACAACTCCTTTATAAAGGCAGATGTGATAATAGCTTGCAGGGTGGAGTCAGCATGTGGTTAGACTGTGCTGAGGTCGGGACAGAGACTTAGAGAGACAAAGGGGACATACGTGGTAGTTATTGTATTAGCCTCAGATAGTAATGAAGGTGCTTTGCTTTGGTCTTCTCTTAATGCGGAGTTTGGTGCCAGAGAGCATTGATAATGAAAGGGAGGAAAGGGTGTGTGTGAGTGGGCGCTCTAATGACAGTGAGTTGTGAATACATGTGTGTTTGCATGTGAGGCAGCAATGCGGTGTGGTGCAGACTGGCAAGGCCAATACATGAGTCAGGGTTCACGTACACCTGTATACATGAAGTGTGTGTGATGGGAATGTGAGTGTGTAGCATTTAGAGTCTGCTCCCACAGACAGCCTGCTCAGCACTAAAGCATTTTTGTTGGTAACGGTGTGAAAAAAAAACAGTATGTTTTTCTATGGATTTTTGCTGCCCCAAAGTTTATCTGCAGGGCATTACAGGGAAGTTGATTAAATACTAATTACTTTGTTTTGGAATAAAATCTAACCGCTTATTGGGATTTCAACACCGCGCTCGAGCTCCACACCTGCCTGCACGTGATGGAGATGCCGACCAACGAGCAACCTGCGTCACAGGACATTTCCTTTCTGTTCCAAAACACAGCATGGTAATAAATTAACTCTTTGGCAGTAATTTCTGTATCATTTGTCCATCAAAGTTGCATCTATATCTTAAGAGTTGTGGGGGTGATGTACCAAAAGTTGTGTCCCATGTCAAGACCATGCACAGTTCAATACTTTGCACCTTGTAAATACAACAGTATTTTCTGTATTCTATTGAATATTATCTTATATTTTCTTATATTTTCTTTCTTATATATCTTTCTACCAAAACATTTTTTTAAATTGCAAGAGACTCAAAAATTTCATTGCCAACAAGTACTCCATGTAATTGTTGTGCACATGCACATGACAATAAAAATCTTGAATCTTGAATCAATGCTGGTCACGTGCTCAACAGTGCATTCTGGTATTGATCAATACGTGGTATGTACATAGAATGAACCAGACCAATGAAAAAAACATCTCAATTCATTTTGTTCTTATTCACAAGCAAGATATGTTGTGACATACAGCAGGTTTCTATCATTTCTGTTGATGTTCAAGTTGATTAGTTTGATTAGCATTAGTTTTATCTCTGAGAGGTAAGGGCTTTAACCTGTGGAGAATCATCTGTAAACCAACTCATTTGGAAAGGAAGAACAAGTTCAGGTCTTTGCAGGCTGTGTTGTATGCATCTGAAATTCAAAATTCAACACTTTCTACTTCATGTTCTTCATGTACTTCATGTTTTTGTTCGGTTATCTACACCACAAAGTATGCTGACCTCCTTGCAATTAATTTTTAATCAGCTTGTGTTTGTTCAATGACTAGACATGTAGCACTTTTCTCTCTACATATTCACATAGTTCAGTTTCATACAGTACATGCTTGAAAATGTAAAATGCCCTCAAGGGACCCATCCATGCCTAATATGTTAGAATAACAGCTTATTTATGACAAATGTCATAACGTCTAAAGATGTTAACATACTGTAAGAGGTCACAGTATCAGATGATGAGTTACAACAGGTGTTATGGTTCCATAAAGGCTGCCAATACTGCAGTAAAACAAACTCCAGTAAAGTACACAGGCCGCTAAGCACACACTGTTATCACAAGTGTATTTGTAGGAATTTCTCCAGTTCACCTTGAGATTACTGAGCAAACCAAGTGTGCTCAATACCTTTGTTTAGTAAAAGTATAAAGCTGGCCCCACCCCTTACACTGAACCTTTTCTAACCTTAAAATTAAGTTATTTGGGGGGTAAGGTTAGAGTAACCCTCAAACATCCCTTTAAAGAATGTCCCCACTTTTGGATATATAATCAGTCATAATAATAAAAACATAAATTATATACAATTTTCAAAAACACAGCTGCAAAGAGCTTTAAAATAAGATGCAAAGAAACAACGTAAACTAAATCAGAATAACAAAAATCTATTTCAAAGGTTAATTTTTATTTATTGTGTCATTTGTCTAAATGTATCTTCTTCCAAAAGTCATTTTAGAAATTCAGTTGCTTTCCAAAATCTGTCTTTGCTGAAAATGCCATCACTTGTCTTATCTATTTCTATCTCTATCTCCAAAGATCTCTCACTTTCTTAAATTTGGCCTCCCTTTTCAAATATGTTTTTGCTTTTCAAAATACCCACACTTCCCAAAGCTATGCTCACTTCCTGCCATGCCCTAACTATAAGGAAAAGACTCCACATTTAACACGTCCCTTTGTTTCAAAAAGTCCTCACTCTCAAACTCTGTAATTTACATAGGTCCCCACAAAGACATGGGTACAGTACATGAGCGTGCACACACACACACAGAGTCATTTAGGGCCTTTACAAGCAGAGCTACTGTATAATAATCTGGATGACATAAGAACAACCTCTACACTAACACTTTTGCTGACACACACACACACAGATTTAAAGCGTGCACTAACTAACATGTTAACACACAAACTCACAGTTGCTGAAACATAATGTTCATATGGAAAACAGAGCACACAAGCTTCCTGACATGATGTGACACACACTCACACAAACACACACTTCTTGCCTCTGCTCACTCTGGCTCTGCGCCTGCTCTCCAGCTTTACTCGATTTAAAACTGACACAGTTTGAACAAATGATGCAGTAAGTGGTTTTCAAACATGACGCTTAGCAAATCTCCCAAAACTGAGAGGTGATGATTACCAACCAAACCACCGGAAAAAGCAGACGCACTGCTCCCCACTTTTATGTCGAAGGAAGTGCCCATTCATTTTCTGAGCCAAACCAAAGAGAACATGTGAGAACAAGAGTGGAGGAGGCCATTACAGAGCAGCCGAGGCAGAGAGAGGCCTGTGAATCCCGACAGCACAAAGGTGGGAACTTTTCCCTCTGAACCACACGACAAGCTTACTTTATCCTCAGAAAAAAAATCCTCTTCCGCTGGGAACTTCTGTTTTCAACTGAATGAAAAGGAGGCAGAAACAATAGCGGTACTGAAAGTGTGATGTTTAGCATTTCAACTGCAATATATCACTACAGAATTTACTATGAAAGTATAATTGAGCTAACAAAACCCTTTCTGGCCTCTCTGCCACAGTTAAGCTCTGGATGGGATCTTGTGGGAAGTTGTTTCATGTCAAAAAACAGAAAGAGGGCGCTGTCCTGTCAGTGTAAACAGACGTGCAGTAAAAATACTGCTGTCATTGCTTGTACTGGCTGGTGGTCAAATCAAATCCACAATCTTAATATCTCTCTTCTTCATTTTGGTGAGTAAAGCCAAAAAGAAAAAAAAAAACTATGAGGAAACACAATCGAACAGCAAAGTGTATAAGGAATGTGCTCTTAATTTTGAGAAACACTATCCCCGATACCACAGGTATGAGATGACGACTACTAGCCCGCTCAACCATGGTTTGATTTGTTTACTGTAATTACACCAGGGTAGCACAATTAATTTGATTTATTGACATTTCAAAGCCAGCACATCTTTGCACACTTTAAAGTGCCATGTTAGGTGTAAAGATGCAAACATAATTACACAAAACAGAGCTAAGATTACCACAGTAGTTTTCAAAAGAAATGGTCAGTTGAAAGAGTGAGAAAACAGTTGTACATGCTCAGAAAACCCTTAAGGAAAGGCACTCAGGAAGCGTCCTGACAAGATGCCCGAACAACCCCAAATTGCTCTTTTACAGGCGATAGATCAGTCCATTTTGCATCCTCGCCCTCATTCTTTTGGTCACTTACCAAAGCTCATGACCACAGGTGAAGGGTTGAAAGGTATATTGAAGGTTTTGCCTGCTTCTCCGAATGAAGTGGCAGGAAGAGAGCGGATCCAACAGGCCTTTCTTATGGTCCATCAATGCGAGCCATCGATTGTTTGCCTTATGAAAAACACTTACCAGCCTTTAGTGCATTATTATAGCAGACTATGACTGTACGACGATACAACTACAACCAGATATGTGGTCCAACTAACAGAAATGTTACTACGTGTAAATGGAACTGGATTTATAAGGATGATGCTGACAAGTTGAATGTGGCCTAATGGCACATCTTTAGATGAAGCTGCACTGAGTGAAGATTTATTTGTTCAAAGGTAGAAATGCATTTTCTGTTTAACTTACTAGCTGTAGCAGACATTTACTATATGAGCCCTCCTGCACTCAGTAACATTGGTTTAACTGTATCGGTGTTGCAGTACAACTGACCAAGACTCATGTAACTCAAACTTCAGGGCTCAGGATGGGTTTCACTCTTTTTGCCATTGTTTCGTTTGTGCAGATCTCAGCGTGACTTGGTAACCCCCCTGTGTTTTATGAATACCTTTTCTCAGTTATCTTCATCAGAGGATAATCTTGTGACTTTTCACAGACGAAAACATCGTGAATGAGGGCAAATGCCACTGGTTTCACCTGAACATCCTCACATGCTATAAACATTTGTAGAATCCTTTGACGCCCTTTCATCATTTTTGAAAGATAACATTACTTAACATGAATTACAAGATTATGCGGCCTTTTGTATAGCTAGAACCAGTGTCAAGGCAAATGGAAGGTCAAAGCATTTACAGCACTGTTCTTTTCTTCTCTTCCGTGGCGTCTCAGTTCTTGCAGGATCTTTACAGGAAGTTGCCTGTGAAACCTTCAGATAGGGGCGTGCCACTGGTAGCCTTCCATCAAAGACGCAGAGAAAAAGCCAAATCGCCCACTCATGCAGGCTCCCTTGTTGAGTCACTCAAAGAGTGCATGGGCCCCTGAGGCTATGTTTAAAAGATGTTTATTCTGTGCCAAAGTATTTCACCCATCACTGTAACACACTCGGTCTCAACGTGTTCGCCTGCTGTTTGCCCAGACAAGCACAGGTAAGCACGACGAAGGCGGCGTGTTAAGGCAGGGAAGAGGGTTTAGCTTGCTGACAGTAATGTTCAAAAGAGGAACAAAGAAGCGCACCTCAGAGTATTAATCACTACTGAGTGGATGTCACAGTCAGTCCTCCTCTTTCACTGATGATCAGCGATCACGAGAACAACTGGTTTTGATTTGAGTCGGTGCTGGAGTCCAATGGCTGCAGCAGTTTGTGCTGGCAGGTGTCCATGAGGGCAGTCACCAAATTAATACAGACTCCATAGAAAAATCAAAATATGCTGAATATCCCACATGTGCTTCGGTTGTTGACATTCAGGTCTTTGGATGCTGAAAGAAATTATCTGACTGGTGGGTTTCCAAACTTCTTTATGGCCCACTGACAACAGTATTTTCTCTTTCACTTTCTCCTAAACCAACACTTACTGTAAATTTTCTCTGTTTGGGAATAACCATTAAAGATTGAACTTCTGTGTTTGCTTTGTTTGGGTTCAGTCTGCACAGAGGAAGTTTCTTAATTTAAGTGTTTTGATTACTTCTACTACGTCTTCCCATCAGGTTAATCCAAATGTATTTACGATCCCTGTAGATAGCACACTAAACATCATGCACTTGGAGTGTCTTTTCTTTTCCATGACTTAGAGTCTCTGAACTTTCATTTACTTAAAAACACAAAAGGAACAGCTGAGCATGAACAGTAGGGTTAGGGTAAATAGTAAATAAACAGTAAATACAACTTTGTCATAGCTGGTGGCAACTAAGATTATAAGGAGAAATATGAATAATTCCAGTCATATTTCCTTCTAAATGCATCTTTAACAAGTCTCCTACAGCACAGTAAAGGAAGCCATGATTTAATTACTGTTTTAGTTAAAATTTATGGCACCCTGAGTCTAATTACTTATTTCATCACCTAATTTAGCTTTTGGATTCGTCAGCTTACAGTACTTCCTGCCTTTCAACATGTAATGTGTATCAGAGATACTGTTTAAAACGAGTTCAAATTTATTATGTGCACTAGAAATAATGCTTCAAAAGCTGCATTACCAATGGGAGCCTTTTTTCACCAAACCTAACTGTGTACCTGTTTGCATTAAATGAAAAATTACATGACCAATGTTTCCCTGACTGAATTAGTTTGTGTAGAGATACCGGGCTGTGGATTTCACTTACGTTTGATGCGTCAGATTTGTTAAGGCGAGACTAACGAGTAATTAGTAGATAAATAAATGAGGACTTGTCAGCGCAATGACTGGATTACCTACGTGTACAAAGGAAACATATTTCCCAAGATAAATTATAACTTTACAATGCAAATAATAATATTTAGTCTTTTTTTAAACAGTAGTTCCCAGATCTTCTGGCTTTCTGAACCCTGGCTTTCTTTTAGAACTAACAAACTGTGGATTTTCCTTTTTGACATCAAAGATTATTTATAAATTATTAAACCCACATTATCCACATAATTTCTCTAGTTAGTCCAGAGTTCATTCACACTCCTGATAAATAGTGATTCAGCTTCTTTGAAACAGGGCTGACACTCACATTTTCAGTTGTTGATGCGACCAAAATGATTTCTCTTACCTGCTCAGATTAAGCAAAAAAAAAAAAAAAAAAAAAAAACAGACAAGTTGTTAGAAACTGATTTTCTGTTGGCAGTCATTACACGTATCAATCACACTGACTTACTACCAAACGTGTTCGGTTGCATACATTAGCTGTGAACGATCCAGTCCAGACTTCATTCAGAACAAAAACAGGTCAGCACACAGCACTACTTGCTGTCAATGGGAAACACAAGTTTCTCTCTCTTACAACAGGATGTTTTCCTCTTGTTGTTCCACAGAATTGGTAATGAATTACACCAAACTCTGAGGTTTGTGTTGGCAATCTAGCCGCCTGTGAAAGGATAATCATTAGACCAAGACAGAGAACCTCTGATAAAATACAAAAATATGTCTCCCACGCAGTGGATCATCTCTGTCTATCTGACTTGTTGATGTTCCGGTCTGAGGCCATTCATGAAGAAAGAATAATTAGGAGATGTAAGGAAACATTTCAAGACACCAAACTCTTGTTCTCTTGTCTAAAGATTAAAACATATAATACTAATAAGGTTTTGTCTCCTGCACAATCAAAAGTGGCGATTATGCGGTTTTGGTGAATTCCTTGAGAAAGTTTATCATAGTTTCACCAGGTTCACCTCAGCAAACATCAAATTACTGTTGTCTTACTACTGAATAAAGAGAAAAGGCCGGTTCCCACAGAGGAGATCGCCAAACTGTGCTTATGTCACTTATGTTTGATGCAGCATGATGCAGGTTTGTTACGGCAAGAAGATGAGTAATTAGTAGATAAATAAATGAGGACTTGTCAGAGCAACGACTGGATTACCTTGTACAATGGAAACATATTTCCCATGATAAATTATAACTTCGTAATGCAGATGATAATATCTAGTGTTTTTTAAACAGTGGTTCCCAGGCTGTCGGGCTTTCTAGACCCTTGACATGAATCAGTGTTTTGTCACAAGTTGCATGTGAATGTGAGCTGTGAGCAATTTCACACGACACATGCATGAAAAGGTAAAAATGTCCCAAATGTCCGAAATTGCATAAAAAAACGTAATCTCAGAAAACTAAACAAATTCAGATCTTTTTGTGCATAATCAGTCAAGTCAGTTAACCTTTGCTGAGATTCATGCTGGTTATTTTCATATATTATTTGAATGAAGCCTACAAACCACATCACGACTACAAAATAAAATGCTGCAAAAATAAAGTTGTTCATCATTTTATTCAGCAGTAACACTGACTGCAGCAGCAGTCTTACACGTAATGCTCACCTGTTGACGTCTACGTTAAACTATTTTATCGGGATGATTGGCAGATCTGGAGAGTGAGTGAAGATCAGCTCCATCATGTTTCCAGGTTACAGATCCAAACAGAGGAGGTTAATCCGCTCTCTGGGAAGTGTGATGTGAGATGGGATTAGTGGTGATGCAGCACGTTGGCCTGCATCTGTCACTATCTCGGGTTTTATTGTTTGGTGTACAAAGGTCACCACCAAGGAAACACCGGGGGCTGATTTACACTCACGTTCACTTTTTATCCTTTAATTGCAATTTGGATTCATGATAATATAATTACGTCATATGATCACAGTCTTTTCAGCGCAAGAACCAATCAATCATCAGTATTTTTTATTTTAGAGACGTGTTTTTGTTCATGATTTTTCCTCCAGGTTTGCTCATGAGTGGTATGCTTTTTGGGCGCCAACTGTTCAATAGTATGAGCTCAACCTGAGATGCTCCATGCAACAAGAGAAACATATAAATGTGAATGTCAGGTGTTCATTTTACTTCTTGCAAATGAGTTTTATATCTCAGTACGTTGCTCTGAGTCAGGTCAGATGTTCAATGTGGTAACAACCAAACTGTCGTGATTACTTTTTTCCTACTTTGTTCAACACACACACTACACACACACAGAAAGAACAGCTGCTGCAGACCTCCAGTCACTGTCCTCACAGCATGAATAATCAGGCATGGTATGTCCTTAACACACAGAAACACACACACTTACTGTCGCTTCTTTGGCTGCTATTCATGTGAGCTTTGGATTTTTGAAATTCTCACACAAAAAGCCACAAAAGTTTAAATAGAAGTGATAATGGGAAGTAACTAAGTACATTTACTCTAATCCCCTACTTCAGTACAAGTTTAAGATAACTGTATATTATAATTCAGCCATAGTTGAAGTTCTTTATCTATTTATCCATCCATGATCTGGGCCAATTTATCCTGATTTCAGACAGAAGTGGACAAAAGCTGCTTTTTACTTTGCGAACTGAATTAAAAGTGTTCACCGCTGTCAGTAGCTTTTAGCCAAGTAAAGGCTCTGAATACGTCTTGTACATCATGTACTTCATGTACCGCAACATGAAAACCCTTATATCCTCCTCATCTTCCCTAATAGCTCCTTTTAAATCTTAATTTGTGCTGTAACACTAAATCTGCTGTCGGGGCTCACTGCTGCAGGAGGACGGGGGGAATGTAAGCGGAGACGCAAAATCAGCTCAGAAAGCTCTGTGGTCAAAGTTCAACACATTAAATGACGTAAAAAGAAAAAGACAGATGATGACACTCGATGCTAACGTTTGGCCTCCAGCTGTTACGGCACTCGGCATCAGAGGAGTTATGCAGCCATCGCGGCTTGTAATGTTTTCACTCCTCACCACATGGATCTGGTAGTTATTTCCTGTTTGACAGGATTCACACATGGAATAGTAAAAGACTATGAGCTCAGGTCTGCACTGAGATCAGAGCTGTTCGCCCTCCAAACTTTGTGGATGCGCAAAGTTTGAACTTACAACTAAATACAAGGTGAGATGGCAAATGTATGTAGTTATTTAAGGCCGTTCTACCTTCATTTTGCCCCTCGTCCACCCCTTCACACGCACATAGTGATGGCGGCGGAGCATCAGTGCCCTTTAGGAGCAACTCTGGGTTCAGTGTCTTGCTCGAGTTCAGGGAACAAACCGTAAAACTTGAGATTAATGGACAATCTGCTCCACCTCCTGAGCCACAGCTGCCCAGCGGGTTGATCTCACTAGTTTTTGGAACTATAAATATTTCGAGAATACTTCTCTTTAGGAACTCAGTGTTAAATCGTAAAACACAAGCATCAATAAGAGCAAAGGTAAAAAAATGACAAACAATTATTTATTAGTCTTAAACTGACAGCAGAGATTTTGAAAATTTTCTGGCCAAGAATGCTTTGACATTCGATGAATCTTTCCTCTAGTGCCACCATCAGGAAAAAACATTTCATCATGTACAATAGAAATGTAGAAATCAAAAGGACAGGCAGACCCTGAAAATTACTGAGCACATTCTTGCTTCCCACAGGATAAACCTGTTTGAGCTCATGGACCTTTCTTCTTGGTCCGCCATCAAGACAAACTTCAAACTTATAAACTTAGCCTTACTTTCTTCGCTGGAAAGACTTTATAGTTGCTCAGTTTTAAGAAATACCAAAGGGTGAGGTGAAAGGTGTTGAAAGTTGTACTGAAGCCACATGACTTTTTTTAATAATTTTGTTTTCATCCTTCAGCTCACTGTTTTAGTTTTTCAGCCCTCAGTTCACTTTACTGCACAGTTCGGCCTCAGCACTCTTGTCAGCATCATTTACTGTCGTATCTGTTTTCATTAAAAAGTCTGAAAAAAAAACAATGATACCATGCACTTCTTGCACAGCATCAAATTGCAGACAAAGAAAGGTGGGTACCAGCTAATATTGGACCTAAATTCTCCTGTGGACACAACATGCCTTCAAATGAAGGGTACTGATGCTCTATGCCTGCTGGATGTTTAATTAGGAAGCTAGTTTATTCACTATATCAACTTAACATGGTGATAAAACGTCTGTTTGTGTTCGCAGCTTGTTCCGCTACAGCAGAGTCAACCAAAAAATTAACATGTCATTTTAAAAATAACTTTAAACACTTTATAATAGTGGGATGTTTTTTTAGTGTTCAAGGTGCAGCTTGATGTATAAGGCGCTATTGTTACAAATGAAGCTACAGGATGAAGCCAGCAGTGGCACACCTGGGGCATACTTGGATACAGGTGGGGTTAGGAAGAACATATTAACATGCATCATGTGTAGGTGTGTCAGTGCCAGGTGACAACAGCAGTCAAGTATATCTGTTCATTTTATTTCCATTAAACACTAAAAATTTGGCAATGGAAAGGAGAGTTTTGCTTAAAGGGACTTAATATTCTTCTCTGGGACAAGACAATGTTTGGAAAATGTCCCAAGACTTTCATGTCCTAGAAAACAACAACAGACTTTCAGTTTGTTCGGAGGAAAGCTTTGTTCAAAATGTGCAACACAACCTCCCAAACCACCAACATGAGAATCACATTCGCTTTAAAACATGAAAGTCATGAGAGTTGCCATTTGCCATCCAAATACTAACATTTTTTGAGGATTCGGTCATCTTTGAAGTATTGACTGACAAATTCCTGAAAACGGATCAGGCTTTGAAATAAAAGCCTTCATTTTTTTCCTGGTGAGTGGATCCAGCCTTCCTCTGTTGTGGAAGTTTCTCCGGGAGGATGAGCAAAACCGAGCTGCCAGTGATCATCACTGATACAGCATGTGTGTGTGAATCAGAAGCAGGTGTGTGTTGGCCTGGTGAAAAAGCTTTGTCCAGCTGTACGAAGGTGACAGTGTGGAAACCTGAGCTGCAGCTGAACAATGTGCTCAGATCAGATGGTGCTCAACGGGTTTTCTTGGTTGCCAGCGATGTCAGTAAAACTGGGGTAGGCGTCATTTTTTCAGTGCTAATCACCCAGAATATTGATGACAATCCTTTGGACCAGAAAATGGAAGCAGCTCTTTATATTGGCCATAAAACTTCAGCTGTTTTTTTTAAGCCCTGTTGCTTTTTGGTGAATATCATAAAAACTAAACTAAAGAAGAATATTTTTGGGTACTGAAAGGTTTTGAAAGTCAAAAGGTGGCGAAACATGGGGGTTGTTATATAGGCAAAAAGGCACTTCTAAAGTAAGTGTTCTGGTATTTAAGAAGAAATGCATGAGTGGGCGTCCAGACCACAGACAGTCCTGCATTTAAAAAAAAAAAATGTAAGGGTCTGCGTTGGTGGGGACGTGTTGTTTCATGTACAGTGTAAGATGATGAAACACAATGAAGGAAAGCACTATGAGTAAGAGATCCATTAGTTTGTAGGCTTATAAAGTGCCAAAACACTGCATGGTGGTTTATAATATTATGAGGAAGGATTTCAGTGCTTTGGAAAGTTATCAGGGCGGCAATCACTTCATCCCCCGCCACAATGATCCCGAGCTGGAACAGAGCTAATGTCAATTTGAGTGTATCGTAATGATTATAACCATGACACGTATGGAAAAAGGTTGACAAATGTTTAAATATAGTTTGTAGTGATTTTAATTTATTCCACTGAGTGTTTTCATGATTTGCAGGTCAAAAAGCTGTCAAGGAGTGTGCATGAAGACAGAAATATGCAAGTCAGCTTTATAAAGCCATCCATATATTTTTTTTTTTTTTATCTAAAAGGGAATGAGGCCAATTCATGTCTTAAAAACTTTCAGATTTTAAAATTAATTCTAAAAAAGATACAGGGAGCCAGTGAAGGTTGAAGGAAAGATGTGACAGGTGATCTCTCATTTAAGTTTTTGTTAAAACTCTGTCAGCATCATCCTTAAAACTCTGTAGTCTTATAGTGGCTTCTTTTAGTTGGTCAGTATAGAGAAAGAAAAGCATGAACGAGCCTTTCAGCATCTTTGCTGTATTACGCAAATGATAAAAGGCAGTTCTGGTAGATGACTTAAATGGGCTGTAAAACTGAGGTCAGAATCTAAAATGACAACAAGGTTTTTTAGTTTTACTTGTTTCTGTGAGGACAGATGTCCCAGTTTAGCAATAAAACTGATCAGTTAAAAAAAAAAAAAAACTTCAAATGTGGAGGCCAAATCTCCCATCTGCATACCTCTGCACTGAGTGTTTCCTCCTCATATTACGAGCTCTACGTGTTGATCACAGTGTTAAAAGTAGAGCTGTGTTTCTCTGAGGTGAGAATAAGGTTGGGCAGCTCGGAGACACCAGAAATCTGTGGACACTCTGTCTCGCTGTCCGTTGCTCAGATCTATCGCCTGGCACTCAGTTGGACTTCCACAAGAAGCATCTGGGACTCAAACTCTCCCTCTCTCTGTCAGACTTTGGTTAAAAGCAAAGTTGAGGCTTTGAAGCTCGGGCCAACGCACCGACCTGCTCGCACTAGCCAAGCTGAGGTGTAGGATGGCTGCAGGGGGGGTGGGGATCACATAGGAAGTGCAGAAATATGCCCTGATTTGCATACACCAACGTATTTTTTTTACCTCTTTTTTCTTCTGTGATTTAAGACTTAAACTCGTCTGCACTGTAAAAGTAGTAAGGTATGATGATTTATGTCACATGGATCCATTTACAGGAGGCATTAAAATTCCTTTGCAGTTAGGAGATGCACCATAGTTATTTATGTATTGAAGCAGCAGTGAACCATGTTGAAACACAGATGTAAATATACAGAAAAGGTCTGAATGTGAATGTTCCCTCTGCCTTCACACAGACACACACCTCATGAGGAGTTATTTGATAATGTGGTGTTAAAATGTTGGTGTCTCAGTGATCAATAAACAATGCAATAGTATAATGAATTCATGCAACATTAAAATAAAAGACGTTAAAAATCAAAGTAGCAGGTAACAGATGGACCAAATGTTCCCAACATCTCTGCCTTTAAGAGAAAGTTCACGTTTCCCCCCTTCATGCCTGAGCTGGGTGGGTTTGTCAGAGCTGATGTCTATCTTGAGATCTGACCTGGAAACTCAGAGGTGAAGTGGCCCATTAACCTCCGTCTGCTCCTCTGCAGGCCTCCTCACAGGAGCCACTTAGCGTTGCTGCAGCTCGGTTACCTCTGAAGAGCAGCGACCCTTTCTTTACAAGGGAACTCATCCGTCCCATTTTCTATCCATCCATCCATCCATCCAGGTCCAGCCACAGCGGCATGGACACAAGCCTGCTAAGAGGTGTTCGCTTTAAAGCCTTTTTCCGAGTCGAGGTCAGCAGAAACGATCTCCCGACCACCTCCTCAAAAACCCTCTGACGTCTTTGGTTTCACTCGCAGGGTGGAAAAACACAGGTCTGCTCTTGTTGTCCGACATCAAAGCTGAGGCCCACAAGAGGAGAAGATTTATACGCTGGTCATGTTGCCCTGTCAGGTTGATCCGTGTTTATACACGACCTTTTTTCTCTACTTTGACAGCTGCTGTGGTCAGAGTTATAGATTATACAATACCTTGGCAAACCTACTGTAGAAGTGCGGTAACAAGCTAGTCAGTCCCCGAGTCAGAAACAACAAACAGGCAAACCTCAGCTGGATGGTAACCACTCAGTGTTGGTATCAAAAATCTGATGAATCACTGATTATACATGACTGGTGACATGACAGTTTACCTCACAAACTAAACTCAGCGATGACACGCTCATACCGAAGTCCAATAAATCACCAAACACTCAAGGGTTTGCCAAACAGATCATCGATGACATCGGGTTCATACTTGGAGTGTTTGTGAATCATCAGGAAGGATTCACCAAAGATTTCATCACAATTTGATGATTTGTAAGGACATATTCACCGCACCGTCTACTACACAGTCTTGAAGATTTCACTACACAAAGTGGAGTAAAGATCCTCCCATGATCATATTGTATATTTTGCTATGTAGTTATTTTGCTTATTTTGCATGATTTCAGTCCTTTAAATAATTTTCTTCTTCACAAAAAATTAGTGATAGAAAAATCAACTTTGGCGATGTCCCCTGTTGCTTTCTGAATAAAAATGCTTCAAGTCACAATGGTTTCTCTTTTGTGGACTTTCTTATCTTGAGGACCTCCTGGCTGTGTGTTGTGTTATTCATTTTGTAGTAATAAACTGTGCCGTATGTTTTTGTGTAGTACACTTTGTGCACTGGCAGATGTGTGTGTGTTTGCAGTGTTTTACAGATGGACACCAGAGGGATTCAAACGCCGCCTCTCATGTTTATCATAACTCTGCATGTTTGTATATGTATTGTATGTGGTCACAAAGGTCATGCACGAATATGGTTTGGCCCTTGTTACAGTGCTCCAAATCCAATGTGATCAGGGAATAAACCTGAATAGAAACAAACTCTCACAGCTGGTGGATGAATACACAACATCTCTGTCTGTTCTGCAGTTTAGCTTCAGGTGCTGCCCTGATGTTCGGTGAAGGCAATCTTTCTCTTCCTGCGTCTGCAGAATCAGCACAGGAGGAAAGTTTTGTATTAACAGCCATAAATGTAACTTAAATTTAGCACCAAGCGTTCAAAGGGCTTCACCAGCCCAAGGGTCCTCAAACTTTCTCAACCCAAAAACGAACAAGTACTCCTTCAATTCAAGCAGAAGCACGCTGAAAATCATCAAAATTGCAGTAGCTGTCTTCTCATCTGACAGCAGCTATAAGGTGACCTTTCTCTGTAGCAAACTCTTTTTTTTTCCTCTGCGCTCTGAAACAGGCAGATCTCAACATGTTTGATTTAAAATGCCAATTCAGCTCCTACGAAATCCTGAGGGTAGTGGAGGAGGTTTCTAATGACTAGCCTGAGCTAAAAAAAAAAAAAAAAAAAAAAGAGCTTGATTTATCATTCCTTTGATCAGATCATACTATGGCACAACAATTTGCACATTTGGTGTAGCTCTGACAGACAGGTACCATGAAGTGGTATGAGTGAAATGTGCCGAGGGAGGCGAGGGCAGAGACACGCTGTCCAACACAACGAAGGATGGGGTTTGAACTGTGGGGAGGAGGAGGCTGATTTCATGTTGCAGCGGTGTTGCCTGGCATGAACCAAATCTGGCAGTTTTTCGCGGAGGGAGACGGGCGTTTGGAGTCTGATGAAAGCACGAGCAAGGCAGGACGAGAGCATGGAGAGGAGATGGAGAGAAAGTGTCATCATAGAAAAATCATATAAAAAAAAATGTGCCTGAAAGAGGCAAACGTTGCATGAAAAACTATTAAAAATGTCAGTCGTCTCATAAACCACCACACTGTGTTGCAAGCAGAACAGGATGTACAAATTTAAAGTATATAATTTAATCTCTGTGAAGATTTAAAAACAAGTGGGCCTTTTATTAAAAGTATTTTGCATGCCTTTTTGTTTGTTTTGTATCTCCCTGCAGTCATTTTGTGTCTGTGGTCCATTTGGTGGGTCTTTATTGTCTTTTGCATCTCTTTGTCATAATTTCTGTGACTCATATTTTTTGTAGTAGTTTTATGTTTCTAATTCAGTTTAGTCTCACTGTAGTCATTTTATAGTCGTTTTGCATCAGTAGACCTGTTCAATAATCCATTTATGATCAAACTGACCCAACTGAGAGTCAATAATATTGAATTACTGTGCAATGGTTAGACATCCTGCTTACACATCTATTTAAGTTATATATAACAAATACATTTTATTTTATAATTATTAATAATGGTAAAATGACTTATTTAAAGGCATTACATCATGCTGGCAAAAACAAAGTTATGCCTTTTGTTAGCCACAATACTGTATCCTGAATTGTTTGACTGCTCTCATGTTTCTTCACCATGTATCGCTCTATAATCTGAAATAACATCTTCTCTGAGCTGCAAAAATGCTTTTGCACCAGTGTCTTTCAGATGAGCTGCTGTACATTTGGCCTTCAGCTGTTCAGCCCAAACGGGAACAAAGTGTGCCTGCAGACCTGCAGACAGGTAAACACTTGTAAAAATGTAAAATTGAGTTTTTCAGAGACGATGGGTTCAGGTTCACCTGAGTTCACATATTCCTGTTGTTGCTTTGTGCCATAAGCATGCACCAACAAGGGTGGTAAGTTGTAAGTTGCGTGGCTTAAATACTGGTAGTTCTCAGGTTTTCTGTAGGTAAATTTGCAGAAATAACAATGAAACATTAAACTTCTGCTCCCAGCTACCTTCCATGTCAAATGAAAATAACATCCTGAGATGCATACATGATTGGTTACTGCAAATA
This sequence comes from Scortum barcoo, assembly GCA_023238725.1. Taxonomy (NCBI): domain Eukaryota; kingdom Metazoa; phylum Chordata; class Actinopteri; order Centrarchiformes; family Terapontidae; genus Scortum; species Scortum barcoo. Next base: position 2,334,053 of record CM041539.1, read on the forward strand.
CCCCCAAACACAAACTGACTGACACGAGCTGATGCAAAGCTGAATAAAGAAAACCAAACAAGAACACTAGTTCTGTTGGATTATCAAGCTAAAAGTACAAAAAAGTCTCTGTATTTCTGTTTTTTGCTAATAATTTCATTCTGTTGGCTTTATTGGATCCTGAACTTAACCTACAGGGGAAGTTTGCTCCTGAGCAGTGTGGGAAATATTCCAGGTCTAATGCTCCTGTACTCTGGTTTTAAAATGGTGAACTGCCCCCATAATTGCCACCCCTGCTGAAGGAGTTCAGGTACCCCGGGGTGTTGTTCAGGTGAAGACAAACTGGAGATCAACAAGTGAAGGAAAATCTCTCCATTTATGAGGTTATTTATTTATTCATTATTAGTTGATGCTTGAGGATCATTTATAAAAATACGCTTAATTCAAAAGGAAAACACATGCAAAATAATACAGAACACAAACAACATAATAAAACCATAAAAACCAATATTTATTTATAACTATGAGAGAGGACATTTGAAAGTATCCCAAAGACACACCTTAAATTAGTCACCAGGTGCTGAACAGGTTTCGTTACGTCACTGAGGACATTTTAAGCATGATTACTTATTATTATTTAGAGCCCGGGCTTATTGCACGATTATATACCTTCTTAAAAGGCTTACAGCTCATTGCTTATGGTCACGAACTCTGTGCACTGACTCAAAGAATGAGACTCTCAGTACAAGCAGCTGAAATGAATGAAATCCTTTTTTGTTGATGTTCTGATAACTTCAGCCCTACACCGTTTGTTGTAAAACTCAGAAACTGCAGGGTTGATTTTTTTTTAAACTGCAGACTGACAGTCTGTATCTGTGAGGGATTGTGGATACCTTGGCCTCAGGCTGCATGTTTTAGACAGTTCAGTTTGAATGACAGGCGCTGGAGCGACTCACTAACTTAAAAGGGAGCACCGATACGCACTGACTCATGTTGAAAGGTGGCTGCTTTAAATCATAAAAAAAAATATGTGCCCGAAAGAGGCAAATGCAGACCAGAATGATGTTTCATTTCAGGGAGAGTTTGGAGGTGATGAATGTCAGAAAACCTTTGATCGAGGAAAAGATGAGGAGACAAGCAGACATGTTGCTATTAAAAATGTCAGTCGTCTCATAAACCACCTTGTACATTGTGTTGCAAGCAGAACAGGATGGCTGCTTTAAATAAAGTTTAAGAAGACAGATGCTGGCTAATGACGACAGAGTCAAAGATACAAAGACACTAAAACAGCTTGTGGAGTCACAGCGCGAGTTCAGGGGGAGATTTGGACGCAGGGTTCGGCTTTCTGAAAGGGAGCCACGCTGCCCTCACGGTTGACGTGCTCACCCATAATGAGAGCTGATTTTAGGACTTAATCACGCGTTAAGCCTTATTGTTGCACCTCCGGCCGACTGATGACACAGTGGTCCGTCCAACACGCTGTCTCAACCCCAACGCCCCGGGGCTCGACCTCACAGCGTGCAAATGGCATGACGTAAAGTCCAGCTCGCCCCGTGTCACGTCTGTGTGTGAGGAAGTGTGTGTATGTGTGAGGAAGTGTGTGTGTGTGTGTGTGTGAGGAAGTGTGTGTGTGAGAGAAGTGTGTGTGTTGTACAGACTAAAGCAGAGGGAAGAGAAAGGTCAGAAAGTCTGAAATGTCGATCTGGTTCACACAGCTGTGCCAAGTCCCAATATATCAGAGATGCTTATTCTCATTATCATCCTTATAAGTATGTGTGTATCTTATGTCATTGATATAATTAAGTGTTTTATATTTTACAGTTAGCTCTTATTTAATTTTTAGAAATCTGCGTCATGATTTAGTGATTTCAGCATCCTTTTGATCTTTTTATTGTAATTTAATCACATTAAAATCTCTATATTTTGTGTTGCTGTAGTAAGAGGAGTCCGCTAAACTAACATGAAGAAACAAGCAGCACACATCACAACACAGACTCACAACTCCACACAGAAAACACACGTTATTTATAATATTCCTCTAGTTCACTGACTTTTTGTGTTTTCATCCAGTCTCTCATTGAAGGACAAACAGCTGATTGATTTTTAAACACCTTCATGAAAAAGTATCAAATCATGTTTCTTGTGTCACGTCAATGTTTTGGTCGATGATGGTTCGCCTTCAGAGTATGACCAACAGGAAGCTGACTGCAGGTGACTGAACAGCCACAGGCGTCACTGTTTTAATGTGTTTTAAATAGTTCAATCTAAAGAAAAGTATATCCTCAAAAGTAGTAGATATTTTTATATTCTAAATGCATTTTTGTAAAGCTAAAGCTTATTTTTATTAACATTTTAAAATCTAAATTACATTAAACATTAAAATTAAACTAAAATATGTTGCAAAATGTTTTAATTATGCATTTCATTTGAATTTATTTCATATAATTTATTATGAATAATAATATACACTTAAAATTAATAATGTCTTAATAAATTTTGTATAGTTTAATTGTTATCATTATTAGTATTTTAAATATTTTAAATATTTTAAACAAAGTGATAAACACAAAAAATGTAATAAATCATATGTTTACATTTTTTTGCATTTAAAATTTTTGCATTTATATCACAGCAGTAGTATTTAATCAAAGATGTACTTCATTATTTCTGTTTATTAATGTCTATATATATAAAAATGTTTGCAGTTTATTTAGTCAGTAAGTAAAGTCCATACAAGTAAACTTTACACATTACATATAAAGATAAATAAAGCACTATTTTGAGGACAGGTAGTAAAAAAAAATACATTTTTAAATACCCGTTTTACATATTGGCGTCTGTACATGCGAGTGCAGTGAGTTTTCAACCATAGCTGAACTTTTCCTTTCACCTCGCGGCTGTTTTTGTTGCTTTATAAAACTTAAGAGAACCACGTCATTTGACAAATTGACAGTGTGCGGCACGCACAACTATGTAAGCATATCGAGATAATGCGTTTTACAGTAACACAACAGGATCCACTTTCCCCTCCCTGTGAAAGAGTCTCCTCTGCGTTCATTATGTGTGAGCAGTAAAACCCTGACATGAAACAGATCCACTCCATTTGTTGTGATGAATAGGTGGATGATATTGGGAGTTACGGCGTTCCTCTCTGAGTTGAGGCTTGTCTATAAAATGTGTAGCCTTGGGTGGTGCGCATGTACAGCCAAGCCAGGCGTGCCGCATCAAACTCTTCAGATTTCAAAAGGCAACCAAATTACTCAAAGTGTCCCGCCGTCGTCTGAATGAGCACATTGTGTGTTTTCATTTTGTTTTTTTCTTACTGCTTACTTAGACAAACATTTTGAGCCTACTGTTTCAGTGTTTTGATAAAACACAGTAGCTGGTTATCGAGGTAAAATCCAACTAATTTGAAAAATGACTCCCGTTTCAAACCTTATCATCTTCTTAATCAAGCAAGTGGTTATTCAGTGAATTAACTTGATTACATTTTCCATTTAGTATTTCCATTTTATGCAACCTGACCTCTACTTCACTTTATTTCAGGGGTCAAATTTGTACTTTTTACTCCTTTACAATTATTTGACAGCCAGTTATACAGAGGTGACTTTGCAGGTTAACAAACAAAACACATGATCATTTTTTATAATGTCATATGTCATTACGGATTAAATGATTTTAAGGTTCCTTTTCAGTCAGATATGTGGTGTGAAGCTACTACAGACCCAACTGAGGGTCCATTGAGCGATTCATCGGTATCACACAGTCGTCTTCAGATGATGGAGTTTGCTCGGTTGCCATGGAGATCTGTTGACATGCGAGCTCAGTGGATGCTGTGGTAGTTACTGGCTATCTAACAGATGAAAAATTATAATACAAAGCATATAATCAAAACAAAATAAGAAGCAATGTTACAGTTGAGGATTCCCTACACTTCACAATATATAAAGTACTTAAAATAAAAAAATTACAACAGTATAATGCATCAACACTAATAATCAAATATAAGTGAGAGTATGTTAACATTTGATACTTAAGGTACAATCTGTTTCTCATACTTTCTTAAAGTAATTTGTTAATAAATGACTTTTACTTGTAATAGAGGATTTAGAAATTGTGGATTTGCTACTTTTATTTAAAGTTTTTCAAGTCTGTCTCAAAACCACAGTCAGGTACTAAGATTAACATTTAAACGGGTTTTTCTGGTGGTGTCATTATCAGGTTTTTTTTTCTACTACTGCAGTGAATGAAAGCCTTATTTAAAGCCATCATGGACAAGAAGTTTGTCATCTGCTGATAAAGACAGCAGGTGAAAGCTCAGAAGAAAAGTTAGAAAAACCTCGAATTGGGAGTCTTTAAATGAATTCAATTAAATCAGACTTTAACTCTGACATTAAATCGACAGCTCAGAAGAAAATGAAAACGGTCTGGGAGCGCTTAAATGCTTACATGAAAATGCTGCTTACAATGACAATAATCCAATAATACATCTGACGGACTGAAAGTTGCCACTTCAGTATGCTGTGTGTTATATATAGTGGTAAGGATGTGAATAGTTACATGAAGCAGAGATGTTGGATGTGCACAGGGAATCAAACTCCCCTCTGCATGTATGTACAGTATGGATGAAATCATTAGGAAGAGGATGCGGGCGTGGGCTCAAAGTATGTGTTGACCTATTCTATGCTCTCTGAATTCATCCCCCCAGGACAAAGGCCATAATGTCAGCTATTCTGATGAGGGCCCAACCCACTTCTTACCCTCCTAAATCACTGATTCACTCTCTGTGTGCGCACATATATGCACACATACACAAAACTTTCCCTCCTTCCCTCTCTGGAAGTGCTCATTGTTTTGAGTCCTCCTCCACACTTTGATGTGAAGGGGTCAAGCGGAGGCTCCCTCCTCGTCCTCGGGGAGAGGCGAAGAGCAGAATATTCAGTGTCGGGGAACATCTGGGAGAGCGCCGCTAAGCAGGGCTTACTTGGCAGGCGGTTGGTATTGGCACCGGCAACCTTCCTACCGGGGGCCTTTCATCTCCGTTTGAACATGTGGACTCTGCCCTAACCCTGGGAGGAGTCGGAGGGCTCACCGCCAGCCGAGAGGCCGAGGCGTGGTCGCTCCAAGGAGGAATCCGGCTCTCCTGCTGTCTTCAGGAGCTCCACCGAGCATTCCTGCTTCCCTCCCCGTCTCCTTCTCCATGTGCAAGTTTCCACTCAGCCCTTCCTAACATCCGCTGCGAACACATCCGATCAGTACATTATGAGCTCGACTGATACGGGGCCTCATATTTATGTTGTATTTCTGTCACGGTCGCAAATCATCTCCCAACTTCAGAAGCCTGAAACAATTAAATGTTTTGCAGGGAGCAGCTCCTGAAGGTCAACTCAAAATGACTGCATTTGAATTTAGAGCTGATAAATGTGAGGAGATCCAAACGGTGAATAAAGTCGTTCATTTGTGGTCAATACTGATATTTAGAGTCAGTTCTTATCCTGCAGTTAAATGACTTTGAAACCAGTTTGTGGGACAAATGAATAAAAAAAAAAAGGTGCAAATGACTAATCTAGACTCAGCTTCCAAAACACTAAACCAAATTAGTCCTCTTATATATAGAAAATAAAGACGGTGCAAACAAAAAGGGGTGAAAAACAGAAGTACTGAAAAATATGAGATCTAACGAAGGCTGATAGTAAATGATTTTTCTTCTTTTTCCCTCTTTTGGGCTTCCTCTCCACCAGAAAGATGAAAACAGTAAAGGTTTCGAGGGGTATGTGACTCCAGTGTCCCTATTACTCTTCAACACGCCATCATCACAGCTGACAAAAACTCCAAAGGGATCAGAGGTGACAAATGAATTCATGAAAATAACATAACAAGCATCTTAAAATCATCTTATGTTTGAAGCAGCGATGAAATCACAGGAAATAAAAAAAAAAAAAAGTGTCACGCTCTCTTCAACATTTGCCTAAAAGTTAGTTGATGTTGATCCACATTTCAGGAAATGCAAAGAAGAGCACCGGCCTGTGATTATTATTAGGTGATGTAGTTGGATGTGAGGTGGAGACTCGCAGCGACCTGGTCCAGCACCGGCGCTCATTTCAACATCACTTAAGTGTGTGTAAGACTAAAGCGAGCTGCTGGTGATCCGGTGAAAACAGGTGTGTGTGTGTGTGTGTGGAGACAGGGTGTGTGTGAAAAGCAGGAGGAGGCTGAGGAAAGTCATTGAGCCGCCCAGCTTCATTATATCTGGGTCATTGTGTTTTGGAAGCTGAGCGGCGCCAGACCAGCAGATCAGGGAATACCTCAGATTTTACTGCAACACCCCGACAAGGCCGGCGCTGCTCGCACGCCCGTCTGACGGTGACCTAACCGCACCCACTCGAGCCATTTCAGTGAAACATTAAAGGTGTAATACGACCACATTTTGGTGGTTATGTTCGCTCTGCAGCTGAAAGTGTCCCAGGACTGCATGTAAAAATGTGACCAGACACCAAAAAAGTACTTTCATATATTCAGTTAACTGTTCAACAACATCAACGCCTTTCAAAGTCTTCTATACGCTGCTAGAACAAAGTATTTATTTTGCTGTTTGTCTCAAGAGGAGGAAATATACTGGAGTTGGTTGGTCCTCACTGTAAGCCGTAAGCCTCTTAGTTTTATCCTAAAAAGTTTAAGATTTGACTTTATGTCCCATCAGAGGGGCACAGACACCTTCGGTTCTGCAGCAAAAAAAATGGGAAATTGTGAACTTGAAGTATAATTTGACTTGAAATCCAAAGGATAACTACTGCTATACAAGTCATTTTAACATCTGTTTCTCCATAAATATACTGCAGACACACACAGAACTAAACATCTCCTCATACTTTGGTACTAAAGTCTTCTTAAAGCGGTCGTTGTTCCTCTGTTAAAGGGTACATGACAAAGACGTACTTCCCTTTGAGAGTCTGTGCACGCCACTGGGAAGTAAACCTTTTTCTCTTTACCTGTTACATTCATGCATTTTCTCACATTGAGAGGCAACGAAGAAAAGATTGAATAAAACTGGACAAAGTATTTGACTGTTTGTGGGAAGATGCTCCTGCACCATCCTGTACATGTCTCAAACAGAACAATAAATAACACAATACTAACCCTAACCCTTCATCTTTTGTGCAGCTACCATTGTGTTGACCTTTGTTTGTTTCTCGGGGTGGGACTGATCCATTTTAGTGTCTCTGCTCTGATGATCCAGTCTACTTACCTGAAACAAGGCGGTTCCTGTGTTCCTGCACGCCTGGCGGTTGTGGTATGACAGCCATTCGTCTTCTCCGCGGATTATCTGCCACAGTGAGCTGTCTGTCTGGATGCAGAAGATGCGAGACCTTTGGTTAAACATCAAGCTAAGCCTTCATCCTGTCGCCTTGGAGACCGCTTTGTGTCGGTCGTTTTAATGATACACCAGGACGAGCGTCAAATGGAGCGTGAAACCAAGATGTTCTGTCATCGGTCGGCGTTGTCCGAGCATGTAGCGGGATTTAGGATGGTTAGGCGACAAGGAACCTGATTGGACAGATCCTGATGAGAAATATTAGTGAATTCGCTAAACTAGTCTGTAAATGGTAGATTCATCTTATTTAATACATCCTTGTAAAGTGTAATTGATGGATTTTTCTATGTAGCCCCATGTTACAAGAGAAAAATGAAAAGAAATTTAGTAAAGTAACTCATCATCAATAAAATTGCTTGCTATGGTCTTTATAAATAAAGGTTGGACTCAATAAAATGACTGCCAATTACATATATTTAATTCAACAACGCAGCTTCAACAAAGCAGTATTGGTGTAACTGCATGGTTGTTTAGTGGGGCTTTATCACTCAATGCAAACACAACAATCAATACCTGCAGCCAACAGCATTACACCTGCAAGAGTTTGGCTAAACTTTCTACCTTCATGCCAAATTATAACGACATTTCTCCTCTTTAAATATCAGGTGGAAAAACTTATTTCTGTACTTAAGTTCTTCAAACACAGAGACGTTTTCAAATGTGGCCAATTAACACCAACCAACCAACCAACCAACCAACCACGTGTCAATGAAACTCACCAAAAACTCATCAAAGTGCTGACGCTCCCTTTTTCACAGCTCAGGTTTTCTCAGCTTTTCTTAGCAAACATTTATGTTTGCTAAAACATCCTTTAAAAATTAAAAACTTCCTGATAGCTTCTCAGTTTGTTAAGAGTGTTGATGCTCATTGGCTAACCTGACATCATGTGACCTAAAGACAGCCAATGACTGATTGGATGTGAGTGAATGACAGCTAACACAGCCAATGAATGACTGTCTCCAGCTGAATGCAGCCTTCAAATGTACCTCATGAGGTCCAAGGCTGAAGTTGTGAGAACTCAGAAGTTCATTGGCAACACAAATGGATATAAAGAAATAAATATATATTTGTATTCCAAAATCATGTTTAGGAATCAAAAATTAGTCAACAACAAAATAGGTTAAAGGAAACTTTACACAACACATCTGTAGGTAGTTCATCTGGGCATCAATGTGGTAAACACAATCTGAAATACCACAGTTTGTGAACAGCAGCCCATCAACAGCTCTGTGGAGAGAATATGATAAACAATGTCGTGGCCATTCAAATTTTTCTTCATTTGGTTTGTGAAGCTGAGGCCTCATATGAGCTTTTTGTTCAGATTTTCATTTTCAGATTTTCATTTTAAGTCCTCAAAGGCCTTAAAGTTGAGCTCAAAAGTTCGTTGTTGACCTTGAAAGTTGAGAAAACAATCTCATCAGAAGATCCATTCAGTATCTGCTCTGGCCTTATCACAGTTACATCCCATGATCTCCATCAGCTGTTGGTCTTTAACAGCCACTAAATGGACCTCGTGTTGAAACTTTTTGGTCAGCTGCTATTTCAAATGTCAAGAATGAGCTATTAGATTTATTTGCAGCTACTATTTAATCCACGTCTCTTTCATTGTGGAGCTGAATTCAGAAGCGACAGACTCGTGAAGCCCACAGCGCGGCACGGAAAACTGAACCTGCGTGGACCAGCAGGCTTCACTATAACCAGCTCCTGCAGGAATCTGGCATCGGCTTTCACGCTGCATTGTAGGATGACACGCGATCCTAATGCCACCACCGGCCCTTCCTCCTCCTACTACGCCATCATCTTCTCCTTCATTGTGCTGCTCTCCAAGTAGGTCAGCGAATCGTGCGCCGGGCGTGCATGTGACCCGAGCGCCGCACCATCCGGGATTCCAGACACGTTTCCCATTCTTCCCAAAACAACTGCCGGGTTAATGAACACACGGCGCGGCACATAACGTCCCACCAAGCATTATGGATATCCAGCACAGCTGCTGGAAGGCTTTCACGCAGAGCGGGCTAATGTTAATCATTTCCCACAGTGTCATTAAAGGGGCACATGGAGGCACGCCAAGGACTCACCTCATTGGCCTGGCGCTAAATGAGGCGGGAGGCAGCGAGGTGCGCCGATTGGCTACCTGGAGACTGCGCAAGGTATGAAAACATTAGAAGAAAAAAAAAACAATGTATAGAACTACAACTCTAAAGTCACTGATTAGTCCTCATCCTTGTATGCTTTTCTAATGTAAGTAATGCATTGTTGGAAAATACGTATTGCACAATAAAGGTCTCCAAACTTACAATGCATTTCTTTTAATCTTTTAATGTGCTGACTTATATCACATATGTAGTTATGAAATCTTTTTTTTCTGTTTGGATTTGCATACAAGTTAGCTGGAAATTTTAAAAGTCCACCACTTTTCAACAAATTCATGGTATTGATCGTAATTAGGTAGTTAGATAGACAGGCACAGGAACAACCAATACCTTTGTCTGAAATATGTCTCCATAAAAAAAGACAAAAACAAGATAAACTTTGGTATAAAATACTTTAATAAATAATAGGATCGTTCTAAGAACAAACAAAAAAAAAATTCCACTAACAAACCAAGACTTTTACCAAATTTTGTACAAAATAATTACAATGTTCTGCACATTCAGCCCCTCCTGTGGGACCACCACAATGTAAAATTTACTGACAGAATATGAATTTGGGTTTTACATGATTTGCATCAGCATCATTAGCAAAAACAGAAAATATTGAAAACATAATGTTCATCCACAAACAGTGACGATATCTGACTCCTTTTTTTTTTTCTTATTTTCCTCACTACCGCTGTGGAGATAATGCTAAGTGTTTCTCTTCTCCTGTGTGTTCTTAGTGCAGAAACAGACTCTTTTACAAACACTGAACAACAACCACAACAGTCAACAACATCAACAACAACAACAACACAACTTGTTCCCTTCATTAGACCAGGATAGATACACGAGGGGAGGCGGGGCTAAAGAGGGAAACCAAAAATGTTGGGACACACACTCATTCGAACCACACACCTTTTGATTTGTCTATGACGGGGTTCAGGGCGCCGTCAGGGGTTTTCATTCTCACCAAACACCCTGCTGTGGCATCTCCACTGTCAACAGACTGTAAAACTGTGAATTTAAAAGTGAAGTACGATCGGGCTAAAGAGAGACTGGCAGCAGTGCTTTTAAGTTGTTTGGACCCCGTGACCCTTAGGTGTGAATTGAAATTAGAAATCAGATGCATCGACGCTGGTTTAAGACCCGACCCTCTCACACACAACAGGCCTGCTTTATGTTTTGTGCCATTTGGAGTCCCCAATTAGGAGCAAGCAATGAGCCAGGCAGCGTGCAGCAGAGCTCCTCTGAACTTTTGATTAAAAACAAACTGGAGTAACTTAAAATTTAGATGGAATTAAAAATGCAGAAACAAAATGGAGTCAAAAGCTGTATCCAAAATCTGAGACTCAATGCACCAATACAACCCAAGATTTTAATTGACTTAACTTATTTTGCTCTACAAAATCCCCAAAGTGCAATAAAGAAATTATAACATCATTCATAACTTTTTCTCCTGATAAGCAGTGGCTCAAATTGAGATTACCAATGTGCCATAAATCTTGAAATAGGACATGCTATGGACTGACTGACTGTTTTTATGTATTAAATATGTGAATTAGGGAGCAGTGTTAGACACAGCTTAACAAAATTTCCAAGTTATTGTTGGCCAAAAAAAGTGCAGAAATACATTTTCTGCATAATTTCATGTATCAATGAAGACAGATCAGCTATTGTGAAGGACTCAGATATGGGCTAAAATAAGCGACAGATGTCTCATTTCTTCAGACCTTTAGGAGAAAGCCCTGTAATTTTGTCCATTCATGAATATCTTATAAAAAAGAAACCCAGAAATGTTGCTGCTGGCTGCTGTTGGGTCATCAGGTACTATCGGCCTGCGAACTGACGATGCTCTGCTGCTTTCAATCAGGATGCTAACAGGGTTTTTTTTTATTATTTACACACACACATATAGCCAGAAGGACGCGAAACACCAGCATGAAAAGTGGAAACAGCGAAATAAAAGACCAAAAGTATTTACCTGTCAGTGGACTGAACTTAACAAACATTAAAATCAATAACATTGATGGTATTTTTGGAAGGTCGGCCCACGGTTTGCATATTTTAAGAAGCGGGAAACTCACAATTAAATAAATAAAAAATAAATGGATTTAGGAGGGTGATTTGGGTGTAAGTACGGTGGCCCATAAGACTTGGATCTGTAGATGTAGGAAAATAATGAACTCTGATACCTAAAATTGAAATATTTATAAAATGGCCCTCAGAATCTGTTTTTTAGGGTATCAAAAGTCCCTCAGACGTATCAGAATTTACGCTGTAAGTCTCCAATGAAATGAACAGGAACTGTAGGAGCTTTTAGTCGACACTGCTCACATCCTGACCTCTCACAACGACAAACTCCAGCTCGGTTTGTGTTCTCGACAGCTGTAACAAATATCCACGACACATAAAGACGAACAACCACGATGTTTTCTCTTTAAACCGATGCTCATGCCTCAGCGAGACACTGGACACAGTCCGAAAAATCTGTATAAAACCTGTCATCGTGTCAACAGACACTAATAAACGGAATGACATCATTAAAAAAAACAAAAAAAGTAAACACAACAACCACAAAAACAGTCTTATTCTTTAGAATAACTATGGTACAAAGCATCACTTAAGTTACTAAATTCAAATATACACAGCCATTTCTTTCATATTTACATATGTACATCGCAAAGAAAATAACCTTTACTGCGGTATGAAGAGTTGTTACTAGGACATCTTTCCCTTTATATGATTTTAAATTCTGCATAAACTCTATAGGAGAGAGAAGGAGGAACAAAAATAAGGGCTGAAGGCACTTTTCTACCAAAGCAAATACTGAAAAAAATCACTTGCGGGAAGTGGTGACAATTCTTTTAAAAGGATATACGTAAGAACCTTTAAGCCTTAACACAAAATGGAAAAGATGTTTATGAATGTAAACAAAAAAAAATGCTCATGCCGGGTATCATACAGTGGATTCTCTGTGCCAACGTTCAAGGACTCAAATGTATATAAAATCTTTTTTTTGGGAGTTTTTTTTTCTTTTATATGTAAAAAGACATGATATCGAGACAGTGTAGAAAAGGCCCGCAGGTTTGGGCTAAGGCAGACAGGAACCGAATGCACCAAACATCAGAAACAATGTTAACAGCTGCCAGCCGACGACGTTCAGTTAGATCTTCGAGGTGAGGAGGAGAAAAGGTGAGCGTTAGTTCTGACGAGGCGAAGTGGAAAAAAGCAAGTCTGTAAACAGAGAAAAAAAAATCAGGAGCGGCGAAAAGAAAACTCTTCTTGATTCCAGCAGTGTGATGATTAAAGTGAAATCCAGAAATCCAGAAGCTGTGATGTTTATTTTCCATGTCTTTTTTTTTTTTGTTTTGTTTTTCTGTTTTTTTTTGTTTTTTTTGGTAAAATAAGCCTCCGTGCAGCAGGTGAAGGAGTTAAATAAAGTGTGACAAACAAAAATAGAAAATTAAAGCCTCTGTAATCTTCACTTTTGGTGCTTTTTTTTTTAAGAGTTGAAAAGTCAGTGACGTTGAAGACATCGCAGTTTTTTTTCTTTGATTCAGGAAGGTCCCTCCTCCTCATACATAGTGGTCTTTAATGTCCTCGCTGAGCTTGGCGGCATTCAGGTTTTTACACCGGTTGTCTTTGGGGCTGTACGCTGTCCTGTGCGGCGCCTTGACCGGACCGCTGTGCGACGTGCAGATCACCCCTCCCTTACCCATCATCCCCCTGTCCTGCGGCCCGGCTACGGAGCACTTTTGCGGCGGACACTTCTCCCCCATGCCCAGCGCCCTCTCCTCGTCTTCCTCCTGCTCCCCCCCTCCTGCTCCCCTTCCTCCTCGCCCTCGGCCCCGTCGCACGTCCTGTCGGAGGGGCCCATCAGTTTCTTGCATTCGTACTGAATGTCTTTGTCGCGGTTGGCCTTGAGGGCGTTGCTCCGCAGTGGCTCCAGCTGGTTGTTGACCGTCGTGTCCTCGGAGCGGGCCGCTCTTTCGCGCTCTTTCTTCCTCTTGCGCGTCCACCAGACGCAAACGACGATGCAGAAGATCCAGAGGACGCTGAAGACGACGCACAGCACCGGGACCAGGTAACCTGAGGGAGGAGGGAGACGTTAGACGGGTATTTCATTCACAAACTCACATCGGATTTACTGGACGATACATTTACTCAGTTTGCAGATTAAACTGCAACTAAAAAAGACAGATAACTGCAACTGATACTGTGCAGCAGACTGGGACCAGAGTCAGTTAATGGTCATTTACTGTACATATAAATTACTGATCCAGAAAAAAGTGGATTTCATGTTCATTTAGCATGTTTAGTTAACAGACATTTGCCTATCTGCAGCCTTATTAAGAGTTTAATCAGTTTTATCTCCAAGCTCACAAACTGCCTTATTTACTGGACGTGTATTTGTCCAGTAAATACACACATCCAAGAGTCAGCAGGGTTTTATTCAGACAGGACTTCAGAGATGCTTCGTGCTGTCACTAAAACCAGCTATTGTTGGACAGTCAAAAGTTTTTTTCTCCCATTTATGCTAAATTCACACACAGAGTTTAAATAAGACACCACTGGAGTCATTAAAAGGCCTTTTAAAACATAACATAACATAAATAAGGAACATGTGACTCACCAACAGGCGGCGGCTCCACCTGTGTCTCCACTTTGACCTCCACCACGGCGAGCATGACGGTGCTGTTGTGGCGTTTGGACAGGGCGCCGATGATGGCGCTGGCCGCCTTCTGGATCTGCCATCGCGATCGCTGTCCTTCGACCGTCCGCCCGTCCTGCTCAAAGGACTGCACACAAGTAGAGAGAGAGAGAGAGAGAGAGAGAGAGAGAGAGAGAGAGAGAGAGAGAGAGAGAGGGAGGATGGGAATGAGTTTTATTAACACAGAATCACATTTTCATAAATCACAGCCATTTCTAAGTTTTTACACTAATTTCTTCCTCTTTTTGTTACAGGTCATTTAATTTATTGTAGAAATGAGCTAGATGACTTCTTACTGCCTTTATTTTCAGGATAAAGTTATTCACTCTGTTGTAATGTAGCTGCAACTTTTTCTCCGACAACTGAGATTTGAGAGAGCATCAGAGCCAAAATGCTAAAACTTTACCTCTGCGGTAACGTAAAGAAAAGCCCATTTGTAGGTGAAAAGGGGGAAAATGCCAAAACCACAAAGCTTAGTGAGGAAACTGACAGATTCAATCAGTGAAGTAAAGAAAGAAAATCAGGTCCTTTTGCCAAATGGTCAGAGTTTTGCTCGAGGCAACGTGGGACAACAAAAAGAGAGGAGAAAAAAAACACATTCATCCGTCAGAATAAAAGAGATTCTCATGCTAACATCTGGCAGGCTGCAGACCCCCCCCTGCTGAGACCACAGAGGGTGGAGTTAATTGCCTAATAAGGTGCAGAGGGTGAGCAGGGAGGAGGTGGTGGTGGCGGGGCAGAGGAGGGGATTAGCTGTGCAGTTCAATTAGGACAAACAATGCAGAACAGGCCAGCTGTGCTCCCCGCTCGGCCGGGGACAAACACTCCTCTTTTTTGTTCTCCTGAGGAAATCAGCTCATTCACACACCTCTAACCCCGCCCCCCCCTCCAGAGTGACTGACAGGCCATATCGCTCCAGCCTCAGCACTCAGCGTCCATTTTTTCACGATTGTTTCTTCATTTGACGGCTGACAGGAAACGTGAATTGGGAACGACGTGCACCGAGGAGATGTTGGGATCAAACGACGTGCTCATTCATGTGTCAGTGAGCCTCAGACAAAGTGCTTGGTTCGTGTCCAACTATTTCTATTTTTTCGTGGGTTTCCAAAACTTCCTCATTCCTCACACATACTAATTCACTTTCTGCAAAACTTAAGTGTGCGCCCATTTCACTGTCATGTCTCTGATGACAGCAGGCTTTTTGCTCACTTTTCAGGAATAAAAAAAATTGCCTTCAGACGTAGTTTGATGACACTTTTTTGTTTCAAGCTGGCTCAACCCCGTTTGTCTGATCAGATTTTGATATATTCGATAATTTTATCAGTTTTAGTATGAGAACATTTTCAGTTGAACTAAAGTTACAACTGTTTATGTGCATAATATATATAAATATGATGCATTTGGGATGTTTGGCTCACTTTAAGGCTTATTATACTTTAAGTGCGTTAGTGGAGAAACTGTTGCTGCTAATACACAGATATCGTTATTGGTGTTTAATGATGTCCGTCATTTTATACTTCACAGCGTGCAATGTTTAATCTTTGAACAAAAAAAGCACAAGCAGCTGTAGTTGTTACCTAACTTTACTCAAACAGGAGGAAACGTGCGTTTGTTGGGGACTATTTTTTGCAGCTGATGAATCCACATTTGGTGCTCTCTCGTGAGTATTTGTGGCAACAGGAAGGTGTGTGTGTGTGTGGGACTGAGTCAAAATAAACTACAGTGTGTGTGTGTTCATGGATCATTGATGAGTTTTTAATGGACAATAATGGAGCTCTGTGGCTCAGAGGAAGAAGAAATATCAGAATTATATACACAGATCCTATTATTAGGCTTCATAGTCGGGTTTGTTTTTTAAATTGAATTTGTTGACAATAAGAAATACTGTGTTTTCTTGCATTTTTTATCTTTATCAAGCCTCTTCCTGTTTAAACGAATTGCAACAAAAACCTGATGAGCCAAAAAAAAAAAAAAAAAAAACTTCATAGTCTGAACGCTGCCTCTAAATATTATGTCCGGCAGAAAAGCTAAATCTCATCCAGATGTGGTTAAAAGCCTCTCCCTCTCTTTTCCCTTTTCTCTTTCCTTTTTTTTTAACACAAAGACGGAGGAAAGATTTTACTGGATTCCTCTGGAAAGTATCTGCAGTGACAAATTAAGTGTGATTTTAATAAAGTGGGAGAAGAAAAGAGGGAAAGTGAGGAGGAGAGAGGGTGAGAAGGCAGCAGCTTCTAAATCTGGAGGTGTGTGTTGGTTTGTCTGATATACCTGAGTTTACAGCTCGGTCACGTTTAAGTAATCTCCTAAACCGTTTCCAGCCCGTGTGATCGTCTGCTTGAGTTTATTGGCTGTTTTGTTACCAGATCTCAGAAATTAGTTTGATAAGCACAAAGTTAACTGATTGAAAAAGGGAACAAGCCCATCAAATAAGACCAAAGATTAAAACGTTAAAGTGACGACAAGCGGCGATCAAATCATTGTGGTTTCAGAAGTTGAGCATCTTAGACACATTTTAAAAATTGTTTTCAGTAGTTTAGTTGACATTTGTTGTTGGACATACATTTATAACTTTATTCCTTGTGATTACTTTTCTTTTTTTTTCTTTTTTTTTCTCTTTGAAATGTGCATATCATTGGAAATAAAGACATTTCTTCTCCTGATTCACAGGCTCAAATGAAGAGAAAAAAAAGTTTATCATTTTGTATGTAAATACAGTCAATAATAAATTATATTCACCATTAAATATTACTGTTAATGAAATATATATAGGCCTTGAAGAATACTACACTGTAGACTGCAGGCTGATGGTCAAGGATGGATTTCAAGGATTTCAGTTAAAGAATTAATCGAATCCATTTAGTAAGAAATATATATGTGTCCTTAACCACAGCAAAGTCCCATTACTGGGCCAACACTAAATATCAATGTGCATGTGTGTGTGTAATAATCACCATGGCGACCTCCACGGCGTCACCGTTGGAGTACGACAGGTCGCAGAGGATGAGCAGCGCCCGCTCCTCGGCCAGCGTCTGAGTCACGGGGAGGTACCTCAGCTCGGAGCAGATGTTCTCTACAGTGGTGCCCTGTGACACACACACACACACAGATAAGACAGATTAGGATCTGCACTGCTGGCGTGGAACAATCAGCTTCTAATTCCTCCTAAGTCTGTTTCAGATGCGACCAATCAGAAAGCCATGCCCGGTGGGGGGCACCGAGGCTCAGATCTCAGATCAGTATTTTTCCAGGGGAACAGATTCATTTCCATTCATAAAACTTTATTCAGACCTGCCGCAGGGGGCCGGTTAAGGTTTCATGATACAGTAGTAAACAACTAAAATACCATCTGGACTAACGAGTGAGTGAAGAGTCAGGACGGGGCGAGTCCACCACTTCAGATGGAGGTTTGAGGACTTTCTCTCTCTCTGTGGTTAAAGTCTTTTTTCCATAAAACAGCCAGTGGATGCAGCTTCAGGGAAAACTTCCGTCCTGACTGAAATGATGTCTTTTTGTGACCGCCGTCAGCTTTGTTCCCACCACATAAAAAACTACAACTTTACTGACTTTTCTTCTTTTCTTTTCCCTCTATTATTTCTTTTTACTGTCTGAGGAAAAGTGAAACGATGCACAGTAAGGTTGGATTATAAGTCACACCATGTATCTGAATGAAGCATGATGTGTGTGTGTGGTTGTTGCAGATTTGAGAGAAGATTTTTGAAATAATTTTCTACCATTGCTGGACGTACAAACGCAGCGGCGCTATCAGGGCCGATAAAATGTCTCAGCGTTACGCCCTGCTTTGATACAGAACATTAAAACCACAAAGCGTCACGTCTACTTTAAATATTCTCTCGTTAAACAGAACTTTTAAAACACAGTGTGCCACCCATCTTTTTTTTTTGTTTGTTTTTTACTGCTGGGGCTATTTTTGTCATTTTGTCCTCTTTTTTCCAGCATATCCTTTTTTATTACCGAAGGAGGAGGAAGAATTAAAAAGATTTTCACTCCAGCACACAACAAACAGAAACACCACATTATATCTTTACTTCTTTCTCTACATGCAGAAAGTCCCTCACCTGTGGCACTTTGTCTTTTTTGAAGATGAGCGTGATGCGAGCACAGCTGTTGTCAAGGTAACCGCTGTTGGGCTCACACTGGGTGTGCAGCGGCGTCGGGGGGTCGGGCGTCGAACACACGCCCCACTGGTGGCACGGTGGCGAGAAGCAGGTGAGGAACTGATGCTCGACACACTCGTGACCTCCGGGGCACGATGGAGGGTTCGAGTCCGGAGGAGGAGGCGGAGCTTTGGGGAGGAGGCAGGGCCGACGACCGCACCTCACCTGGAGGAAACACGGCTCAGTGAGCGCTTTCATCGCACAGATCATCACGTGTTCGGTCATCATTATACAACATCATCGATTTGGTAAAATAATCTTTCTCTCTGAGCCTGACCTTGGAGCAGCGAACGTATCCGTTGACACACTGGCAGGCGTTACACTCCTCCTCCCACCGGCTGCCATGAGGAAACTGAAGACCGGCGTGACGACACGACTTCCCAAGTCCGATGACTGGAGAGAATAAAAGAAAGGACGTAGTTCAGTTGTATTATCATGGTGACAACCTCAGTACATTCATTTAGAGGAGGCATCAAGTGCAGATTTACAGAATATACAAGCTGCTGTCAAGTAAGATGTTTGTTAAAAAGTGATGTTTCTTATTTTGCTCCCACACTGACACACAACAGGTGGCAAATCCAAATCTATCAAACACCGTTGGGATTGAGATTTATCGCACTCACACTCTTGACAGCGCGGCCCAGCATGTCCTGGAGGACAAACGCAGCGGTAGCCGTTGATTTCGTCCATGCAGGTTGAACCTTCGGCACAAGGAGATGACTGACACTCATCTATGTCTGTAAAAAACAAGCACAGAAATCTGATTTTAAACATGCACGAACGCAGTTTACAGAGGATTATTAACTCAGGGAACATAAGGCCAGTCCAGACTATTTTTACGAAGCTGGAAACAGAATATGAGTAATTTATTGTTGATTTTGGTAAATAAATACATACATACATATCATATGGCTATGAAAAGTCAATGGACGGAGCGAAGAAATGGGTTTTAACTTTATCTCTCATAATGAGTAAAATGTTTCGGGTCATTTCTAAAATCTAGTGTCATAAAAGTAAAGCTGCAGCACCTTTTCAGTAGCAGAACTATCTGTTTTTTCATCTTATACCTTCAACACAAGTCTTGCTTATATTGTTGGTCTCCAGTCTCTCTTTCTGCAGCTTAACTTTAGCTGAGAGAAAGAAACTCTGAGCTTTAAGAGATTTGAATGTTATATTCAAGTATCTTCAATGAGTGATGGAATTCAGAGAATCATGCTTTGCACAATGGCTTTATAGCGGTTTGGTTTGAAACGCTTCAATTGGATAACACTCTGGTTCTGAAAAGACTTTTCTAAGGCAATTTCTCCCAGGAGGCCGCGGGAGAGCGCACTGACCCGTCTGACAAACCTCAGCTCTGACCTCGGCTCAGCCACGAGGGGAGAGGTTAAGACCGTCTTCTTAAAAAGCTTCCTAATCTGTCGCCCTGAAACAATCGGCTCACACTCCCCCGCCGCGGCCTTTCACCTCTGACCCCCCGCCCACCTGACCCCTCCACACGCCCCCTCCGGTTCCCAGGGACTCACTGATGCGACAGTCCGGTCCAGCGAATCCCGGGGCGCACTCACAGCGAAACCAGTTGACGCCATCGACGCAGATGCCACCGTTGTAACTGCAGAAAGGAAACAGAAACATAAATATTGCAGGTTGGCTACAAAACTTGTATTTTTTAAACTTTATTTGCAGATATATTTGACTGAAAATGTAGTAATGTCAGTGGACTGATGACTGACTGAATTATTTAGTCCTGCAGAAGTGAAACCTTTAACTGTGTTATACTTCCCTCTAAGATGCATTATTTAAACTCCCCAAGAAGTTTCATATGATGACGATTTTTACAAATTCACTAACACAACTTCCTTTTTCTGCATAACTGCAATATAATTTCCTAATATTTTCTGGGAAATTCAACTATCAGGAGGTAAAAAATAAGGCCTCTGAAAACTGGACTGTCTCCATTTCAACTACTACAACATTACGTGGTGCCTTCAAGAAAACTTCTGAAGAAATGACCAGTTAGATAAACATTTTTGTAGGAAATTATGAGACTTTTTTTTTCCTGCAGAGTTTCCAGAGACTCTGAGCGTCAGCCAGCTGAAGCTGATCCCTGATCAATGTCCAGACTTCATATGTAAATCCCTGCTAACCACATACTGAGTCTCCTCACTTCCCCCCAAACACCTCCACTTCTCACAGCTACCCCCAGGTCGAGGCCGGTGAATGGTGAGAGGGGCGTCTTTTCACACACCCCCATCCCTCCAACCCCTCCACCCAAAACCAAAACCACCACTAATCCACCTGTCAGTCATTGTAGAGGAGGGTGATGGGGACTGAAGGAGGGGAGGAAGGGGGAGGCTTTTGTCCAGGAAAGTGTCTCTGATCTAGAGAAGCTGTCAGGAGTCTCAAATTTTTCTCCACTTTTGGGTTTTTATGCTGATTTTGACGATAAATATATAAAAAAAATAGAGAACAAAAAATGTATCACGCTTCCTGAAAACTGAAGTTGATGCCTTTAAATGTTTTGTCTGACAAACACTCCAAAACCCAAATATGTTTACTATTACAAAAATCAGAGAAAAGCAGCAAATCCACACATCTGAGAAGGAAAAACTACATCTTTTCACACAGTAATTCATACGAACATGTACATTTGTAGCTGCTCCACTGTGAGTTTCATGTTCTCAGGTAGGAACAACGTGTTTCATGCTGTTGGAGTTTATCCAGTGAAGGTGAGGATCAAAGGTGCCGCACCCGGCAGCGATACATAGTCGTAAGAATTTAAGGGCTGCAGTCCAGACCACCTCAGTTGAATCAATTCCCAAGATCAAGTGAGGTCAAGTTTATCTTACAGAGCAGATCAAGTCATATTCATCGCCAAAACAGGGAATAAACTGAGTGCAAATGTAGACAATAATGCTTAAAGAACAGAAGATCTGCCTGCACATCTAACTGATCAGTAAACAGAAGTCTGACTGCAGGTGAAATCAACACTTCTGCTGTAGCACCAGTTAAAAATGATCAAATTAACACACCACCTGAAAACTGCAGCTACCGGGCTCCAATAAGTAATAAGTTTGTCAGACTGCCTCTGAATCAGCACTGGACTTTTTACACAGCCAGGAAAATAATCCACAACCAATAAAAAAAGTTGTATTTCTACTAAAATGTTCCAGAATTATAATGAAAAGAAATCTGTCTTACCAGGGATGTGGATTGCAATCATCGACATCTGTCAGAGAGAAAAGGAAGACCAAATGACAGTCAGTAACTTTCAATTTCCAATCCCAATCAAACAAAATGAAACCTGGTTGAATCATTTTCACATTTAAACACATTTATTTACACTTTCTTTTGGATAGTTATTGGGATTTCTTCAGCAACAGAAAGAGACAAGAGACATTAAAGCTCTTGTAAAAGAGTAAAGAGAGTAAAACCTCTTTAGATGTTTTCTTATAGAGCTCAATATAGAGCTGAATTATCAACTGTAACTCTATAGTCATTTAACTGTCTCGACTTGTCTAGTGACGCAAAAGCTCTAAATACTGGAATCACTAGCATCCATCCTCTATGACATGAACATGGCATCAGCTCGAACAGCGACATACTCTGAGCACAGGTGGGTCCCTCCCAGCCATCCTTGCAGATGCAGGTGAAGGCGTCTCCCCCGCCAACACACGTCCCTCCGTTTTCGCACGGCCCCGAGTCACATGTGCTGTTCTTGGCTAAAAGGAAAAACAGATAAATTTCATGAAAATCTTTTTATTCTGATGAGCCCACAATGGGAGGGCTGCTCTTTGGCTTACAATCAGGTCAGGTCGTAACAACGTAGTAATGCATCGTATTATTACACTTTTATTACCACAGCCATAACTCTGTAATTAGAGTGCAGTGAGTGCCTGACCTGTGTTGCAGGTGCTGCCACCCCAGCCTGAGGGGCAGCTACAGAGGAAGGAGTCTCCATGGTCGTAACACGTCCCTCCGTTACTGCAGGTAGTGGAGTCGCACTGGCTCTCACCTGAACCGAGAAAGCATGGGAAAAAGATTTCAAACACTTGACTCTGCGCCCTTGTCAAGCTCTGATTAATTCAGCTTCAAAGCGAAGTTCACAGATGCCGTCAGATGGTAAAACAAGCCTGCACAGCAGTTAGTGAGGGCATCATGCCTCACAAAGAAGATTAAGAAGCTGAGGTAGTTAGAAAATATAAGACCTGACGTGTAGGAGAACATGGAAACTGAACACAATGACACTATTCAGACTACTTTCTTCACTTTAACTAAACAACTTTATTAAGTATTAAAACTCACCATTTAAACTTCATACACATTTACTAATTATACTAATCCCTCACATGCAAATATATGAACTTACGTGAGTGGCAGGTCTTTCCTTTCCAGTTGTCTACACAGTTGCAGTAGAAGTCATTGAGCAGATCGACACATTGGCCTCCATTCTGACAGGGGTTCCTGTTGCACTCATTCACATCTGGAATAAAGTTATACAGTGGGTCAGAGTGGTATTTTATTGTGTATGTAAGTGGGAGCTCACTTATTGAAACAAATCAAATATGCCTTTGGATTAGTTCTCTCTTTAAATATCAATATAAGTAAAAGAGTCATCTGCAAATGTGCACACCGACCAATGTAAATAACTGTGGGCATTGCTAGTTACAAAACAGCTTCAGAATCAGTCAGCTGGCAAAGTTACAACATTTTTCTACTTGCTTTTATCTAAAAAAAATGGCAATTGTTTTGTCCTCAATGACATTCTCAGACTGCTGATCATTCCTCTGCTGCTGGAGGCGAGTCATGGATTCTCCCAGGATATGTGACTCACAGGCAGCAAGACATAGCAAAGCACCTTTGCGAACCTTGCACACCTGTGCTGTTGCTCACACTCACCCCAAAAACCAAGTTCTCTCAGACACCCACGCAGCTACACACACACATACTCACCAACGTCACACAAACTGCCCTCCCATCCGTCTGGGCAGAAACACTGGAAGGAGTTGATCCCATCAATGCAAGTGCCTCCGTTCTTACAGGGGGATGACGCACAGTCATTAATGTCTGCAGGCAGAGAGAGAGCACCGACAATGAGCATTTCCTGCTTATGTTTTCCTCTGGATTTCCTTTCTGTGTTTTTTCCTTCTTTCTTATGTAAACTAAACTAAGAGAGTTATGATTAGTGAAACTGGAGTCTGAATTACCGTAAGAATCATGCGGTTCCCAGCGAGGGTAACTGATGATAAATATAGTCTACGTGTTGTGTGTTGAGCTAATAATGACTCACTCTCATGGCAGTAGGTGCCAGTGAATCCCGGCTCACAGGAGCAGCTGAAGTTCCCGGCAGGCAGGCTGATGCAGCGGCCGTGTGGACCGCACACATTGGACGAGATGTGCCACACCCGCTTTTGGGTGTCATTGGTTGCCACGGCAACAGTGCAGCTGTCAATCACTTTGGGTGATCAAAGTACAAAAAAAAGGGAAAATCAGCCGTGAAGAAAGTTGAAATAGAAAATATTTTACTTCTACTTGGTTCGTAAAAAATATATCTTGAAATCACAGATGCTAAGATTCTCCAGGTGCTTTGTTACCTTGACACTGGTTGGTCTTGCAGTGATCCTTAAGCTCTGAACAGGTCTTGCCCTCATAATCATCTGGGCAGCTGCAGTAGAAATCTCCCATCAGGCTGTGGCACTGGGCCTTGTTGTGACATGGGTTCGGGCTGCATGGGTCATTCTGCACCTACAGATGAAAAACAGGGAGTTACAGGTGTGTTCTCATCAACAAGTGTAGGCAAAAAACTGTTTTCAGGGATTTTACCGGCTGGATCTAGTCCTCACCTCACAGGTTGTGCCAGCGAAGCCCTGTGGACATTCACACATGAACCCATCCAGCAGGGCGTGGCAGCGGCCACCGTTCCTACATGGACTGCTGGCACAGCGGTTTCTCTGAACCTCACAGTGCCGACCCACGAATCCCACCTGGCAAACACACTGGTAGCCTCTGGCCACCTCCTGGAACAAAAAGTTGGTATCAAAATCAAAATAAAAAAAAAGTGGCAGAGCTTCCAACTTAAAACTCCACCCTTACAAAACAAATGTCATTAAAGAAAAATGTATTGTTTTGTTGCCCAACTATGAATTCAGTGAACACATTTTAGCCACAAATGCCACACAATAATTTGATAAATGGCAACTTGTAGTTGTAGCGTACATTCAACTTCTATGTATATGGGTTAAAAAAGCAATGGACGTAATGGATGTTGTTTTATCTGGTTTTAAGGTTGTTCTTTTGTGAAAACATTCACTTCCACTTTTTTAAAATATGAATAACAGTACCTTATTAATTTGTGCTTACTCAGTAGTAGAGAAAAAACCCTTCCAGGCAGTACAAGTTGGCAACCAGTGTTTCAAAATCATAAAACCCTTGAGCATATGTTCGTATGTTCTGACAGGTTCTCTGATGATGAGCAATACTCTTGTTCCAACTTCATTACTGTGTCATGTTACGTCAAAAATATATATATAGATTCAACAAAGGCCTCAGTGTTTCTGAAAGATCACCTTGCAGGTGCCTCCGTTCTGACACTGACCGTGGCAGCTGTTCACATCTGAGAAGAAAACGAACACAAAGAAAACATCAAGTTTGAGTTCAACACATCAGGGAAATGGAACATGCATGAGTGCTGGTGCATGCAGAAGCCACAGAGAAGTGTTCGATACAACCAAAGCAAAGTGATTAATGCCCAGATGAAATGTCCAATGCAGATTCAGGGATGCTGTGAGAGCATGCAATGAACGTGAAAACTACCCCTCAAGATATTCACCAAAAGATTCAAACAGCTGGGAAACAGTCAGGTTTAGTTTTACATCTATCAAAGAGTTAGGTCAGGGTGTGGCAGGTATAAACAGCCATTTGAGAGGCAAGAGAAAGGAGAATGGATGAAGAGCTGAAATCCGGACAATTTAGCGGTCTAACATCTGTTCCACCAGCATCTTTAACATAATACAAAGTCAGACTCACGTATCACTCTTTCAGAAAACCTAAAAACATGCTACTGTTGTTTTCTGCTCATTTTATAGGATACGCGTATTACAAATCCCACAAGTCTCAACCATTGTCATGCTGTCAAAGCCTCATGGGGCCACAGTAAAAGGTGTCTCTCTATTTTTTTGTCCATATTGCAAGATGAATGAGCACTTACAACTCTAGAGGGAAGTAATATTTGAACAAGAAATAATTTTTTCCTAGCACTACTTTACAGCATTTGCCTTGATTAGCCATTAGCACCCTGTCAAAAACTCATGAGCGCTGTAATGAAACATATTGTCTGTCCATATTCTATGATAAATTAGTATTTACTACGACATTAGATAGTATGTTCAGATAAAACAAGTATAACATCATTTTGCCAGCAATAACTAGCCATCAGTGTGCTGTCAAAGCCGATTTACAGTCGTTCTAACAAACTAAGAATTGTTTTTCATGCTTAAATTGCTGAAGTATATATGTCATATACTAATTTTGTCTCAGAATATGGACAGAAAATCTCAGAAACCCTTCCAGATACACTGATAATGAATGAAAAGTGAGCATCACAGAGAGTTAAAGAAGCTAGTGGAACAGAAGCTGCAGGGCTTCAGCTCTGAAAGGGCCGCAGGTAGCCGGAAAGAGGCCGAAGACTGATGATTTGCTGGTTTGATACTAACTGATGTCACAGTTCTGGCCAACCCATCCGCGAAAGCAGGCACAGTGATATCCACCAATCAAGTTTTTGCAAGAGTAAGCATTGAGGCAAGGCTTCCCCGCACACTCATTAACGTCTGCAAAAATGGAGACGGGAGACAAAGACAGGATGAATGAGCGAGCCGAGAACCTGCTCAGAAGCCCCGTCACCAAGCGCAGCTTCATGTTGTACAAAACAAAAAAAGATTATAGGTCTTCTGATGGTCGTCTGCTTTGTTTGGGGGAGTTTCTGCTGGTAGATCCCCAAGTCCACTTTCAGAATTTGATATGAGGAGTAGATTTGAGCCAACAGTAGCCAAGCACATTTAAAACTGACAACATATTAGTTTCTGTTATTTAAATCCTGTATTTCCTCAAATAGTTTCTCTTTTTTTTCGCTTTCTTTCCTCCTGAACATGACGAAATAGGCTCATTCACAGTATTTCACGGATTATTAAATTGGATTTAATATTGAATCATTGAATCATAATTAAATGAGAAATTTATTACAGCGTGGAACATTTAAAATCTCTAACGTGCCTATTTAATATTTAACCTCATGTGTGGTGAAGCCTTTCTGTTAATGTGACCGACCGGATTCAATTACTTTACAGTCCGAGGTAGCCAGACTGCTTTTATGACTTTTATGGCTTAAAGGACTTTTTCTGGGGTCTTTTTCAAACATGTGAAGAAAAAAATTACAGGGTGAAGTTCATGTCTGACAGGGTTTTTATTTCTTCCACTGCTTTTACCCCCCTCCCTCGGGGTTAATGTCTCTCGATTGCATTCCCTGAAGGCCAACCTGCGGCATTCCAAGTGGTCAGTTTCAGAGGCAGCTATCGCTGCGTCGCCTCGCTCACTATAAACCGACACAGTGCATTAATACTACTCCCAGGAGGTAAGCGGCACCTGTTGGCCTGCTGAAACTAAACACTCAACTCAACCCCTTCCCAAAAACCCAACCTCACCCCCCAACACTCCCGCCACCCCTCCTCCTCCTCATTTCGCTCTCTTCCAGGTACCACCCCGCTCTGAGAATAACAGAATCGGTAACACTAACCGAAGCTGCCGCGCATGTTTACAGGTTATAAAGTGTTTCCTGGGTGAAGTGGAAGAGAGCGAGGTCTTCGCTATGCTGGGGCGCTGCCTCACCGTAGTGTACATACTCCCCCCGCTACGCCCAGTCTGGAGCCAAAGATAACCCCCCGCCAGAGTATATTTGGTCCCAAGGCTAGCAGTTGCCAGGCGGGAGGTTATTTTTAGCTTTACTCAAGTCACCTGGCTTGAGTTGCAGATGATACCCGGCGAGTGTCTCCGTTGGGCATGAGTGTACACAAACACACTCAGTCGAAATTAGTGGCTCTCCTGCGGCAACGCTACGGGTTAAATGATACGGCGGGATAAACAAACACCCAGATATGCTGTAACTCTGCAAGCAAATGGGGATTCCTGGAATGAATTCGGATGCACGGCATTCACTGCAGATGCAATACACACAGAAACACACCGGCTTTACCACGGCAAAGTATCATCCAACATGCACGAATGTTTTGAAGAAATATATCAATTCAAACTTCATCTATATGTTCACAGATGTGTAAGTTTCCCTCCAAAATCACATCACGTCATGATATTTAGCATGAATGAGATATATAGCACTCAACATTTGTATGTAAAAGTATTTTATGGTCTTATCTTTGTCCAAACACATCCATCAATTTTTCAGCCACACGTACCGATCTGGCAGGTCTTGCCCGTCCACTGTGGAGGGCAGAGGCATTCGAAGCCGTTCTCCATGTCAATGCAGGTTCCCCCCTGAGCGCAGGGACTGGAGGCACATTCGTCTGTGTCTGAAACACAAACCAGACTGACATTAAACATAAAAAAGACAGAATCACTCTCTCTGGAGTCTTCTTCATGCTCTGATCTGCACGTTCAGGTACCACCGGGGCGGCTGTGGCTCAGGAGGTGGAGCGGCTGGTCCGCTGATCACAGGGTCGGCGGTTTGATCTCCACCTCCCACTGTCCACATGTTGCACCAGCATCCGGCGTGGTAGCTTCCTGCCATCGGTGTGTAAATATTTTTTGGGATCAAAGGGCTGTTTAAATGCAGCCATTTAGCACTGGTGACTCAGGTTTGTCTGCTCAGTCAGACAGCTGCTCCTCTCTAAGTCTGAACGTTAAGCTGTTAAAACACTGAAAGTGGCTGCTAAACTCGCCTGTTACTTACTTAACAGGACTTATGACACTCTAAAGTGACAGTAGGTAGATATGGATGAAATCTTTATTACATTACATGCAATTTTATATAGCAATAAAAATATACAGTATATTGCGATATAAATCATTATAAAATCATAAAGTCATTCATAGATACGATAAAGTAGTAGTAGAGAAAATGATGAGTGTTTTCTAGCTTATCCAGTGAACTAAATAAACTCAGGCAGTTCTCTTATTGGTGCAAAACTCCCATGATTTCCAGGACTGTATTACAATAAAGCGGCCCTGTTCATGACTTCCAGACTTGCTCACAACGGCCATCAGTAATACAACTGGTCAGGAGAAATACTGAGGTGAGGAGTCCACACTCTCCCTTACAAACATTTGACTGCACATCTAGAACAAATTATATTTATCAACTATTCAGTTACATTTCCTGTAAATGTCATCTTCCCATGGGACCGTCTGGCTGATTAAATGAGTGCTACACACTGCCAGGAATATAATTCTAGCTTTTTTTGGCTAAAAAATCATCACATTTAAAGGTATTAAATAACATTTGGGCATCAGTTTCAAAAACATGATATCCATTTGGTATTGTAGAATTTGGGTTTGGACTGGTTTAGTTCACCTTTAGCGCAGGTCGGCCCGGACCAGCCTGCCGGACAGTGACACTCAAAGCCTGATGGGACTTCGTGGCACGTCCCTCCGTTGGCACAGGGGTTGGACACGCAGGCGTGCTCAGCTACAGCAAGGAAAATTAAGAGAAAAGTAGGATGAATCACACATCTTCCATCAGTTTGGTTCAATTCCTCAAAACTTTTCTCAGAACATGACGTTTGATTCAGAGACTCACCGATCTCGCAGTTCTTGCCGGAGTAGCCGTCTGGACAGGCGCAGTTGTACTCATCTGGCTCTGTGTTCATACACGTCCCTCCATTTTTACAGGGCCGGTTTGTGCCACAGTAGTTCAGATCTGCACAGCGAAAAACACCAACGTGACCCAAAATATCAGATAAACGTGTTTACTTGAGATCATTCTGCAGCTCTCTGTTTGACTGGTTGACTTCTGAAATACAACTCTGTTGTTACAGGCTCCATTTCACTTTCTTTTTTTTTTTATTCTTTCAAAATCATTTCATTGTGGGTTACAAAAAGGACAATGTGAGATATTTACAGAAAATGTTATGTCTACTTTAGTTCCCTGCTTCTTGACCAATCACACTGTGCCCTTGTGTGACTTGCCAGCTTTAAAGGACCATACCAGTGATTTAGCGTGTTTTAGCCCACACGCTGGAAATCAAAAATACTCATCATTGTTCTGCAATTCTTAATGTAGGTCTTCAGATATCTGAAGGTACTTTCCATGTAGGTCACCACTGGTTTCCATTCATTTGCATACAGCATGAAATTCAATAAAGCTATGGCTAAATGGCTAAAAATGGCTGTCTTAAAAATGTACAAAACAGCTTACAAACTATGTTAAAAATATACAGCATGCTTTGGAGAAATCACCAAAGTAATATAAATATAAATGGCTAAACATTAGGGAGCTAAACTTACAACAACACTAGAACATTTCCGACCTTTTCGATGAGATGACATGTCATACAGGACTATAAAGGAGCTTCCTTTGACATAATCCAAAAAATGGACATATTAGCTGTTGTTTGGCTTTTTTTCCACATATATAATCCAGAGGAATAAGAGATGAGAGCCTCGTTTTGTGTATCTGACCTTTGTCACAGAGCAGACCTCCCCAGTTCTTCTCACAGGCGCACTGCCACGGCTCGCTGCAGGTACCGTGAACGCAGCCGGGATACGGCAGACACTCGTCGCAGAGCGGACCCTGCCAGCCGTAGTTACACCTGCAACACACGGCGAGGGTGATTAGCTCTTTAACAGTGAAACATACAGCAGCGTAATCTGAGAGATTTCTTTGTTCCTTTCTTTCTTTTTCCTTCCTTTTTTCTACTTCCTCTTTCTTTCTTCTTTCCACCTCAAAGCGATCTGAAACCCCAAACTGGAGATATAAAGGAGCATTTTCTCTTCCCATTTGTCTTCTTCAAAAGTAAATTTAACTAAAACATGCTTACGTCAAACCACAAATGTGATGAAGTCATTTTTTCTACTCTTTCACTGTTACTTTTATTTCAGTAAGATCCTTAAATGCTGATGAATTGAGGAAGGGCAAACAGAGAACAGAGATCAGCGACAGTGGCTGGGTTGATTTTTCTGTAAAATAAGTGTGTTTTATTTCACGAGCACACTGAGCATGTGTCCTTATTTACAGCTCAGTCCGGAGGGGATATCAGGCACACAGATGCACTTAATAACAAAGGGGGTGGTTCACCATGAAAAACAGTGATAGTGACGCGGTGATAACAAAACGAGTCATTTAATACGTTTACAATGTGTGAAAGCACAGAGGAGCGCTGGATGTCGGGCAGCGCGCCAGTTTAACGTCCCCTCGATTTACACGAAGAAGGCTGACGGTGCCAAATATAAAAGCTTTTAACCATTTCACCTCGAAGGGGAAGAATTCTGGACGTGACGAGCAGAAATGTTGAACGTAATTTGCCGGACAGAACGTCTTCATCAACGTGAATGACACGTTTGCTGCAGCTCCTAATCTTAGGACAGAGCGCCAGGGGACATTCCTGAGCAACGAGTATGTGTTTGTTGTGAGAGAGTGTGTGTGTGTGTTTGTGTGTGTTAGTGTGTGTGTGTCCTGTCATCGCTTACAACACATGCAAGCATTCGTGTTCATTTATCTTTTATTGTAGTGCTGCTGTGAGTAGCTTTGCAACACTTTGCCAAGTCTTTTCTTTCATTAATTGAGTTTTCAGTATAAAATGATCAAATCTACCAGTTTGGTTTCAATAAAATATATCAGTCGGTATCAAATTTTTTCTATAAATCTTGAAACAAAGACGACTACTGCAGATTGCTGGACTTGAACAAAGGAAAATTACATTTTTCGTAACTACCTGAATACTTTTTTTTATTTAAAACATGAATTAAGTTTGCAGGTAATAATTATTCTCATTATTATTTCATTCTATTATTTAAGTTCCTCTTTTCTTCTAAAAGTGTCAAAAATAATGTGAAATATTTCCATAACAAGAAAAGACGTAAAACAGAGAAACATGACTTGCTAAGAATGTATTTTTTTGCATTTGTTCACGTGTCATGTGTTCATGCGTGTCTTCCTCTCTCTTTGTGGCCGAGGTCAGACTTGGAATGAGCGGCGGGTTTGTGGAACGAAGGGTTAGTTGTCTCGAAGGGGAGGCCAATGAAGGGTTAGCTAATCTGTTGGTTTATGGCAGCACTCTGTTATTCCAAGGCCAGTGGTAACCTTGCCCCACCTGTCCTGTCATTTCTCCGTTGGGGGCTATTTTAAGGAGCAGACCACCTCCGCCGCTGCCGCCACCCTCCCTCCACTCCAGCTCACAAACACTTCAAAATGGATGCCGACCAAACACTTCTCTTAACAGCAACAACTGCTGTGTAGTGAGCCGTAATGTGCTGTAGTACGGTGTGGACAGTGACAGACTGGAGGCACCACGCTGGGGGGGAGAGGAGGGGGCTGAGAGCTGAACCGCCGTCCTTTTTTGGAATCAACTAATAAGACTGCGGCATGGAAAATATCCCAAATACCAAAAGTTGGTTGAACACGTCTGATCACAGTTCGGATTTCTGTCAAGATTTCACCTGTTTTAGTTATTTAATATGAAACCCCTTAGGAAAAAAAAAAAAAAAAAAAAACTGTTCTTCTCAAAGCCACATTTATTTTGGCATCAGTACCAAATCTCTGCTGGTGTGTCTGCACAATCAAAGACCAGACTCAGAGTTTGCAGTCATGCTGGAGGATTGGCGAGTCGGGATATTTGAGACAAATGCGAACACGCCCACAGAGACGCTGCTAACATGCTGACGTTCAGCCTGTTGGAGCTTTAATTTTTGCTAATTTGCACTAAAGATAAAGGTTTTGCTGAGGCTGACTGGAACATCATTCATTTTACAAGCAAAGAGTGACATTTTGACCTGAAGGTGGCGCTAGAGGTCATGTCAGGGATCTCCGAAATCTTTCAAGTTTATCATCCAGAGCTGCAAATTTCCCATCAATCACTGCAAGTTTTGATATTTTTTGTTGCTGAAGGTGTAAGAGAACTAACAGAGCTGATACACATTTTCATTTTTAGTCAAACTTTTTGAAGGATTAATTCATCCAAATGACAGTGAGTCATCTCTTTTGTTTTCTATCCATGCAGAACGTTTGGTTGAGCTTCATCAAGCTTCTCAGATATCTGAGCCTTCTCCCTCCTGAAGTGTTTACACTGGTAGAGTCGATTTATCAGACGCTGATCATCCGAGATTCACAAAATAAAATCGCAGGCGGGACCGAGCTGGTTATGTTCGAACATGCAGAGAAAGAGAGTTTTCTTTTCATGCACAGTTTTGTAAGCTGAACCTCCTTCTGATTGGATGAACCCCAGTCGTGTGCACGTGTGTGTGCATGTGTGTGACAGTGCTGTGTATTGTTTACTACAGCATGCGGTTGTTGTTGTCCGGCGCTGCGGTCGGCGGCGGTGCCCTGCACACTGTCATCCGTGCAGCGGCGGCGGCAGCAGCGTGGACAGTCTGTCTGGCTGCAGTGTGGGAGAGCAGGGGAATGGTTTGGAGCAGCCGCAGGCCAAAGGGTGGCATTACCCACAAGCCCCGTCGCCGGGCTGCTGCCGTCCCATCAATGGAAGGGGCCGCGGGGGCCAGCCTGAGCCGAAAATATCCCCTCGCCTGCCCACAACCCCCGCTCCGCTGCTGCCCCTCAGACAAACCACACCCAGAGGACGGGACGGTGGGCAGGGGTAGAGGTAAAGGGGGCTGTGTGTGTGTGTGTGGGACCGCTGAATTATTTACAGGCGAGCCTCGCGCCCAAATCCAGTGGACGGACTTAGCCCGCTGTTGCCTAGCTACATGTTTAGTAGTGTCACATGAGGGAGCGTAGGTTGTGAATGCGCTGTGTGTAAGAAACAAGATACCAAACACACATTTTTAGTTTTCCTCTGCCAGCCTGAGATGCTTTTTTTCCCGTTTCTGTGGCTCTCCTTTTCTATGTGCTTTTCTCTGTCTTTAACCCCTCAGTTTCTGCTTCTGTTTTTCACAGTTTATTTCTCCATTTCACTTCTTCTGACATCAAATTCACACTCATTTATCTCATTTATCTCATTTACATTATAACTCTTTGACTGTAGTGTTTCCCTAAAGGATAACTCAGCATTATTACAACTTTGATCATATTTTTTCTATTGGGTCTGACACATTTTTATATTTAATTTGCACAGAAACAAGACAAGCTGTTTGATTAAATAATCTTAACATGACGTCCACTTACTTTTTTTGAAACTTTCAATTGATTCACATCAACACCATGCAGAATTATTACAGTCTTGCTCCGTATATGACTAAAAAATGTCGCAACATGACTGAAGTTTGATATTTACGCCGTATATCGACATCTTAGCCATCTTAGCCATCACCATGGCAACTGAGCAAACTGGACCTGCCGCTGACGACTATGAAATGCA
Organism: Scortum barcoo; assembly: GCA_023238725.1. Lineage (NCBI taxonomy): Eukaryota > Metazoa > Chordata > Actinopteri > Centrarchiformes > Terapontidae > Scortum > Scortum barcoo. The sequence continues at coordinate 2,367,961 of CM041539.1, forward strand.
GTTAAAAGCTCCAAAAAAATAAGCTTAATTAAGATTATTTTGTCAAACAACAGTGAAATTTGCATAAAAAAACAAGTGAAAAAACAACACCTGAAATGTTTGAAATAAACACTTATACTCTGAGCTTTGTGTTTCTGCATACAAGTGACACCCAGCAGAAAAACACATTATAATCCACTTTTACTCTTTTATTCTCTCACATGTTTCCGATTATGTTGTTTTACTCTCTGCAGGTGCTAAGTAGCCTTGAAGCTAACAGCGTCCGTTCACACTGATGATTTTTTTAATGCGTTAGTTTTGATTAATGTTGGACGGCCCCTTTGAATCAACAAGAAAAAAAACAGCTCTGATGTTATCATTGGTCTTCCTCTTTGGCAGAGTGTGTGTGTATGTGTGTGTGTGCTCCTGATGAAGCTTCAAATCACATGTTGAGGCACATTCCAGGGTGTTCTTCTCTTCTTCCAGTCCTCCAGCCATTTCCAATGAAAAATGTCAGTTTCATTTTCTTTCTTTTTTCTTTTTTTTTTAAATGATTAACTACATCAAACCTTCCTCGGTATATAAAACACTCTCCTCCCTCCCATGTGCCACCTCTCCTCTCCTGTTTCCAGTGTGTGTGTGGCTTTTTAAAGCTCTCGTGCTCCACCGTGTCTAAATGTACAGTTCAGTTCCACATGTAATCAAATCTAAATTTCCCTCCGCTGCCTCCTCTCCTGTTCACATAACTGCTGCAACAAACGCCCGGTCAGCCTTTTTTTAAACACTCGTAGTCTACTGTGCAGCCATAACACACTCCTGTCCTTGTGTGTGTGTGTGTGTAACTCTACTCATAAAGATGCATGAGTCCATTATCCATTATGGCACTTTCTATAAAGAATATAACAACACAACACCATGAATGTTTGGTTGTGCAGTGGAGCAGTTAAAACGTCGTTATAACTGTTGTTCTCTCCACAAGATCACCTCAAACGTCATTTTCAACAACAGAAATAGCGTTTGTTAAAAAGGCAGCTGATTAACCACGGTATTTCCTTTTTGGTGCCCATAGAGAAAACTCTGTCTCCAATGAAAACTGTTCACTCTGAGGTCAGAGTAACCAGGACTTGCTGCTAAATCTTTTATCAGTGCTGTGAACCATAAATACTTCCATTCACCTCCATCATGCAGAGGCGGCAGCACGAGTTTTAGAGGCTCCAAACCACTGCACATAAAAACAGAGTCGAGCTGTTTCGGCTTCTTCTCTTTAGAAAGCGACTGAGACTTTGCTTCTGCCTGCTCGTTATTATTCGTGACATCCAATTGCAATGTCTGCTAACAATGCTTGTAATCAGGAGAGTACGAGGCACAGCAAAATGCTTGAGGTTTTTGCAGACGTTTCACCATCTCACCTTCTTCACTTCTCACCTGTCAAGCGTTTCGGATGAGAGTTGAAGCGTCTTCGAGAACCTAAAGCAGCTCTCAGATATTAACACAACCTCGATGACTGCGAATCTTCGCAGATTTGTTTGTTGTGTGAGATATTCACTTTCCGACTCTCAAACCAAAGATGTACAAGTTTAGCTGGGTCCCCCCCTTCCTCCCACACACACACGCACACACACACACCTCTCTCTCTCTCCTCCTGCATCCCTGTCGCCTGTTTTCTGCAGCTCATTGGGTGGAATCCACGTTTTCCCAACAAGCGAGTGGCAGCCATAACAAGGCCGCGATAGGAAGAGGTGATGTGGGCTGCAGACATTAAGAGGAGGTGGGTGCAGGGGGTGGGGGGGCACAGTGCCTCTCTCAGTGCTGCTGGAGGAGGATGAGGGAGGAAACACAGCAAAAAAAAAACACAGGCCTCTCTATCTGTGTGTGTGTGTGTGTGTGGGGCCAGCTTTAGAACAGGAAGCAGAACAATGGATGGTGGATCGGAGTGGAGCTGAGGGATGGAGGTGGTGGAGGAATGGGGGGCACTTCACAGAACTGGAATGGAGGTGGTGGGGGGGGGTAAGGCTGCTTGGTATGTTATCAACAACACACTCTCCACCTCCACCCCTCCCTCCCTCAGCGCCTCATCACTCTGTTGTGTCACCACTGTTATCCTCATTACACTCTTACGGGGGGGGTTTCCATCCAAACAGGAGCATATTTTACATCACTTGACAGCCACATGGAGGTAAACGCGTACCAGAACGCACAAACAAAGGATAGAAAAGTAATAAAAAATGGGGGGAGGCGACTCACTTGCATTCCCCCGGCACGCTGCACGTCCCATGCTGGAGGCTGCATCCTTGTTTACAGATGGCTTTTTGGGGGGAAACAGAGAAAGTTTGTGTTAGTTCCCGTTCAAACTCCGTGATAGATCCATCATTTCATCTGCATTTTTTTAAAAACTAGAGCAGCACATTGTTTCGGAGTTACTGTCTGGCACCTTGTTCTGCAGACGGTGAAATCATCAGAGGCTCGTTTCCTGTGTTTTTTTGTTTGCGAAAAAGAAAAGCCGAGAATCTTTGCAGTAACAATGGGTGGCAGAGCCTGTGTCGGAAAAACTGAAGGTGTCTCGAGCGGTGCCGAGAGTTTCCGAACATTCTTTGAATTCTTACAAGGTGACATTTGACACGAACTTCAATGAACTTCCAGATTTTTTCACAAAAGGGCAGCGAGGAGCTAAATACTGAGAAACTACGTCCCTGTGATCACACACTTTAAGGGTGTTAAATAGTTTTGGCTTTAATGTTTAAAAATCAGTTTTAGCTTTGATTTATGTGACATTTTACAGCTTTATGTCAGATTAGAAGAATCCCTAAACAAACACATCTTATACATTTCTTATTTCTCAGTAAAAAAACAAAAATGTGTTTACAGTATGACTTTACTGTCCGTCCTGTACCTGTCTTGCAGTCCGGCCCCATCCAGCCCTCCATGCAGCCTCTGTTCCCAAACTGGTCGCACACATAATGGCCGAAGTAGTCGTCGCGGGGGCGGCACACTTTGTTGCACTTGCTGCCGTAGTAGTGCTCGTCGCAGCGCACGCGGATGGTGTACTCGAGGCTGGCGATCAAGCTCTTGTACTCCACCGTCTGCTTCTCCTCCCCAGGGTTGATCATCCCTTTGTGGATGCTGCGCTCGATCAGCAGCTCGTCATCTGCACATAGGGACAAAAAAAAATCAATATGAACGTGTGAAGGAAGTGAAGATTATGTTCGATAATTAATCAGTGGATCCAGGAAACATGCTGACAACAGTCAGAGGGGATTTATCAGTTTAAGCTCACAAGCTAATTAAACTAACACTAACCGATGAGTTTGACAAACGTAATGCTTTATTCTGTATGTTTGGCTGTGAGAGCCATCAGTAATGAGTCAAAAAATGAAAAAAAAAACACCCAACAGGTCAAATATTTGGGTTAGTTCGCAGGAAAGAAATTCTGAATGACATTCCAAAGAGCAGGGCGGATTCCGGTTTTGGGATTTGACCCGACGACCCAGCGTTCGGCGAGATAAGACAGCCCATGTGGCCCGTTAAACGCACATCAGAGGGAAGGTGTAACCTCCAGTCAAACCAAACCTCGCTCTGTTCCACCAAGACTGTGGAGGAAGAAGAAAAGAAAAAAAAGAAAAAAAGAGGAAAAAGGGGAAAGAATTGGAAAACGGAGCGAGCACAAACAGAGGGGGTAGCAGCGAGGTCTGCGAGAGTTTGATAACCAAAATGCTTTTTCAGTTTTTCCTGCTTGGTGAAACGCTTTTCTGTCCATGACTCCTCCGCCCCGCCACCCCCTCCTCTTCTCAGGATATCCACCCCCGACTTCATCGGAGCCAGGCCGGAAATAATAAGAGACGGAACAGGCGAGGAAGGGAAGCGACATAGGAAAGGCCCTTTAGCTTGTTCTCAAGGAACAGAAGAAGCGTGACCCAGCGGGCTTTGCTACCGCGGCTCGCGAAGTCGAGCATGACCCGGGCGAGACAGAGCTGGAAGGAAGGACTCATCCTCACTTTTTGCTCACTCGGGTCGAGCAAAGCGAGTTAAAGGTTTAAATCCAGCGAGGATAACACAAGGCGGCCTGTGGAGGGAACATTTTGAAGCAGCTTTGACTAAAAATGCTGTTCATGTTATTTAATGAACTTTTTATTGTTTCTGTCATCTGAAGCATCCACATTTTTTTCATCTTCAGTGTATCAACTGTAAAAACTTGAACACACACGCCCTTTTGTGTGTGTTTAAATCCTCGTGATGAAAGTTTGACGCTGCAGAAAAAAGAAAATACACCACCAAGAATCCATTTTCACTGCTGTCCTGATTTAGCGAGTCTCTCTGCGAGCTAACACACTGCCACAGATTTCAGTCCCACACCCACCACCTGAAACACCCAGGCACTCACTCACTGCTGTTCATCTCCAGCAATTAGATATAAAAATATAGACCAATCATGAGCTCCCTCCGCGCTGGAGGAGACACGCTAAGAGAGACCGTTGTTACCAGGGAGAGCAGGAGAGAGTGGGCCATATAAAACCGGCTTACATAAACAACGAGGGGCTTCAGATCCGAGCAGCTGATCGTGTCGAGAGCGGCGTGATTGTTGGCGTGAAGATTCATTTAACAAACAAAGCGTGACTGCTTTTTGGTTTCTACTTACGGTGCAACAAGCTGCCTGTAACTGGAGTGTTTTGTTGGAGGGGGGTGGGGGGGGGGGGGCTGTGGCACTTTTGACCTTTGACCCTCTTACAGCTTGTCGCTTGTAACAGAGGTGATCTTTGAACTGGAGTCGAGGCTTTGCTCACAACGCCTGATAAAATCAGTTCATTTTGTTTTTCCTTCACCTTCGAGATCAGAATAGATGTGTTAAAAATCTACTAAAGATCTAAAGAAATACTCTTACAACTTATAAAACCCAGAAAATTTATTAAATTTCATCTGAACACGAGCAGTCGTGCAAGAACTGCCAAATGAAATTATGTAAAACTGACAAATTTTTTTTTTTACATAATTAAACAAACTGATCATAAAATAAGTTAACAGGATTAAAAATTGGATCAGAAACTCGATGGCAGCTCTCCGTGCTCGCCAGTTTCCAGCTCTTGGTACTGCCGTCCTGCACTGAACAAATATTCAGTTTTAATTCCCGCTCTAAGCTGTAACGAAGGAGTTTTTTTTTTTATATCACTGATTCAGTAAATCAGATAATCATTTCATCTAGAAAGAGACAGTCCAGAGTTCCAGAGTTTTGAAAAGAAAAAAAGTACTTTTAGGATGATACATCAATTAAAAAAGGCAAAATATCTTAAAAAATGTCAACTATAAAATCTATCTTTGTCAGTTTTAACACACTCCTAGCTTGTCTAATAAATCTTCTGCTTGCTACCCATCAAAATAAAGTTTGTTTTAGAGGTCTGAGGAGGTGAAACTATCCATTTCATCATCATTTCATATCATATCATTTTATCACTTTCTTAATCATTTGAGACACAAGCCAACAGATAACAGATGGATAAAATGATTGTAAGAGTACATCTGGAACGAGAAACAGTGCCTGAACGTCGTCCTCGCACTAACAGAGGTTCGATGGTGATGACTCAGTTGTCATGGAGACGTTTTGTTTTGGGAAACATCTGCCTGCAACACCAAACTTTTACAGCCGGTTGTCACGCTGCGACTGTCATAAAGCAGTCATTTCATAGATAAAATCATAAGAATAGATAAAAGAGGCTGAGATGACCAACTAGTCCTCTTGTCTCTCTTTGGATTTGTTCTAACCTGCTTGGCAGTCGGGTGGAGCTCAACTCATCGAGACGTTTCAGATAACGTAATGGAAATTATAAGGCGCGAGAAATTGCACTTAATCAGCTTTAAAATGCTGCCCTGTGATTGCCAAAAAACTTTATAATTAATCTTTTTATTGCCGCACACAGGCTGGCATACACCTCCACTGCTTTGGCGAAGATGCAAATTACCTCATTTTCATTGCTCACGTCAATCTTCATCATTATGCCAGCAAGCTGCCACTTTACTCTTCCACTACTGTACAGATTCAAGCTTGTGGCAACAAGACATAAATCAGCATATGACGTAAGACTGGAGAGGTTTTATTTGTGCCATTTTCCTCCCAATACAACACCAAAGTTTTGATACAATCACGGTACTTTTACTGAAACCTTTGTTGTTTCATTTCAGAAAATTTACTGAACTAAACTGTCAGTGCATCACTCATATATTTCATGTTTTTGTCAACAGAACTATGAAAAGACAGAGACATGTTTGTCCATCTCTCTTTGTGCCCAGAAGTCCCTACCCTGTGTTTGGCTCTGATCAACAAGGACACAATAAATAAGACCTTAATCTGGAGCTAAAAGCTGGACAAACACTGGGAAATAGTATATTTGTCAGGGACTATTTTCAGTGGCGGATTAATATACATTTGGTGTTCTAATAGCTTTCACCTGCAGCAGGACGGTGTGTGCGTATGTGTGTGTGAGTCAAAAAAAATTATTGAGCATGTGTGTTCATGGTAACGAAGGAGCGCGTCACCCAGTGCGACAGTGTGGCTCAATGATGTGTTTTTAATAGTTTCTGGACAACAATGGAGCCCCATGACTCAGAGGAAGAAGATATATCAGGCTTTGGAAAAATACACATTCATTGTTGGTTTTTGTCCTCTTTTTTTTTTTTTTTTTTTTTTTTTAAATGGGATTTGTTGACAAAAAGAAAAATATAGAATATCAGCAGACATGTCCTTTAATCTCTTTTTTTTCTTCTTCGGTGCAGATGTTCCACTGCTATCTGCAAAACATCTGACACTGTACCCAGTATCAGTTTATCTCCACCCTCCAGTGAAGCTCCGCAGCAGCCAACAAGCCACCAGAGTCAACAACATCTCCGTCCTCTTTTCTCCTGCCATTTGTGTCTTGTTTTGAAGCAGGCGGGGGTTTCCTGCAGCATAAACAGCCTTCACAAAGCCGTCTTTTTCCTGAGGTCTCTCCAACCTGCTGCCCAGACCTGTTCACACAAAGCCCCACAACACAGGGCAGGAAACTCGCTCCATGTCCTCCCCTTGAGCCTGAGCTCTCTGTAATCCCATTATTATCATTATTATCATTATTATTATTATTATTATTATTATAATCATTATCGTGACGCCATCATGTTAGTCATTTGGCAGCCTCATTAACCTCCAGTTATTTGGCCAGGTTGGCCATCGAGTCATCTTAAAATGGATAATTTCCATCCATCCATCCATTTTCATCCGCTTGGTCCGGGACCGGGTCGCGGAGGCAGCAGTCTGAGCAGAGATGCCCAGACTTCCCTCACCCCAGACACTTCCTCCAGCTCTTCCGGGGGGATCCAAAGGCGTTCCCAGGCCAGCCGAGAGACATAGTCTCTCCAGCGTGTCCTGGGTCTTCCACGGGGCCTTCTCCCGGTGGGACACGCCTGGAACACCTCCCTAGGGAGGCGTCCAGGGGGCATCCGAAACAAATAGATGCCCAAGCCACCTCAGCTGACTCCTCTCGATGCATGAAGGAGCAGCGGCTCTACTCTGAGCTCCTCCCGAGTGACTGAGCTTCTCACCCTATCTCTAAGGGAGCGCCCAGCCACCCTGCGGAGGAAACTCTCATTTCGGCCGCTTGTATATCCGCGATCTTGTCCTTTCGGTCATTACCCAAAGTTCATGACCATAGGTGAGGTGGGAACGTAGATTGACCGGTAAATCGAGAGCTTCGCCTTTCGACTCAGCTCCTTCTTCACCACGGACGGTCCGGTACACCGACCGCATAACTGCGGACGCTGCACCAATCCGCCTGTCAATCTCACGCTCCATCTTTCCCTCACTCGTGAACAAGAACAAGACCCCGAGATACTTGAACTCCTCCACTTGAGGCAGGACCTCTCCACCCACCCGGAGAGGGCACGCCACCCTTTTCCGGTCGAGAACCATGGCCTCGGATTTGGAGGTGCTGATTCTCATCCCAGCCGCTTCACACTCGGCTGCAAACCGCTCCAGCACATGCTGAAGGTCCTGGCTTGAATGAAGCCAACAGGACAACATCATCTGCAAAAAGCAGAGATGAAATCCTGTGGTTCCCAAACCTGGACTCCCTCCGGCCCCTGGCTACGCTGCCTAGAAATCCTGTCCATAAAGATTATGAACAGGACCGGTGACAAAGGGCAGCTGCCTGCCGGAGTCCAACATGTACTGGGAAACAGGTCTGACTTACTGCCGGCAATGCGAACCAAGCTCCTGCTCCGGTCGTCGTACAGAGACCGAACAGCCCTTAGCAAAGGCCCCCGGACCCCATACTCGCGGAGCACTCCCCACAGAATACCACGAGGGACACGGTCGAATGCCTTCTCCAGATCCACAAAGCACATGTGGACTGGTTGGGCAAACTCCCATAAACCCTCCAAGCACCCTGTGGAGGGTATAGAGCTGGTCCACTGTTCCACGACCAGGACGAAAACCGCATTGTTCCTCCTGAATCCAAGGGTCGACTATAGGCCGAATTCTCCTCTCCAGTACCCTGGCGTAGACCTTCCCGGGGAGGCTGAGAAGTGTGATCCCTCTGTAGTTGGAACACACTCTCCGGTCCCCCTTTTTAAAAAGAGGGACCACCACCCCAGTTTTTGCCACTCCAGAGGTACTGTCCCCAACCTCCATGCAATGTTGCAGAGGCGTGTCAGCCAAGACAGCCCCACAACATCCAGAGACTTGAGGTACTCAGGGCGGATCTCATCCACCCCGGCGCCACCTTGCCACCAGAGGAGCTTACGAACTACCTCAGTGACTTCGGCTTGGGTGATGGACGAGTCCACCTCAGAGTCCCCAGCCTCTGCTTCCTCACTGGAAGGCAAGTCGGTGGGATTGAGGAGATCCTCGAAGTAGTATTTCTTCCACCGTCCGACAATGTCCTCAGTTGAGGTCAACAGCTCCCCACCCAGCACTGTAAACAGTGTTGGCAGAGTACTGCTTCCCCCTTCTGAGGCGCCGGACGGTTTGCCAGAATCTCTTCGAGGCCGACCGATAGTCCTCCTCCATGGCCTCACCGAACTCCTCCCAGACCCGAGTTTTTGCCTCCAGGACCGCCTGGGCTGCGGCTTGCTTGGCCTGCCGGTACCTGTCAACTGCGCCAGGAGTCCCACAGGCCAACATGGTCCGATAGGACTCCTTCTTCAGCCTGACGGCATCCCCTTACTTCCGGTGTCCACCACCGGGTTCGGGGATTGCCACCACGACAGGCACCAGAGACCTTGCGTCCACAACTTCGAACTGCCGCGTCGACAATGGAGGCAGAGAACATGGTCCACTCGGACTCAATGTCCCCAGCCTCCCTCGGAATCTGTGAGAAGCTCTTCCGGAGGTGGGAGTTGAAGACCTCCCTGACAGAGGGCTCGGCCAGACGTTCCCAACAGACCCTCACAATACGTTTGGGTCTGCCAGGTCTGTCCAACTTCCTCCTCTGCCAGCGGAGCCAACTCACCACCAGGTGGTGATCGGTTGACAAGCTCAGCCCCTCTCCTTTACCCGAGTGTCCAAGACGACATACGGCCGGAGATCAGATGAAACGACAACAAAGTCGATCATCGACCTCCGGCCTAGGGTGTGCCCTGGTGCCACGTGCACTGATGGACACCCTTATGCTTGAATTGAACATGGTGTTCGTTATGGACAAACTGTGACTAGCACAGAAGTCCAATAACAGAACACCGCTCGGGTTCAGATCGGGGAGGCCGTTCCTCCCGATCACGCCCCTCCAGGTATCACTGTCGCTACCCACATGAGCTGCGTTGAAGTCCCCCCAGTAGAACAATGGAGTCCCCAGCCGGAGCACTATCAAGTACCCCTCCCAGGGACTCCAAGAAGGCCGGGTACTCTGTACTGCTGTTCGGCCCGTAGGCACAAACAACAGCAAGAGACCTATCCCCAACCCGAAGGCGCAGGGAAGCGACCCTCTCGTTCACCGGGGTGAACTCCAACACGTGGCGGCTGAGCTGGGGAGCTATAAGCAAGCCCACACCAGCTCGCCGCCGCTCACCCTGGGCAACTCCAGAGTAGTGGAGGGTCCAGCCCCTCTCAAGGAGCTGGGTTCCAGAGCCCAAGCTATGCGTGGAGGTGAGCCCGACTATCTCTAGCCGGTACCTCTCAACCTCCCGCACGAGCTCAGGCTCCTTCCCCCCCAGCGAGGTGACATTCCATGTCCCTATTGCCAGAGTTTTGGTCCAGGGATTGGGTCGTCGAGGCCCCCTGCCACGACTGCTACCCAAACCACATTGCACCGGCCCCTCATGGACCTTCCTGCGGGTGGTGAGCCTACTGGAAGGCGTGTGGGCCCACGTCGCCATTTCGGGCTGAGCCCGGCCGGGTCCCGTGGGCAAAGACCCGGCCACCAGGCGCTCGCCGCCTGCGAGCCCCAACCCCAGGCCTGGCTCCAGGGTGGGGCCCTGGCGGTAACGCCAATCCGGGCGACGTAACGGTCCTTGATATTCTTCTTTTCATGATGGGCTTGTGAACCGCTCTTAGTCTGGCCCGTCACCTAGGACCTGTTTGCCATGGGAGACCCTACCAGGGGCGTAATGCCCCCGACAACATATAGCTCCTAGGATCATTCGGGCAGGGCACACAAACCCCTCCACCACAGTAAGGTGGCGGTTCAAGGAGGGGATGGATAATTTCACAGGACATAAAGCCTGATCAGTTTATTACTCTTACTGCTGAAAATAAAATCATCTGTAGAAAAAAAATGGACTAAATGTTTTCAGGAATCAAATTAAAGAGACTGGCCAAGTTTACCTAGCAGTCAAAAATGTTTTGTTAACTTTAATTTGGTCTGTTTTAAATGAAATCTTCACTGTACAGTTGTATGAAAATACTGTAAAGATGTTGGCAGACAATAAGAGGACTTGAAATGGGCTCTCGGGCAAAACATACCTTGACTGGGACGTCCCTGGACTATGCCTGTGCACACCTGGTCTCTAACAGATGACAACTCTCCCTCTCTCTCTCTAATTATGCTACAGTATCACTAATGCTCGCTCCACCTGCACGCAACACCCACAATTGGATGCAACAGGTCCATGCCTGCTCTGTGACATTTGTCAGAAGTAATTCTCAAAAATGAAGGAAATCCCAAAGCAGGCGAGAGAAATCAGATACGACAGAGATGAAGATAATAACACTTAATCCCCTAAATTTCTCCAGATATATAGTGACCATCACAGGCAGACATTCATGGAGGAATTCTGCTTATCCAGTATAACTTATAATGAAGGTAGAAGGTAAGGTTTCACTTTGACGGGATGCTTGGCTGCTGAGAGACTCGCTGACAGATTCTGGGACCAAATGTGAGAATGTGAGAAACACAGAGTCCAAGTCTACAAGACTGGACACGGCGGTCGAGACGTCAGCACCTCCCGCAGCCTCGCCCCTGTGCAGATTAGCGTCCCACCGTCTACAGATGGTGGGACGCAAAGAGTTAAGCGTCCCACCACCAGAGCTGCCGTCCGGGCCGAGCAGGCTGGATGTCACAGTGTCTCATGATAATGAAGTGGCGTGCGGTAGCCGGACAGCTGTCGTGATGGTAATTAGGAGACAGACATCAGAGGAAAGAGTGAAGAGGGGGGGGCGAAAAAAGAGAGCTGTGGTCCATAATTAATGGCTTAACGATGCAATGCTCTCACATGCTTAATATAGAGGAGAGCCGAAAAAACATCCCAAGTGACCCTGAGGAGGGTGAGAAGAGGGGAGCCGGCACTGGAGGAGCACAAAAACGCCGTCTGCATGAGGGGAAGTCCGGGCCTCGGCTCTTAGGTGACTTTTTTTTATTCTTTTTTTTTTTTGGATGGCTGTTCATTTGCAAGGTGTCAAAATAAACGTGCCACTCCTTTCATTTCAGTCAACAGATTTTAAGTGTTTCATATCATTATTACTCTTCTTAAAGCAAATATCTGCTCACCAAACCTGCTGTGGCTGTAAAGTTTCAGTATGCTTGAAACAAACTTATTCGTACAGCATCTGAAGACAAAAAGGTTTATGGTTGATCCAAATAGGCACACTTTGAAGGGTGAAAAGACGTGTTAGATGTGATTAAAATGGGGGTAGTGGTGCACATAATTCATGATGCAGCACACCAAAAGTGACAGAAATGATTGTATAAAAAAATGAAAAAGTCAGACTTTCTCACCTCTGTAGGCCAAAGCAAGTTTGGGCGTGATTATTGGTTTTGGAAAGTTACAAAACTGTTGGACGCAGCCTTCCCAATTATGGTGTCGGGTGGAAAAAAAAAGAAGGGGGATTTCTAGGAATGCACCGCTCCAACTTTTTCACTCGAAACAGTGATTCTGATTCATACTTCCTCATACTTACTTATCCAACACCAGAGCTGTTTTTTCTCAGAGAGGTGGCATGATAGTGTCAGGGTTAGATACCCAAATAGGCCGAGGAGGAGAAAGAAATACGAGTATTATTAGAGACGGGTATTTCTTGGTCAGTGGTGCTAAAAGAAACTTGTCTGGAGGGCGAGCCAAAACCTCACAGAGTGAACCCCGCATTGTCTTATCACATAAATTACATCCCTCAATTAGCCCTTCTTCCTCCCAGCAGCGTTGGAGAACAAGAGTCGAGAGGAGCGTCTATAAACAGGAAACAGATGTACCAGCTCGCAGCGGGCAGGTTTGAACCAAACTCATCGGCTCTGCGAGACGACAAAGTTCACACAGTCGTCACTCGTTATGTTCTCATGCGGGGAGGTGAACTCTTCTTTTGTTTTTTTTTTTGTAAACAGGCACATCATGTCCCTGCATGACAGACTGCTGGATGGCCAATGATATCGTTATCTGAGAAAAGTTGATGTCTCAGGTTTTTACGCCACTTGTCTCTCTTTATTAATATGATCTGATTTCACTAATGGTTCAACAAATGATTCCAAGCTTCCCAGTTCCCAAAGAGCACGATAAAAACTTGAAATACTTGAAAACATCTGAATCCGCTGCTCGATTGGTTGACGGCAAGATTTGAGGTCTACCTGTTGACCTGTTGCACGAAGCTCACCCAAAGCTTGAGGATGAAGATATCTACAAATCATCGATCTGCACATCTGTTTGCCAGACTGACATTAAATTTGGTGCAATCATGATCACCAGAGGATGATTCCTAATAATTTTAGCGAACTCCTGATCTTTTCATTGTCACCTCTACTCGTCCATCACTTTTGTTTATTTGTGCCACACTCGGAGCATTTTAAAGGAAGATGAGTTGAGAGAGCATGAGTCAGGGTGGACAACAGAAAAAAAAAGCTCAAAAGTCATTTATCCTCTGTAACAATAGAGTACAGTACAGAGTGTGATCTTACCGTTGCTGTGTGTGCCATTGTCCCTGTCCCACGCTTCCACTATCACAGTGTACGCTCGCTGAAACACAGAAAGAAAAAGGGCAGAGGTTATCACAGTGCACGCTAACACAGCAATACAGAAACTCGCACACGATGTCGGAGTTTACACAGAAACTCAGATATGAGCTGCCGTCACTCATAAACATGACACACATGAGTGCGTTCAAACATGCACACACATTTTCCATAAAAGGTGAGTAACGATGGGAAAATAGGTCCGGTTCCCACACTGCTGTCACTGATTAGCTCCGGGCAAGTTAACAAGTGCAGCCACTGTTCGGTCGAGTAACAAAACAGTCACCTGAAAAACCAACACAACACATTTTTCATTTTTCACTTGACAGCTCTGCTTTATTATGATAATCTAGTTTCAGAGCCAAAAATCTAAATCCGGTTTTCCTTTGTCATTTCTGGATCAGGCAGGGAATTAATCCCTCGATCGCCGTTTTTCCGTGACACAGTATCGATCCCAGAGGGCGGCGCTCGTCTCCTTCGCGGCTCCACGGGGAGGTCAGGACCTCTGGAGCTAGCAGGGGTTTGATGACTTGCTCAGGGGCACTTTGCATGGTGATGTATTGATTTCCGATGGCGAAATTCATTTTTCCTGCCTTCTCCGCGGGGATCTGGTAGAGACTCTGTGTGCCTTTTAAGTCAAGTGACAGGAGAGACACTTGAGGATGGAATCAATACTGTTCAGGGTATTTTAGCCTGAAATAAAGACTGTCGCATCAGAAGAAATTATTACACCCTTTCTGAAATCTAAAGTAAATGAACTTTTTGCTTTTTTCTACGTGTGTTCATATGCACGATGGCTTCTGGGCATTTCTTTGTGGCACACTTTGGTTGTTGAATATGGCACAAAGAGCAACAGCTGCCTTTTTTTCCCAATGTGATCGCGTGTCGCCACGTTTAGCTACATTTGTATTATATGGTCTGTATTCTTTTGGACAACACAGTTAAATATGAATCACTATAAGAAATATAAACATTTTTAATCCCATTTTGCTCAAAACATCAATGTTAAAGAAAGAGCTTTGACTGAATAAATCATAGTTTAACTCCTGTGATGTAAGTAATTATTGACAAAGATTAAAACAGATCTGTGTCTGACTATGTCGATATTCAATACCTTAAACTTATCAATAATCAATATTGTAGACACATTTCAGACAGTGTTTAGGTTTGATATGAAGTCTGTGCAAAAGGCAGAAGAAAAGAGAAAAACCAGGCTGAAGTTTTGTTTGAGTTTTTCACCAGCTAGACACCCGTTTTAAATAAAGCTAGTTTAAATTAGACCAGATGGACTTTTAATGTCACCAGGTTCCTTTTAATATTTAGTTTAGTGCAGGTAGTGAAACAGCAGATTCAATTATACCACCATTATATTAATTAACATGCAGTTTGGTGCTGCGATACAGCTTCTTTCTGTGGATATTGTGTGTAAAAGCCCAGCACGCCTGCACACTATGCCCTACTTTCCAGAGGACTCCACCATCCCAAAGCAACAAACTCAAACTCTGGATTGTTTCAGGTGCAGGGCTATTTTTTTCCTTTTTTTTCCTTTTTTTTTTTTTCACGGGCATCGGCAAACAAACCGACTCGGAGCTCGCTGTCTGTCAACTGCATGGGGCCGGACAAGCAGCTGTGAGTTCCCATGACCCAAGTCTGACTCAGAGCGAGCGAGGGCTGCAGGGGAAGATTACAGGGGAGGCTGCAGAGCGGCGCTGGGAGCGAGATTAGAGGCAGAGAGACGACAGAAACATGAAAAAAAAGGTAGAGAGCTAAAGTTTATGACGCTTTAAAAGGTCACTTTACGGTGCTCAGGATGTCGGGCGGCGGTTCGTGGTTTGGAGAAGATGCAGCGGAGACAAAATCATGAGTCAGATATGAGGCCGTGTTGTTACAAGTATTCGGTGGTTGCTTGAGGGCGTGTTCACAACAAGCAGGTTTCGAGCTGTTTCTTAAAATTACTTTAAATGTGGCTTTGATCAGGTGGGAACGGTGACATTCGACAGTCAGCTGCAGAGGTGGACGCCTGAGAAAGGAGGACTTCATCCCCTGGAAATCAACATCCTCATCTACAAAGAAGAACCAACCATAGAAAGTGTTTGGTCATTAGGGCTGAAATTAATGATTACTATTAGTTTCTTATTTGTTTAATCTATAAAATGTAGGAAAATAGTCAAATAAACCTTACAAAAACAACCCAAAAGAACAATAGAGGTTTAATAAATCATAATAAAAATGACAAATGAGGTTTATGTGACTTTTATGAAAACAGAATAAGGGAACTAAAGGAGATAAAGCAGTAGATGATTTACAAAAAGGGGAAACAGGCTAAGGATCTTGTTTTATATCTGATCCTCGTTGACCCGGTAGAAACTAATTAAACAGTTCAGCTTTACAATTACTTGGAAATGGAGCAAATTAACACCCCTCGTTTCTGCACCCACATTTATCTATGTGGTGAAATAACAATAAATCAAATGTGGGTATACATTTAGTGTCTCTGTATGTGACTTCCAGGGAGAGGCCAGATGCGTTCACAGCAGCATTTTCACAATCTCATTTTCTGCCATCCCTTCCCTCGAGAGTGAGAGAACATCTTACGCCATCGTGAAGCGAGAGCCGCTCATAGCTGAGACGTGACATCACCAACAAAAAAAAGGCGAAGATGCGGGCGCTGTGTTCTGCAATGAGTTTAAAAAATAAAATAAAACTGTTCAATTCCACCATGTCCACACGAACAGGCAGCTCAAAGTCTCTCTCAGAATCAGAAATGTTTCTCTCGTTTACTCCAGTCGCTAATGACCCAAAAACCCGTGACCTCGGCCTGAGGACGAGGTCGCTGACAGCTCAGCGGCCTCCCGATCAGGCCTCCTCTCCATCAGTCGGAGATGACACGTCTGTGATTTATGAGCCCAGCGAGCAGCCGTAACTCTGTAATGAGTGAGAATAAGTGAACATTATCACAATCAATCTTTCCCTTTGTAATCAATTTTAAATGCCACAGCCACTGGCTCCCAGACAGATGGGGCTGTCCCATGGCCTCCAGGGAGCCTGACATGAGTGAGTGTAATGAGTGTTGTGTATTGTGTGTATATGTGTGTGGGTACATATTTGCATGTGTGTGACTGAACTCTGTATGTAAGTGTACGCCTGTGTAAAGCATGTGTGTCCTTGAAGGATGGATGATCAAAGTGTCACGTCCCCGCTGTCTGCAGTGAGGCGACCTTATGAGACGACTTTTTTTGTGTGTGTGTGTGAGGCGGAAAGAGATGAGGAGTTTGGTGGGAGGGAGGGGAGGGTGGGGAAGTGTTGGGAGACACTTGACACCTCCTAACCAATTTACAGGTGTCAGAGGGATTTGAGTTTTCATTAGGCGAGGAGAAACCAGCCCACTCCTCATCGCCTTCACCTGTTCAATGAATAAATTACAGCTTCGCCGTGGCAGGAACAGCCGCGAGCTACACACACCGCAACTCTGCTGAGAATATACTGTACAGTCTAGAGCTGCACCATGAAGGCTGTTTTCATACAGATTTATTCTTCGGTGCTGCTGAAACTACAGCACGTTTCTACAAAAAGACCTCGGCGTCGCCTCCACTTCCTCTCTTGATTTACTCGGTGACTTTATGTTTGACACGTGCAGGAATAAATCTCTTTTTAATTTGACAAATCAGTCTCTGCTCAGGCTGATGGGGCAAATTAAAACACAATAAAAACAAGAAGAAATGCTCATGTTAAGGCTTAAACCAGAGGAGAATATCAGGAATAATTATATCTATAATTTCATGGGAAAAAACATTTTTGGTTTGCTATTAATAAAGAGAAGAACGATAGAGAGCAGAAATGAGCATCACCTGCAGAAACTCAAACTTTAACATGAAGGTTAAAGTATTTAACACACATATTATCACTTTAAAGCAAAGTTTTCCATTCTAAGGCGACTAAAATCAAGAGGAATGTGCCTTTAATTGAAAATTCACAGCAGCCTAGGAATTGTTAATAAAAAAGAAAAAGCCCGAGACCCAATTAACAACTTTTCTAGAGATGTGATCAGAGGGGGGGCGGGGGGGCAGCGGCAACACCTGTCACGTCACACCTGTTAGTCTATTGACATGAATAAAACATGTCGCTCCCGGCAGAGAGGAGCTGGGATGGTTAATTTAGCACATTATTAACAGAACAAGCCCACCGCCCCTCCGCCCCTCCACCACCACTGCCGCCGCCACCTCCTCTCTCTAAGGAGGCCTCACCGCACCAACCCTCCCCCAGGAGGCCTCGTTCAGACAGCAAATCTAATCAAAGCTAATCTAATCAGGTCTTTATACTGAGCTGCAGAATGGAAAAATGACCCAATTCACTTTTCCCACACCAAACGCGTGAAAAGCTATTTCTGTCGCTCCAGGTTACGTCGGCTCCTCCAGCGATGGAGAGGAATCTGTGAATTTTTCCTCTATAATAAATCAATGCCATGTATGCCGTAAAGAGATCAGTGGAAGAAAATACAGCGTTAAATCCATTAGTTAGCCCCCTGACTCTGAAAGACATATGACTTTTTCAGGCCTAAATGAACAGAATGATAGTTCCTCTGGATGCTGTGAACAAAAACATGATGTTTCTGTGTTTTTTATCTCAGAGAATATTTCCATTGCATAACGTACTTGTTTCAACAGCTTCTGCTGATTCTTTATCAAATTAAGGTGCCAAAGCCTGCAAACAGCGATCTCAGTAAGTCACAGCACGTACAGAGATAAAATCTGAGTACAAGATCGAGCTCAGTTTTTATTACCTCCCCATCAAATCGGCTGTAATCAGATGCTGCCACTGGGAATCAGGCCACACTGACTCAACCTTCACTCCCACTGTTACATCTCAACCACCGCGCACACACGGCGCAGCGAGCTGCAGCCACGGGGCAGGAGACGAGACGCCGTCTTATCCTGTACTACTTTGTCTTGTATCTCAACCGCAGCCTCTTATCGCTCGTCTCCTCACTCGTAATCTCAGAGGCTACGAGAAGGAGGAGGCTCTTTGTTTTTATGGATGCGTCCTTCAGGGTACATACAGAACAACAGGTAATGTGCAACCAAAATAGAGATATGTTGGACAGAAAATGGAGAACATGACATGATAACAAAATATGATATAATAATATAATATATAATATAATATAACCTGAAGAAAGGAAACTTCTAAATACTGATGTCAATAACACTGAAACCCCCATAATCCCTCTGAAAAATGCCTTCTAGATATTTAAAGCTTTTATACAACAGTTGTCAAAATGTCTAACAAATTTTCTACAAACTATGCCCATGAAATACTGGGAATGTGTCTATGACCAGTTCACATGCTTGGCTGCAGCCACTGATTCGATAACAGGCTGTAAACAGAGTGAAGTGGAAGAAAAGGGAGGAGAGAGAAGAGAGAGAGAGAGAGAGCCAAATTCAGACCCACCATAACCGTAAAAGTCCACAATCACTCGCAGAGGAAATTTAACAGGTTTTCACAACCTGAGTGAGGCTGATTTCAAAACCGAGCGACTGAAACGATGTCGATATTTGTAAGCAGGTAGCGTGATGGGTCCAAAGCGAACCTCTTCACAGGTGTAAAGATGCACAAAGTGGTTCATCGACAGGGAGTTAAACAGCTGCTCGTCTTAACACGCTCATTTAAACTACACAATCATTGTTTTTTAGATGATTTTTAGATGACTGTTACGATCCTGCAAAGCTTCATAAGCTGGATGTCGTAGAGGATGGTTAGGTGTAACCATCAAGATTTTTAGCAGAGGAGACAGAAAACTCAGTCGTAAATATTGTTTCGGTTCACCCATAATTTTGTTGTTTAGATCTGAAGCCTGGTCATTCAATCTTTGTTTTTGCAGAAACAAATATGAAAAACAAAATGACTGATCGCATGATGAATATTTAAATTACATCATCGCCACAAAGATGGATCTGCAAGCTGAGTTATCGTTTTCCTTATCTCATATAATACCAAATTAACTGAATCCCTATAGGATTTTTAACTGTAGGTCACAAAAATGAGGATGTAGATGACATATTAGGTTCAGGGAGGAGATCTGAAATGTCACCACGAAGCATGAAGGACTCACATTCGCTCACCAATGCTGGAACTTGTTCACCCGTTTTCTCTTAGACTGCTCTAGTTTCTGAAAAGTACAAATCTGGAGGACACAAGATCACCGTCAGACGCTGAGATGGATCCAAAATATGACGATTCATCCTCGTCTGCTAACAACTGGATGCAGCTCTAAATTCAGAGTCAAGTGAGAAGCCGACACCTGAAGCAGGCGTGAATACCAGATTCAGCATGTCGCACTCCAGAGAGCAGCACAAGAGAGGCCTTATGTAAACGCTCTCAAATCCACTCCTGACATTTTGCCCAGCACAGCTGCCCTCCTCTATCTCCGTTTCTCTCTGTTTCCATCTCTCTCCTCGAGTTCTCTGTTACCCCCCCTCCCTCCACTCGCTTTGATAACTCAATATCTGGGCACAAAAGCAGAGGTATAAAGTCATTGTTCCCGCTGAAAAGGTGCCGTGACAAAGAGGTTAAGGCGGCCCTCGTTTCGACAGCGCCGCCAAGAAAGTGATATTCACGCCGTGGGAAAACCTGCAACCGGCTCCTTTATCGTTGATCCACCTGAGCGCAGATGTGACGAACGACTGCAGCCAACAGCAAACACACACATAAAACTCTTCAATACGACAAGGCTTGATGGAGAAAGATGAGTTTGCTTCATGCGACAAGAGCCCCGACTCTTGTTTCAACTCTTGACCACCTCCCACCACCTTCATCAGCAGAGGAGATGAAGTGTGAAGCGTTCTGGTTTATTACAACATGGCTCCTATTTGCAATCTGGGTGGGCATCTTATAGCTGCAGGCTATAATTTCAGTTGTGATGACGATGAACTCCTCAAAATAAGCTGCAACATTTCTCACAAAGAAATCAGATGGAGCGAGAAACACAAGGAGTCAGATGATCAGAAAGGCTGTAATACAGTTAGCCAGAAAAACTACAAGAAGTACGGCAAAGTCAGCTGAAGCAAAAACTCTAAACTCTGATGGATGTTTTATTTTACTGTTCAGGCTCTGTTGGAAGATCTGAGTAATAAACGTACAATACATAATATCATAACTGATAGGAGGGACGAGCAAAGCTTCAAAACTAAGAGCAAAGCTGTGATAAAGCAGAATTATTTTAGGCACGTTGTGGCTTGTGAGAGATTGTGTGTGTGTGTTAACGGAGTTTCTCCATGAAGTGGGAGGTTGGGTAACTGAAGTTACTGAGAGATATTTTTTGGCCCCAGATGTGTTGAGAAACCCTGCTGAACCTTCACCCAATCCCTCTGGAGAGGGCGGTTACAACAGGCCGCACGGCATCCATGTTGCAGCAACATATAGAAGAAGAGACGATTTCTACCAGATTGGGCCCGATTGATTTCTTCAGCGTACTTCTGAAGCATTAACTCCTTTAACTTGGTTTATTACTCTGTGTGGGGAAGTTGTTTATTTCCAGCTTCTACTTCATGTGCTCTTTAACTGGGATAAACACCAGAGAAGAAAAACGGCCAAGAAATCTGTCACGCTCAGCTGAAAGTTCACTGGAAAAAAAAAAAAATCTTCCTCAAAAAATCTTCCTCAAACAAAAAATCTGCCAAAAATGAAGCCACGGCTTACAGTTACTTTACTTCTGACTCCATGTAGTTCATTAGCTGGTTCACGATGTGAGCCTGAATGAGAAAAATGTAAAAATACTACACATGATCTCCGCCCCCCCCTCCGCCTCAGCTTCGACCCAAAGAAAGCAAACTGTAGGTGTGATCACACCCTCAAAGCTAGCAAAACAAGCTAACAAAGCTAGAAAACAGCAGCCAAATGATTTCTAACGCAGAAAATATGTGAGGTTTTCTCCTGGTAGGTACTCCAAAAGAAAGAGGGAGAGAGATGGATGAGATAACTGAGGGATGCATGAGATATTAGGAGATAAACAAATGCAGCAACAGTGGAGGGTTTGGTCATCGACAACCTCCGACTCCCTTTTATCTATTTCCCATCCTTCCCTTTCATTCTTTCATAACCTCTCTCTCTCTCTCTCTCTCTCTCTCAGTGAGGTCCAGCTGAGCTCCATTAGCCCTGTGAACAACTACTGGGAGTCAAGTGGGAAATTAAACTGTGTGTATGTGTGTATGTGTGTGTGTGTGTCTCATGCTTTAATCACCACTGCTCACCCTCAGTGCTCACGACGACGCATTCTATTTCATTACCCCTTGCCTTGCCTAAACACACACACACACACACACACACACACACACACACACACACACACACACACACACACACACACACACACACACACACACACACACACACACAGGCATTACACAGGCATTAGTAATATAATCTGTGAGTGGATATCTTATCTGGATAAGTAAAAAAAAGCGTGTTCATACAAGGTGTAAATGCACACTGAATCCATTGCAATTAGCGAATCAGATCAGCGAAATTATATCTGGAGTTGGACTGACCCTGACCATTAATATCAGGAGTAAATGGAGTCACAAAGACACACACAATAGGCTTTTACACACGTTTATCTATAAGCAAACACGCATGCATGAAACTGTTCTGTACATACTGTACACACACACACACACACACACACACACACACACACACACACACACCCATCTACAGCGTGCCCGGTGATAATAACACGTAACATATACCATCCCATGGCCACGGAAAATACTTGTACGTGTCCAATGAAACTGTATATGAGGACATCTCAATCATAGCTCAGGTTTAACCGTGTTTCTAAATCAGTGCTCAGTGTAGAATAACCTACAGGTAACCATAGCAATAATACGCATTAAGAGGTCATGATATGAACGCAATAAAGGCGTGACGGACCAAATGTTTCTTCGCTCACGTTGTGGTGTCCTTCGCCTCTTTTTATGCATAAAAGAGCGCTTCTAATTTATTTCTGTAGTCATATTGACAATAATCAAAATAATCTCTCAGCTCAAGATCGACTAACTAACTAGTTGCACTCCCTAACCCATCAGGTGAGTCGACCTTTAGTAGAGATTGATTTGTGAAACTACAATTTCAAAAGGTCAAGAAGTCAATAAGTCAAAATCTGTCACAGCATGAGTTCATGAGTACTTAAAAACAGTTATTGGGATGAATTTAACTTCTCATCATGTGATTAGAAATATAATACACAGACACAAACTTCTTTAGTGTGACTTAGTAGGACACTGAATCCACTTAATTAATTTTCTGGAGATTTAAACTTTGGTTAACCCTTTAGAGACCTGTGGTTTTTGCCCCATGATGCAACAGTGAGAACAGATTTATGTGCCCACAGCGTGATTAATGCACAAAGTTACCCCCGTAGATGCATCGGTCACACATCAAACCAACTCCGCCGGCAGCATCAACAATCGATCAGCCGGGCAGACTGAGCAGCTAATCACATATTTACACCCCTCCGAAGCAGGTCAGCTGATATGGAAGCGGCAGCGTGGGAAAGATGAGCAGGCCCGTCCTGACCGCAGTTAACCGAGCAGAGAGCTTTCAGACGCCCAGCACACAGCACGTAACGGAGCCCCGCTGTGGCCGTCCTGCAGGCTTTTAGGCTTATTAAAGATACACAGAGCAGAGGCGGGATGCAGGGCACGCTCTGTGGTCTGAATCTGTTATTTTACAAAGAGGAACTGGTTAGCCTACATGGATTTATGAGGGAAATCTTCTGGAGTTTTGATGTTCCAGTAAAAAAGGAAAAATCTTAAAGTGCCAATAAAGTTCAACTAGAGAAGCCTACACACAAAGTGAAGTTAATCTGACAGCTATCATTGTTTGTTGATGACATAGCTCTGATTATGAGAGCTGAATCTACAGAAGTAGGTGCATATCTTACTGCTCCCTACCTGCTACAGATCCAGGTATCTAACAGTGAGGAAACACCAACAGCTGGAGCAGATAACCAGAGAGCAGCCTTCATTAAAGTGGGTATCAGGGTTTTATTTAGCTTCAGCATCTGGTACGACCGTCCAAAACAATAACAGCCCTGCATGTAGTGCCACGCTTATTTCTGCTGCACAACTGTTTTGCACGTGTGGGACAAAAAAAAAAACACACAACATTTTAGTTTTTATCCGTTTTGCAGGATCGTCTCTGGAGTTCAAAGATTTCATCATCTGTCCCGCTAAGATAAACCCAACCACACCGGCCTCCTCTTTTCCCAAAACTAATCAACCATAAAAGCATCACCAAATTGAGAAGAGCTCCTGATGGAAGAGCGGGCGAGCCTGCCAAGGACGCACTCGGCAAATGAGCCAAACGAGCCAGCCGCCGGCAGTGACGCCACCGAAAAAAACGGGCGAACGGGACAAAGACTCGCCGTCATCCAACATTGCACTTTGTGATTGCTCACTGATACTCCTCCGAGTGAGGTGATCTTACGCTGGCGCGCTGTAATCATAGCCTGTTTTGCTAATGCTATTTCACTAAAACATTTATTCTAGGAGGAGAAGGAGGTCTCCAAACAACAGCTGTTCCACCTCTGTCCTCTCAAATCTGCCAGGCTGAGGTGGGGGGGGCAGAAGGAAAAGAAACGGGCCATGAAACTGAAGGAGTGTGCACCCTTGATCCTCGATTTACTCGTAGAGGGGTGAGGGGAGGACAGCAGCTCTAAAAATACCCGATAAGGAGAGAGGGAGAGGGAGATGGAGGGACGAGTGGGGGGGCACAGAAGAGGAAGAAGAGAAGAAGTAAATGCTTGTTTTTTGCTCCTCTCACTATAGTAAAAAATAAGCAACATCTCAAGTTTCTGCATCCTAAAAATATACCTCCCTCGTGACAGAAACCTCACAAGAAAGCTGGGACAAGGGTTTTTTTATTATAGAGGGGAGGGGGCTGCTTCCTCTCTCTTCCTCTCTCCTCACCATCATCCGTCCTTCCCTCGCTCCATCAGTCAATCCCCCCCACCTCTTCCCCCCGTCCCTTTCATGTAAAGAGATGTCACTAAAGACCCAAACAGCCCGAGGGGTTAACATGAAGGGGAAATGATCAGCCGGAGAGGGCAGAACAATGTCCTCCTTTTCTTTCTTTTTTTTTTTCCAGCAGCTAATTCATGTCAGGACCAGTGGCCCAGATACTGGGGCCGACTGAAGAAGTCCACTATAGCAGCACCAGAGGCTACAGGCCATGGCCTCGAACAAACGTACTCAGTCAGCGACTGTCTGTCGGCCGACAGAGCACAAACTGCAGTCTGTGGAGGACGAGGAGCTTCGGCCATTGGAAAAGCTCGAGGAGAGTGAAACATGTGTCACACAACATGTTGAAAAAAAATGAAGCTTTTAGTCTCAAAAGATGGTCAGTAATTATTCATTTAAACAGGATCTACATATTGTATTGTCACATCACTGAACTGAGGGACTTTACTTCTACTTCAAAAACAAAATTGCAATGTGCACAATGCAAATATGTCAAATGTGCAGCTCTGGATAAGCTGAAGAAAATGGATGGATGGACAGACGGACAATACAGTCCCTCTCTAAGACCAAGACAGAGGAGAGCTCCCTCTTCAAGGGTCGACAGGCATGCAGGAGATCTCATAAATACACAGTAAAATGTGAGAATTTGCTTCTTTTCTCTGTTTGTCATTATAAAGTGAATATCTTTGAGTTTGAGACTGATTGTTGGACAAAACAAGACATCAGAGGACATCACCACACACTCTGGAAGGCAGTGATGGTGATTTTTTGCTATTTTATAGACGTCTCGTGGGACTAACAGTTCATTTAATTGACAACAAGATCGTCAACAGACCACGAGACGCAGGCAGATATCGTGAGACGTTCACACCTCACGTTACACAACCCGTGAAAACTTTACGAGATGTCTTCAGAACTGATTAAAACATGTGAAGTGGAATGACATTCTTAAAAAAAGCTTTTGACCTTGACAGCCTCATCAGAAGAAGCTACTGAACACTGATACCCTCCTTCCTTTGTGCCTCCCCTCTAAAACACACACACACACACTCCTCCATCCCCCTCCCAGGGGGATAGTGGAAAATACTGACCCCACACACGCCGAGTGAGACAATGACCCAATAACGCATAGAGCGTGAACCTGAGAGGCAGCGAGGTAAAGGCATCCCCCGGCCCAGATTGACCGGGGATCTTCACTTGTTTGAGTAGTTGGTGACACTGATATCCACCGCCTGTGTCACACACAACTTAGTGGTAACCGAATCCACCCGCAGGGCCCCAACTTACTACTTCCATCTTCCCCTCTGCTGACAGCTGACCATGGGGAGTGATGAATGGAGAGGTCACGTAGCCAGGCGAGCGCACAAAGCACCCGATATGTACGATATGTATGAATCTGACATGTACACGCAGGCGGGGTTTCTGCTTTTTCGCAGTGATCATGCATGAAATGAGCTGAAAGCCAAATGACTAAATGGTTTTCCAAGACTTTAGAAAGCTTGGAGCGTTTTATATCCATATGTTCACTGATTTCAAACACTTTTTTTTTAATAGCAATCAAATGCTTTTTCTGTTGCAAACATGTGGGTCTCAGCTACTGATTATATTGATCCATCAATGAAATTTAAGTCTGTAAAATGTAAAAACTTCAAGGCAAATGTCCACCACACATTTCCCAGAGCCTGATCAAAGTCTACAAACTTTCATTTCATCTGAAAAACCATTAAACCCCCAAAATACTCAGAGTGCATTAATATGAAACAGAGAAAAAGAACAAAGCTTTAAACTGGATTAAAGACACAACCAGCAAATGTTTCATTTCTTCCTCTGTCTCCAAGTTATTTAGGTCCATCACAGAGTTCTAAAAGCCTTATTTTGTTAAAATTCACAATGACTGAGGACTCTCATTTTGACAGCTCACTCAGCTGTTGTGGGAATCAAACCTGCGATGCTTCCCTCGCAGGACGTCACACTCACCATTAGACCTCCCTGATAGAGATCTGTAAGAGTGTAACAGCAGCTCCTTCAGCCCCACAGAAGCTTTCATAAAGCTCTGATTGCTCTCACTGTTCCTGTTTCCCACGCTGGCTCTCCAAATAAGGCGCAGGGCCGAGCTGTGATTGGCTCCGCCGCTCTGTTTAGATTAGATAATGAGTTACCTGCCACTTCTTAATCAACACTGACTTGGAAATCCTTAATTCCCCCCCCCCCTTCAAACACTGGCACACCCCCTCCCCTCTCTCTCTCCACACTGTAACTGAAGCCACACAAACAGCCGCTTGTTTGGTAATTCATCAAACCGAGACACAACTGCACCCGCCGTGCGTAAAAGCCGTGCGTAAAAGTCGTGCGTCATGCGCGCTCAGGGCTCCGGCTCGCTCAGAAACCTTCACTGAGACGCTCCAGCAGAGGAATGTGGCGTCCCTCAGATGTCTGGTGATGTGCAGACGCCAAAACTTACTAAATGGACGGGCAGGCGGCACGCAGAGACTCAGGCAGCAAGGAGAGACCTGCTACAGAAAACTGTGCCAAAACGTACCAAATTACACTTTGCGCTGGCTGAGACGAGCGATTTAAGGCGGCGACGTGATTCACCACCAAAACATCCAAACTCCCTTTTACAATTCTGCATTTTTTGGATTGCAACATGGAAGATTATTAACAAGAAATCATGTTTCACTATGGGATTAAAATAACACGAGTTGGGCAGCCTCAACCTGAAAGAACCAGCGAGTCACCCAAGAGCAAATATGGATACTTTTACGCAAAAATTCAAATTTTAACAACAGTGACCGATTAAATTTCAGGAGGTCTCCAGCTCCACAAAGTGACACCATGATCCACTTACCGGCCACGCGAACTGGAAGGGGATGAGGATCTTCCCGGCGTCGTTGTTCCGGTTCTGCCCGGTTTTCTGGCCGCCCTTGAACTGAAAAGTATTCCCACCGATAACCTTAGTAGTTTCCGAGCCGTAGGTGCACGGTCCGTTGGTCGTGACCTCCGTTTGGTATTCCTTTAAACACACTCTGAAGTAGGTGTCGCACTCGTCCGCGCCGCAGTGGCCCTCCGCCGCGCTCTTCTCCGCGTCGCAGCAGTCCCCGTTCAGGAGCTGACCTTTGGGGTTCTCCACCGAGATCAGCTGCAGCTCAAAGTAACCCGTGGACTGAGACACCTGAGGGGGGACAGGAGAGGGTGAGAAGGGCGCACAAGACCTGCAGGTTGATTCAGATCCATTTTAATTCCTGACTGAGGGAATTCATCTCGATCTGTGTCTGCTGCAGGTGATCTGAGGGTTTTAGGAGTTAGGTCTCATATTCAAGAGTAAAAAAATGCACATTTCTGTCCAAACAGGTGCAGTTTGTCAGTGCAGCCCACTCTACTGTACATTTTGGCACAGTTGAACCTCAGAGCAGCCAACATGACTCCGATTTAGCTCACTGTCACTCTGCGTGTCTGTCTGCAGCCGAAAACCACAAAAAAGAAAATAATCAACCATTACAAGAGCTGTTTTCTCCTGAGAAGTGACAGAAAACAAGACTAACACAGGAGACGAAGTGCTGTTTCTGCGCTCAGACTAGTGAGACATAGTTAAGATTTTCCCCACAGGTGGAGCAGAACATGTGAAGTATTTCTGCGTAAAACACCAACTAACTTAATCTTTTGGCACTGAAGCTTTTGGTGATGTAACTTTAAGGATAAATATAAAACTTTCACATTTAAAACTTTCAACTTTAAGGTCTGAGAAAGCTGGTTGTTGTATTATAAACACACACAAATTAGAAAATATTTGCCTGTAAACTTCATTTACATCCCAAAAAGGAAGCGCACATTTAGAAATTCCGAGATCACATGATGCGCCTGTCGAGCAGGCAAATTCAATTAAGCCTGGAATTTAACCCTTCCCCAAAGAAAATGGAAGAAAAACTTCCAATCGATTGATAAGTTAAACCATCATGAATAAACATCCCCAAATAAAGGTCTCACCTCAGCCCACAGCGACAGGAGGAGGCACACTAGTGAGACGCGCTGCAGATTATTCCACATGTCTCCGGCCGCTCGGTGTTGGTGACCATCAGGGAGATGAACAAATATCTATCAGTTAAAACGGTAATGAAGCAGAACAAATAGAATATCCTCTCCTCCTCCTCCTGCCGGTGTCCGTGGCTCCTCTCCGGGATGCCTCTCTTGCTCTGGAGGATTAAAAAAAAAAAAAAAAAAGGCGCACCGCCGCCGCTGCCGCTCTTTGGTCCACCGGACGCACAACAAGACGCGCAGACTCCGCTTCCCTCCGCCGCTCGACGCACTACAACAGCCGAGCAGAGGATCTGCTGCGCGTCTCTGCAGCCCAAAGACCGAGCCGGGGCGCTCCCCCCGCCTCCCGGGATGATGGACAGCTGCGTGAATCAATCACAGACCGCCTGGGTGGACCGAGTGTCAGCGCAGAGCCAATCAGAGAGAGGCGCAGGAGAGGGGAGGCCCGCTGATGGATTTATGGCTGAAGTTCGCTCACTTTTTTTTTTTTTTTTTTTACACTCACACTGTAAAATTACATATAACTGCAAATATGAGCCTCTCTGCTTTAAAACAAGAGTTTTAACCTGGTAAATCGAATTCAAATGAGGTGTTTGGTTGCAGATTTTACGCACGCTTGTAATTCAGAATATATACATGAACGCATTAAAACAGACTATGCTGTAAGCCTGGTTCATATATTCAGAGGAAACGTGCAGAGTGGTACATGCTGTGTTCAGAGGACACCTGAGCTGCTCCTCTCTGACCCGCAGGAGGAGGAAACGCGGCTGTTAGCGCCCTCTACTGACCGCTCAGAGGGAGGTGAGAGGTGGAGACACTGCACTTAATCTTTAATCAGAGACTGAAGGTGTTTGTCGTAGGTGGATGGTGTGTTTCAGTTGAAAGACGATGTCATACTTTCAATCCTTTTGTATTTTTCTGTATTTTCTTCTCTTGTGTTTCCAACTTATCTCAAAGCATTAAGTAAAAATATGATTTTATACTTAATGAGTCCATCCATCACTGATATTTGAGTGCTTTTTACTGCTTATACGTTACTGTAAGTTTAAACATGCATGGACTTTACATGTAATAGAGTATTTCTTCCATTTTTACGAAGGGATGCAACTCAACAACACACAGAACAAAAGACCCAAACTGTAAAAATGTGAAGTTTTAGGCATCTGTGAACCTCAAAAACAACTAAACTGAGGCTATGAAACATTTTGAAACAGTATAAAATCATTAACTGGATGGAGAGCAGAAGAGGAAAGTGACTTAAGTCGTTTGTCACTGTTGATATTTTTACTATTTCATTGATTTCAAAGAGTCTTCTAGAAGAAAGGTTCAGAAATGACAACCTACAGTTCATCCTCAGGTAGACTCCAAGTGCTCATCAGCTCTCTGATCATAGGCTGAGCCGTCAAACTAGTAGAAAAAAGAAAAATAAAATGAAATATTGACATAAACAACAGTGTTGAAGCTGAATTAAGTCACTGAGGAAAATTCAATCATCTCTGTGTTTACACTCGACCGAAAATTACTAAAATGACTCGACGGTTCATACTGATCGCTCTCTAAAATCAATAATCAGTTTACGTACATTAAAACTGCCATTAAGCCACTTCAATTATGAAAACTGAACAACCATCTTCAGCCTCTGCAGCCGTCAGCGTTCAAAATAAAGAGTAAACAGAAAAAACTGGAGGCGACTACATGCAGGCGTCTCAGCCAGTGATAACCCTCCACTCTCCGTTAAAGACAAACTGATGAGATGCATTAAAATCAGAGAGCGATCATCTTATTAAAACATCAAAAGCTCTCAGAAACAGAGAAAATGAAGTGTGCGTGGGCCTGACATCTGGCTCTGCACCTCCACCTTCATCCACCTGACAGCTGTGAGATTGGATCGTTTTTTAATAAACTTCTCCAAAAATTTTTTATCACTGTTGACTTAAGGGTGACTAGTTTATGAAGTTATATTTCTGGAATCGGTGCCAAATCAGCAAATCAAAATTACAGCCGCTTCCCTTGGCAGAAATTTGGAAATGAACTTGGAAGTCGCCCGTAAGCTGCTCGGCACAATGCTGCTCTGTGTGCCCAGAGCCTGGAGCTTTTATTTTATTGACTCACTTTGGGGGTATGTGGAGATAAAATCATGAACTTTATTGCAATCTCACAATCCAAACCAAGTTTATTTTCCAACAGTAAGGAATTATGTGAATATGTTTCTGTAAAACATCATTAACGTGAAAGGTCAATAATGTGCAAGTATACAACATGAATGCACGAGAAGCCAATTTGTGCCTCATCTGTGTCACACGCAAATATATTAACTAACACTGGACAAAAAAATACAACACCTGCCTGCACTAGTGACCGACACAAAGTGTGTATTTAGCCATATTGTTTTCACTCAGGACCACAGTGGTGGCCAGCAGACTGATATTGCTATCCATGCCTCTAAAATGGCTGAAACAGAGCTGAGTGTCTAAATGAGTCGCTATCAATCACAAATGTTTCGCATATTGTCGAGAATCATTGTTCTTCTTGTGAGTGAGTTGTGTTTTCAGGACACTTTTGGCATCTCTGCCGCGTTTCACACCATTTCAATGTCGTTTTCAAGCCTTCCAGCATGCATAAAAAAATCTGTTGCTTACAGCATGCAGAGAGGATTTCCTGTCCCATCCATATTTGACACACCAGCCTTTCATTTGGACGAGGCCTCGCCGTCTCAGATGGCGGGCCGCGGGACGGTCTAATAAGGCAGCTGTTTCTCCCCATACAGATCCTCCTGCTGCAGCTTCGGCTCGTGCAGACAGTGGATGGGTCGGTCAGCGGCTGCAGGACGGAGTCGGACAGGTGGCCTCTGACACCCTGCAGCAGATGTTTCCTTCCAGGGAAGCAGGTGCAGACACACACACACACACACACACATTTTGTCATGTGCACATGTACACATACTTGTGTACATATGACTCATTCACATGCCTGCACACAGACACAAACGTCTTGTGTTCTTCTCTTTACAGCGGCCCTTATCTGCGGTGATAAGGAAATATGGGAAACTCAAACAGATAAACTGGGGAAGTGATGAGGTTAATTAGCTGCATTAAACTTACTGGATGGATGTATCAGAAGATCAACGCTTCACGATGTTCAGTTCAGTTACACCATGTATATACTTTTTAACTGTCTGACTACTGTAAAGGATCATTTTAAGTTGTACTTTATGTGTTTATTTCTCTTTTGGAAGACTTCTAGGACTTTATTTTTCCTCCACAACATTTCAAATGAAAGTTTTGCACAATTTTATTCCACTGACATCTGCAAATATGTATATTCAACAAAAGATGAGATAAAAATAATTATAATAAGAATAAGAATAATACCAATTAATTTCCTTCCCTTTCTTCATCTTTGTTTGTTCTCTGCACAAGATCTATTATGCCCCATTATGCAACACCTGCATTGTGTAATCAGACAAACTGACGTCCAAATTTATGTTTAAAGAGAAACTTGTAGGTGACAGAAAGTTGGCTCCTTTCTGACACAGAAAAGCACATTAATTTAACAGTGTTTTTGAAAAATCTACCCGACTAGCAGCTACTTAACAAGCTAACACAAGAGCATAGCGCATAAACCTGCATACGGTTAGCATTTTCATTTGCTAATGTTCAGTGTCTGTCCTTTCATTTTAATGTAAATATCATGCTAAATGCAAAGCACAGCTAAGGCCAACAGAAATTTAGTCATTAAATAATTTTTTGAGTACAAATTTTGTGCTGTTGGCACAAGATGGAGAGTCAGAAGATCACCAACTCATGATGAATCACTGTCTGGGAACCACGTTTTGTAGAAAATCTCAGAGGATCCCATCAGCAGAGTCTATCCCAGGTGTTGGACCAACCATCCAGCTGAACTGACCACAACGTTAGCATGACAGCAGTTGAATGTAGTTGGAAGTTTAAGATGGAGAAGAGATCCAGTTTCAATGTATAAAGAATATGTAAAGGTTCCAATATTGACTAGTTTAGTTTAAAATGTTCGAATGATAACTTTTCCTAACAAATTGAGATTTCGACTTTGATTTGATCAAACAGTTATTGAGGTATATGGGTGATAGGAAAATTTATCAAAGTCAGTAGGTCTCATCTAATGGGAAATACGAATATCTGCACCAAATATCATGCCAATGCATCGAGTAAATGTGGAGATATTTCACAGGTAAAAAGTAAAAACTTTGACCTGCTGATGGAAAAGGAAAAATCAAGGGGAAATATCTGTGTCAAATATGATGCCAATCCCTGCAGTACATTTCAGTCTGGACTGAAGTGAACAGAGCGACCAACATTCATAGAGCTGCAGTGCAGGTCTAAATCTGTTTAGTTTTAACAGGAAATCATCAAGATACAGGTTTATTCTCACTGAAGTGGTTAAATAAACAAAGAGTTTGTACATCTGCACATTTGGATCATCACACTGTTTACTGTTTAATGTTCAGCAAGTGTTAGACCGACTGTGCGTGTTGACTTTTTCATGAGTGCAAGTAAGAAAAAAACGAAGAAAAAAAAACCTGTTTTCATATTCGGCAGCTGAATGTTTGTAGGACTAAGAAATTCGGCGGGAGATAAAGTCCCATCTCACATGGCTGGGGCCTCTAATGCGGAACAAAGACTAAACAAGAGCCCCGCCGAAGTCTCCACATACTGATGTGATCGGTGCTGCAGAGCAGATATGACGCTGCTGTTTTTAGAGCGCGGCACTACATCGAATAACACTGCAGCCAGGAGGTGAAATGTTGTATATTAAGGTTTGCTCATTATTTAAAAAGACTTTAAATTTGGCACTTTCATTCAGATCTGACACGTCTCTCATCGGAAACTGTTTGTCATTAGCCCAGAGCATGCTGTCTCTATATTTACTGTCTGTTGCTTTATAATGTCTGCATTTCTTCCATTGCGTGTACGTCCGGCACTACTTTACAAGCTCAGGTCTGTCCCTGCAACAATCCCACTCATACAAATTCCTGCACATTAATCACACCTGGTGATTAAAGTAATTGTGCCTCCAATGACTGTTTTTTACGATGTGAGTGGACATGAAATATTCAGACTTATCCCCCCACGTCATTGTTAGAAGTCCTGAGTCAGCACTGCAGGTGAGTACAGCCCAGCAACATGTGCTTACCTGCACGGGAGGAGTCAGTGATTTTTTTTTTTTTTTTGACACCCTTTCACTTTTCATTGCCCCATTTTGTTGATTTGACAGCTTCATCTACCTGTTCATGAGTGAACGTCGTCCACATGTGGAGGAGGTCAAAGCTCAAATAGAATAAAGTGCAAAAAAAGGCTCATGACTCCACCAAACCTCAAATGCATGATTAGATACAGGTTAGGTTTTTTAATACGTTTTTTCACAATCACTATTCAAAATGTTGTGAATGCAGCACACATCTGTATTCACTGACTGTATGATTAGTTTGAGATAATCAAGTTAATCAATAAATCAATGCAATTGTCTCCATTAATGATACAATTATAAAGCTATGATCATAAACACAAAACAACACTGCTTCATTCTGCTTTTTCTATTGTTCATAATGTTCATTTATATAACGATTTTAATGTATTATTATTATATAAAATATCTGTTTGGACATTTACTTTTCTGATAATTTTACTACTTTGTATGTAAAACCAGTTGATATCGTAGTTGCATATGTTGGATTTTCCCATTTGAACTTGAACTAATTTTACTGTATGATTTAAAAAAAATCACTTTATTCATTTCATCTTTAGATCACAGACCACCAGCAGATCATTTCAGTGTAGAAATCAATAAAATGAACTTGTAGCTGGTAGAAAAACAGAAAAAATCCTCAATTGTCGATGTGTGTGAAACCAGCTGCAGAAAAATACAATGAACACGAGGAAGGAGTGTTTTTGACCTCCATTTGTAAAACTACACATCTCTCTCATTTCCTCAGATATATTTGCCATTATTACAGAATCTCTGCTGGCATGAGACTCAAAAAATACAGTTTGAGCTCTGAAAGTGAATCTCTGCTGATGACTCACTCATACCAGTAAAATGATATCACTCTCTACGACTGATCCTTTCATAATCTGGTTTTAAGTTCTCTGTTTTTAGAGAAACCCCCTGTTTCCTTTCCGGGCCTCCATCCCTCTCTCTCTCTCTTTTGCCTTCTTCCTCTTTCTTTATGACTCACGGGCAACTGTTGTTTCAAGGATCTTGTTAAAAATCGAATGTGTTTTCAGGACGGGATATGCTCAAGTACACAATCACTTTCACCTTCACCCACAGCGTCTGCACACAATGTGGAGCACGCCGGCACACAAACAGGCCGAGTCCTCAGAGAGCTGCCATAGAAACGTTTACAAGTCCCGTCCTAAAGAATGCAAACACAACCGAGTCGAGCTCTTATCTGACAAAAGAGTAAACTTTAGACAGTCCTGTTGCGGCTTGCCTGTGTGGTCTCTGCAGCACGGCACAGCGGAGGATCATTTTTCTCAGAGCGAATGATTGTCTCCGTTTTTAAATCCTCATATAGCCCAGCAACATGAATGAAAATGCATTGTTGTTTACAGGAACAGCTTGAGAGGGGGTAGTTACTGGAGATTAAAAAAAAAAAAAAAGAAGAGGATCACACTCATTCACACACTTCAGGCTCCAGATCAGAGCCGTGTGACGCTGATGATGCCGCTCTTTAGGGAGTGGAGAGTGTCACTGATTCACTCTCAAGTTCCCAGCAGGGGTTTTTAAACGTGTGGTGTTCAATTCCCAAAGCAGCGACTGACAGATCAGCGTTGCTCATCGCGGGGTGGGGTGAAGGTCTGGGTCGAGTCGTAGCTGTGAGCCGTTTGGAGGCAGGCAGGTGAATTCACGCGTTGCTCAGGTTATGTCAGGTATGTTATCGGGCGGTCTAAGGCGACCCTGTCACACTCAGATGTGGATCAGCGTCTGGAGGCCATCTGCTCTGCATCTGCCCGTGGTGCGTTCACATCCAAGTGCAAATCTATGAAAACTTGAGTTTGGGATGTTGAGAAGCAAACAGGCAAAACACAGTAAGCAAACACAATCGGCTTTTAAATGATAAAGGGAGACGTGTTCATCAGCAGCCTGCCTGCTCCTGGATGTTTGAGATTCCTGCAGCACATGAAGACAAAAATAGTGATACGGTGGTTGAAGATTGTTTTAAAAAGATGTATGAGGGATGAAGAGAAACGAGTGAATCCGCTGTTTCTGGAAGGAGCAAGGACATGCTAGAAAAAAAGTACCAGATTCAAATCTACTCATGCTTTAGAGAAAAATCAGACTTCTCTACTTCTATTATACAACATTAGCTTAAATGGTGCAGAGGAGCAAAAGTAATCTGACTAAATGACAAAATGACGCCATCAAATAACGACAAACAGAAACACCTGGTTACAACCTTCACACCAGACAAGACAACATCAATATGAGGCAATTCTGCAAAACTGAACAGTGCCTGGACTGAAGTTTGATGACAGCCTTTGTTCTGTATGTGTAATAGCAAACAAATTTTGCTTTCTGCATCATCTGTGTGTGCCAACTACAGTTTGTGCCCTGAAGCGTCACAGTAAAAATGCTGCAGAGGAAGAAAGTAGTTAAAGCACAGGAGCCAGGGTCTGTAAATCTGGATGTGTGTGGAGCATTTATACGTGTCGATGCACGGAAACAGTAATGAATCATTTTACAGGTAATCTTTGGAAGGTCGGAGGTAAATGAAGGTGGGACAGTTGGGAAAACCTGATTACTGTGCAGCTGCAAAGTTCAGTTTTATTTTATTTATTCATAAATACACTTTTTTACTATAAATATTTTATGCCAACTGGAGTGTTATATTGATTAACAGGACGAGGTTCAAGCCTCAAGTATCTTTGAACAAGACAGCTTCATAACTCTGCAGCTCTCCGAGTCACGTGACCTCCTGCAGGTAGACGAGGTCACGCAGGTAGACACCCTGTTTGACCTCAGTCTGCAGCTTCGCTCACCTCCGCCTCAAAGGCTCACACCTTCAGAGGAAACACTGTTTGATCACCTGACAGCTCGCTGACAGGCTGGAGGCCCGATCTCCACCTCTGCACACACAGACACTCACACACACACCCCACACACACACCCCCCCACACACACACACTTATCTCCTCTTTCCGAGTGAACTGTTGGAACAGGCATTCCAGATGAAGCATTATGCACCACTTTAACCTTCCTCCTGGCCTTTTGTGTTCACACACCCCGCTCACATATTTTCACTGCTGACGTCGTCCGTGTGCTGCCTGTCGAAACGTTCCTCATAATGCAATACTCAGGAATTGAGGCATTTTTCTGAATGATTGTGGGCTGATCTGCCGGCTCCTGTTTCAAATGAGGCTAAACTCAAATTTCAAAAAGACGTGTTTTTATGGCAACGTGAGGAGAAAGAAATCACTTTGCTGTAGAAAGACTGAAGATTGAAACATGCATTTTATGTGACTTTAATGCTTCATAATTCTATATATGATGTACTACAAATGAAATAATCAACAGATGTCCATTAAGCCGCTAATTAAACTTTGCAAATGATGACAAAATGTTTTTCCTGAGATTTAACATGTTTTTGGTTGATTTTTTTTTTGTTTTTTGGAGCTGTAATTTAATATTTGAGAACACTTTTCTATCACTTTACAGGTATGAACAAGAACAAAATGTTAAAAACTAATGTCGGCGTGTGTGTGTGTGTATGTGTCATGAGGCGTGTCTGGGTTTTTTTTTTTCAGTGAACTAAAATCTCACAGCTCCCCTGAAAACCACAAATATTTCATTTTACGTCAACCTCAAAGACAACCACACACACGCACACACATAAAAATCCCATGACATGACATGTTCACACACTCCAACATGCCGTCACGCAAACACAGAAAACCAAAGCGACCACTCTGACCCGCCACACACCCGCCTGCGCACACACACACACACACATCACACAGACGCCTGTACAGAGCAGGTGGCAGGTGAGCAGGTGTGTGTGTATTGGCGGGTGGATTCAGTTCCTCCGAGCCGAGGTCAGCGTGTGAGCAGCAGGTGCAGCCGCTCTAATCCAAAAGGTGTGTGTCTGATAACACTGGAGCCACGACGGTTTACCGCCTTTATCACCGGCAGCAAAAGGGAGGACGGAAACCTCTGCAGCTGTCTGTCTGTCTGTCTGTGCTGCTGTTTGTTTCCTGAATGTGGTCGTACATATTGCAAGCTCAACTTTAATGGCAACTTGTTCTTATACAGCCTGGACCAGTAGAGGAAGAAAAACAAAAAGTATATTTTCCTACAAAGCACACTTAAAAGTAGCATCAACAAAGTGGGAAATTTCTCCACGTAAAACATCCTGCAGTCAAATTTTATTCTATTTATTTTATTTATTGTCTGTAAATGAACCACCAGAGGAGGATGAGAATCAGCACCTCCAACTCTGAGATGAAGAAGTTTACATATCTTGATCTCTTGTTGACAAGTGAAGGTAAGATGGAGTCTGAAGGAGAAGTCCTGTTTATCATTCGATTTACGTTCCAGTCCTGAGTTTTAGCGACTGACAGAAACCACAGATACAAGCGTCAGACGTCAGTTTCCTTCTAAGCGGAGCAGGTCTTATCAACAGAGAACGGGTGGAGACGTCAGACATCCAAAAGTTGGAGAACTGCTGCTTCTTTAAAAGTCAGTTGAGGTGTTTGTAGCAGGTGATATAGATGCTTCATTCACGCTTCCTTTACAGGGTTTTCAGGCATGTCTGGACAGACTATACCTCATCAGATGCTTGTCAGACAGTCAAACAGCTTCTGAAATCTTCGAGTGGGTCAGTTCTGCACAGTTTTGCCTTACGATGTGTTCGGACAACAAGCCATACGAGAGACTCAAGAGGTCGTGTCTATGTAGAGGGACGTAGGATGTGTCAAAATCAAACATCTATTCATCTATGCAAGTCTATGGTGTCCAAGTGATTTTATTTTTCTGAAACATGGCTGTCAGTCTAAAGTTCAGATACTGTATTGGCACAAGTAAACAATAATAGGCTGCAAAATTCATTTAAAAAGCCAAATAAAAAGAATGAAAGAGAGCACGTATCCGTTAAACTGAGATAAACTAAACGCTAAAAGCCTGATCCATTTTGCACTTCAGCTTTAACTGTGCTTTCGTAAAGTCTTTTCTTCCAGCCTCTGACTGACAGCAGATGTTTTGCTGATGTCTCTCACCTTGCTGCAGGTCAGTGGAGGTTGAAGTCTCTGATTTCAGCCCTGAAACCTCTTAAAAAGGCCAAAAACACAAAGCAGGTCCCTGTCATCTTACACAGCGGCATATGGGCCCCGGTTCCCACACCCAGCTCTGTGTAAACATCTCATTAAGCTCTGCAGGGTGGGGAGCCCTCAGCTCGACAAGGGAAGGAACAAAACGACGGCAAACACTCCACCCCCCCTCACGGACACTGTCAATTAGGCCCCCGCCTGAGACTGCTGGCTGGTCCTGTGAAGCTGCAGGTAATCGCGGCAAATTAATACCTGCGCGAGCTCAAAGGGGCTTTCTGTGAACTCTGTGAGAGCTTTTAAAAAAAGGTGCGTGAGATCAGCAAATATTTATGAGAACATCGTCTAATCACAAGCCTCTTTACAATGCTGGATAATTCTCCTATAACTTTACACATGTTCATATTAAAGACAAGGACAGGAACAAGCAGGATTCAAAAGGAAAATATGCTGTTTCCTCTTTCAAAGCAGATTTGAGTGTCAGAAAAGGGTGTCAAAGGTGTCAATTCAGTGACAAAGTTAAGCTTAAAGACTTAAACACGTTCATTTTATACTTGTTTTACATATCTTAGTAGCATTAAGCAAAGAAAATGTGCACCGTCCACAACAGGGAGTTTATAACATCATAAAACTCATAAAATATATCAAAATGGTCTGACTTAAATAATTATCATCACTCACTGTAAATGTAAAGGAAATCATTTATACTTAAATGCCACAGAGGGAGCGTGAACATATTCTTTTCATTATTTCATCACAATATTGATCAGCTTAAGAGGAAACCAGTGTGGAAAGTTGGTTGGTTTTACTTATTTCCTGCACACAAACAAACGGAAATCTTGTTGTGGCTCAATGAAAGTTCAAGAGATCAGAAAAGATATGATGATGATTCATTCTTTGGAAGTTCATTTGTTTTTTAGACTCAGAGTAAACCTCACTGGAACAGTATCTTGTATAATAAGCAGACCAAAAGAAGATCCTGCAGTTTTTTGGTTTTTTTAATGCACAATCGAGTCAATCAAAGTGTCTTTCTCCTAACAAGTGGTAAAACTCTGATGGATCCCAGTGGATGGCACACAGCGTCCGTATCTCCTGCAGATCTAAGACGTGTGTTTTATCTGCGTGCAGTCTTTGTGTTTCATTGGCTGTGGCTGCAGATAGCGATGTGAAAAACCTCCACTTTCTCTGTGCGCTCTCCACTCGCTGCCATGGGCTGTGAGTGTGAATGAACACTTTACATTCTTTGATGAAAAGATGAAGATTTCAGCACGACTGTGGGCAACCTCACCGGTGAGCGAGGAGTTCTTTGTGCATTGTATTCAAACTAGTGATTTTTTTTTCCCCAAATGGACTGAGATTGTTTAGACTATTAAATTATTATCTGACTAAACTGAATGAATTGAAAATGTATTTAAGAATGAGTTGAATTTTAGGGTCTATTGTCTCAGCTTTCATGGATTTTTACCAAAATAAAACCCTGAATAATTTACTGGTCATTGCATTTTAAAGTAAAAACGGTTCTTTTGTAAGGAATAGAGATCAAAAAAGATTGTGATTGAACATACAGAGGAAAAGGCACAGATTTATGGTTTAAATCTTTAGTAAATCTTAGTATGAGTGGTACAGGAGGCATTTTTGAAGCTCGATTTTCACCTGAATCTTTGTGTTACAGATTTTTTTAAATCCGATATAGTTTGCAATCATTTCAAACATTTCAAGAACTGTAATGAAAGTGTGAAAGGTAAAATAGTCAAGGTAAGTACGATCCCTTTTTAAGTGTTGGAAAAATCTTAAAAATGAGTAGTAATGATCAATAATAGTTCTCCCATCTTTGGCCAGTTATAAAACTTTTTACACTGCCAAACCTCAGTTTCTCATAAATCTATAATGAGATTTAAACCGTATAGTATCAACATCTAGCTCTTTTCTTGTTGAAGGTAAAAATCTGAAAATCTGCAAAGTCACTAGTGAGTACGGTTGAGTACGGCCACATATATGTAAAACAAACTATTACCAAAAGTAAAATATTAAACTAAAATACCAACATTTCCATACTGTGCTTGAGAAAAGTTACTGTACTTGAGAAAAGTTACTGTACTTTCCGTCTCTGAACTGACTGCAGCAACATGTCAGAGCCTAATAAAGACTTCCTGACCTGAAGAATGCTATTCGGTCTAAACATGTTAGTTTTTCCGACAAAGACTTCTTGCATCGTCCTACACTGTGCTTTGATTTGTTTTTTTTGTTTTTTTGCACAGCCTCGATGGGAGGTGAGCTGGGATGCGGGAGAGGCTTCATACTCACCAGCATCACCACAACCACGAGCGACAAGTGTGTGCTTGACTGCATATTTGTGGAGGTGGGCATGTTTGCTTTGGCTCACATGAATATTTCCGCCTGAACTGGGAGGAAATAAGCCCCTTTTTTGTTTTGTAACACCAGAAGAAGGCGACATAAATCTTCTCTTTTCACTGGAAATATACATTGTTTCCTGCGTTATCTTTGAGAAGATCTTCCTTTTGCCTCTTTCTTACATTTATCAAAAGAAATGGGAGGGGTTTTAGAAACTTGGCGCCCTGTTGCTCAATGGGGAACAGTTGCAGTTCATTGTATTTAGATTTTCTAAAAAAGAAAAGAAAAAAAATCCGGGCTGTACTCATATCTAAATCATGATTCATTACGTCGTCCGTCGGCTCAGGCTGCATTCAAGTGACAGCGCTGGGGGGAAAATACATATTGTCTCGGAGCAACAGCGCTGTATACGTCTGCATTTAAGGGCTAGTGGTAAATGATTGAGGTGTCCTTTCAAGGCGAAACACACCATTGTTTCGCTAACAATCCACAATCTGACACAGGAAGTGATACACAGGACACAAATACAATGACCAGAGCGGCTGCGGGTTCGCGACAACAGAACGGCGGCTCCATGGAGCAGTGGGAAAATGTTCCTGTGCGCTCTCTGGAGCACCCAATCGCACACAAACACGCACAACACAGATGTGGAGGGGAGCTTCGAGCAAGCACACAGATACTGTCCAAAAAAGACGTATTAAACCTGCAGACTAAATGAAAACCGTGCATACACAAAACTTTTCATGCTAGTGGAGGTGACAAGTAACACGTAGGCATAAACAGAGAAACGTCCTAACAAGGAGTCGATGCCAAGATGCTTTTTCCTTCCAGCTTTTTATTTCTTTATTTAGTGTATCTCTGTTATTCATAAAGGACATGGGGACAATCGAGTGGTAGTCTAAGAGTTGCACTGTTTACTAGAAGTTATCTGATGAAATCTTGCAAAGTCTATTATATATTTAGAGTTGTTTGAACTTTCTGTTGACCTTTGGATCTGATGTAATCATGCTTTGGGTAAAAGTCTGAAAGCAACACCTACTTTTCACCGCTGTCTGTGACTGATGAGCTGGTAATCGGGCGGATGACGATTCAGCTTTGAGGCTTTCGAGTCAAGCCGAGCAGCAAACACATCGACCATCCATCCATCATCAGAGCATCGACGCTCAGACTGACCCTCCTCTGTTACCACGCTCTCTCTATTCTCTGTTTACGGTGAGCACAGATAAGACACCTTTTCAAACTGTGATTGTGTTTATTTGTCTTCTCCTTTTGTCTCTTTTCTTCTCTTGTGGATGATAGGATCTCCAGAGGAGAGACAGCATCATTTGTGGCCACTCGGTTGGAGGACTCTCTGTCTAATCGCCCTGAAACTCGATGCTGCAGCAGCTCTCTCTGCGTGATTTTCTCGAAATGAAGTGGGAAAGTGTTTATTTTTGGCATTTGTGTGTTTTGGTGTTTGAAATAAGAAAACTCTTACAGTACTGTTGGCTGTGAAAGATCTTCAATTGAGTCATTTAATTTGATACTTAAATTACATTTATTTCCTCTTCTTGCAGATTTTCTACCTTCTTAATTTCAGTTTTCTCTTTATTTATTTAGATGCTCTCTCAGTTTCAGACGGCTAAAGTTTGCAGCTTTATGTGTCACGCAGCACGCTCTGACATGGCCTTGACACCACAGAGCTGCACTGATTATCCTGAAAGAAAAAAAAAGAAAAAAGAGCGAGGAAGGCAATCTGATAGGAATGCCGCTGGAATTCCCCGGAATCTCCCCCCTTCCCTCCCTCCACTTTCCCCCCATCACTGTTCGTGAATCCATAAGGAGTTTTAACGTGCAGCACAATGGACAAGGGGAGCTATTCTGCGACCATAATGCAAGGAAACGTTACCTCAGTGCAAAAAATGTCAGGACTATAGAGGCCCCGGTCCTGGAAACAATCAGTGAGGAAACTGAGGCAGGTGCCCACCTCCTGTGAAAATATCCTACTGCGACATGCCGAGGGAAGGGCTGGGCGTGTCGCTGTCGGCAGCAGCAGCAGCCGGGCAGAGGAGCAATTAAACCATAAAGTCATAACTGCTGTTCACTACAAATCACCATGCTAACTGCCGCGCACACCATGCATCACAAAGCACACTCACATGCAACCCCGAATGTATGCACAATACTTTTTACTGCTTCAGAGCATTTTAAGAGTATTTTATTCTTTTATATGCTGCTGGAGAAGTAAACTCATTTGCTGAAAGCTGCAGAACCAGTGGGAAATAGTCCATAATGAGTCCTGCATGCAGATTTTAATTAACTTATGAAAAACATCTATTAGTAGTAAGATAAACTGTGTAGTAATCAAAGTATTTATTGATCCAGGACCATCGCATTAGGTGTTACAGTGGTGGAAAGCTATTTTATTGAATCATTTCAATCAATACATTTAAATTCAATTTCATTACCTTCATAAAATGTGTTACATGAGAGAGGCATCTTATAACTATTAAAGGAAAATTTCTGTTTATTGCAACTTGGCCACAACCACTGAGTCAGACGGTCAGACAGGTTGTAATCAGACTTATTTGGAAAAGAAAATGAAGACAGACAGTTAATTGATTTGCTTAATTGTCCATAAGACAAAGATCAAAGGACCAACAGCTACTGACATAAGATCTGAGTAG
This sequence comes from Scortum barcoo, assembly GCA_023238725.1. Taxonomy (NCBI): domain Eukaryota; kingdom Metazoa; phylum Chordata; class Actinopteri; order Centrarchiformes; family Terapontidae; genus Scortum; species Scortum barcoo. The sequence continues at coordinate 2,411,694 of CM041539.1, forward strand.
TTATCAATCATATTTCACTTAAAATGGAATTAAAACAAAGTCATTGAGCATAAGAATAAACATTTAAACATTAGAAATCTGTTTTAGGAAAGTCAAAGTCAAAATAAACTTTAAAAAATAATAACTGTAGTTCTCTGGGGCTCTTTTGTGTTACTTTAATGGGACAGTAATGCTGGGATTCATAACAGAATGAAGCAAAATCCTGAAATTATCTGATGAGGATTTTCTTGAGTCAGATGAGTAAGACAGATGGACAATCCTGAGAAAGTTCATGGTCATCGAAATGAGTGAAGTGCAGATCGCAGTTATATCATCAAATCGACCAGGTGGAAGCATAAAATTTAACATGCTGATTTATAGAAGATGGCTGAAATCATACATAATTAATGGGAAAATATTAATTACACTCTCAAAGTTATGAAGCTATTTCAAGCTTAATTTTTCGTCAGGCACAAATTAGCCCACTAGACTCACGCTGTGCTATTTATAAAGAGTGGAAAGCTCACGCTGCTCAGCGTAATTTAAAATTGAGGTCCCATAGGTGTGCATCTGCAAATCAAAGAATTGTTTGTTCAGGATCATGGTGAGTTGATGATTTGTGCACATGCAGATTCGTATCATTTTGGGGGCGATCACATCTTGATCACGCATCGCTACGAGACAAAAACACTCATAGCTAAAAGGTGCAGTCAGCAGCATGTGGAGGCCTGCAGTCCCTTCTGATTTAGTCTTTTTAAACCAGCAGGTGCTTTAAATTCTGATAAGATACTGCATAATCTGCATGACAGACGACTGATTTTATCATTTGTTCCTTTCATTTACAAGAGCAGTTCACCTTGTTAGAAAGGTGAGTTCACAGGTATCACCAAAATACATATTTTCTCTCTTGCCATCTCAAAGACTTCAGTTATTACCATAATACAGTGGAGCGAAATGGAAATTAATATTTGGTTTAAAAAGTATTTAAAAATAAACTTCTCCATGTCGCTGTGGACGTCCTGAAGCCTCCAAATCTCTTCTTTTCTCTTCTTGTGAATTAGTGAAACATCGTCAGTGTGATCCCAATTTAAAGTTCATATTAACCCACCCCCCAAAAAAAATAGGTTTTGTGCTCCTTCTTCACTAATTTTATGGAGGATAATGAACAAATTGTTAGAGTTTTGTCAAAACATCTCCAAAACAAACAATCAATGTGTTGGACAAAATCAAACTGTATCATCAGAGCTTGGTGACTCACTGGGTGGCTGCATACCAGCAGGATTAAGAGGAATAATGTTTTTCTGGGTGAACTTCAAGCTAACACTTGTGTTCAGGCATTCAGATGAAATACAGTGAAACAAGCCGCATATCCGAGTTAGATGTGCTTACAAGTTTTTTACAAAAGCGTTGTGGAAATGTGACCAACTAAACCTGTAAATGGGAGAAAAACAAGCTCAAAATGGCGCCATTATTTTCCCAACTGGTTGCTCTTAAGCTCTCCCGTCTTTGAGGTCCATTAATCTGCTCAACCACACAACAACAACAAAGTGCAAACGCACACCCACTTCCTGTCTGAGACATGATACTCGATGGCAATCTAGACTCCAAACGCTGTGTATCGTTCGATAAATTACAGGGGCATTAAAAGCTGTTTTAATGCCCATTCTGTATTTTCTTTTTTGTCCTCCTCCGACATAATGAACGGCTCGGCGTCCCCACGAGGGGCGGCGAGGATCAAAACTCAGCGGCCTCCCGGAGGACTTCCTTTAATGTCTTTGTGCACGTGTGGATTTGATACCCTCCCTCCGTTAAATTAGATCCCACTACATCCATCAGTCACAGAAGCCTGTTAATATGTCTCCTCAGAGGGAGGGGACCCCCACATAAAGGTCTATACCAACCTATTGTATAGTCTCTGAATCACTATTAGGTTGTGATTTAGACAGCAGGCATGCTCACGAATAAAAGAAACCCTTGATTGAGTTATTTTTACAGATTCTGGCTTCAAAAATAATGTTTAAACTTTTAAAAGATGAGTAGTTTGTGTGCAGGAGATACCGGTGGGGTCATGGCATTGGTGCATTTTTCTCACATTGCTGCTGAGATGAAAGTCTTTGATTTTACATGACAATGACACACAGTATGATGGACCTGGATCGGACTAATAAAAGGTCAGAAATGGAGGGTTTACCTTCATTGTTTGGTGAAAAACTTCACAAAACAAAAAGCAAAAAGAGGCACAACTGACTCGACACATCACTGCAAATTAATGAAAAGCAAAAGAAAAAGGTCTGACACTGGCCTGAAGCTGGCCGGAGCGTGACTTTAAGCTATTTTTCAGCCCAAATCATTCACAAAATCTGCAAAATCTCAAGAAATCCAGGATCTATATCTGGACACAAAGCACGCTTTTCATTTACAATCTACTTTGTTCTGTGAAGCATTTAGGTTTTCTTTCTACTTTTCCCATGTTTTTGTCTCTTTTTCCAGCAGCAGCCCCCAAAAAAGATTAAAGGTTAAAAAAAACTGACATAAGACGACACAAACGCAGATACAAGAACACTGTGTGGGAGCCAAAGGTCACAAAGCAAAATCTGTGTGACTACATGTGTTCAAGGGTGTGTGCATGTGTGTTTATCGCAGGCGAGGATCTCCAGAGGGTGCAGCGGCATTGTTAATACACGGTCATTTTGTGCTGCACTGAGTGACAGACGGGCTGGAAATGTACGTTCCCGGCTTTCTAAGGGAAGGTGGCAGCAGGGTTTGGCTTTAAGGAAATGACACTTTCTCCCATAAGATCTCAATCTGGCGGAGCGCACTGCCAGGCACAACAATGCGGTGTTGAAAATGGGAGTGGGCCGCGTTATCCTCCCCTGGCCGGCCCGGTTCCGAGCCGAAGGAGTGGTCCGACTGGCGGCCCTGATAAGCACCTACCATAGGACTGTGACAAGGAGGGAGCGCCGCAGCACGAACTGTTCTGATTAACACCCCGACTGACCCGCATGATGTCACCCACCACCAAATTCTCCAGGGATGAAATGACCCACAATTAAGAAACAAAGAGATAACTTCAGAGAAAAGAGGTGACTCATTTAAGGTGCAGTATGTGAGCAGGAAAACAGACGATTCACCTGAGGATGAGTAACGCATCCAGGAAGGTAACCGGGAGGAACGGGAGATAAGATGTGGAGGGGGGGACGAGCCATTACTGCGTGAACATGCAAGAAAACTCCAATATTTAAGGCCATAGGTCATAATACATTTAATTTTTACAGCTGAGTGAACTAATAAAGGTTCAGTGACTTCGTATTTGCTCATGAACTAAGTAAAGAATTCCCTCATCATCACTGACATGTTTATCTTTATTAAGAGGAAAGTTTAACCATACAGAAAAATTAGCCTTTAACTTGTTTGCTTTCTACAGTGACGTCAGAGGTCGGAGTACAGCGAGAAGTAACAGCTAGAAGTCACAAGGTTGAAATCAGACTTGGAGAAATTAACAAGCAATGTGCGTTGAATTGACGTGGTTACTTCATCTTTATACTGAATTTAAATGACGTTAATAAAAATGTTGATGCAGCAGCTGCAGTGTTAAGTGTTTTTACCTCTGATCGATCCAAACTCCATTCAGAAAACAAACATTTTAAATGTTGTTTCACTTGTCGTCTTGCAGACAGACCTGACAAAGCGTGAATTCAGACATATTACTAATCTGCATCATGATTTAGGTATTTCATCCTTTTGATCCCTTTATTGCAACTAAACCCCATTAAAATCTCTTTATTTTTAGGATCACAACACATAACAGACAACACATCTTAGTGTTTTCATCCAGCTAATGGAGCTGAGCTCAGTGAAAGAGACAAACAGCTGATTGGTGAAGCTGGAGAGCAATCTGTCAAAATCATTTTAACACAACTTTATTGAAACTATCAACATGACGCCTGTCAGTCACGTTCAGTCTCGTCTGTTTTACGTGCTCGCTTTCAGAGTACGATCAGCAGGATGCTGACTGCAGAACGACCACAGGTGTCACTGTTAATATGCATTTCAGAAGATTTTCATAAGATGGGACTTTATTAATCCCACATCAGGGAAATTCACTTGTTACAGCAGCTCAATAACAAGATAAATATGAAAATAAGTACAAAAAATAAACCTTTAAGAGAGACCATTTCTAACATTAGCACTGGCCATCTTAAGTTTTCCAAATCTTTCCCATCATTTCCCACAGTTTGTCACATGAAGTCACAAAAATGAAACCTGAAGACTAATATTTGTCGATCCTCGTGTTCTTATTGTGCAACTGGACTCCATCAGCATCTGGAGGCAACTTTATCCTCCTGTCAGTGGTGGTGAGAGCGTTGGACCCTCTCAGGTCCTAATTACAGAGGCCAACTGTGGGACACACAGAGTGGGAGACATGCCTGGACACGTGAACTTATAGTCCAACGCTGGGGCCCCCTGACACACACACACACACACACACACACACACACACCCGTAATAGGGGCGTCACACAGTCAGCAACTACAGTCAGCCAACCAACCACTCTGTCTTTGAGTCTGAAAAAAACATTTCATGGTTTATTAAAGCCTTTTGAATTTCTCAGTGGGTGTGGTTTACCACATTAGCAGCACAATGAGCAGTGAAATGTTCAATCACAGGAAAATATTGTTTCAGTTTGTTGGGTTTACCTTCCTGTGACTGACAACTCATTTTAAAAAACTGGGGATGGAAACGACACGTGATTTTGAGAGTCGATTGTCGAGGCCCACGTGTCGAATTTTGTCAAATTGTCAGCCTTTTTTAAAAAATTTTTAACAGCAGCAGCAGCAATGCGCAGGGTGGAAAATATTCTACACTGTACTACTTCATTTTAGGCTCAAAAACATGGCTGTAATGTCGGGTGTTTTTTGTCGAGATGAACCTGCATCCCTGACATGGATGTGTGAAAAGCATACTCCTTGCCACATAATTTGCACCACACTGCTTTCTCATTCACTTTAGTAAAACTATCCCACACCTTGCCTCCTGTTCTTCGTAGCCGCTGCCTCCGCCATGTCGACTCTCTGTCGCCTGTCTTCAAGCACGCGCGCACGCTCCCGTCACGTGTGAACTTGTATGAGGGTCAAGTATCCCATTTAGAAAAAAGTGGATTTGTTTTATTTAAAATATTTTATCTTATTTCATTAGATAAAAAAGGGGCACTTTATGATGTTTATTTAGGCAATGTAATTGAAATTTGAAAGACAAAATGCAATTCACAAAATCCCACAAGCCCGTCCCCTGACATTTCAACTCTCTATTTTTTTGTCAAGGTGTCGATTGCATGTGTCGATTATCGGTCATTTTGTCGAAAAAAAAGTCCCATCCCTACTTTAAACACTGTTAATTCCCACCATCTGCTTTAAGCTGCATTAACTAACTGTTAACTGCAGCTGCTCTCCGAGTTGGGTCACTTGTGGTTAATTTAGCCTGATGGGACTCTTAATGGGGCATAAGGAGGTTTTATTCTCAGTGTAAAACTACTCAGACCCTGTTTGGTGACAAGTTGTACTTACAAGGACCAAAATTTGAAACAAGTTGAGAACAGTCAAAATAAGGACATTTTGATGCAGAACAGCTCTGAGGAGACACTGTCAGTCAGTCTGCCAGTTTGGTTTAATAATACGCATTAATTAAAGAATATCTTTACGGATTGTACAGACATTCATGTTGCACATAAGAAGAAGCCAACTGACTCTTCTGCAGGTCAAAGTTTCTGTGCATCCAGTGAAATATGGATAATATTGCAGGTGCTTATTCATAAACCAACGTATGCAACAAAAAACTACTTTGATCTGATGATGGCGCGAGAGGAGAAGTCGGTTGTGAATGTCTGTACAAAATGTCCATCCAATAGCTTTTGAGTTATTTCAGTCTGAACTAAAGTGGTGGACCAACCACTAAAACAAGAATATCTGGAAAATAAATTAGTTAGATTTAATGGATCGGGGAGTGAATATTGTCAATCAAAGTCCTCACAAGTTTACTACTATAAAGGATCACTGGGCATGCACGCATCTGTTTGTGCGTGTGTGTGAGAGTGTGTGTGCGTGCCGTCGCGCTGCCTGCGTGCCTCACATGAGCCGTGGAGGCCGGACACAGACGAGCGGCTTCTGACAGGCATTTCAAACCCCTCCTGCCCTCTCCACCGTGTGGCCTCCTCGCCTGATAATGGGAACCTGATCGGAGGGAGAGCAGAGCAGAGCGGGTAATGGCGGCAATGGAGGCGGTTTGTGTGTGTGTGTGTGTGTGTGTGTGTGTGTGTGTGTGTGTGTGTGTGTGTGTGTGTGTGTGTGTGTGTGTGTGTGTGTGTGTGGGGTGGGGGGGGTGCCTCTTTGTGAGAAACTCTTCAAAGCACTGGCCCTCCTATTTGTCCACTGGAGCTCTTTTGTAACGGTATCCTCCACTGTCATTTTGCCCCTTTTATTTTTAGGCAGGGCTATTATTGCTCCCATACCCCTCACATACCCCGAGGCTTTGTGTGCAAGGACAGGGTCAGGTTTTAACTTTTTTTTTTTTTTTCACCCTGTTTTCTCCCCCCTCCTCCACACGGTGAGCGTACAGAGTAATGGATCACACCGTCAGCAAGCGCTCTGCTAATTCCAGGTCTCACCGGGGACAGTGGAGGGCGTCCGAATGAAGACCGTTTAACTGCTAAATGTTGTGATGCCAATACAGTGATAATGATAATGTCCTTCTTTTCTACTGTCTGCTGTCATAATCACTAAATCAGGGAGCACAAACATGGAAATGAATGTTGGTTTACAGAAAAGCTGAACAGTTTGCCTGCAGACTCAACTATTACTGGAAGTCTTACGATGAAATTACACATGCAGCTTGGTTTTATGCAAGTTTTAAAGTGATTTATTATCACACTTTCATAAAGTTGGAGGACTTGCAAAAGACAGATTCAATAAAGAACATACATATGATGAACTCTGCAGAAAAAGCCAGCTGGCATTAGCTTAACTGTTTGACTTAACTGATCGATTACGATCGTCTGCTCTGCGGTAACGTCACTATATGAAGTTGACCCTTAAACAGTGACCCTTTAAACCCTTAAACAGTACAGAAATTATTTTTATTATACATTATTACATTACATTATTTTCAGCACTTTTTACAGTTTGCACTCTTTTTCACCTTAACTTTTACATTTGAGATGATGAAAACAGCACAGACATACTGACACACAGACCTGAGAGGTGCACCAACACAGCAGGACCCCGTCCAACCTAATTACACTACGACTATAACTTGGACCCGGTCCGACCCAGAGCTCGGGTCATAGTTCTGGTTATGGTTTGGCTTCAGGGATTAGGTTTTAATGAACTCAGAGTGAGCTTTAAGTCTGTAAGTTTGGACTGAGAGCAGCACCGAGGGAACAGATGGGATGTTTGCAGAAAAAGAGGGACCACAGTGTTTTTCTTGGAGGCTGTGACAGATGCATGGTGAGGGACAGAGCTGCACAGTCCCGGCCTGGCAGCCTGTTTGTCTCTCCGTTTGGCAGCCTGCTCACCTGCCAGTCTGTTTGTGTCCACTTCCTGACCCCGTGGTGTAGCAGTGCATGCCGCCCCCCCTCCTCCTCCTCCTCCCCCTCCCCACGTCACCCTGTTCCCCCCTGTAATATCTGACATGAGTGGATGAATAATAGATCAGAGGCTTTAGCTGCCCCGTAACTCTACCCGAGTCCCAGGACAGGAGGCAGGCCAGCAGCTTCAGCCAGCAGAGGACACATGACCACAGCAGAAAGGCCTTTCAGTGTGACCGTTGATGAGTAAAAGCTGCATTATCGCCGCCAGTCAAACACCATGTGGTTGATACGGACGCTTAACCGGCCGGTGCCTACAACTGTGGCCTCAGTGTGCGTCCAGCTGCTGCGCCGCGCACAGCTGTGAGGAGGCAGAGCGACGTGTGTGAGGAGGTTTGAACAGCGAGTTTAGACCGCATCTGTCATCAGCTGACCTTTAAGTTTAAGAGAGTACGTTTGACCCGAGGAAGCGCTCACGGAGTTGTTTCGGTGCCCGGAGATCACCTGTTAATCAAACAATACAGCTGTGACTGATGTTTTAACCCTTCATTATTATATTATTCTATTAAAGTTACTTTCATGCAGATATATTAGCACCAAATATATATCTGAATCTGAATCTGAATCTGAATCAGGATTCTGCAGAATTGATACTATAAATCTTTCAAACAAACAAAAGACTTCATTCAGGATTACTTGTTTATTCATGTGTTGAATGCATTTGACTGTTTTTCTGAAGCTAAACTAGGCATGTTTTTTAAAAGCTAATGAAAGGGGATGAAGACGGATGCAAAGGAGGGGATGTGATTCATTTGAGAAGGATGGCAGCCACGCTTCATCGCACGCCAGGAGAGGGGAAGCAACGCTTCTTTCAACCGGAGTGAGAGGGTTTGTTCCACTGTCAGGGATGAAACAATAAGAGATGATTCAGTGATACATAAAGTAAAAAAAAAAAAAGATAAACACGATGAGTCAACATGCAGCTGCGGGTTCATTTTCACTTCTTCCTACAGGACATACGCAAGCCAGCTCGCAATAAACAAGGAACACGTTAAGCTGTGTTCTTATCTTTTTTTTTTTTTTTAAAGGAACTACAGTAATAAAATGAAATTTCTTTTTATTGGTACGCTCGGGGACTTGGTGGTTACCTGCCAAAACATTTCCTGACAAACCCGCTGTGTTCTCAGGCTTCCTTAGTTTGATCAAAACCTTCCCTCATGTTTCAACACAGACAATAATAGTGCAATCAGGTCTCCAGCGTTATAAGACATTTCAACTACTGCACTTAAAAGCACATCACATTAAAGCTGCAAAAATCTGTTTTGTCCACTAGGGGGGAAATTTACTCCAAAACAAACCACCTTTAAAGTGATCGTGATCAACATGTTGACTCACTTATGTGTCTGAATGTAAATGAAAGTTTATTAAACGTCTAAACACAAGATACCTGACATGACAAGTAAAAATTAGGCCACAGAAGAAGCAGAGTTAAATGGCTTCAAGTGGTCAAACGACACAGATGCATGAGTTAACGTCATCCTAGAAAAGATCCAGTCGAATTCACATTTACATCTCGTTTTAAAATCCAGATCAGATATAGAGATACGGACTGCATGCGTGAACTACAATGTGCAATCAAACCAAAACAAGCTCAGGAGGCTTGAAAAGGTTTCACCCAAACAAGTGGTCACATTAAACAGTCACTTGATTCATTCTTAATAAAAAATATTGATCAACTGAGCTTTACAAGACAAAAAATGTAAAAAGTCTTCTGCTCCGTCACACGCCGGGCTCGGAGGAGAAACACTAGACGGCCTCGAGTTGAGTAAAGAGTCGATTACAACGGAGCCCAATCAACACAGTGCATCTGATTCACACACTGACCAGAGAATAATGCAGCACGCTTGGATACTCGCACAACAAATGCACGGAGAGGGCGCACACACAAGTACACAAACACAAAAACACACACACACGCCGCCCTCTCCGGAGAGGATCAGGTTTCCTTCTGTGTCCAGCGGCTTATTAAACATTAAGCCCAACAGCTTCCCTACAGGAGGGGAAAAAGGCCTCCCCCACCCCTCCCTGCCTCCCCTCTCTCATTACAGCTGTTGAGGTATGAGACAACAAGAGCACGGCCACAACAATGGAGCCGGAGGCCGACAGCCAATCAGCGCGCTCGCTGTGGCGTTCGCCCGGTGACAGCAGGTAGGCCTGAGTGGGCGAGATTAACTCTGTTGTCCTTTTTCACACAGTGACTGAAATTCAGCTTTTCATGGCGGTCAGCCGTGGTGAGGTAACTGATATCAAACAGTATACACTCATTCAAACCAACGAGAAGTCACACACTCACGTACCTGCACAGAGCAACAACAGGTGGAATTTCAAAATAAAGTACGGTAAAGTAAAGGAAACTGCAACCACAAATCAACAAATCAGTCACTTAAAATGAAATGTGGGGATCTCACAGGGCCAAGATACTTCCAGGAAACAAAATCAATCATGACATTATATATACATACACTTCTACATATTTCTACTCTACATTAATTGTGCACCAAATAGCAGACGAAACAGTCCTAAAGGTTATACGGGAAATAAAAGAGGAAAAACTGGGCTTTATAAGGGTCAACAAAATCCTTAAATATCTGATTTATTATTACAGGAGCTACGATTCTACCTACAGCAGCATATAGTTCATATAAGCTGCTCTCATAAGTATTTTGAATTTAATATAAAGACAGAGGTCGACATTTCTAACACCGGCTGACAGGTGAGCTCCTGGACAATACCCACGACTATAAAACTGAGTGAAGTAAAACACTGAATCATACTGAATAAATCTAAAATCTAAAAGCAGCAGCTGACTTTGTTTTAAGTTTTTTATTCTGAGCGCAGCAGCGTCCGTCCTGAGCTCTGAGGGGGTTTCTCAGCTTCTCAGGTGTTGTGGCGACACTCCCTCAAGTGTGTGGTTGGTAGTTTGATACCTGATACCTGACAACAAGGCAGCTGTGTGTGTGTGTGTGTGTGTGTGTGTATTTGCGATGGATGGCTTCACACAGGCTAAATCACTAATCAGCTCCATGTCATTGGGGAATGTTTATCTGGACAACAGTGCCACCTGCTGGCAACATCTGCATGAAGAGATAATAATAATAAGAATAAGAAGAAGAAGAAGAAGAAGTACACTATAAGTTCATTTTGCACTTTTCTTCAAAACTTTCCTATTTTTACTAAAGAAAAAAGGCATCATCTCAATACATTTTCTGCCACTGCAAAGCACATTTCATATCAAAGTAAGCCAAAAAACATTGTGCACAAGATATGAGAAATACACATGCAAAATGTACCAGGATTGAAGATAAAGCGGAGGAAATATGAGCGTGATCAAAGTACCCACAGTCACAAATAGGCAGGCAATTTGGAAAAGCAATATTGATTTTACTATTAATTAATTCCATCCGTCCAACCAAAACAGCACCCTTTAACAAGTTGAACTCCTGTGAAACCAAACATTGTTAAAACCTCCTTATTTCAATTATTAGTAAAGATCCCAAAGTTTTTAAAGCTGCCATATATCTCTGTCAGGCTGAATCTGGGGGAAACGTGTATAAAAATTATGCACAAGAAATCTGCAAAATCACGAATCAGCCCAACCTTAAAAAGCAGATTGGAGCAGGCACACTCAGCAGAAGCACTTCCTGGGTTATTAAAGAAAAGTAAAATTCAAAATGACCATGAAAGACGGATCACTGAGTCTCATCCTGACATGAAACCTTCTCTCGGCCTCTGATGCACACGAGGCCTCGATGTCACAAACGCTTCAGAGGCTTCAGCCATCACGTGACTCTGATCTTCATCCTCACAACATCTAATTTCAGGAATCTTCCTCTTCCCCGACGTGCTTCAAAAGCACGCTGTCGTCTCCTTTGCTCAGGCAGGTATCAGTAATGCTGCATTAGCCGGCCGCAGACAGAGCGGCAGACACTCGAATGATCAAATTAGCAGTTATATTGGATTAGTCTGACTCAGGAGGGGAGAAAAGACGAGACGTGCCTCCTTCAACGTCCTCTTGAATCACAGTTTGTGATGCTTGGGGGGGGGGCGCTCGAGATTAATGGACCACTTTGTTTCTCTTAAGAGGAATAAGATGAGTGAAGAGGAGGAAGAGGAAATAAGCAGCCTAACACTGAACCCATCAGGGAAATACTTATTCTGATTAAATATGTGATTTACTTTATGAATTATTGTGACGATATCTGAGGTCGCTTCGCTTCCCTGAACAAATCTGCACAACAGAGAGTTCAAACAAAAAGAAACCTTATTAGATCTTCACAAAATCAGTAGCACTTATAGCCAACGTTGTATTAACAACATGGCAAATCCAACAACTGCCCCGGATCCCCAGACCTTTAGGGGAGGAAAAAAGCCAGATTATGTAGGCTGCACTTACTTTGTGGCCCTTTACATACTTGTTTTTGTTGATACGCAGTGTAAAACTACAATAAAAATCTACTTCTGCCATCATCACCAGGGGTGTGAATCATCACCACCTCTTAATTCCATTCTTGATGCATCTCAGTTTCAGATTTCTCTTCATGGTTTATTTTTCTCCATCAGTACAAACGAGTAAGTGTGTCCAAACATCGTCTTTTAAAAAAGCCGCGGTGGTTTGATTTCTTTTGTCTCTTGCAGCTGCTACTCTGACATCTTGTCGCGGTTTTAAAATGGAAACACGGCGAAACGTTCTACGTAGCAGCAGCACCAAACTCCAGAAATGACAGAAATCTGATCTGATAATCGATTAATAGACTTTACTGATCGATGAGGAATCATTCAACAAAACATCGAGATGCGTCGTAGGTAGGATCAATTATTTCCCCCAACACTTTGTGCCACACTGCAATATCTCAACAACTACAGGATGGACGCTGAGTCGTACAAACATTTAAGGTGTTTTCTGCAGCTTCACTGTTCAAACTGAAACGTGTTCACAGATTTCTGCAGATATTCGGGGTCACTAGAGGATCATTTCTCAGCAGGGTAGTCGTGTTGTGGGACTGCAGGTGAGTTAAAACGCTGTTTAAGGCGCAGAGGCCAGAATAAGGTGAGCTGCTCTTATAAAAGCCTGTTAAAGCTCTGACAAATCAGAGATCAGTGGTTGAAGCTAAAAAGATTCAACATTAAAAACATTCAGAGATTTAAACGTTTATGTTCATATCAAAAAGTTCTGCTGATACTGAAACCTGCAAGAGTAGAAATAAAGTTTAAACTCAGTTAGGAGGACCTCTAGTGGAGGAAAGATGTTCTTTTTTTTACAGGACAAAACAGCAGCTGAGTTCATTTTAAAACCACAGAAACATTTAAATCTTAACAGTAAAAATCAAATCAAAAGTAATTAAGTTATCCTGTTGGGCAGCACTGTAATTTAACTGTTAATAACTAAAATGATAAATTTTACAACATGTTTACTCTTACAGGCCTGTAAATCCTGGTTTAATAGTTTGAGCAGCTTTAGTTTTAGTTTAGTTGAGCTTACTGCATTTTAGATGATTTTGCTTTTTTTAATTTATTACAACTTTTGAAAGATTTAAAGTTTGATGTCTTGAATAAAAACATAGTACATGTATGGATGTAGAAACGTACAATATTCAATGAACTCCAGATTAAAACGAGTTAAACATATGCAGTGAAAAAAGTTCAAAAGTCAGTTTACATCATTTAAAATACTGATTTTTCTGACTGATATTTGTATAACTTAGAGGTCTGTTTAGCTGATTTATACCTTTGTGTGAAAAATGAGCCAAAGCAAACAGCTGAGACGCACACAGACAAACTGCAGACATTTTAACCATCAGAGAGTGTATTTAACTCACCTTGTTAGATGCTGAAGCTCATTCTGCTTTCTTTCCTGCACATGAAGCATCCTGCACACCTCCAACAACAGCTCAGCTGTCAGGATTAGCAACACTGACAAGATTCACCTGCTTTGTTTCACTAAAAAGCTGCTTTTAACTTTCTCCTGTTTGCTGCTTCTCTTCACTTCCAGGTTTCTTCTACAGAGACATCCTCAGTGTCACAGCAGCTTCACACTGGCCTTCACTCAGTTTTATTTTTTTCAGTTTAAACATGAAACTTGAGCTGATTTCTTCCCTAGCAGGCCTCAGCCAGGGTGCAGTACCACGTTTGACCGCACAGGCTGACTAACATGGAGCGGCCTTACAACCCAGAGGGGCGCTGTTTCACTCATTTTCAGGAAACTCAAAAATTGGGAGAGAGACTGTTCAGACACTGCACAGGAGAGAGGAAGGAAATAACAAGTGTCTGTTATGTGGAAAAGAAAACTGACTACTTATTTTTAGAAAGATTTCATCATCTCGCTTCTTCCCTGATCTTTATGGTAATGTTTACATCTCTGTTATTAATAAGAATTTTTTTTTTTTTAAATCTTACAAAATCAGACATTTTTATACTTTATTTCACTCTGAACATCTTTGAACAACCACATGGAGGCATAATAATCCCACTTTTCCAACTCTAAATATTTTCTACTCTTCCGAACATTAGTGATGAAAGAACCAGAGTATAATAGATATAATTTGAGATATAATATGATAGATTTCTAACAGCAAACATGTAGCCTATACAAACACAGACAGATGGATAAATTTGCAGACGTTGCTCTGACAGATACATTTTGCAAACACTTTAAAATGTTAAAGCGAGAGGAGAACTATCTTAACGTCAACATTTAAGAAATGTCACCAACAAAAAATTGCGTTTGAATAAAATGTCATCATGCATAAAAATTCACCTGCAGATTGATTATAATTTGAATCATTTTCATTAAATATCAGGAGATATAGATCAGAGAGGAAGACAAAAACTACATTATATAAGATCAACTAAATTACTTTTTATCAATCAATGCATCATACAGAGGGAAAACTACACATTGATTATAATGTAAAGAAAAGAAGTGCATCTTATACATATGGAGATAGGATGCATAAAAAAACACAGTTGAACAGAAAATTAAATCTTTAGTCGGGTTGACGGGACAGATCAAGGGGAGCAGAGTTTTTACCGCCCTGATTAAAACCGGGGGAGAAGAACGGGAGGAGTTTTTCGGTGAAGGAGCAGTCAGTGAAGGAGTACATAAGAGCCGCAGCGTCCACATCGTAGAAGGAGACCAGGCCCTCCTCGTAATCCACAAACACCCCCACCCGATCGGGCTTCGACTTCATCAAGAGGCGGATCGGAGGGTCGGTAGGGACGCAGTACTCGTGCTCATTCCTCAAACGCAGAGTCCACAAACCGTTCTCCGGGCTGACTGTGACGAGGCCCTTCCTGTCGATCGTCTCTTTAGAAACTCCTAGAATCCAGTCGGTCTTCCCTTTAACTTGGACCTCAAAGTAAAACCTTCCCGAAGAAACCCTCTGCTTCCCCAACACGTGGAGGCTGATCGTGAATCTCTGCGGGTTATCTGTGAGGTTCTTCCTGTCGTCGGCGTGGTGCACTTGTTTCCCGTCGGCGGACAGGATGAGGCAGGGGTTCGCTGTTTCGGGATCAAGCGTGACGTCCGCGGCGAACTGCTGCACCATCTTGAGCTCTGCCTTTGTGAGCAGATTCTTCATCTCCTTTTTCAGCGTCTCGGCCAGCTGAGCAATCTGAGCCCTCAGGTCCCTCCCGTGCAATGGAGGACGGACTCTGACCTCTCTCCAGTCTCTGATCGGGTTTTGGAGAACATGGAGGAGGTCTTCAGATCTTCTCCTCTTCAGCTCAGAGATTTCCTCTTCCAGCTCTCTGATGAAGCCCTCGGCCTGTTTCTCTGTCGCTCTGTGCTTCGCTTCAATGATCTTCATAACTTCAGCCTGTTTTCGCTCAACAGCCTCCTTCAGTTTTTCGAAGTCGTGAAGATTTTCTGCTATCTCTCTGTCTGCGTTCTCCCTGTTGAACTTCAAGAAACGTTTGAACTCTTCGATCTTCACTTGTCTTTCCTGAAGCATCTGCTGAAGTTCGTCCTCAGCCTTCCCCACCTCTGCTGTTTTTCCGTCATATTTTTCCTCCACAGAAACATCACGCGTCACGCAGACACACGTCTGGTCAGTCTTGCAGAACAGCTCCAGCAGTTTCTCACGCTTCGAACACAGCCTGCCCTCCAGGTTCTCCACAGGGTGGATCAGCGGATGCCTCTTCAGACGTGAAGCTGTCAGATGAGGCTCCAGGTGAGTCTCACAGTAGGAGGCCAGACACACCAGGCAGGACTTCAGGGCCTTCAGTTTGGTTTCTGTGCAGACGTCACAGGGAACTTCTCCTGGTTTGGCAGCTTGGTGCTCCGAGCTGCTGCTGCTGGCTCTCTGCTGAACAGACCGTCTGAAGTGAGAAACCATCTCAGAGATGAAAGTATTGACCTGCAGCTCGGGTCTTGTGCAGAAAGTCTTTTTACAGTATGGACACTCACAAGGGATGATAACATCCCACTGTTTGCTGATGCACTTTTTGCAGTAGTTGTGTCCACATGGCGTGCTGACCGGGTCGGTGAAGACATCCAGACAGATGGAGCACAGAAATTGATCCTCAGACAGCACAGAGCTCACAGCAGACATGTTCACTGTGGAGCAAAGTCAAAGAATTGATCACCATTTATTAAAAAATATCAAACTATGAATACTAGGATGCTAAAAAAGGAAACAGAGAGGATGTGATGGCGGTTGCTGCACATCATGACTCATACAAAAGTGAAAGTTTCATTTATTTTTGAGCAGAGTGACCCACCCAGTCTGTAAGTATGTTAATACTGATTATCTGAACACAGTTTAAACTACATTTTCTGCTCTACTCACTAGCGTGCAGAGTCTCTGTTGTGCAGTTTAGAAAGACCCGATGATCAGTGCAGTAACGTCTCTTTAGAGTCCCAGCTGCAGCTGTTGTTTTTACAGACTTTCAGTTTCGTTTCAGGAGTCTGACGTTGATGCTGTCTTGCTGTTAGCTCCCCTTTTTTTCTGCTCTGCTATTTGCTTCTTCAGTTTGTTTGTAAGACATATTTAACAGGGACCACGGTACAGGAGTTGTCTTTTTTGCTTTGCAGAAAGAGTCTAAAGCCTCTAATAGCAAAAAGACAAGAAGAAAAGAGGTCAGTCTAAAACAGACTGTACTTTTTGGTATATTTGGTTTTTCACAGCAGACATTTTCAAAATATCTTTAATATTGCAGTCAATATCATGTTTACATGGTGCATATCCTTAAAGAGTTTGTGATTTTTTTGTGTTGTCAAAAAAATCACAAACTTATTCTAGAGCAGGGTTGTGGAGAGTTTATCTGAAGTACAGAGGCCAAACTGAGGCAAGCTGCTCATAAATAACAGCCAGTTAAAACGCTGACATAAGCAGGGATCAGAAGTGAATAATAAAATGAATAAACATTGAAAAGATTCAAAAGCTTCTGTTCACATTAAACAGTAACATCACATGTTTTAAATACGTGCTTTAAAAGCAGAGTTCAAAATTATTTGAAGCTTCTTCAGAATCAATCATCTATAACAGCAGTGGAGCATTGCTTTGCATTCATAATATTCCCATTTCTTGCTATTTTGTCTGTCATTTAAAGACTCAAATGAAGAAACAGTTCACATTTATTAGTCTGTCAAATAATAGTCACACAATAAAAAATAAAACTAAAGCAGATGTGAGGCTTCAACCACTTTTCCCAGCTGTCTTCTAAAAGTGTTTATGATTTTATTCACTGCGTCTTTTGTTTCTACATTTTCTTTATAGATGCCAATGTGTGTGTGTGTGTGTGTTTGCTGTTATATAGAAGTTTTGGTGTTTCTATCACCTGTTCTTCAAAACTGGGTGGGTTTTTGTTAGGAACAGATCAGGAATAGAAATCCTTTCCATTAACCTGCTAACTACATTTCCTCCTCACCACACCTGAGTGCCCCCGGGGTCCACTAAGTTGCTAAGTCACCAAGAGCTACAGATGAGTTACCACCCACCCCCCACACACACTCACACACACACACACACTCACACACACACTTTGCCGCCTCCTCACTCACACTCAGCTGGTCAGCTCTTAATGAGCACCGCCGAGTGGAAATCAAGATCACACACACATCTGTTCAAAGTAGCACTTGTTAAGCTAAGAATGACACACACACACACACACACACACACACACACACTACCTGCAAATGATCATACAGAGCCACATTAATAATGTATGAGGAGGGAAAATGCTCTCCCTCCCAGCAGAGGGAGGGTTATTAGTGTTTTTAATTAATTGGTCTTTCTGCAGCCTGAGGAGCTGCTTGAGTGCTTCTGATATATATACACACCGAGAGAGGAGGAGGAGGAGGAGGAGGAGGACGAGGAGGAGGAAGCTGTGAAGGTCAAGTAGGGAAAGAAAGGGAGAGGTAAACTTGGAGGAGGGTGAAGAGGAACAAAGAGGCTGAAAAACAAGAGAAGAAAAAGAAAGAGAGGCAAAGGAGGAGAGTGGAAGAGAAAAATATGAATAGCTGGAAGAGGTGAAGGTAAAGTGGAAAAGGAGGAAAAAAGAAAAAGAAGATTACACAAAGAGAAAAGGTTAAAGAGAGAAAGAAAGACAAAGAGGCGTTGAAGAAAGGTTTGAAGGAGATGCTTTGATAGACGGTGAGGAAAAGAAAAGATTATTAGTCTTCCTTTGCAATAATGCAAAACAACAACAATGACCCTTATTTAAACTTGAGATTAAGTTAAAAAGTGAGAGTGAAGCGAAATCAAAACATTATCAGAAAAAAATGCAGTGCTTCTTTTAACCACAAGATGGTGCTGAATGACCATCCCTGTTCTCTCTCTGCGACGTCGCCCAGGTCAGATGCCTCCCTGCTTCCCCTCACATTTACTCACACACAGAGGGATTATCATTCATAAATAATAAATTCGCCTTTGCTGGTGTCTTGCAGTGTAGTTTGCCACCATTTATCAGGTATTTAATGACAAAGTGGTAAATATTTTGTGATGATGTTCAGCCTCTGTGAAGTTTCAGTGGTAAATCATATAATAAGATGACACGTCTTCAGGGTTTTATGTCATGAACTGAGCTCAGAAATGTAAAATAAGGCATCGCAGACACAGATTCTTCAAACTTCTTTTTTTATGATCTTACTTCCACCACAATGCAAAACTGCAACAAATAAACTTCCCTACTTCTGCTGCTGCTTCTGATTTCACTGCGAAGCCTCTTTAGGGTAATGAGCAGGATCTGACCTACCCGCTAAATCAGCAAATGTGTCCAGTAACAGCTGACTTCAGTTTATAGCAATTAAAAATCACCAAAACTGGTAAAAAGTCGATTTGAAATACAAACAAAGAGACACAACCAGGATATCAGGATAGTCTACAATCACCCAAAGTGACGTGGATTTTATAGTTTTATCAAATCAGATCTACTTTGTACTTTTTGTTATTGAGTAAATGGATTTCACACTATTATATGATTCACCTCATTGTGTTTCAGATGTTTCCAGAAAGAAAGAAGAGAGGGCACAAACATGTTTTTACTCTTTCATTTTATAATATATAATATTATATATATATAATATAATATTTTATTCTATTGTTGTGATCTCCATCCAGCACCATTCGACAATTCCAGATATCTGTGACCATAACTCACCTGTCACACATACATACATACACATATACATACATATTTATCATGTTTGTCATAATAAAGTTGACTTTTCATTCATCTTGTTGCTCCTGCAGCTGTGGCGTCCAGGACCTCGTCTGGATCAGGAATCACATCAAGTCCGCCGTCCCTCCTTCGTGAACTCCCCTGCAGCATCACTCAGTCATTATGTAAGAATTTTCATCCTGGGCTGAAGTGTTTACGACAAAGCGACCTGTATTATGAATAAAATTATGAATAATGTGAGTATGAATAAATCTGTGTGACCTTATGTGAAGATAAACATCTAATTATTTAAACTACATCATCTGTCCTTTATGGTTTGTGGATTAAAAACCATCCAGTTTCCTCTGAATGTGGCACAAAGAAGACTTCTTTCTTTTTTTTTTTTCATGTAATTGTTTTTCCTTCCTGTAAAATGTAAAAACATAATGTACCCTGTGAAGAGAGCTGTTTATCACCGCTTGCAATTACGAGAGTGCCGTGCCATCATTAAAAATAAAAACAGAAATACTGTGATGTAACAGTTACCGGGTCTCCTGGAATCTAAGTTTCCATGGTAACGAAACATAATGCATGTTAATATTTGGACAGAGAAATTTAATTACGAGTCTACGTTATCATTAAATAATATTAGTGTGGAGTTGACTCCTGGCCCGTCGGAGGGCACTCAGTCGGAAACTCTGTCGGCTTCATAACGACAGAATAAGTGACTCTTTCCTCCATTGTTGTTGTCTCAAAGAGGAGAGACTGACTCTCTGATTCATTCTCGGGGATACAAAGCAACCTCAATGTCCCTTTCACACTCCCTCCTCCTCCCCCGTCTCCTACATAACACCTCGCTCTCATGTTCCAGGTTAAGTCAATTACACAGAATAATCCGCTCCCTCCTCGGCTCCTCACATGTGCGCATCCGGGGCCATTTCTGTAATCACTGCCATTAGAAAAGATTTTAAAAAAAGGCTGATACTGGAAGTGCAGCATGTAACCTGTTGTGTTTTTTCCTCAAGATGAAGGTTCAAGTGCTCCTTCAAGCCCCACAGATACTTATTTGAATACAGCTGCACAAAAAAAACTATAAGGAACTGACTGAAATTTCAGCTATTCAGGCTCCCAAGGTGCAACCTATAGCATCATTATACCCAAGGAGTTTTGTGTTTGTTGGTTCAGTTTCATCCAGACTGATAAAAGAACATTTCTAACTCTGTCCACACATACAGAGAAAGTCTTAAAGCTTTATTTAAGAGCTGTATATTTTACATTGCGGTATACAGGAGTTCATAGAGACCGAAACAGAGCTAAAAGGGAGCAAATGTTGAACTTATGTTCATCAGGTGGATAAAAACAAGAAATGGATGATAATGTTTCTTTATCAACTCTGTAAGGTGATAATACTGTATGTCAGCGCTGTGTTGACGTCTTTACTGGCTGACCGCAAGTGGCCAGAACACAAACAACATCAAAAAATCAACTTTTGAACATAAAGTCAAGACAAGAAAACAACAGAGAAGATTTAAAGTTGTGTAGTATGTTTACATAGCAGAATATATCAGTTAGCTTTGGCACAGAAACTGTAAACTGGTGTATATCTGTGGATGTTAAAGGAATCGTTTGGGAAAAGCTTCTCTTAAAACCAAAAACTCTTCAGCTTTAAAAATACTGGTAGATGTATTTGTGGACAGCAGTTTCCCCTTGTTTCCAGTCCTTATGCTAAACTAAGCTACGCTCAACTGCTTCTGACTTCACAAAAAACTATCAGCAACTCTGAAATTTCAGCTTTTAAGGCTTTTTAGCTCAGTTTTAATACTGTGCACATAAAACCTGAGGTGCAAATTGAACTACAGCTCCCGGGGTGCAACCTACAGCATCGTTATATCCAAAGAGTTTATATTTGTTTTGTTGAGATAGCCCCTGAGCTGCGCAGTTTGTCTCCCAAGTACAAATTAACACTATGTAAGAGCTGGATTTTTTACTTCACTATCACTTTATCTGTGCTCGAAGCAATCCCACATCTCTACAAACTGCCTCATTTCTTGTGGGAATCAAAATGAGCGTGATCGACGTTGCACAAGAGGACATTAAACTTTACCCAGCAGTGCAGCTAGGTGTCTTTTAAATTTTTGCGGCTCAGTGGGTGACGCCGTATTGCGATATTCGGTATGCAATATCTGAAATTTAGCTGATATAAACACCGTCGGGCCAAAGTCTCCTTTAGGTGTTCAGCAGGGCTCAGATGTGGGACTTAAGATTTTTTTTATGCTCACAAAATATAAAAAGATGCTTATTGCTCGATTGTGACATGTGGTCTGCATTAATTATGTTTTTCCACTCATTTAATCACGCTTTTGCTTGAATTTGTACGAAGCAGAGTGTCCTCTCTTATGTTGTTAGCATAATAAAACACATGAGTGACGGCCGGGTCTCGTCTGCTGCACACGAGAGCACGTGACCGACGGGGTACCGCCGATTCCTCCTCTTCCCAAACGCTGCCGGAGAGAGCTGTGAAGTGGCAGATGAAATATTAATCTTCCTGAATTTATGATGGAGGACAGCCGGAGGAAGAGGGGGAGGAGGAACAGCAGGGAGATTGGCTGGTGAATAGAGAGATATTAAACCAAGACATCACAAGAGAGGTGGAGGTGAAGGAGGAAGAGGAAGAGGAGAGGAAGAAAGTGAAATCTTACTTTGGCCGCCCTTCACTGCCAAAGATGTCCATCTTTATGTCCTGTTTCCAGAATCAGTCAAATAGCCATGATAAACATGATACCAATACAAAATTTTATATTAAGTTTTAAATTTCAGTTTTATTTCAGTCAGTTTTGGTAACTCTGTACAGAGCAACTAAGGGGATATGTGCAAAAAAAGGTAAACATTTTCATGCACATGCAGATTTGGCAGTTAAGGGGAAAGTTAAGGGGAAATTAACTGAAAATGCTGACCGACTGGTTGTTGATTGTCTGTTATTTGTTCTTCTTATTGATGTAAAATTATTTTAGGTCAAACATTGACTTTGTCTGAGACCCACTATTAGTTTTGTATAACCTTTATCATATTTGTGAAAATGCAAAAAAAGCACATTTCACTGTCTTTTTTCACATCTAGACCACTTTGACCGGGTCTAAATCAGAAATCAGTATACAACTTCTCAAACCTGCCTGAATGTTTTTTTTCAGGCAGCACAAATTCGAGCTGCAGCTTTTCTTCCAGCCAGTTTTATTCAGAGGCGAGCTGTTTTAAAATTTACTGACCTTGAAAAATGAGGTGGTTCTGATAAAACTGGCTCGCCTGGCCCTAACAGAGAACAGGCAGGGCGGGGTTCTGGTCATGAGTCAAAAGGGGGGAGACAAAGAGAGACAGAGAACAGCACCTGAACCACATTAATCGTCTCCCGCGGTGGAGATTTCTCTTGGTTTGTGTCATCGGGGGCAGCAGGGTGGAAAGAGAGGACACGAGGAGTATTACATTATTATAAAGGAAGACAGAGCCTGAGCTTCTAAAAATAGGCTGCAGTGTAAAGACAATGTCAAAACTGCTGATTAATTATTTCAGAGCCATATAAGACATAAGCAAGCTTTTCTTTAATGAACACGTCAGTCCTGGTGACAAACTCTTCAGCTTCAGCATCTTTTGGTTTGAATTTATTTTATTAATTCAGATCTGATAAACCCATTGTTGAGCATCAAAAGGCAGACAGACAAAGTTATCTGCTATCTGGAAAATCGAGATATTTAGAGAAACTGAAGAGCCAAATATCTCACTCAGGAGTTTGTAGGGACTAAAACAGAGCTAAAAGGGAGCGACTGTTGGGCTGGTGAATAAAAACGAGACTCCAAATGAATGATAATGTCGCTTTATCAGCTCTGTAAGGAGATAATACTGTATGTCAGCGCTGTGTTGACGTCTCTATTGGCTGCCCCCAAGTGGCCAGAACACAAACAACATAAAAAAATCATCTTTTCAAATCAATCTTTTGAACAGAAAATCAAGACAGGAAAACATGTTTTAAAGTTGTGCAATATGTTTATGTGACTAAATCATTTCAATTAGATTTGGCAAGTGCAAATTGGGGTATATTTGTGGATGTCTTCCCTTAAAACCTTCAGCTCTAGAGATGCTGGTAGATATATTTCTGTACTTTGGAGAGAGCCATGCTAGCTGTTTCCTCCTGTTTCCAGTCTTCATGCTAAGCTAAGCTGTATTATTATGTAAGGGCCTCATTGTGATAATGTGTATGTGAAAGAAGGTAAATGAGAAAGAAAAGTAAGAAAACCAATAAAAATAAAACTAAATAAACGTCCCATCAGTCAAACAGAGGGGAAAACAGCTGTAAGCTTTAACAACAAGTGTCCTCAGAGGCCGTTTCTGTTCCCGTACTGTAGGTACAGTTGATGAGCTGGTTTGCTGCGAATGATTTCTGTGATGTTGTTGCTTATTAGAGTAATTTATACACAAACACCTCCATCTGGAGGTGATCCATCTTAATTTCATTACTCTTAATTTCGTTATGTGAAAACATGATGACAATAAAGATTCTTGATTCTTGATCTGGGATCGGCCCGGTGCAGCCAAAGTCGAGCACCGCTGACCACTGAGCAGATGCACCGCGGCAGTGGGGGGTTAAGCACCTTGCTCAAGGGCACCTTGATGGTAGTTAATGAAGCGGCTGAAAGATAAATGCTTCAGTGTTCCTGTGTGGACGCTGAAGTCACTTTGGGTTTTTCAGAGAGCAAAATCTGCTTGGAAAAAAAATCTAAAAAATGCAAAAAATATCCATGTTGTTTCACTCAAAGATATATATATCATCAACAGCAATAATGAAAGAAACCATTGATGAAGGGGAAGAAAGGGAAACTGAATGCAGAGAAAATGCAAAAAAATATACACCAGAAAACCCACAAAGCTCTGTGCAGAGATGCTGACACAGACACCAAGTAAAGAAATGAGAGAAAAAAAGTTCATCCTGGCAAACATTCACCAGAGCTCAGAGCATCTTCTTCTGGCGATCAGCAGCAGTGCTAGTTTTATTTTTTCATCTTTATGTCTGATTGACTTCAAACTGAAATCCTTGGTTCATATTTAAGTTCTGATCTGCACCTATTTTGGAAAGATCTGCCGTTTTCTGAGTGAAGTTAAAACTGAAGATTCACTGTGACTGGACTTTCATATCACACGCCTCAGGGGGCTTTACAATCTGCACAGCATACGATGTCCTCTGTCCTTAGACACTCTACTTAGATGAAAAACTCCCCCTAGAAAAAAAAAAACTGGGAAGGGGAAGTAATCCTATCCTACAAAAATGCAAATTATACATTTCAAAAGACCCAAAAAACAAATTTGGCCGTGCGACTCGACTGCTCCAAAAACAACTCCACTGACTTGTTTCTGACCTGCCATCTCTGAAGTCGATTGTGAGCGACTAAAAATAGTCGGCGAAGGTTGGCCATCTTCATGCTTGAGAGAAACGCTGAGTAGAGGACAGACAGGAACCTCAGCGTTTAGTGGTAAAGTAAGAACATGTTGTAGAGCAAACCAACCGCTGCAACCTCCTCCCTCAGAGGTTTGGCAGCGATGTAACGTCACCCTGCTTAGGCCGTCGCCACTCAGAGAAGGCAGTGGGACGTAAACCGATGTAGGTCATTATAAGCGTTTGAATAAATGACCAATGCTGCCCTTTATATGGACTTTATTCTGAAAGGTTCACACACACAGATTGATTGTGGGAGGGAGAGAATTAAAAAGGTTCTCGTGGCTCAGTTTATCTGTTGCACTATTTATGAAGAGCAGTGTTTTTGTGATAAAACAGACACTGACCCTGCGCCTCCTCCCCGTCGATCGATAAAAATAATAAATGTTAAACATGTAAATCGGCCTCGAGTGCAGGTGCAGCTCCCGGCGGGTCCCTGCCCTCCCCTGTGCTCACTCCCACACCGCCTCGCCTTCTGGGTCACCGCTACAAGGCGGGTCACCAGAAATTGATTTGCTCCTGCCACATTAATCACCCATCCATCACTTCACGTGGCGAAGGCCGACATCTGGCAAAAAATCAGCTCATCAAAGAAATTTAAAAAAGAGCATTCGCGCATTTCTCTGTTTGGAGTCGAGGATTGTTGCGCGGCTGTTTGTTGAAGCTATTGTCCGTCCATGAGCTCACTTACACATCAACCACGAGGCTGTCAGAGACCACCACGAGGGACGGCGGCGGATGAGGGGGGCCGGCGTGGTCGCGTAGCTGGAAGGCGGCTGTTGTTTTGACAGATGTAGCCGGCGCTGAAGTCCTGAAAGTGACAGCATTCATCAAAAAGCTAAACACGGCCACGCTGTTCTGCCAGGGAGTTTGATGCTCTGATTAAGTGATGAAAAAAAGAATGATTTCTGTGTATAATGTGTACACGTTGCTTTGACGTGACATCATTTAAACTCACAGCCTCATGAAGAATGACTCAGACTGACTATGAAAGCTTATAATGTAAAAAAGTCATGATAATGCAGTGAACTGTGAAGGTAATGACAGCTGACATTTAATACTGTTGTAATCAAATGAATGTAATAAATTCCACCTTGGTACACTAAGAGTTTCAAATAAAGCTGAATCATAACAAAATGAAGCTCTCATTATCCAGTGACACATCTCAAACTCTCATCTAATCTTTTACCCCACAGTGACGTAGATATTTGTGGGTTAGAGTCAAATGTCTCAACAACTATTGGATGAAATTTGGTGCACAGATTTAATCCAGAATGAACTGAAATCAGTTGGTTTTCTTGCTTTGATACTTGCAAAACTCATCACTCATCAGCCTCATTTGTATGTTATTAGTAGAAAATATTCTATTCCTGCATCATCAGCATTGTTAGCAAAGCCACTGTAAGCATTTTAGCATGCTGATATTAGCATCTATATTATAGTGCCTGTTTTAGTCAAGTTGCATGAATACAAATCCATATATAGCCATTTATATATTTAATTTTAGTTGTATAATTAAAATTGTATTCGTTACTTTAGTTTATTATTTATTTCAGTTTTATATATATTTTTTGCTTGTGTGGTTTTACTTTATAAAACTTTTTTAGCGAGCCAAGAATTTCATAGCCAGCGATTACTCAGGGGTGTTTAAACTGTGATTTTTAAATGCCACTGCCTGAAAGTTCACAGAAAAAGCATTTTATTTAATCTTTTTAAGTATTTGTAAATGGAAATGTGGGACAGTACTGCATCTCTGTAGCACCATAAGGTGGTCACTTTCCCTGCAAAAAGAGTTAGAAATGAGTAAAAAGTATAACATTTGGACTCAAAATTTCTGTCCAATTAATTTTTTTCATGTGAATTGATGTCATTTTGTTATAAACTGACTTCTAAAAGGTTGAAGCCCAAACAATATTCACTAAAATCTTTTCATTCAAATCAATTCAAAGTGTTGCAGCTTGCAGATACTTACAAAAACACACACACATTCCCACAGACACACACACACACATTGGAGCCACCACCCCATCAGCTGTCTGCTCACATTTGGGACAAACAATGAAGTTTTTACCGAGGCTGTGTGTTTTCCTACCCTGAGCTGATTACGTTAGCGGGGTGGAGGGGTGAGGACGGGGGGAGGACGGGGGAAGGCTAAACGGGGCGAACACAAAAGAATTCCTGGTGCCATTCCTCTGATGCCGATGTGGTCATTCCAACAAACCAGAGGAGCGAATGGAGGCATCTGGAGGGGGACAAAGGGGCAGACTGTCGGCCCACCGGGGGCTCATCTTAACCCCGGACACGCTTGTTACCCCGAAAGCTTTTTAAAGGGGAGACGGGAGATGAGAAAGAGACACAGAAAGAAGGGATAAAGTGGATAGAGGAAGGTATAATGAGGTTTTGGGGGGTTGAGCTGAAGAGACAGAGCAAAGCCGATCACTATTCAAGCTGCAATAATCGATATTTCTTATATGTAGATACAAAGCTTTTGACTTTTAGCTCAGAGTTTTGGTTTTACAGCACATTTACTATGTTATTCTCTCTTTCATCAAGCCTGTTTTCTGCAGTTATTATCTGGAAACAAGCTCTGATAAAGCCACCAAACTGCAAAAAACAAAGATAACTGGTGGAGTGTTTTTTTAAAGAAACAGAAATAAAGAAATAAAGAGGTAAAGTGATGAGAGCTGATTTGTTCTCAAGCAAATATTAGTCAAACTTGAGCAGGTTGGGCTGAAGAACTCGCTCAACATAATGCAAAGATGAAGAGAAAGTTTGGGTCAATAATTTAGTTTTTATCAGTTCAGTAATGACCACATTAGGATTTCTGATCTCTAACTGACATGATCTCAGTCATTTCAGGCAAGTTTTATATTATAAAAACTTTCTAAATGGTTATTTTCAGCTGTCACAATCAAGTGTAGTTAGTAGCTAACACTGATAATTAAAGTTTTTTAGTGTGGGACTGTGAGGATTTCACTGTTGTTGCAGAAAAGCCTCTTGAATAACTCGCACAATATACTATCATCATGTTTTCTATACCTTCACATGGAAAAATCACTCTTTAAATACACTTTAAACTTCCAAAATGCATAAATTCAGTTGATTTTTGATTGTAGTGTTGGAAACAAGTTACAATAAAATGAATTGGAAATATGAAGGTGAAGTTAAAGAGCTGTTGTCTAGCACAAAACTAAAGTCATGCACAAATTAAGGTAAGAACAGTACTTAATTTAAACATGATGAGCAAAAGAGTCAGGCTTCAGAGGATTATCTGTGACGGTTTAACAGTTTCAGTCTGAGTTTAATATAAACTGAATTTACAATGCAAAAGCAGAATAGTGGTGGATTGAGGTCAAGAAGAGGAATGAGGGTGAAATGAGCGATGGGTTGAGGGGGGGTAGATGAAAGTGTGGAGCGAACAGACAACAAAGTAAGACAGAAAAGAGAGAAAGCGAGCGATTATTCCCTCAGTTCTTTAACAGCCTGTTGAAAGCACACATGAACTTTATAAAACACACACTCTGAGAAACATCCAGACATGCCAACACACACACACACACACAGACGACAGGATAGCGCTGGAGGGGGGGGCGAGACACAACAGCTGTCCTTTTTTTTGGAAGAGGAACCACAATTGAGGAGCTCTGCAGGGAGGTTTAGGAGGAGGCGGAGAGGAGCACCTGCCTCCCCCCCCCCACTTCGATGCTCACCCACAGGACATGACTGTTGAGGAGGGTGAAGGCGTGCGTGCCTCCAGTTGGGGAGCCGGCGGTCTATTCACCCCATTCAGCTGCCTCATCTGCATACTGTTTGACTTGCTGCTTCTAATTTGGGCGCCTTCCCCCTTTGAAGGCAGATGCGTGTAAAAACTGTCTCTTTTCATCTCAACGAGGATTAAGAAGATGACGGATTCTAGGTCATTAACCCCCGAGAGGACCGACGGCTAACAAAGGTGGTTCGGAGCATGGCCGCATAATCACCAGCAACAGTTGAGGCTCGATGTTCAAAGTATGTAGAAACATGCGAGCAGGGCCAATGAATGAATGTTCGACCGATTACAGGCTGATAGCAGTGCTGTTAGTACTGTAAAGTTAAATAAAGTTTTATTAGAGGTTCAATGAGTTCAATGAGGTTCAATGAGTTTAGAAGATACCAGAAATTAAACTCACTGACAAAACATGTGGAAACCTGAACCACAAATACGGAAATACAAAAAAAATATAGAGATCAGACACGTTTCAAACAGAGCGGAGGATTATTAAGAACAGTCCAAAGTGTGGTTCACCAAAACAGACCCCATAATGGAGAGAGAACAACAATGACGACACGCTATCGATTAACAACAAGCAGCCGCGGTCAAACTGAGAAACCGACGTGTCATTTTTTCCTGCATTTCACTGTTCAGCCTCTCCATCTGCCTCTAAAATCCACATTTTTTCTGTAATGATGATGATGCACTGGTTGATTATGGCCACAAAACACAACTCCATTAGACTGAAAATGATTTGGAGCTGCTTCAGGCCTCAATTACTTTTCAAGCTAAAACGCCATCTTACAGTTTGTCTTTCGTAATGTAAGGTGTTCAAAATACTAATAAAATATATAGGGAAAGAAATCATACCTCCGCATGCTCAAACTGATAAGAGGATATTCTGAAAAACAAAGCATCAAACAATTTTATTCTGAAAAAAAAAGCATTAAACAATTTTGCATGGTTGGCATTATTCCCCCACAAAGACAGTACACATGTAAGAGGGATTACTGTATAATACATCGTATGTAAAATTAGAAACAGTATACATTAACGTGTGAGCCCAGTGTGTCTTTTCACCCCGACGAATAAACAATAATTCGCTCTGTCACTTACAGGAAGTACAACAGAGAGAGAGAATAAAACATGAATGATGCTGAACCACAGTGTGTACAGTGTGAATTACGGCTGTAGTGGTGGAGATTGTTTGCTTTGTGATCGAACCCACGGGATGAAAAGTTCACAGTTCACAACCGAGTACATCACTACACACACACACACACACTCATATCTACCTCACAGCATCACTTGCACTGTGACCCTTCGTATTCCCCCGCAGCGATCTTGTACACACATGTTGAACACATGTACGTGGGTATTTGTGATGTAGTATTTATGAGTACTCTTCTGTGTTAGATGAGTACCTCTTCAAGTGTGTGTGTGTGTGTGTGTGTGTGTGAAAAGAGAGAGAAAGTGTGTGTGTGTGTGTGTATGGTAAAGAGAGAGAGCGAACGAAAGGGTGAGAAAGTATTTTGGTTATTTCATGCATACATACAGTGTACGGTGTGTTATGTATTCGTGTTCTGTATGTGTGAAGAAGGAAAACGTGATCTTCTCAGTATATCCGAAAAGAAAGATAGAAAAGAAATCTTTGTTTGAAAGCAATCATCCATCTAGATATCTGTGCCTTTAAAAGTCGAGATATTTCTTCAGTATCTTTGCCGGCGTGGTGAAATATCCAAGGACGAAGATGAACTGTTGCTGTTATATTACAAAATGATGTCGAGCAGGCAGGTTGGAACAGGAAAGTTGTGATTTTGGCACTTTTTTGACACTTGATTTAAATTAAATTAAACTCACTCCGACTTTCTTCCTTAGCTTGACTCTCTCAGACTGAATAAAAATGAAGCGGCAAAAAAAAAAAAAAAAAAAAGTTGCAATCTTAATTAGCCACCTGCCAAATGAGGTCTAAAAATAAACGACTCAAACTCGTCAGATCAAAACGAAGAGCTGAACTCTGTTGGGATCCACTGACCCGAACAGGAAGCAGGAAAAACACAAAGCCCTCGCAGCTTTATGGGGTGGGTGGCTTTGTGTGAGTGTGTCAGCGAGGTTGGTCGAGGTTACGAGAGGCGAAAGTTTGTGTGTGTGTGTTGACGGGGGTTATAGGGTAACACACACGCACACATATGCACACACACACGGACAGACATCTGCAGCCTAAACTTTCTTCTTTCAGAGGTCATCTGGTGGGTGGGTGTGCATGTGGACACGTGCACATGTGGGAGGCTGTGTGGACATGTTAAAAAAAACTGTGTGTGTGTACCAAGTGTGCCGTCATGAGCGAGGCCTGAGGGGGCGTCTCTTGAATTTATAACCCATTGTGAGCAGCACAACAGAGCATTTGCACCCAGCTCACACACACACACACACACACACACACACACACAGGAGTATCCGAAATCCACCCAGCATGCCTAAATATGTCTGAATCTTCGGTTGCCATGGAGGCGGATCAAATGTCCGCCGCCTCCACTGAGCGTGTGCTGACAGGTCAGATCCAGAGCTTAACACTGATTGGCTGAACCTGTGGGGGCTGCCTGCCACAAATATTTAGTTATCAATCAGTCCAGCTCCATTTGTACAAAGGGTTACTGTGATCTGCTCTGCAATAACACCCCCTACACACACACACAGAAACATAAGACAGGAGTGGTCCCGTTTGATCAGGCGTTAAAGCTGCAAAGCAGATAAAAGTCGGCTTTAAAGGCAAAGAAAGAAAGAAAACATAAAGGACACCTGCTCTTCTCTTGAAATACACAGAAGGTTGTGACACCTCATTGATTTCAGAGGTTAAATCCACTCCAGCCACTCCAGGAGAGAAGACGGAGGAGGGGTTAAAGGAGATTTCTGTTCTGTTTGGATACAGCTCAGATGTCGCAGAGGTGAACAAAGTTAGCTGCAAAGCAAAGACACGAAGCTCAAAGCAGAAAAGAAAATATATAGAAACGTTCAAATCAGTCAATCGATGCAAAGATAAGGCATCACAACATGCGTCTCTTTCCACATAGTCACCATTTACACCTGACATTAACATGACAGCAACTGGACACATGCAGATTAATGTAACTGCAAACTGCAGAACATACAGCAGTTGAAAGATCAGCCTGGCCACATCTGGAGGTGGATTTCATACAGGTGTAAATGACTATAGATTGAAATTAAACTAAAAAAAAAGTTAAAAGTCACCTTACTCCGCCTCTTCGTGCGTTCTAAAGCTGCTCGTCAAAAAGCTACAGTCAAAAAGCACTCATGTTAGTGAGCTTCTGATGTATGTTTTGTATGTCCATCAGCTCTGCTTATTGAATTTCCATATAAAGTTTTGTTCACGCTGTGTGCAGAATCATGATAATGAGGTGTGAATGAGATACAGATTGCATGTTTATAACAGGAGAAACTGCAGCGTAAATAGAGTCTGTGTAAGATCAGTTCATCACAACTCACATTCATAAAACATACAATAGTAAACATAAAACTTTCTTCTATTATGACATACTACACGGTATGATAAAACGACACTGCATCCACACTTTCTGCGCAATATCTGATGGATTGATCCAGTTTCAGGTGGACATCTTGAAGAATCATCTCAGCCATTAGGAAAATAAGTAGTAAATTGTCTGGCTGGCATTTTTCTCTTTAAAAAAGTAAAGAAATTGAGGAAAAAAACTGTTAAAATTGAGATTGTTTTTGCAAAGTTTATTAGGAAGTAAGAGGGAATTTATAAGTAATTCACCAGAAAAAAGTCCTGCAGACTTTTGCAGCTGCAAAGTAAAATTATTAAAGCTATCTCAATGTTGAGGACTAATTTTGCCAATCCCACAGTTGTAACACTGGCTCTGTGACTTTCTCTTCCATTATAAACCATCGTCACCACATAATTAAATATACAAACTAAAAAAAGACATTTAAAAATCATCTCAATGCTCTCCGACCCCGCTGAATCCATCGAGAGCTTCTTCTTGCTGCCTCCTCGCGGTTTAAAAGATGTCTCATGTGTAGCTGTGTGGGTTGTCAGCGTGACTTTTACAATAGTAAGTAAATATTGCACAATATGTTATTGAGCAAACCTCCCGCAGGCCTCCATAATAAGCAAATCTCTTGTTCCCCAAAGGCCCCAAAACTATGAGGTACTTGGCCGATTCCTCTGAGGCATCCCACCAGCCTGGAGGAGACAGCTGGGAAGGTGATGAATAAAAAATACACTGGTGGGAGTAGAGAAAAAAGAAAAGAAAAAGAACACTTTGGAGCTGCATTTACATTTTAGGCATTTGGCTGACACTGTTATCCAAAGTAGGCAGGTAAAGGATCGAGAGTGCTGCTCCGGGGCCTTCCGGGAGGTAAAGAGAGCCGCTGATGGACTCAGATGAGCTGTGTGCAGAGATCAGTCGTCGCAGGATGTTATTTATACTCACAGGTTTACCTGAGATTGTTCTTCATTGTTGTGCAACATAAACAGCTTTTTATTTCTTCAACTGTTTTGTTTGCAATGTAAGGAACCAAAGGAAGGTTGTGCATGCAATTAGTTTTTAATGCAATGAAATAATGAATGAAAATGAGCCCAAGATCACAAGATAATTAACCTGTTATCAGGAGAAAACAGAAGGTGGTATCTTTGTAATGTTTCTGTGTTTATTTCCAGTTAGTTTCCATCAGCAGGTGTCTGTAGGCTCTGTGGAGATGCTGTGGGGGTCATTATGTACAGTGGGACGGCAAACAGGATGAGCTTAATAATGTCTTCATTATTTCTATATAATATATATAACGGCTTTATTTGAGCAGCTGCTGGCTGAAGCAGAGAGATGGGTCAACCTCTCATCTTTGGAGACTATAAAACCAGATTGTCTGCTCCAATGAAGAAACTGCAGCAAAGCAAACTCCACATTTAGGCCTTAATTATTGATCAGTTATGGATCCTCCCTGACAGTCATCACAGTGATCTTGAAGGTTGAAATCAGCTGTGCTCAAATGAACCACACACTCATTTTGGAGTTCAACACAATTATCCAGTTATCACCAGAAAACCAGCTTTGATATCTCGAGATAACGACATAATTAATTCATGATCTTGAGATAACTGCATCATCTGCAAAAAAGAAATCGAAAGCATGGCCGGAGCAATTATTTTTCAAACCTGCGTTCCAGGTAGATAAATAAATATCAGCATTTATTAGTTATTAGATGACTCAAAACTCAAGCGTCAACCTGTTGGCGGCGCTACAGATGTCCAGTGGTCTCCAGAGTTATCAGGATTTATCCTTTTGGGAGTCTTGAATATTTGTATGATATTTCATGGCAAAGTATTCAACAAATATTTATTATCTAAAACATTTCCATGAAGGTCTGTGCAGAATTTCAGGGCAGTTCATCCAATAACTGCTGCACTTTTTGCAAATTTTCCTCACGTCACGTGAGTTAACTGGAGTTTAAGCTCCTGGTTAGTCTGCAGATATTGAGATGGTGATATTGACTCTGTTGTGAGATGCCAAAAGTTTTAAAATCCTTGAAGTTATCATCTTGGTTTCACATACTTTTGCAGACTTTCCAGACCTGCGTGTGAACCTGCGGCGGATAAAGCAGCGACGTGATGCGCCTGTCTTGTTTCCTCAGCAGCCTCTTTATGCGTCAGCTTGATTTGCCTTCATTGTGATGTTCAGATAAGGGAGACGTGGGAGGAGGATGTCGTCTCCGAAATGTCCCAAATCTTCCCCATTCATCTCACACCGTAGCCATTTAGCTGACACATTTACCCAGAGTGCCTTCTGCTGAGCGAAAAACAGTGAATAAGATCTGATTCCTGGATCGTCAACGGGAGAAGAAGCCTGTGATGAGGAGTTCAAGGGTCAAAGTTAGCGAGTGGTGAAAACGTGTTCATGTTTGAAAAGAATAAAATAGTAAAGGAGTGAGAGGCAAAGAAAAAAGTTAGAAAAAGCAGAATTTTTAAGTAAAAGTTTTAATCGCTTCCTTGTTTGCAATGAATTCATCCTTTGGTTGCAGGATCCCTTCATTTACACTTCTTTTGAAAAGAAGATGTATTAGAACAGCACTCAGTCTCACAATCATGTCGACAGTGTTGTTTTAAGTCTGTTCAAAAAGTCTAAAATAAATCTAGTTAAATGTCAAGAATTGATATGTTGACCTGAGGTAACTTCATTTCTGCATCTTACAGCGACCGCAGGAACTTCTGCAGGTGGCTAATCGGTAAACGAGGCCATTTTGTTGATTGAAAAATTCTCTAATGTTGTGACAGTAACTAATGATAGCAGTGGTTAGTCATTTTGTACTGCTTCCATTGCTTGTGTCACAAGATTAGGTGGTTTTCCACAGCACACACATAAGACAAACTTTTCCTTTGATTAACAACATGTCCTTTTCCTCGTCTCTACTTTCCTGTCGAACGTATATCTGGACTGAACTGTCAGGCTGTTTGTGAGGCCTTGTTACCGTACCAGCACAAATCTGCGATAACTGAAACAATTCAGACTCCGACCTTTTGCCGATTTCACGTTACAGCATGAAACATTTCCCCAGATCGACACGGCGTTCTTTGATTTTATTAAAAGTGCAAGCTGAGAAATGTAGTATAGAAAAACACAGAGACGGATGTGTTTTCAATATCCCTCAGCCTTTTTGGCCCCACTTTCCCGATTCCACTTTAGGTCGACATGCATTATTAAGAGCTGCATCTCTGAGAAAGTACCAGCGCTGTGTCGAATGAATAAATTGCGATGGCAAATGGGATGTGAGTGAGAACTGGGTCAGAACGACTTGGTACAATATGACTCAGCACTATCGCCCATCTCTCCATTTCTCCCTCCTCCCCTTCGCTAAGCTCCCGCTCACACACAAACACAACACGCTCACTCCATTAAAACTTCTAAAGCTTCCATTTCCTACATTTAGATGCTCGGCGTGTAGCGGCCTCGCTCTCACCCTGCTGCAGCATGCTAATTGAGCCACAGCGAGGAAGGAGGGAAAAAGCCACTGTTGTGATATTCTCTCGCTTTTCTTTGTTCCTACATTTCTCTCTCCCACACGGATGTGAAATAACATCGGCTCTTCACTATCACACTGTTCTTCCTTTAAGCCTCTTTACCAGACGATTAGCGCGTGTATTTTCAGCATGGGTAGCCGCAGTGGGACATGAATCCCTGCAACATTAATACAAGACTGAACACCACCCAGGGAATTGAACTCATAAGGCGACAACTACACAGGACTTTACTCTTTTAGATTAGACTGAAATTGTTTGGATGCGGCGGCTGAGTTTTGCTCAATATTCACATTTTGGACTTTTTCAGTGCCCCCTCTTTGCACTCTAAGTTGCACGACTCGAGCCGAGCCGCGCAGTAAATCATCGTCCTTAGTTTCACAAGCCGAACCGCCTCACTGTATCCGACAGAAATAGACCTTGAAGTGGCTGCCGTGTGGGTAAAGTCTTTGACGAGATGATAAATGTCTGCTGGATGAGATGATAAATGTCTCTGTTCTTTCTGAGAGAACATCATGTACCCACATCCTTTAATGTCAGAGAGGCTCCGAGCTCATTCGCCTCCTCAAGAGCACGAAGAGCAATCACCATTTTTATCATCCCGACAACGAGCGAGAAATATGGAGCTTCACTTTCGCTTGTTTCGGCTGCAGCTGTTGTTGTTTGTGCACTCACAATGGTTGAATCATTTACAGCATGTCACATAAAGGCCACTTTCTGTCTTTCCAAAATATTGCACACATTTACTCAAAATGACCTCTCAACAAGTTTCCAGTTGGCTTCTCGAGCAGTCGGTGCTGCAGTCGTCCACACAGATATTAAGAAACTTGAGATTAAATTTACTGCAGAAAGCATATAGCTGATTTTACAGAGTTTCATTGAAAATATAATTGCATTTTTTAAAAGGGCAGGTCAGTTTAAACCCAGAAAAGTTTGTGTGTTCAGCACAATTTACAGCAAACACGTTTCTTTTGGTTGTGGACAAAGCAGAAGATGAGTGAGGTGAAAAATGACACAAAAAAAAAGCTTACTTAATTAATTACTGATTAGATTACTCCAACATTTTTCTATTACTGACATTTTACAGCAGTACAACATAAACTGAACACTGACATGCTTTATAATATGTTAGCAAACAAACAGGTAGACAACTTTATTGATCCTTGGCGGGAAATTTTCTATTGCAGGATGTCTATTTTTTAAATCAAGCAGACACAGAGCAACATTGACCACCAGTGGAGTCCAACACTGACTTGTTTTAACTTTAGTCTGGTCTCCACCAGCTACTCAGAAAAACATCCATGGCTCCACTGTCCACTAGAGACTAATGTCCATCTGCTGTTTAGAGCTGGGCAGGTAGAGAACAAGAAGTTTTTAATGTCTTTTATGAAACTGGCTCTGGTTCTCTTAATGTTGTTCTCTTCAAGTCACAATAAGAAATCCTTAATTTAGTTAAAAAGCGAGAGGAGAAAAATACTATCCAAATCACGTGTTTGTATTTTAGCTAAAACTGAAATAATCAGCTGTTCTGAGAAGTTAAAGGAGATTTCACCTCCCTTGTCTGAACCCATCAATGCTAATGTGTGTTTGAGTGTCAGCGTCTCAGCGGTCACTGTGGGAGTGTGTGCACATGTGCCTTCAGGAATGTGGAGGAAAAGTGTGCGGCCACAATAACCAGACGTGGCTGAGAGGCCCCGACTTTGTAATCGAGACCTTTTTGTTGATTTCTAATAATGCCTGCGATCTGGTATCTGGGGGAGGCGACAAAATGAAAAGAAGGAGGAGGAGGAGGAGGGGGAGGGAGGTATTGGTGTTGGCTGGGGAGGCGGAGGAGGAGGAATAAGAGCCCATTGTGAACCGCTTTAATTGCTTTTCTTGGCCGAGTGGGAGGGACTGATTGACTTATGAGGAATGAAAAGGACAAACCTGCAGGCACAAGGTGTGTGTGTGTGAGTGTGTGTGTGTACCTGTGTGTGTTTTAGGATATGTGTATTAATTTGTATGTGTTTGTATTTACAGTATGTGTGTAGTCTACCTGCGTTTATGGTACCTTTGTTTCCACGTACATATATATATATATATATATATATATATGTGTGTGTGTGTGTAGGAGGTCTGTTGGTGTGTGTGTGTGTGTGTCGGTAGGAGGTCTCTGTCAGGAGCATCTGTTGAGGCACGGGCCAGATGGAGTGTGTGTGAGGAGCCTTGTGTGAAGGCACGAGGAGCTCTGTTCTTCCTCCTCCTCCTGCCTTCTGCTCTGCCGCTCCAAAAAAGAGGAGGTCCGGCTGGGGGTCCGACAGATGTGTCAGTTTAACACCAGAGAGAGGAGACAGGAGACAAAAGGAGGCGGGAGAAGGCAGAGCGACCGGCTGACCGGGCCCGGCTGACCTCTGACCTCAGCTGTAGACACACACGCTTCATATGCAGGCGGGGATTTGAAACGTTGGGATGAATGGAAACAATCTGCAAAACCACCGACAGCCTCCGTTTTTTTTTGTTTGTTCGTTTTTTTTTTTTTTTAGCTAATCCAGGTGTTGCTGCAGATTTTCAGAG
Organism: Scortum barcoo; assembly: GCA_023238725.1. Classification (NCBI taxonomy): domain Eukaryota; kingdom Metazoa; phylum Chordata; class Actinopteri; order Centrarchiformes; family Terapontidae; genus Scortum; species Scortum barcoo. The sequence continues at coordinate 2,449,744 of CM041539.1, forward strand.
GGAATAAGACTCAGCATCAGAGGGTCAAACTGTCAATAAATCTATTAAACAATGTATTAAAGAAACATTTTACAGTGAACATAACCAAATGATGTGATTTGGATGGGATCAATATTTCTATTTGGGTTAACTGAGAGTCACCACAGAACATCATTTGTTGTTTTTGTCCAAATCCAATAACATTTTTTACAAGAATCGATAGAAATATGAGTTTCAGTGTCTTGTTCGTGGGTATTTTCACGTGTGAGCAGGAGGAGCTGAGCAGACGGCAAGAAAATTTGAGGGAAAGATTAAAAACCTCAAACTTAAAAAGGTTGAATGTTAATGATCTGAAGGATGTAGGGGATTCACATGGATGTGAAAATGCAGGTGAGACTCACAACGGACTCTTTCCACAGCTGTTGACTTCATTATATACATATAAGTTAACTTAATTTGAATCATTGATTGAATTATAGGACTAAATATTATTTCTTGTGTTCCCAACTAAAATGTCTCATCATATCTGAATAATTTTGAATTTTAATAATTTTAGTTTTTCTGTCTTAGCCTGAAGACAACATAGTATTGTTAAAACACGAAGAAGATTAGATAAGCTACACATAATATCAGTATTACAGTTATGACCACTGTTATTATTTAAATGTATAATATATTTGACATTTTTCAGCATGTTGTTGTTCTTGGAATATATTTTTCCAACTCAAGTGTTTATTTCATGATTGGTGTTGAGAGGAACAGTGAGCCATTTGTGAGGGTTGAAATGTTTTTTTATTTATTTATTTGGGCTTTTTGATGATTTGAAGTGGGTGTGACCTGTACGTTCTGACGAGGTATATGCCAATCTGTTGATTGCAATCATCGCACAAATCCCATTTTACTCACTGGGGAGAAACATAATATTAGCATCACAGAGACGCTGTCATTATGAATATTATTTCCATGGTTTATTAGGTTTTATATTTCAGTCCTTATTACCTTTCTGGTCTCAGTTGTTCAATCACTTGTCTATTGTCTGCTGCTGCAATGACTGAATGTTCCTTCAGGGATCAATAAAGTTAATCATATCTCATTGTAGCTTATTTTACCTCACATACATGAAAACCTCCAGCGGGCGATGCAGGCCCGCAGCTAACAAGCTACCGCTCTCCTGATGCTTGTTAGCATTAAAAAGATATCACATCTACAGTATCTGTTTTGCATTTTCCTGTCAGAAAAGACAGGCGCTCGTGTAAAAGCCAGAGTTACTCTGAAAATGACAGGCAGATGCAAAATAAACGCTTACCATAAAGTTGATGTATTCCTTGGGGGAAGTTTCGTGTCTGTTTATTTGTGAGCTTCATCGTGTTTTTCTCCGTATTCAGATTTACTCAGGTGCAGTATTCAAATTCTTTGCTAGTTCACTACAAATAAAAGCACTGCACTCAAAACCTTACTTAAGTCAGAGCATTTAAGTGTTATCAACAAAATGTACCTAAAGTATAAAAAGTAAAAGTACTTCCTGTAAGTAAAAGTGTTTCCTGTCAGTGTTTTACTCTTATATCAGGTATTTCTGGATTAATTTTACTATTTTTTCCAGTTAATCCAAGAAGGGTTAAATACTTTTACTCAATAAAAGAAAGTACATTAAATCTGTACTTAAGGAAGGTACTTGAGTAAATGTACTTAGTTTACATTCCTCTCTGCTATACAGCCACACTAACACACAAGACACAACACATCTTCTTTTTGCAACCTTCTGATGGATAAACAGACACACTGAAGCGTGAAGCCGACGTGTCATTCAGCTGACGAGGCGAAGATCGGCCTTTCATTAGAAATCAGTTATCAGATGATTAATCCTGCAAAGGACCTGTGATGACGGAGATTCCTGCTTTTTTTTTTTTTTTTGGACGTCATTTATGCGTGTTGGTGCACAGCGGTGGCTATCACACTTCCAATGAATGTTTTTTTACTGGAGGCAACTGCAATCGGTAAAGGCGCTGTAAAAATAAATTAGTGCTGGAAGAAGAAAATTGGATTCCTAAAAAGAATAAATCATTCCCTCTTTCTCTCACTCACTTTTCCTTCTACACAGTTTGTTATCGAGACACATATCAGCATCATTTTGATCATCGCTGACAGCTGCAGAGTCATATAACCTCTTTGTTACTACACACAGTAGTAGTACTTAAAATGTTTGCAGTAAATGTTTTATAATTTATCACGTGTGCATGTTGACGAAATGTGTAGAAGAAAAAGTTGGTTTAATCGTACTTGTGTCTCCGACCAGCAGCAGCACTGAAATGTAAAATGTGTCTTCAATCTACACGCAGCAGTTCTGGTAAATGTAGGAGGGAATCAGCTCTCAGTGTGTGACTCATCCTGAGCACATCTGTTTGTACTGTAGGTGGGAGAGTGACCTACGTGTGTGTGTGTGTAGTCTAATTACATGTGCTGCAGTGTGTGTGTGTGTGTGTGACATCCTGCATGCATGGCTCTGTGTGTGTGTGTGTGTGTGTGTGTGTGCGGCTCGTGCTGTGCTCACTGTAACCTTTGCTTACCATAAACACAGGAGACAGATGTGGTGGGCTCCGATTCTGTTGTGGATTCTTCTGTTTAACTTCACCGAGCGGCGGCGGCACAATAGGACACAGAGGACATCCCCTTCAATTAAACTGCAGACTTCAAGCGCTCTACGTGTGTGTGTGTGTGTGTGTGTGTGTGTGTGTGTGTGTGTGTGTGTGTGTGTTGCTTCTGTCCTTGTGGGAACCAGTTTTGGTTTCATATCTTTGAAGCAAATACGTTTGTTTTTTTGTAAACAGATGTCATTTTAGCTTCTTTAAAGGAGTAATCTGTCATTTCTGCATCTAGTGCAGTGATAGGATGTAACTAAGTACATTTTGTATATGCGCTGTACTTAAATATAAATAGTATTTTACTTGAGTGTTATAGACCATGATGCATTGCTGCAGATGAAACTAGTCAACAGTCTATAAAGTCGTTGAGCTCAACCTGAAACATGAACAGCAGTAAAATACAACGTCCACATTAATGCAGCAGGAAGATTAATCCAGAAACACCAGAAATACAGGAAACACTTTCCTGCACTGGGATTACTTTTACTTTTGATAATTTAAGTAAATTTAGTTATAAATAACTGTCAGGATCATCTAAAGAGAGGTTCGATTCTACAAAACTTTTCATGATTACAGATATATTAGAGCTGTGACACCCTGAGGTGCCACAGTTTGGTCATTATATTTAAATAGAGGTGGATGTTATGTTAGTTTTTACATTTCATAGAAAGTGATAGAAAGTGAAGATGTCAGTGTCTCTCTGTGGGCAGTTTGTCTAGCTTACGTGCTATAAAGCTCGCCTGTAATCCCAACGATTCTCATTCTGCCACTTTATGATGTGACCGAGCAGTGAAAATCTTTGGTTTGGTTTATTCTCGCTGACGGGAGGCAGAGCGTCACACAAAGTCCTCTGTGTGCTGTTCTGTGCGTTTCGGTTTTTGTGTCGGCATGAGTTTGTGTTTTTACGGCTCCCAGTCGCTTGTCGTTTGTTGCCATCGTGACGCTCCGCTCTGATGTGAGTCTAATCACAGAGCTGCTCAGGTAATTATCATGCAAGTAACCAGGGACCAGCCAGCACACACTCACACACACACACACGCTGAATATTTTCCATTCATTCCTCTCTGATGACTGTGCCCTCAAATGTCTTTCTTCTTTTATCTCTCTCATTTTCCCCTCTCCTCTCCTTCAGTGAGGCAGCTGCTGAGGTGATTGTGTCACGTCTTAAAGGTGTCGAGGATGAGTGTGTGTGCGTGTGTGTGCACGTGTGTGTGGGTGGGTGTGTAAGCCAGGTGGAAGCACCTCGCAGCCGGGCCGTACTGTGAGTCAACATGAGATAAGGCGAAGATGTCTCAGAGAGAGACATCACTTCGACAGGAAAATAGACGCAGACTGACTCGCTCGTTCTGTGAGTCCCTCTCAGTCAGACAGCACACACACACACACACACACTGCAGACGCAGGTGCAGACGTACACACACACACACACTCATTCACACACACTCACACCTTTAAGAAAAAAATAAACAAGGACTGACTTTCACTCCTCCTCATCAGACAGCCTCACACACGCTCTTAAAGTTAAGGACACTCACCGACACTGAGCGCCGCAAAGCAGAATATTTCAAACGTATTCAGCCTTTTTTAGTCTTGGATCAGGTCACAGGGTGTAAAATATTTAAATACCTAAGGCCAAATTACTTCTCAAGTCAAGATCAAGTGAGAGTCCAAGTCAAAAGTCAGACATCAGAGTCATGTTGTTTAAGAAACGGACACGTCAAGCCACCTGTCGAAGACGATCATGAAAAGATCAAGTTAAATCTTTAAGAAAAGTCATATTTAAGAGTAAAACTCAACTGAGACAAGTCCAAGTATTCAGGGAAAGTCCACAATGTCAAGTCAACAAATGGATAAGTTCATGTAAACTCTTAAATCAAAGTCATCTGAGAAAAGGTAACGTCACGAGTCAAAGACAAGATGAAGTCATGTCAGTCGAGGCAAATCCAACTGTGACGTCAAACTTGGTGGTTCAGGTGTGAGTCAAGTCTTGCCTAAAGTTCAGCTAACATGTTCAAGTCAGGGCAAGTTATCTGTCCAGTTCAATCCCAAGTCTTTCATAGTGAGTCTCAAGTAGAGTCTCATCAAACTCTGACAACTGTGACAAGTGTGAGTCAAATTTTAAGATTTGTGAAAAAAGTCAAGAGTCAAAGTTAATCAAGACACGACTGGCCTCAAGTCTTAAGAGTCCAAATCAAGTCTTAAATAAAAATCAATCCTGACAAATCCACGTCAAGTCTCAAATCACAATCCATTAATAACTGATCAATCCAGGCCAGTCGATAAATATCAAGTCTCAAGTCCAGCTCATTGAGAAAAATCCAAGTCAAACATTTACTTCTTTTATAAAGTCTGAAGAGATATCAGACACTAATCTTATGTGAACCAACTTGAAGTTTTAAATTTAAGACACCACAAGCTCAGTTTTGTTTTCACTTATTTGCAGCATAAATCGCAGGAGACACACATCTAACTGTCTACACTACTAACAAATTAAGTTCATACACAACCAATTTCCTCAATTCCGATGAATGTGAACATCAAATCTGTCATGTGTTTCTGCACAGGACAAATCTGTGGCGACTCGGGGTGCTAAACCACATCCTCAGATAACCTTCCTTCTTTAATTAAATCACCATCAGCTGTCTTCTAAATGGCTTTCTAATATGACACACACCGCTCTTACACCCAATTACCTCATTAGTAATGCAGCAAACAACAAGCGAACGCATCCTCCCTCTTCATGGTTACTTTCTATTATATGTATTAACTTACTGTTGCAGCTGATTTACAAATTTTACATTTTCTCACAAAACAGTGTCCTTACGGCCGAGCTCTTTCAGAATAAAACACCCACGGATTTGCATTTTAAAAGACGAGCTCAGATATTCAAAGAGGGATAATCCAACAAGCTGGATGTAATAAAAATGGTACTGTCAAATAAAACAGAGCCTGGTCTTATAATAAACCGCACCTCGAGACTAATATTGCTTTGCATTTTGCAGCAGTTGAACCTTTGACCTTCTGTTTTTTTTAATTTCGTATCATCAGACCACCCTGCCTCTGCAACCGACCGCATCATAACTGCAGCTAATAAAGCAATCAGCTCTCTTGGCCAAGGGTCTCTGTTGTGAAGTAAAACGATGGAGCATGTGAGCTGCATGTACAGGAGCCCCACTGCAAATCTAATTTACCGAAATTTTCCTTAATTGGGTAATAAAAACAATATTTCTGGCTGTGTGGGGAAATACCTGGCCTGATTCTTTACATCTTTATTATTCTCTGTTTTTGGAGGCAGCAGGGATCCTGAAGGCCTCCTGGTCTGATATAAATGAACGCAGGTGGTTGGTTCGATAAGATTACGCATGCTGAGTCAACAAAGAAGGAATCTGTCATCTGTAACTTCTGCGTATCTCTTAAATCTCCTCCTTCAACACACTTTCAAAGAGCTGCTTTCATGGCACCACGTCTAATCCTGCTCACTTTTAATCTCTCCGTCTTTCTCGTGTTTTTTCTGTATGGATTTATTATTTTTTCCTTTGACGTGTCCTCTCTTGATTATGTTGATTATTCTTATTTTATATCCTCTGATAAGACACTTTGTTTACGAAGAGTTCAGATGAATAATTAATAAAGTTTATTGCACTTAATACTTTGTGTCTTCCTTTAAAACAAACTCTGTGTGGTATGTTGGTATAATATACCATGTTCAACATCTTGGCTTAGTTAGTATGCTAACATTTTCTAATTAGCACTAAAAACAAAGTATATCTGATGGTATTTAGTCATTAACTAAGGTATTGAATGAACTATAATGTTGACCTGATTGTGGTGCTAGAGAAAAAAAAATCACCTACGGTCAACATTGTCCATAAACAAGAAGACAATTTGTTCTTTTCAAAAGGACAAAGCTCAAATTTTTACTCCAGCAAACCTTTGTTAGACTGAATATTGTAAACTTTCAAGACAGGCCAATGAACTTTGCATAAATCTACATGTTTTATTACATAAAGCGCTCCTTCATCTTCCGTTTGTGACATTTGCTGGTTGTAATCGATGTCTGGGTTTATTGAAATGGATAGCTGCAGTGGCTCGTAATCTGGTTTATCAAAACAAAAAGAAAATGGCGAGAGAAATTTGAAAGCAGCAGGCACATTTTGAATCTTGTTGCTGCTTCTGGCTACGGATCCAAAAAGCTCACCTGGAGCTCTGTGCTCATCACGTGTCTCTCTTGCTGTATGTATGCCGTATGCTTTATGCCTCTCCTTGTTTGTGCATGCGTTCCTCCTTCCTTCACCCCCTCCCGCCCTTCGCTCTGTACCCGGGTCTGTTTTAATGAGCAGTCATGGCTTAGTTAGCATCAGGCCCAGGCCGGTCTGATTCCTCCGTAAACTCCCGGGACGAGCAGGCCCGGGCGCGTCTCACCACCCCAACAGCAAATTAGAGGCGATCATTCAGCCACTTTTTATAAGAGGTCGGTCGGTTTTCATCTGCAGGATTATACTGTCAGAGCCCCGGCAGGCAAACATCTCCCAGGAGCTAATAAGCAGCTGTGTAGTAAAAAAAAAAAAAAAGAAAAGAAAAGAAAAGACATTTTGCCGTAACCACATCTGAAGTCAGAAATAAAAGAGCAAAGAAAACCATTTCTCCTCTGACGGAGTCTGCGGATGTCAAAACGTTCAGCCGGCGGATCTCGTGAGCCGAAACCGCACAAGTGATGTTTGAACACTCGACATCACCTCGTCCTAAAGAAACCTTTCATCTCCGTTTTTACTTTTAATCCTTTTTTTTATATCTTCCCTGCTATGCTGAAATGTCGTAGCTCTTGTCCTCTGCGGTGATTCCCCCCTCTCATGAGAAATAATTAACAAGGTGGGAGTGAAAGATAATTTATAGAAGATAAAAATAACTACAACATACACACTGTTAACTCTGCCAGCAAAGATGAAAGAGTATTGTTTTCACTTCTGTTTATTTGAGTCTCAAAAAGTTGGGTTTACTTAATGTTTGTTGAGCAGATAGTTCACATCGTGTCCAACAGAGAGATAAAACTGTTCAATTATCAGTAAGCATCTTGAAGTTGTAGTTTGTTGCGTCTCAGGTTCACAATAGTTCGACACTGCTCATTTGCTTTCTTGCTGAGAGTCGTGATTACAAGATTTAAAAGTGATCTTTGTTATCTTTGTTTCTTCAGGAATCTTAATCACATTCAAAGGTTTGTGTTTATTGATGCTGATAAGATCTGAGCGTCCCAGGTCAGCCGCCCAGCGATCTTTTATTCAAATGCTATTTAATCAAAATGTCTCAGCGGTGCTGATTTGAGTAATGACTGCAGGGAATCGAGCTTTTTATCGTTTAAGTTATTCACCGTCCGCAGATGTCACGGGAAGTTTGAACAGTGCAAGTTTAGGGGAGGATAAAAGGAAGGACTGTGATGCTTTGGCCTCTTCCTCCCTGATCGTTCTCCTCTTTGATCAGCGGCAGAATCACTTTAATCACCTAGTACAAAGGCTGCATGCAGAAACAGCCTCGGTTAATTACTGCTGACACATAACGAGACAGTTATACAACACAGAACTGACGGACCTGAACGCTGTGTGGAGATGACGAGAAAATATACTGCAGGATGGTGCAGGAACAACCTACTGTATGAAATATAAATATCATGAAAACATATGTGACTCACGAGCTTATGTTGTTTTCCAAATCAAGCAATAAAGGCAATATAAATGGGACTCACAAGCCAGGATATACCGCTTAATACTGGAACATCCAGTCAGATCCCGATAATAAAATTCACTGAAGTGTTGAAGATTTTACAATTTGTCATTCTGGTTTTTGTAAAGGTTTCTGCTCAAAATACATTGAGAGGATTTAATAGATTCCCCTTCAGTCTTCGTGATTAAAACAGCGTGTCTGTGAAGAAATGGAAAAAATGAACATGAAACCCAAGCAGAGCCACATGACCGAGCTCTGCGAATCAGATCTTCTCTTAAAGCTAAGAGATGCTCCCGCAATCAATTATCAGCTTATCTCCCAACAGGATGTACTCAAACTTTAAAAAGTGGATCTGAAATTGGAAATTATATAGTTTGTCCACCAAGGCATTAGAGTTTTATTACCAGGAGCTCTGCATCAGACTGTAGTGTGGCTCATCTCCAGTTTAATTAAAAAAATTCACAGCAAAGTTTGATTCAAAGACTTTCATTTGGATCTTTTGTCTGCGTTTTTCTGTTCCTCCTTTGTGCAAACGTACAAGAAGCAGCTGCTCAAAAATCTCACCGCGACACAAATATGAGTGACGGTTCAGCTCAGGTCACTCAGGATTCTTGGTGTGGTGTGATGGCGCCCGTCGAAACGTGTCGTGTGCGGGACTCGAGAACAAGAAGGCACAAAAAAAATCACTGAAAATACTTGTTGTGTCTCAAACAATACCCACTCTTGTATTGTGCGCTTGCAGCTTTCCTCTGCCGCCGCATGTTTTTTTTTTTTTAACAGCTGTGGTTCTGGCAAACCAAGATTAGAAGGTTTGTAAAAGTCCATTTTCGACTGTTACGTGTGCATGAACCATTTTTCTGAGAATCTGTTCACCCGAATAACACAAGTTCCCCTGATGGAGTTTAATGACTCCTTTTAACAAAAATTGTCCCAAGAGTTTGAGAAAGTTAAAGTGCAATGCTTGATGCCTAATTGCAAAACTGAACTGAACTCTGGAAATCAGGAAGAAAAAATTCTTTTGTATTTTCACTGCATCTAAAGAGCCCTGAGGATTAGAAAATGCAGACTCATACATTTGCATAGATTCAGCAGATAACGGAGAGGTTTGCTTAAAGAATCAATCTGCACGATCACTGCACATCACTTGGTTTTCATGTTTTTGTGCAGTCTGTTCTCACACCGTTTGGCTGTCAGTTGTGAAAAACCAAACAATCTTCCACCAATCAAAATTCAAGTTCAACTTTTTTGGACTCACCAGTGATGCCCGTCTCCATTACGGCAGCGCCCCCGCCGTGATGCTGATGTGGTTATCGGACAGGACGGTCCACACTCACTTCGTCCCGGGGGTTTCTGTTTGAATCTGCACCATCTGAACTGTGTGTGTGTGTGTGTTTCTGTGCAGTCTCATCGAGCAACACAGACGTAAAGTGAGGATACGTTTACCGTGTCAGACAGGACTGTGGGTGGAGGAGAGGACAGCCATGTGCCAGCTCCCTGCATGCTGTCAGGAACTATCCACGTCACTCACACACACACACACACACATTTGCACACAAATAAAAAAAAAAACTCAACACACTACAAAAACAGATGCACACTAATAAAAAACACATTCTCAGACACGTCACACTTACAGACACATGCACAAACATCACAAGGACACACTCATCCACTGTCACACGCAGTTACAAAAACACACAGTTACACACACAAGCAGTGCAGACTCTTTAAAAAAAACACACATACCGCCCACCCTACAAAACTATAACACACATGAGCCCCGACAGTCGTGTCCACTCTCGTCACACATGACCAGGAACATGACTCAGCTTCCTCTTCGCCTGTTTGTCCACTAAAGCCGCGTCCACGCTGCAATCTGTCTCATTTGAATTCAGATAAAGGACACACACACCTCTGAACTGACGCCTCACTGTCGCTGTGTGTTTGTGTTGAAGCATCCATACTGATGCAGACATCGTTAATCAGACCCCTTTTTCTTTGTTGCTGTTTTTCTTTGTTGCTCTTCGTTACTTTAATTCTCCTTTTTCAATCAGATCAACGGGGACGATGTTGTTTCTGTCTTTTAGCCTCCCACGTTGGTCTTTGTTTATTTACATTAAATTTTTGGGACATTAAATAGCTAACATTTATGGAAATATATTTTGACATTCACTTTCTGCCGGAGGGTTGGAGGACAGAATCAAATAGAAATATAAAAGGCATCACTCTGTAAGCTGAGCCTTCACAGCACATTTTAGCTCAGTCGCAGCACCAACCTCCTTTCCAGCTGCGGAAAAACAGCTGATAACAAACAGCAGACAATAAAGAAAGTCAGATATTTTCTTGAGGACTTGGTGGAGACCAAAAGAGAGCAAATGTTGGGGGAAAAATCCTTAGTTCTCCAAAAAACTGAATTTCCTGCTTAATTTAAACTCAAGTAAATATTCTCGATAATCCAACAGAAAATTTCAGAAAAAATCTTAAGGAATTACGCAAACAAACAAAAAAAACCTCACCATAGTTTGCTTTTGACGTCAGCAGAAACCAGTGAAAATCAAATCAAACAGCAAAAGAGGAGAGAAAGAAGAACTAACCTCTAAACTGAATGAACATCTCATCTGCTCTCCTTCGTCTTCTTAAGAGGAAAATAACGTCTGAGAGCATCTTCCAGGACACTTCCATCGTCTTTAAAGAGCAACTTGCGGGTTAGAGACCCTGTGAATTAATGTATGTAAAAATAATGTAGGAACTAGATTTTGCTTAAAATATACTTAAATACACACTACAGTGACTTCTAGTGTCGTTTTTGTAACAGAATTACCAATTTGAATAATATTAATAATAGCAAACAGTACAGCTAAGTACAGTATTTACATGTAGTTAAACATATATATATATATATATATATAGATAGATAGATAGATAGATAGATAGATAGATAGATAGATAGATAGATAGATAGATAGATGAAGATTTGCTTCTCCGTCACGTTGCCCATATTGAAATTATCACTATCGCTATCACACTGTTTGATCTCAATGAAAGACTTTAAATATTAATACTGTGCCCCTATTCCCAAAAAAACTACTACATAGCATACAGGCAGGTTGTCTGCTGGGCCTGTGGAGAGCACATTAGGAAGGCCTTACCTTCATGTGCTGTCTGCCATCAGAAGAAAGTTTCCAGAGGAAGGAAGGATTTACAAAGGTTTTGAATGGCCTAAAAAGCCTGTGGTGACCTGAAGTATCTCTCTCTCTCACTCTCTCATCTGCTGCCATTGCAGCTGAAATTCAGGGCTGCAGAAAAAAGGTGGATGTGCAGTTAAGTTGTACTCGTGAATTAAACCAGGAGTAGAGACAAAATATAAAACATTGATAAAAAACTAATTTTTCTGGTATAGTGAGATGACACTGCCACCCTGTGACTTAAAAGCACTGGTAGCCATTGACAGGATAAAATATTCAAAAACAATAAATACTTTTGTTCCCAGTTTATTAGGTACACTAACCAACTAATGCAGTCCAATACAACAGCCCTGCAATAACTTCTATCATCATGAAGGTTAAAATGTGTTTTGTTCAAACTGTTTCAGGAGGTTATTATTAAAATGTGTGGTTGGTTTTAATTAAGCGGTGCTATTAAATTGTAATGTGCAATAATGAAACATGTTTCTTATGATTTGTCCGTCCAGTTTTTATCAATAAAGTTTGGGCTGCTGTGTTAGACAGTATTAGTTTTAGACATTTTTATTCTTCACTGTTCATAATATTTACCTGCTGTACTGAACCACTGTCTGTAGCTGCATCTGTCCCTGATGTACCTGCAGTATCTCCAAATCCTGATAACACACCAACATTAACGTTACACATGAAGATAAATTATAAATGTCTTAGCTGTACAAATAAAGTCACCAGGCCATGTAACTAGACTCAAGGGTTCTCATATTAACAAACTTAGCTTACAGATTGTGCCCTCTCATATACTAGCTAACATTAACATTAAAAAGGTTAATAAATAATAATAAATATTTGGTTAATAAAACTATTATCGTGAATAATTTGGAAGTTAGCAAATGTTAGAATGAGCAACAACTCCCTTATGTGACGTAATATGATGCAATGTTGAAAAAAAGAGCGTTTTTCGGGGCACTGCTGAAAATGACCACTTTTACCTCTGATTTTGTGCCTTTATGTTTTGTAAAACATATTAAATTCTGCATTACCTTTTCAAATATGTATTTTCAAACAAGATTAAGTATAAATCTAAAAAAAAATATAACCTGCAGGTTGCTTTTTAATGTGGAAGGTAAGAACATCTGCAATTTGGCGATGCATCCACTCACCAAGGACGACAAATGTGCACCCTTACCTGTGCCTAAAGACAAATATCGGCTGCAAATCTGTGAAAATAGCAAAAAAAAAAAAAAAAAAAGTACCTCCTGCCTGTGTTAAGTGCAGGTGTAGATGCAGATAAAAACAGTAGCTTTATATCTCGGCGTACAGAACGGTATTATTTTGTTTGAATTCATGTTATTATTTTGTCTTAGAAAACCAAAGATAGCAGCAGCTGCATTTTCACCTCCTCCTGCTCTGTTTGCTCTGATGAGAGGACAGATTTACCGTTTAGTCTGTTTGTGTACAAAGATTTACTGAGCTAATACATCAGCTGCAGCAGCACTGAGTGCAGTGAAAGGGAATGCAAATACAGCCACGTACGCACACACACATACACACACACACCTGCACACCGGTACATTTGTAAGCACACGCTGTTACTCTGCAGGGTTACTGCTGACAAATGGACCCCACAAGATATGAAAAGCAGCTCACACACACTTGTACTTTACTCCTGTTTGGATATTTCAGCACACAGTTAGATTTGGGAAACGTAATAAGATATTTAAGACTCGTACCTTGAAGTCAAAATCCCTGCTGCGATGTTTTATCTTCGGCTTCCTGTACTGCAGTTAGGATTTAAAGAGAAGGACGAAGAGAGGAAACAATTAGTGTCAGTATGCAGTTCATGTGTGAGTATATATACACTGTGTACAGTGTGTATGTGCACATACACATTGTTATGTCTGTAGGTGAAAATAAACTATTTATACACATTTATTTAAGTACAACTGTGAAATATTGTTAGTTTACTTGGACATTTCAATCTTAAGTCACTCTACTGTTACACTTCAAAGGGAAATATTCACCTTTTTTACTAAACTTTACCTTCAAAAACATAGAAAACAAGTAAATTAAACATACAAACAATCATTTCTGCCATTTAGCTACCATTACAATTTAGCTAATTGTACAACAGGTATTCACACAACTCACATGAATGGCTGGTGGATGGAAAAGGAGGAAGTGGGTGTTTGGCATGCTGGGGGTGAAATACCAAGGCCACAAATCTGCAAAACCAGTTCTCCGCTTGATTGGAAGGACCAGAAGGGAACTCGTGCCAATTATTGCTCACCATGCCAAGAGAGGGTCCATCATCATCAGTGATGAGTGGAGAAGTTATAGACATGCTCTTTCCCAGCTTGGTTACAGGCATTATACTGTGAACCACAGTGTGGCATTTATTGATACCCAGACAGGAGCTCATACCCAACACACTGAAAGGGCATGGAGAACCTACAAGGAGAATGTGTGGAGACTCAGAGGAAACCGCACAGAAGAATTATTGGTGGACCATCTTGCAGTTATTGAATGGTACGAATGGCTGGCAAAAGAACATCACAATGGACCCTTAGGACGTCTCCTTCATGACATCGGACATCTCTATAGATAGATGATGAGAGAATTTATACAGAATGTGTTCTTAGTTGGTGTATGTCTTCAGAAGACATGTTATTTTGTTACACCACTGTTTAAATAAATGTCATTCTGCTGTTACCTTGAAACATCATTTTCTCATATTAATATAAATACAAATACATTATTGAATCATTAGTATATTACTTATTAATAAATTGTGAACGTGTTGTCATGTTTTGTAAATGATTAGTTTATCATTATCTAATCACTTGTAAATGATTTAGAGTGAATCTACAAAACATACATAAACTATTACCATATTATTTAATAATCATTTATTAATGCATTGTCAAGTTTAGTAAATAATTAGTTCATCATTAACTAATCACTTACAGATGGCTTACAACAGAACATTATTATAAAGTGTTACCTAATGAATTTATATTCCATAAATCAGGTTCTTATAAACCCACTGTACCTCACCTGCCCATCAGACAGCAGACTGACTCAGTTAGAGAGCAGCTGGTGAACAATAGTGGAGCATTTAGCAGCTAAAGAGACAGATAAAGAGACAGATATCTACCTCAGGAGGTGGTGGAGACCAAAGATGGAGCTAAAAGAGAGAAAAAACTGGAGTTCATCAGGAGACACAAACACGCAAAGAAGTCTAATATTACTCCATGTTAGCTTTATGTGTTAGCTGTTTGCTAACATGTTCACCATAACAACCAAATTAAGGGGTAATATGTAAAATTTTTATTTGTAGAATAAGTATAAGTACATTTCTTTGAGTGTATTCTTTTACTTTTAAGTTATTTTACTAAATATGGTTAGTGCAACCTGTCTGGAGGAGCTTTGTAGCCTCATAATTAAATTAAATGACCATTTCACTTTCATTTTTTTCATGTCATTGTTCAGTCTAACATTGTGCATTCAGGGATATTTTGCAGTAGTTACCGATGTATCCGTCCAACTGATGTTATTTCCAGCTAACATATAAAAAGGTGGTGTGAGAAATATGCAGATTTCAAAGTTGTTATACTGCAGCCAAAGTACTGTTCTCCTTCCTTTTCTCCTCCAAATAACTTTGCATAAACTATAATCCTCTGACTTCTTTTTTTTGGCCTTTCTTTTTAGCAATGTCGTAATGTTTCGGTTAATTACTGAGACCTGGGAGTGTTATCATAACTGAGGGAAATTATGGACAAAAATAACACAAATTTTCAAAGTAAATGACCTTAATACTTCCATATCCTCCCTGCCAGGGAATGTTTCACACTGACTTTGACAAAAATAGGAAATGCTCACACACAGAGCGACACACACACACACACACACTTCCATCCGGCTGTGAAGGCATGTTTATGAATGATGGATCGCCCGGTGGAGGAAGGAGAGAGGAAACGCTGAATATTCATAACGCCTTTTGAAGCGGACCTCCTCCGGCTGCATCAGACATCAGTCGTATGGTGAAGGTCAGAGGAAAGCTGACTCACGTTAAAATGACCGTCCAGGTTGCACTAACCCCCTGCCCCACACACACACACACACACGACGACCTCCCCTCCCCCCCACACACAGAACACCCCCATCAATCCACCCATCCGTCCCCTCCCCCGCCTCACTACGCCTGTCCGCTCAGCATGTGACACATCCCATCTGTAGCCAGACAGTGGTAAGCATGAATTTCACACATACAGGAGATATAGGCCCCACACACACATGCACATACACACACATGCACGCCCACACACACACATGCACGCACGCACGCACGCACGCACACACACACACACACACATACACACAGGAGATGTAACAAAAGCCTGCATACACACTCATGTACAAAAAGAATACACAGAAAAACACAAAATATTCAAACAGCCAAACATGGACAGAAAAAAGGTGCATTTATGCTAATTTTAATTATTTTTTAACAAAAAAAAAATCCAGGAGCTCAAAACACACACAAAACACAAACAGGAAGCAAAATACACACTCACACACACACGTCAGCCTCCAACTGCTGCTCCATCACTCAGCCTCGTCTCTCGTTCGGGATTGGCTGATTCAGTTTGGCAAGTCATGTACCGTGAACCGCGATTGGCCGACTCACGGGAGCGTGTTAATCTTGACACTTTGTGTGAGGCGGCCGCTCGATCCCCTGAATACCAACAAGGTGTGAGGCGGAGGGGGGAGGACGCGTTTTCACGTTACACTCGACAGGATTTTTCTCCTCTCCATCCTTCTGCTCGATTGGTTGATTCACTTCGTTTGATAATTTCTTCTTTAAAAAAATGCTTTAATTAGGGACGATGATTGTTTTGTTAACATGAGCTAATGTCTTCAATGAGCGTGAATGTTTAATCTCGACTTCAGAAGCAGCACTTTGATAAAACTCAAGGTCTCTTTTCTGAGCTCAGCAGATGGAGTCTGATGCATCTCTTCAGTCAGTCTGATCTCCAAACGTTATCTGGTGGAAACCTCAGAAAGAAAGAAAGAAGACCTCGAGTTCTGATTTTTTTATTAAATGTTCCCATCTTGTTTTTGGGCGTTTGAACTGTTTTTGTCTGTTTTTATGCTGCAGACGTGGGTTGGTGTGCACGCAGGTCTCTCTGGAAATGGAGATCCTGATCTTAATTAAACAACCGGCTTGGATAATGGATCGACTAATTAACTAAGAATTCAATAAAACACTGCAGCAACAAACAACAAATTGACCGCGACCCCTGAAAGAGAAAGAAAACAGGAGGAACTGTAATTCAGCTGTGATCTGAACGTTGTTTACCAAAGTACAGACTTGGACCAAAGTATTTATTTTTTTCATTGGTGAGTTTTTCCCACATGAAAACAGACAAACCAGACAGTATTTGAACGCATTGTGATTTATAATTTGGCGGACATGTTTTAGATTAGCTACTGAAATAAACTCAACAATGTTTTCTATGCTTCAGCATAGATATATATACGGAGACGCCTCATTCAGTGACTCTGCCTGGTGCTGTGATACATCAACATGTCCGCCATATTGAACCCTGCAAGACTGGCCTCTAAACAAATAAAGATAAACAGAAGAGCGGCATTTTTTTCTAGATAAAATTCACTATAACGTTTACATTTCTCAACTAATTTAAATTATCCATTAGTATAAGTTATTCAAGGCTTATGATCTATGTGGGGTAGAAAAAATTTGTCTACACAAAATCTTGATAGTTTGGCTATAATCGAGTCATTTTGTGCTTTGTGCTTTGACAATACAGTTTTGTCCCAAGTAAAATGACATAGTGATGGTATGACATATTGCAAATACACCTTAATGATATGGTAGAAAATGGTTAAAATATAGTGCAATGAAAGTAGTATGGAGAAAAAGTTTAATATAGTGTACAATGAGATATAGTACAACAATATACAGTATGGTACAGCAGGAAAGCAGCCATACAATAGGGTTTAGTATGAGTAAATTATAATATTATAGTAGTAACGTATTAATAAAATAATGATGGATTATAATAGTAAATAGTATATGTAGCATAAGTATAGTATAGTAAGTTTAGTATAGTTCGCATCTTAACTTCAGTCCAGTCCTCTGAGGGTTGCGACAAGTTGCCTGGTCCAAAATGGCGACGATGCTGATGTACGATCAACAGGCCAATGTGGCGTCTACATATTTATGTCTATGCAGCTCTTTATGTTAAAATAATCCTGTCTGGACTCCAGCTCTGTACCTTACTGACATGAGACTGAAATCTGTCCTTGTCTCATTTTAAAAAAGAAATAAGCTGATTTTAAGTTCTTTAACCTTTCATCAGTATCCACACACAGCTCGTCGGTCGGTCTCTCAGTCCAGTCGGCGAACATGTCGGTGTCAGAATAAGACCCTGTTTGAACGGCTCTGCACACCCACACAGGTGTTTGGAGTTATTCTGGCTGATTAGGTTGAGTCGGGTTGAATAAATTTGTCCTGCAGAGCAGCGAGAAGCTCTGAATGACTCAAATCACCTGTGTGGGTGTGCAGGTGAGGAGACGTCCCTTTGAGCTCTGGTGGCATTAGATCGACATTAGTTTTGACATTGACATAATAAATTATTTTTTAAAAGTAGATAAATCAATATGGAAAATAATTATTTTTAAATTATTAAATGTTCATGAAGTCATATTAACATCAGTATCATCAATATGTGTGTGTGTGTGTGTGTGTGTGTGTGTGTGTGTGTGTGTGTGTGTGTGTGTTTCTATATGTGCTGCAAGGGTGATTCTACAATAGTAGAGGCTTTTTTTTTTTCAGAAGTTTTTCTTGCAGCGCGACTTCATTCACCATCTGTTTCTTCAGTGCAGCTTTGCACTGATTACTTCAGCTTTGTGCTACATGACAGCTTGTCAACGTGAGTGACGAGACTTCAAACAGAAAGTTGACCGCCTGAGAAGGAGGACTGTCAACTCGCTTCCTTTTCTTCTGAACGAGTCGTGATTGATATGACTAATATTTGATCATAAATGAATGAAAGTCATTGATAAAACAATTTGCCCTCAAAAATGTGGCTTTCATACTGGGAGGTTTTAAGTTTATAGACAGAGAGCAGAGACTTTGGGTTCAGTACGTTCATGCAAAGTGTTTTTTCCTGATACTTTCTTGAAGATTTTAAAGTCTGCATTGTATATATATATATGTGTGTGTGTGTGTGTGTGTGTGTGAGAGAGAGAAAGCCTACATTAATACACGACAGCACCTAACTCAGCACACCTGTTTTTCTCCAACAAATTCAATTTGACGCTTCCTCAGCAGAGCATGATGCTCTCAGGTGCATTCGGTGGTGCCATCTGTGACAGAGCGCCGCACGTTTTCCTCGGCTCCGCGCCTCCCATGACTCGTCTTCTGAGGCCTCTGATGTACCGCCGGCTCAGCCAAACGTACAGCGAGAAAAAGAGAGAGTTGAGAAGATGTCAGCGGATCTAATTTGACTTAGGGACAAGTTTCCTCCTGGGGGAGAAAACAGAAACCAGCCTGCCAGTCTGTCAGTCGCCCTGTACCTCCCCTCCGATGCCTCTGAGGCAATGCGGTGAATCTGCAGAATATTAGAAAGTCCGTTCTGAAAACGGAGCTCCAACCTCACAGTTCATCACCAGGAGAATTAGGCCTGCATATCGACACATTTAAAAACCAACAAGTAAATCTTGCACATCTCAGAATGGTTTTAATCTATTCAGCTGTTATAGTTAGGTTTTCTGTAATTAAATCTAAATGCTTAATTACACAAGTGGTGTGGATCGTTCTGCCTTTAAAAGCTTCAAACTGCAGCCAAAACAACAAGTCATGCAATTAGCATTAGCATGTTAATATGCACTTAGAGTGTTGTAGTAATACAGCTACGATCAACTCTATGTCAGCCTTAAACTCGAGATAACAAAATGGTGCCAACCTCTGAACATGTACGGGGCCGTTTGATAAAGACAATAAATAAATAAGTCTTATTCTCATAATTCTGTTTATCTTGAAAGGTAAGATAAGAACTTTATTGATCTTACACTTGGGAAATCCATGTTACAGCTGCTCAAATAGTAAGCCAAAACTGAAAAGAAGTACAAAAAGTAGATATAAAAATATACAAGGAAAAAATGGCATACCTACATTGCAAACATTTAAATAGACTATTTACTATATACATCCTCCATATATATAAATTGTTATTGCATGACACAGATACTGATGAATGATGTTATTTTTGCACTCATCACCATCTTGACTTGGGAAACATGGACTGAAGCAGAACAATGTTTGTGGCTAATGTAAATATTTTGTTGGCTAGCGAGTTGCAAATGGTATAACGATTAGCTCAGACAGGAGACCCAAAAGCAGGACGACTGACACCAGACAGAGATTTAACGATTGGTGATGGTCGGCTGCAGCATTCATGCGGTCCTGCCCCCAGAGAAGCATCCGGGAAGCAGCCGCCCAGACTTTTCTGCATCTCCTGGCCATGGCGTGAGCAGATGGGACGGTGACCTCCTCCGAGGTATGAGCCCAGTGAATCACCTTTGAGTGCAACGCTTCCGGTACAAACAAGCGGTTGCGAGGACACCCCTCAGGAGCTGTCTCTCCAACGGCTCACTCGCTGCACATCTTTTTCTATCTGCCAAGTCACCGCCCCTACCACACGGTCAGGTGATAGGATAGTTTCAGGTTCCTTGGCAGTTTGTTCCGGCTCATACAGGCGGGACAATGCATCTGGTTTAGCGTTTTGTGAGCCTGGCCTGTAATGAGAGTGCATGAACCTGGAACCTACTAAAGAAAAGTGCCCACCTTGCTTGATGAGAATTTAGTCTTTTAGCAGACTTGAGGTATTCTAGGTTTTTGTGGTCAGTCCACACAATGAATGGTTGTTCTGCCCCCTCCAACCAATGGCGCCACTCCTCCAAAGTGACCTTGATGGCGAGCAGTTCCCTGTTACCCACGTCGTAATTTCGCTCAGCCGGCGTCAGCTTGCAGGAGAAGAAAGCACATGGGCGGAGACGGTTGTCAGTAGCAGATCTTTGTGAGAGGACAGCCCCTACGCCCTCGTTAGAAGCATCCACCTCGACCACAAATTGGAGTTCTGGGTCCGGCACAGACAAAACGGGGCTGATGATATAACCCAAAAATGAGACCAAGTAGGCATGAAACTCACATTTCTCCGCTTTGACGTATAGCTCATGCTCCAGCAGGCGGGTTAGGACCTGACAGACGTGATGTTGGTGGGTGTCAGGATTGGGAGAGAAAATGAGGATATCATCCAAGTAGACAAAGACAAAATCATTTAAGTATTCACGTAACACTTCATTAATAAATGACTGAAATACAGCAGGGGCACTAGTTAAACCAAAAGGCAGGACCAGATACTCATAGTGTCCTTGAGGTGTGTTGAAGCCCATCTTCTGCTCATCTCCCTCCCGAATCCGCACGAGATGATATGCATTCCGCAGATCCAACTTTGTGAAAATGAGAGGATGATGAGAGCATTCAAAAATATGAAAACGAATGTCTTCGCTGTGGTTAGAGTCAATGGTTAGCCTTAACAGCACAGTCTAGTGAGTAACATAGCTTAGCAACCTCCCATCCAAAGATCTAGCGCTAACAGGCTGAGGAAGCAGTTCAATGATAATGCCTTGGGAAGATGCTAAGGATTTGTCCATTAAGCTCTCATCTGCACCTGAATCAATAAAAGCTTTGAGAGGTGTGGTATTACCCTTTATGTTGAGAGTCACAGAGGTAAGAGTTCTAGGAGGATAGTTTCTGTCCTTGGTTTGGACTCACCAGCGCCCTCCTCAACCCTGGTGAGCCTGCCCTTTTAATGGACAGGCATTGACGCGATGGACCGGTCTGCCCGCAGTAGAAACAGGCTCCTTCTTTGAGCCTGAGATGTTCTTCCAGGTCCAGCTTGGTTCTTCCCAACTGCATGGGCTCCTCTGAAGGTGTAGGTGGTGCTCGAGCCTCCGTAGGAGTAGGCGAAGAACGGGCAGAGCAGCAGTGCTCGCGTGGAAACCATGGCGCTCCCTGTGGCATGGAGGACCTTCTGCCACGTCGTCTCTCTCGCTCTCTTTCCTGAAGGCGAGTGTTGATGCGTGTGGCCAGGTCCACCAGGTCTTCGAAATCCGTGGGCAGATCATGGGGAGCCAGATGATCCTTAATTTCCTTCATGAACGGCCTCGCGGCATTAATGGAAACCTCCACCCGCTGTCCGCTGCCAGCGTGCAGAACTTGATTGTGTAATCGATCACTCTCCGACCCCGTTGCTTGAGGCTCAGCAACGCTCTGGATGCATCTCGGGATGGCGATGTGTGATCGAACATTCTGGTAAGTGCTTGAGAAAAAACCTTGGCATCTTGACAAACCATTGCTCCACAAGCCCACTCCGCCGTGGCCCAGGCTGCCGTGAGGCCGGACAGGTGAGAGATCATGAAGGCAACTTTGGCTTGGCTTGACACAAAAGAACCGGGATCATGTTTGAAATGTAAATCTCACCGGACCAGGAATGTGCCGCAGTCACCTGAGTCTCCTGAAAACTTCTCCGGAGCAGCCAGGTGGAGAGGTCGAGACGTGGCAAGTGGCGGTGATGATGGCGCAGTGGATTGCGCAACCAGTGGAGCCATAGGCTTGGGAGGGACGAGCTCGTCCAGCCGGGAGATCACTCGCTGCATCTGCAGTGCCAGGTGGTTAACTTGGTTCGCCACAGAGGTTTTGAGTTCACTCTATCATTCAGACAGGTCCTTCACTCCCCGGTTGATGGAGCTCAGTTGTTTTTCATGCTGGCGGAGCTTGACTCCTTGTGAAGACAGAGCAGATCTGACCTGATTAGCGTCCGCTGGGTCCATTTTCGTGCCAGATCGTACTATAACGATTAGCTCAGGCAGGAGACCCAAAAGCAGGACGACTGACACCAGGCAGAGATTTAACGATTTTAATAAATGTGTAAATAATCTTACAGATGGCTTGATCAGTCGAACAGGCTTGAAGAATCTTGACGAGACAATGTAAGCAGTAGACAACGATCTGGCAACAAGACAGGGGAAACACAGACAATATATACACAGGAGGTAATGGGAAACAGGTGGAAACAATCAGGGCGGGGCAGACAATCTCACAATGGCGGGAAGTGCACAATGGGAGGAAGTTAAGGGACCTGAAACGAGAGGAGAGTTAGGAATTTCAAAATAAAATGAGACAAGCCAGAACAGGAAACAAGACATTGTTGTTCTGGCAGACTAAAGGAGGTGAAAAGAGAAAATTAGCATTAGCCACAGTCGGAGTGGATACAGTTAAAGAGTAAAGAAAAATAGTGTGACCAGTCTTAAATCCATCTTGTCCTACTGCTAGTGAACACATCGTCTCCTGAACCTGCAGCCTGTAATAAAAAAAGATTCAATAATAAAGTGCTCAGTATTTTCATCTAATGCCAGTTTGTTTATATACTCATCCACCTCGGATCATTTATACCAAGCCTGGTCATTTGATCGCTTGATTAATTCCAACCATTACTTATAATTACATGTTAGTTAACATGTCAGTCAAACTATAAATCAGCCGTTATGAAATCTACACGACAGAGGACGAATGCAGCTGCAGGATCAGCATTCAAAAACAAACATCGCTACTCTCTACAGGTGATTAAACATCTGTCCGATCAGAAGCTTAATTCACGAACATCGTCCAGGCTTTAATGTCTTTTAGCTCCTCAACTGTTCATTAGTGAGCTGGATTAAACAAGAGCTCACAGATAATGAGGTCGTCGCTTTCACCTCGACTTTCCTGGTTACGTCTCCTTCGTACTGTTCGAAGGAGCAGGTGGCCCTCGTGTACTGGAGCTAAAAGGAAAAATTAGAAGCTGAGACACATTATTACTTATATGATCATGTATATTTTAGATTGGTGGGCAGTTTGTTGCAGGTTGGTTGGTTTCCAAGTTGTTTTTAGTGCTTTTTTTGTGTGACTTTTTGTAGGACCTTAGACAAATAAATAGACGAGAATAGACTGCAAGATAGAAAAGTTTATCTGTGGTCCATTTTCATTTATTATCCTACTTACTACTTACTTACTTTTTTATTTTCCAGGATTGGTCACTGTTTGGAGTTAATCTTTCCAGATACTTGAGGTCACGTTCAGGAACTTTGCAAACTGCAAAATGACCCTTAAAAAGAGTTAAAATAATGTCAGAGGCCTATTGAATTAGACTTGTGACAAATAGGGTAACAAAGGAACAATCGGCTCTGTTATGCCGTTATGAGAATTATGTTTTCAAAGAGTTAGCAAATTACCCTCTTAGCTGCAAAATGGAGCTGCTATTATCTCCATTTAGTGTGTCGCACGCTCCATTTCAGACAAAGAGAAGGAGGGAACAGAGATGGAGAGAGACGGAGGGAGGGGAAAGAGAGAGAAAGAGAGAGATTAAACGGACCATTAGACCAAAATGACTCCTGTGAAGAGGGATCAGAAAACAAACAGGGCTTTAGAGAGCTGCTGGCAGCGTTAGCGGAGGCAATTACCATCATTATTATTGTGATCATGTTTACAGTGATTATTTGCTGCCTACTTACGGCCTCACCGTGATGCAACACAACTGGCGAGGGAGGGATGTGCTGCAACAGTTTGGGGATCCATTCAGGAGAGCCGAGGCAGCGAACGCCTCGATCTGTCACCGCGAGAGGAGGGAACAGGAACGTTAGAGGACAAAGAGGGAATCGGCATTTCATTATGGTTTCCACTTTGATTAAGTTCAGTTTGCAAGAGCCTGTTTGTCTGCTCCAGTTACTTTGGCATCACAAGTGCACATAAAACACAGGAGCATGAAATACAGCGGGAGTTGTAGGGGAATGGTGAAACAGAGAATGAGATGAAAGAAGATAAAACCGTTGGAGGGATAAGTTAATGCCGGTCTGTAGAGATGATTTATCAGCGTATCTGTCCTGCTGCCTTCTGATGTCTGCGGGGATTTAACGAACTGAAAGAGAAGCTTTTCATACAGCATGAAGCAGCAGTTCACCCACATTCATGAATAAGATCAGATTTCTGCTTTAACCACGTTAAAAGTTTTTTTTTATGTCAATTTAAACCGACCGAGTTGTTGGACTGATATTTTAAGTGTTATTCAATTATTTCTGCGTGTTTGCTGCACGTGATGAGTTTGTTCCTGTTGATAAAATCACCAGATCATCATCTCAGAGTGACACCAGAAACAGACAGGGATCTGAGGCATCTATTCTCAGCACATCATATATTCTCCACCAAAACATCAACAACTCTCTTCATCTCATACCACAAAGCTGATCACTGCACTGCCATGAAAACAGGACCCATCAGGGTACACTGTTATCTCTATATAAACATAAAGACATATAGGTATGCCTAATGTGATTTGCTATTTTGCAAATGTGCAAGTTTCTGTGTCAAAGTCCACAAAAGATGAGATTCACACTAAAGTTTTCTACAGATTTGATGTGCCTTTACAAGTGAATCCACCTGTAATAGTGATTCCATTAAAGCGTATTGATTTTGCACATCGTTTTTGCATCTTTTAAGATGTTTGTGTGACTGGGACTCTTTCTCTGTTTACTTTTTGACTTCCATATCCTGTCTGTGACATTCAGTTCGTCCTCACTGAAAACATGAATTTTTAAAATCAGCTCAAAAATTCATAGTTCCCAATAAAAAGACACGTCCTTGGCTGGAAAAATTTTGTCAATCGCTACTTAAACAGAAGGAAATAGTGCATTTGTTGGAGACTACTTGAATCCACACTGTGTTTTCTCTTTGATCAGGCTCAGTGTGAATCTGTTGTGAATGTGTTGAAATGTGCAGCCTTGTTTTTTATGTTATATTTATGTTTAACATGACGTTGTTCCTAGAAAAATAAAACAAACAGTTGTCGGCTTCATGTAAAATAAAGGTTGAAGGACAAATGAAATGCATGCGTCTATACATTATTGATAAATATGTTTATGTTGGCAAAGATCATTTTGTAGCTACTCGCAAATGTATTTAAATGTACACTTAAACGTATAAATAAATAATGATAAATATATAAATATATAAATATACAGTTTTGAGGTAGAATATGTGTCAATCATCTACATAAACCTCAATAACTAATCAATAATCATGGCCTACGGACCAATATTCACATTAAATACAACTAAGAATCCTACTTTTTCGTATCAACTTTTGTGATTCTCAACTTTCTCGCCTTATCGAGACAACGTAATGAAATAAATAACATTTTATTTTATCACTCCGACAGTAAAATCTGCGGCTCTGCCCCTCGCGCGTCTCCTGATGACGACCTCGTCAGCCGAAGGTGAAAAATATTTCCACAGCAGGTAATTAACTCCTTAATGAGAACGAACCCCCCGGGCTGCGTTCGCAGTTGTCATGGCGACCACAGCCATATTGCATCTGTGGTGGGTTTAACCACACACACACACACACACACACATGAAAGATGGATCTATATTGCCCTGCCATGCTGATGTTGACAAATGAGCGTCTTTAGCTGTGCGGCCTATTAGCTTTGTCCTCCTTTGAATTCGAGCATCCAGCCGGTTTCATTTGATTTCTCTGATGTATGGAGGGACGCTGGAGTACGTCCAGCCTGGTCGATGCTTCTTTTTTTTTTTTTTTTTTTACCTCCCTGAATGACTTAATTAACCTTTTTGTGCAGAGTGATAATAGCAGCTCGGGGACCCTCTGCTCTTCCTCCTCTCATCTTCTACGTTTCTCTCCATTTCCTGCCTCCTCTTTTACCTTCCGCTATCTTATTTCCCTCTTTTACCATTCCCTCTGTCTCTCCTCTTCTTTTCTTCATCTCCCCTTTCTTCATCTTCCATTCTCCCGTTGCACCATCTTCCCTCCCCCTCGCTCCCCCCATTCCCCTTAGTGGTCTTTCTCTGTACAGCCTGATTGCTCATAATCACTCACAGTCTGTTTCTGTGACTAATAGGCCTATTAGAGTGGGATCGAGGCCGTATGGTCGCCAGGCAGCCTCACTCATGGTTTCCAGTATTTGCTTCCTTCCTTCCACACATGCCAGTGTGTCTCATTTGTGTGATTTAAAGGGAATGTGAGATTCGGTGGGCAGCACGTGACGCCGGCGGTGCCAGGTTTCAGGGTCTGAGCGGTGCATCGGACCCATGGAGGCAGAGAACGGGCAAATTCATGTTGTAAAGATGAAAAAGATCATATTTAATTCTGTGTTTATGAGACAGTGTGGGAATTCAATTGTACTGCATTATGGTGGAAAAAAACACTCATTATAAGTTGTACTGAACTAAAATAACTATATAATAAAGTAAAATGTAAACATCTCGACAGCAGTGATTCCAATATACTGAATTTATTAAACCAGCCCATCTAAAGTATTTATTTTAATCATTTCAATTCATTATTTCTTATTGTCTATGCAGAAAACCAGTTTAGTGTGGCTTGATGAATATGTAAGAATAGAAGCTTGTTTAATGATGTAGGTGGAAGAAAATGCATTCATCTGCAAGTAAATTGCTACACTAAGATATTAATATTTTTTTTTACCAAAATCATTATCTGAAACATGTATAATCAGTATTTAGAAGCTAATTATGCTCTTAATTTCATCATGTTATCAGAATATCACTCTGACGTGTCTATTAAATTCTCATACTGAAAAATTATTATAGGTTTTAATAAATTATTCAAATGACAGTTTTGTTTAATTCAAAATGTGAAGGTAAAAATCAGACACAGAGGAGAGAGTCCATTATCGATCGTTCTCTTATAGAAATTCATATTCTGCATCTTAACCATCCTGAATATTGGGGAAACCACAGCTGCCTTGCTCAGGGGCATGTGCAGCAGGGTTTCTAAGACAAGGTTGTCTCTCTGTCTGTGTGGAACAGGAACGTGAAACCTTCACACAGAAAACTTCGGGTGGTTTAAGTGGTTCAAACTCAGGACCACGCTGTGAAACACACGCTGTGAGTGAGTATGTTCGGTTTGTCGTAAACGCAAACGATTGCAGATGTAAGAGTGAAGCAGAAGCAACAACATGTAATTTTTCTTCTTCTGCATTTCAGTTTATATTATGTGTGAAATTTTACCATAATTACATCAAATAGGATGCATGAATGACACTATATGACACTTTTGATGTGTGACACCATGACAGTGATATTTTTGACAGCAGTGTGCGTCTATAAAAGGTTTTGTTGTAGAAGAACTTGACCTCAAACAAATCCAACACCTTTGGGGTGAACTTATCAACCAAAACAACACCCAGCATCAGTTTTGGAGCTTATTGATGCTTCTTGTGGCTGAAACAGAGCAAACCGCAGCAGCAGGTTCAACATCTGGAGGAAAAACTGAAAGCAGAAGAGTGGAGGCTCTTATATCAGCAGGTTAACACTAACATGGTTTTTTAAATGACTTTTTAATGCACTAGTGTCCTCATACTTTTGGCCATTTACAAGAGTATGTATATAACTGTATATGAGACATGGTGCTGTATGGTGACAAAATATTGATCAGAATGAATCAGCTGATGACAAAATTAAAACAATATGAATAATCGTTTTGTGTGACGTCTGAATGTTACACAGCTCAAATATTCTGCTCCCACGTCTACACAGAAGTCTGAGCAGAAGTATAACTCACGCTGAAATGCCAGCTTGCATGCAGCTCTCACTTGCAGGAGGTTGTGCATGCGTGTGAGTGTTTGCCAATGTGTGTGTGTGTGTGCGGTAGGCAGTGGGGGTCTGAGCAGCTCGGCCGCCTAAACACTTCCCCTCGCATCACATCAGCACGCTAAGCTCTTACATAACCAGCACCCCGGGGAGATCTGCCTCAATGACCCAGACCAGAGAGGAGGGGAGGAGAGAGAGAGAGAGTATATTTGAATAAAGAGATGGACAGAAGAATGGAAGAAAGAAGGAAAATAAAATGGGAGGGAAAGGATGGAGAGGAGGGGTGGGGGGGGGTAAAC
The DNA here is from genome assembly GCA_023238725.1 of Scortum barcoo. Taxonomy (NCBI): domain Eukaryota; kingdom Metazoa; phylum Chordata; class Actinopteri; order Centrarchiformes; family Terapontidae; genus Scortum; species Scortum barcoo. Next base: position 2,478,310 of record CM041539.1, read on the forward strand.
ATTATGGTGAGAACAAGGAGATAATTATTATTATTCACAACAGAGAGAAACAGAAAGACAGCGCGAAAAAATAGTTGAAGAATATGGGAAAGGAAAAGAAAGGGATGATGAGAGGAGAAAAAGAAGAAAGGGGTAGAGAAGATATTAAAGAAGTGGAAATGACAGTAAAAAAGTGAGTGAGGGGAAAAGATAAGGTGAGTTAAAAGGAGGAGATGGAAAATTCTGGAGGAAGACAAACAGAAGAATAAAGAAGGAGCAGGAGAGGATGGAAAGACGATGGAAAATTTGAAAAAGGTGGAGAGGAAGCAGAGGTATCAGCCCCCCCTTCTGACCTGCGCTGACCCTGAGTCCACCTGCAGCAGCAGGCTGATCGCTTTGCCGCCATGGGGGGTTAAACTCTGAGCGCAGCACACACACACACACACACACACACACCAGGATACACAAATAAATACACACTTAGCCAAGCATGAGGGAGCAGACCTCTGCTGCAGGTCACAACACAACCCAACTACAGTATCAGTGTCAACACTGATCATCGGCTGCGGGGGGGAAGGGGAGAGGACGAGATAAATGTGAGGGAGGGGGAGAGACAAGAGGAAAAAATGAAAAGGAAAGAAGAAGGGAGGTATGAGGGGAGGTATGAGGGGAGGAGATGGGAACAAAAAGGTAGAAAGAGGAGAGAGGTTAAAGGAAAAAAGGATGATTTAGACAAAGAGGCAGATCACACCAGCATGTATGACAGTAAAATAAAAAAAAAAATCTGTGAATTTAAAAGTCTTTAAGTTGAATTTTGCCGTGCCGCTGTGGTGCATGTGGGCCCTAAGAAAGGGAAGAGTGATGGTAAATAAAAGGGAAGTATAGAAATAAAACAGTGTCTCTTTTTAAGAGGGCAAGAGAGCGAAAGCGAAAAAGATCTTTTCTGCAAAACAAGACCAGCAACATCAGACAATTCAGCAAAACAGTGACTTTTAAGAATGACAACAGCCTTTTACATGAAAAGTCAACATTTTTATTTATATATGCAACTATGACATGGTTAAGGTTGTGGTCATGAGACATAAACTCTATTAAGGTTTGGTAAGAGCAAGACAATGAAAAAACACAATTAAAATTCTGACTCAGCACACATCCATCCACCACTCCAGCCTCCCTGCTGCAGGACACATCCTGCTTTGTCACCGGACGTTGGCATTGGATGTAAATCATAAAGTGTGCAATCAATCAAGTTCTCCCTGTCTCCAGGGATACTGAGCTGATCTGTTGAAATATCTCTATTTAGAAAGCAAGGCTGCACAATCCTCCAATTTAAGTCATTAAATTAAAGAAATTTGCTGTTTTTTCATTCAACTCTGCGCAGAGAAGAGACAATTAAACACTTTCTCTTTGGCCTGAGGCAAAACTGTCCACCAGATTTACTTGAAATCTTGAAATATTCTGTGGAGTAAAAAAACACGACCTCCTCAACAGACGTGATATTATTACAGGAACAAAAGGACTGAGGCAATATCTCTCCTCACAGCACGCTGTTAATCTTGTGTCAATATATTTCCCAGTTGTAGTAAACACCATGCTGCAAATGAAAAGGTCAATAAAGCAACTGTCTGCTCATTACGATCCCTGAGATCAAGAAGAAAAGTTCACTCCTGCCCTGCGAGGACTTTCCCTGCTACATTTGTCATGTCTCCTCCTGCAGAGCTGTCAGCAGCCCGAGGAGGAGGAGGAGAAGGAGGAGGAGGTAGCCAGGCAGATATCCAGAGTAAACCCAACAGCACAAACCTCTTAATTACTGAATAATTTATGGAATCTTTAAAAAAAGAAGCAGGAGTCTGTTATCAACAGGAGCCCCCAGTAATGAGGCTGGGCAGGAGTGTGAGCAGATGGGAGGATTCTCGCATGATAACCGTGTGTGATGCAAACTCACTAATGACTTACTGTAAAGACAGTGTGACGTGTGCCTCGCTGAGTGTGACTGAGTGTGTGTTTGTACTTACAGTGAGCCAGTGTGTGTGTGTTTGCATTCATCACTTATGCAGTGTGACATCTGGAGAACAGAAGTAAGAAAGAAAACAAAAAAACTTGCACAGTGAGCTGACACTCCAACTCCTACAACTTTACACCAACACAAACACTCACACACACTCACACACAAACACTTGCCATGGACAGATTATTAGACAATAGGCCACTGGACCAGACATGCAAAGGCCTTCATCCCTTCTACATAAGAGCCAAACCCCCAAACTAAAAATACGAAAGTGGCTTAACAGCAGAAAGTACAGTTTGTAATCATTTTGCATTTTGTCATTCTGCGTCTCTTTGTGGTTGTTTTGTGTCTCTTTGTAGTCACTTGTGTTTCTTTCTTGTTGTTTTGTATTTTTATAGTCATTTTGCATGTCTTTGAAGTCATTTTGTTTCTCTTTGTGGTTGTTTGGTGTTTCTTTATAGTCATTTTGTGTTTCTTTCTTGTCATTTTATGACTCTTTATAGTCATTTTGCATTTGCTGTAGTTGTTTTGTGTCTCTTTATAGTAATTTTGTGTTTCTGAAGTCATTTTGTGTCTCTTTGTAGTCATTTTGTGTTTCATTGAAGTCATTTTGTGTTTCATTGAAGTCATTTTGTGTTTCATTGAAGTAGTTTTGTGTTTCATTGAAGTAGTTTTGTGTCTTTTTGTTTTGTTTTCCACAGATTGTTTTCCATCTCCTCGTGGCCACTTGTGTCGTGTTATAATCATTTTGCATTTCTTTGTTTTGTGTTTTTGTGAAGTGATTTTGTGTGTCACATTTCTTTCGTTGTGTTTTGTATGTTTTTATTGTGATTTCAAATCTCTTTGTGGCTGTTTTGTGTCTCTTTGTAGTAGTTTTGCTTTGTGTCTTGTTGTGGTCATTTTGTATCTCTTCTTGCTTGTTTCGCATGTCTTTGCAGTCATTTCGTGGTCATTTTGCACCTCTTTGTTGTAGTTTAATTGCTTTTTTCCAACAACACACACACACACACACACACACACAGTCTTTCCTCCTTTTTCTCCCCCAAAAAATTATGTGGTCGTTTTGCATTTCTTTGTAGCTGTTTTGTGTCTCATTGTAGTCGTTTGATTGTCTTTCGAACTTATCTCACACACACACACACACACAATCTTTCCTCCATTTGCTCAGTGAGAAGTCATGAGTGTGTTCATATGTGTGACTGTGAGCCTTTGTGAATGACACATCTGAAGAACAAAGATAAGAAAACAGTATGAAACCAGAAAAAAAAAAAGAGAAAAAAAAACTTTGACTCCTCAATGAGCCGTCACACACACTCACACACTCACACACACTCTTATCCCAGCAGTCCGGCCAAACACAACACAGAGTGGCACTTGGAGCTAAGTGGTAATTAGCTGAGAGAAGCCCTGACCTGGACCCACAGCACAGACAAAGTGTACTTCAAAGGAGATGTGCGGCTAATTAACGAGCCAGCGAGGAGAAACCCGAGGCAACGACAGAAAACTGGAAGGAAACGGAGGAACGGGAGAATGAGAGATAATTTCTGTGCCGCCACGTCCAGCTGTCAGCATGTCAGGAAGAGGAGTTTCTAATGCATTCGCTTCCTTTGTATGATGTGTAATTTGATAAATGACATGAACAACGCAGCAATAAAGGTGAATAAACACGTCACTCTGTCATTCCTTTAACAATTTGTGACACTTTAACGTAAATAAATGTTAGCTTTGCATTGATGAAAGATGACAACGTGGTCTTTAAATCATGAAAAGAGCAGAAATGAGACCGTAGCAAAGTGCCGTTCAGTCGGAGGCAATCAGACGCAGCGAATGTGCAAAGATCTGAAATGAAAACGATTAGCAGCAAATCAAAGAGCTGCAGAATCACTTAACAAAATCATTTAATTAAAGATGGAAGAGTGAAGCGGGCGTCTCCTGTCTGCTTCGGTTATCAATTAGAGAGATCGCATAAAGAAATCACGTGATCAAGGACTACAAAGAAGTCGATGGATATCATTTTCGTTTAAATAATGGAAAAGTAAAAAATATCATTCAAACTAGGCACACAAAAAAAGATATATAGATTTGTGCATGTCCTCTCTACACACAAACATATTATTATTACTTATTTCCTTCTATACTTTATTTCTGTCCTACCAAATTTCCCTGCTGAGGATCAATAAAGGTTCATCTTGTCTTATATTATTTCAGTGCTGCCTTTTCTTAGCATTAACTATGAGATGTGTTTAAATTAATTTCAGATCGTGAGTGAAGAAAAAGCACGGGGACATCTCGTTTGTCTTAACTTCTTCCACTTTACCGTTCACGATGACAGCAAGACAACTAAACGCTTATATCACATATATCACTTCTCCAATCTTAACTATTAACCACAAGTTCACCACATCATATAGTTCCTTATGAAACAACAATATATATTTAAATTATGCAAATCCTTTCAATAAACTTGAGGGAACTCTCCAAAATAAATCTCCATAACATAAATAACTAACAATTACATTATCTTATGTTGTATGGGGAGAAAACCCTATTTACATCTTTCTACATATTTGAATCTTATTCAGAGTATAATTAGCATTTTAAAGGGGACCTTGTTTACTGTACTGTACTAACTAACTGAGACGCACAAACCTTTGGATGTGTGGAGGTATAAAATCTGTATTAAAAAGGTTTAAACTGATTGGCTTTTCTTAAAAAATATCTTGTTATTTTTTCTAAGAAAATCTCTTAAGACTTGAAAACTACTCTTGCATGAGACACAGGCTCACTGCAGACTGCCCCTAAATCCCCCCGTGGGTTCTCAAATTTGGAATAATGAGCTTTTCACCTCACGACAGGGATGAGAGACAGCAGGGCAGAGAGGAGGGGGGGTGAAAGGCAGGTATGTCCTCCAGACTGATTCCCAATAACCCCCTGCGAGAGAGTCGGCGGCTGTGTAGATAAGAGAAAATGATGATCATTACAGGAGGAGGGAGACAGGAAGGCCGCGGTGTCAGACACATTTCCTCTGTCAGCGATCAGCTCATTAATCTTCAGGTGACCTTCAGAGGGCTCGTCAGTCAGTTGGGGAGGGGGGAGGAGGAGACCGGAGAGCAGTTTGGCTTCGGTGGCACTTGGGCGAAGCTGCACAACACGATAACACGGGTTCAGATCCTGCATGTGACCTTTCCTAAATGTCATCCTCTGCTCTCTTTTACCTGTCACTTCTGCAGCATCACTCCAATACTACTGTAAAAAAAGAAGATATTATTAAGATTTAAAGTGTGTGATACATCATACTAAAACATGAAGGAGGGAAAAACAATAAAACAATCTCTTCAAACACAGAAGTAATTTTTGTATTAATAATTATCAACTTAATTAACGCTATTACCAGTACCAGCAGTTATAAGATAAAGAGACTGAATGAATGGAAACAAAAATAAAAGAAAAAGCAAACAGGAAATAGAAAGGAAAGAAAGGAAAACAAAAATAAAAGAAAAAGCAAACAGGAAATAGAAAAGAAAGGAAGGAAAACAAAGAAAGAGGACAGGGGAAAGTGTGAGACGAGCATGTGCTGATGAGTGTTTCCTCAGACGGGTTTGAAGGATGGGTTTTTCTTACGGAGATGAAATTTCTAACCCCCCCTCCCGTCACTGCTGACAGGAGACAGATGATTCACGGCAACAACTCTGCCGAGAAAACAGCCGGCGGAGCGAATCACAACAACAACACCGACAGAAAACACCCAAGGTTAACAGCTCTGTACCGGCTTTCCTGCAAACTAGTAATATCAGGATATTAGTTCAAACTGTGCCATCACTGTGCTTTAAATACTCCTATTAACAAGCAACAACAGTAATTAGTAATTGAAGTCGGGTTGCTGATGTTTAATAAGTTACGATGCTCCGTGTCCGAGTGCAGCTGAGGCCGACAGATTTAAGAAGGATGCTGTCACAAACAGAGGTGTTGGACGAGCAAATACAACCAGTTGGTGGATTTAAAAGTTCATCACTCACTGGGATTCTTCCTCTGGAGATCATGAATGTCTGTGCAAAATTTTAGCAATATTGCGATGTTGCAACAAGGGCCAAATGAATTTGATCGACATAAAAACTACAGCCTCATTTGTTTTAGATCGTAGGAGGAATCCTGTAAAGCATCCTGAACAGCGTTAACACTGGAAATCCACAACAGAGGTCTTAATATTGATGTTACACAACCAAACTAAAGATCCCTCTCTCATCGTGACCTGATGCATAAATGTATGGACGATGTATTACGAACAATTAGTTTAAGTGCAGACATTACCAAGGCACAAATTGTCCATGTTATCACTTAATAATAAGTTTAAGAACAATAACTTTCACTTATACATTTTTTAATATGCTGAGTTCCCGATCCATTATGTATGAATACATGCATCAGAAAAGATGACTCATGCAGTAGTTTTGTATTAATTAACCATGAGTTCTGCACCATTGCTCTTTTTAAAAGAAAGCATCAGTAGCCATGGTTGTACCTGAAGTAACTAATACTGATTGTAGAGCCTCATTATCAGTTTTAGTCCTCAGAAGCACAACTTACTTTGCAGCTTCTGTGCAAGAGCATGAGAATTTACTGCAGGAGTGTAATGCTGAATACAGCAGAGAGCAATGAAAGAAGGAAGAAGGGAAATTTTCTCTCTAGTGTCTGTTTAAATGGAGCAGGATCACTGCAGTTAGCATTCACAGTGCCAAACTCTAAAGCTGCCTAAAACCTCTCTGGCCCAGACATGCACCCTCTGAGTGGTTTGGTCACTGGATTAGATGTACAATATAATTTGGAGTCTCAGTACAGAAACACTCCTGCACCGCGCTGTCTCCTGCCTTTCTACAAGCTTCCCATTCAGCTTGTTTAATCTAGGCCTCGCCGAGGGACATGTGCATTGTATTGCGGGCTGAATGTGCGTTGGTAACTGAGTGTATCTGCCTCGCTGTCTTTGTATGAGCGTACATTGTCTCCCTACAGTAAGTATGCACTGTGGACGTGGCCTGACGCGTTCTCACTCCACATGTGAATCTGTATTTTTAGATGAAACCCATCCGGCATGCAGCGGCACGTTGAGCTCGGTCATCGTGCGTCTCTGTTCTCTCCACACCCTCCCTGCCCCCTCCTGAATTATTCATCCGTTTGGGTGAAGTAACACACATCTATTATTCATTCTGCTTCCCTGGTGTCAAGCTACCCATGCAGCTACAGTGCTGTGAAACCTGAAGGGAGCGCTGCTTTGGGCTCGAGCACGCCGCTTTAGCTGGCTTACAGTATGCAACACTTTGCAACACTAGCCATTGTGGGGGGATTTGCATAAATTGAATGGGAATTTAGCAAGTCAATGCTCCTCCAAAAAATGAGTGGCGTTGAAAGGGAAAATGAGTTTAAATCCAAACTGAGATTTTCACCCATTTTCAAATTATTTTATGATGCTTGTAGTGTTTTCTGGCAGTGAAGCGCAGCCGCTCTCTGCTGAGCAGTTTGGAGGAGGCTGCTCCGCAGTGACGCCTACACTTGGAAAATGTTTCCTGGCATGAAAGCAAAACTTACTGTTTAATAAAACTGAATTTCTTGGTTACCCTTAAAACACTTCACTGCAATTAGCAAACACTTTGAGTTTCACCTCTGTTCAAATACAAAGACGGGAGTACCATGCCTCTGAATATGGAAATAAACTTTACATTTCCATTAAGAGTTCAAGTCTGCTTTTAAGCTGCAGGTTTGGATGTGCTCTTCTGCAGATAGTGAGTTGGTTTATTGCTGAATACTTACAGTGTAGTCAGAAAGTTGAACAGCAGTTGTTTCCAAGACTTTTGAGCCAACTTGGTTGCGATGTTCCAAAAGGGCCCAAAAGAAGTTTTATTAAAGTTTTATTTCAACTGAGCAAGCTCAAGTCCACTGATGTCCACCATGTGAAAAGGTCAAAACCTCCAGATACACACTATTAAAGCCAGAGAGTTTGGACAGTTCAGCTCATTCTTCACCTTTCAGTCACATCTCACAGCTTCTTCATGAGATGTTCAAGTGTCATCACGTGTCCTCAGTGTGGTCTGAGCAAACAGTTGTAAGATGATTAAAAAGTTGTCGAACTACGGTTTCCAGGTGAAGCATGAACTGAACCCCAGATAGTCTCTCCACAAGGATTTTTGTACCGAGGTTTTATGTTGTGTTGAGTCCTGCACGTTGGATTTGAAGAGAAACAATAACAGAGCAGATGAAGTGTGGAGAAGAATGCATACGACAAAAATTGTTTGACAGCTTGACAAAAGCTCCTAATGAGCAGGTAAGTGGACCTTGACTGGATATTCTGTCAACTGCTGTGGAGAGAACTAACACGCTTCATTTTTACACCAACATAGACGAGAAAAAAATCCTAAAAGTTCTCAGAATAATGGAAACTTCTAACATCTGCAGCTCTGTGACAACTGGGAAAACCTAATTTATTAATGGAGGCTGATGTAATATGGTCTAACGTCCCAAAACATGCAAGTAAGTGAATGTTTCCACAGTCAAGATTGAACTGTAAAGCTGAAAGATGTCAATGTCTAATATTTCACATCCATTCCCTCGCTGCAGATGCTGCAGACATCTTCACTTCTTGCTTGATTGTCATCAGTCTGGTATTCTCAGCATGTGAAGGACTTTTCTTTATGCTCAGGATCATCACCTGGAGATACTGTGAATAAAAAATAAGTTCTACACTGTTCACCCGGCATGGAGGGAAGAAAATAAAGGTGAAAGAGAGCCAAAACAAAAGAGCCAAAACAGTTTAAACACAATTTTCCTAATATTTCTGACTGCACTGCGCACAGACACACAGCAGAAATAAGACCAATAAAACAGCGATACATCACCATCTGAGCTGGGAATCTATTTCTTGGTTCTGTGTGATGGACAAGTGGGAGGTCGAGAGTTGAGGAGGGATGAGTTATGAGTCCCTTCGTCTCCGCGGTTGGTGATGTACAGCTTTGACCCTGTAAAAAGCTGTGGAGGATACAGTTGTTCCATCAAAGGGTCATATGGGAGCTACAAAACTTAGAACAAGTCAAACTGACAAAACACATGGATAAAAGTACAGACTGTTCGACTGATGACACGGCTGTGGCAGACCGGACGCAGTGAGGGACCACATGCAGAAAGACACAGTCATAAACAAAGACGCTGTAATCAGATCCACAACATCCAGCCCCGGTGCTGCTCACACCATCAAATGACAAGGACAAAGAGAACATAAATAAAAGAGCCACACAGACAGGTAGTGCTGTATTTTCTTAATATGTCGTCCCAGGCTGCACGACAGCAGGCTTCAGTCTCACATTTCTATCCAGTAATGACGCCAACTGGGATCAGCAGAGGCTGACAAAGACCGAATGCCGCCCCACAAACCTGCTCGCAACTCTGCACAATAAAGCCAGAGAGCCGCTCCGGCGAGTGGCCGTATTTTACATTTCAGAGAGAAATATAGACACTCAGCTGTCCTCTGGCTCTGAAAAAGTAGTCCAGTGCTTTAAACAGCCCCCCTGAAGAAAAACATTACAGCGCGTTTCCAGCGAGTGTCCACCGAGTGTCCCGTTTTGAAGGTTGTTGGAAAGTGACAATTGAACAACTGTTACAAGTTTCAGTGTCAGGTCAAGGAGTCTTTACCATGAAGTCCATTCAGGACTGGAGCTTTCAAAGCAAAGGTTTCGATGAAATATAGATTGTAAATTTTCATTTTTTACTGAGCAATTTAACTCAGATAGGTCTGTAACATCTCAATCTCTGCATCGAATGTTTTCTTTTCAAAGCTGTGTTATTAGTGTTTAAATAGAGCAGTGGCGTAATTATGAAATCTGCGGTGAGGTCAGATTCTTATGTTTTATTTTGTTGTCAAGTCAACTTTATATGAATAGCTCAATATCACAAATAACAATTTGCCTCAAGGGGTTTTACCTCTGTCTTTATACCCTCAATTCGGATCAGGAAATCCTCCTAAAACAACCTTTAGACAGGAAAACTCTCAGGAGGATCAACAGAGGAAGGATGTACACAATAAATAAACAACAAAAATCACAGGGTAAACTATTTTGATAAACGAAATGTAGATTGTAGATCAGATAGTGTATGATTTGCACACATTACACACAAGTAAAGTCTGACAGCAGTCAAGTTAAGTCCTTTTTAATGTAAATCTGACTCAAGTCTAAGTCTCAGATCTCCTGCTCTGGTCAGCGGTTATGTCTTCGATCATTTTAACATGTCGACAAGTGTTGGAAAGCACTTTTTTTGTTCACTGAAAACTGAACAACTGATTGAATCTAATCTATTCAGGAGTTCATTTGACGGTATCTTGTCATCCTGTTCAGCCAACATGGAGCAGGTTCTGTGGTGTTTGCACGCTTCATTTTGAACGGTTCAGAGCATTTGAAATTGGTCTGGGCGTGTCATATCCTACAGGTCGGAAACAGAGGAAGACAACAACGGGGAAGCCAAGTGAGAAAGAGTGGGTAGCGGCATTTGCTTATCTTTTGAGTTTCAGGAGAAATTTGAAGGCACGAGAAGATAAGCTGTATGCTGGTCTAGTCAAAGAGTTGGCCAAGGCTGCGTTCACTCCCACACAAGAAGAGATGATCAACAAAGTAAAAACTAAAGAAGGATTATCAAAACTCAAAGAAAGACTTGTCAAAAGGTGGTTATGTGATATGTTACTGTAATATGATCTCCAACACCCTCAGTTAGATCTAAGAGCAACATGTGAGAACAACTTATTCCTCTAATCCCAGAATGAATATTTTTATTTTGAAAAACACTCATGCTACGCTCATTATCATTATATTTACCTTCATATTTCATATATAAAATACAATGAATGTTGAATTTTTTTTTCTTTTATCTTATATAAATTATGAGACATCTCAACATGAGCATTTTCCTGCTCTCACTCGCACTCAGCTGAAAAAGTCTCTGGTGGTGAATTTCCTGTTTTAGCCTCAGGAACATGCAGCACTTTTATTCATCTCTGACTTGTTTTTTTTGCATATCGTCCCTGTCAGACAAACCTACTTTTCAGTGAGAAGTTTATTTTTAAGAACGGAAAACGTTTTTTTCTTTTTTTTGCCTCCTCATAACAACTTATATTTTTTTAATTAAACAGCAGGTTATAAGTACCCAGGAGCAACAAAGCACTCAGTGCTTAAATGACTGTGTAAACTTTCAGTGCAGGTAAGAAAAGAAAAAAAAAAAAATAAAGACAACAGTTGAGTGTTTTTGCTTGTTTGCCAGCAGGGAGATACACTGCAGCTTCAATAAAATCCCCGCTGCTCTTCCTCACACACACACACACACACACGCACACACACACACACACACACACACTCTGCTCCCCTGGGAGGGATCCAGCAGGTTCAGTGCACATTTCCATGATAGGAGTTGAAATGACAGCCGTGGGGACATAAACGGCTTCTGTTTGCAGGGAAACATCAATCACGCACAATAGCTGCCTCCCAGGTGGCAGTGACCTCTGGTGACCCCGAAGCTCCTCCACACTTCCTTCTGGATACTTCCTGTGTGTGTACTTGTCCATGTGGTATTTACACTGAAAAGCATAAGGCTGACTGTTGCTCTCATACAGACTCAGTTTGGTTTTTTTTGGGGTTTTTTTTGTCTTATGTGCACAGCCAGATTTACTCCTGGCATTAAAGTACCAACACTGACAAAAGTTGCAGCGAGATTTGGTCTCAATAGACATCCAAGAGCAGAAAATTACTTCCAGCCACAAGCCAAATGCTGGTAAATTATCCCAGTGACTGTGGCACATAATTAACCAGTCTCTATTTTTTATTGTTGAAGCTTTTATTGTGGAATTTTGCTTGCTGATGGTCCCAAAAGGCCCCAAAATGTCAAAGTGAAAGTTTCTTCTAAGTGAAGATACTCTGAGGCTCAGTTAAGATGGTAATTGGAAGTAAGGTAGTTAATTTTATGAAGCATAAACTCTAAATTACAGTAAACTCTGCGTGAGTGGCTTATATTTCTGCATATAGCTGGTCTCTACTGCAGGAACTTTTCCAGGGGCCCATTTTTTTAGTTTCACTCTGTCTGCTCTTCTTTACTATTAACCATCAGTAAATACAGTAAGTAAAACAGTAAATACAAGAAAAACATGAACATGAAATTACAGGTCACTCAGGAGATAATATATAATTAAATGTAGGAATGTAAAATTCAATAATGGCTTCCAAAATGTATAATGAAGTACAAAGTTGAGGTACTTGTACGTCATAATTTTAAAGATAGTCTGTTCTTTGTTTTCACAGCACCTTTTGGCGATAATCGATAATGTCAGGTGTTTTTTTTTTTTTTACTCACTTCAGTTTCAGTTTCATCGTCTGTAGTCATCGACCTTTTCTTTGTTACTTCACCATAGTAACCGTTCGTTCATAACTTGAGCAGAGACCGTAAAAAAACAGCACACCGCTTCACAAGAAGAGCGAGTCTGCTGTGTTAAAAGTCTTATTAAAAGTCTAACTATGCACAACTTGGACTTTTCTTGAAAATCTCCACAGACATCCTGAGGGCCATCAGCTCAGTCATCATTGTGCTGCATCATTCAGCAATAGATAGTGATTTAACAGATATTTATTTCAATGAAAATCTTCAAGATAATAACTTTAAGTCCAGTACTTGAGTACTAGTTATCTCCCACCACTGTTCGATGTTGAGTAAGTATTTGTTTTCAGTCTGATTGTGCAGATTTTTCAGTCACCACGAAGCGAAGCCGCCCTGCAGGGAATCAGCAGACTGTTTGTTTACGTCTCTGTGTCAGTATTTCTCTCAGCAGCGTGCAATTCGTACACCTCTGATGTGTGTAGTGCGGTTGTTGACATCATGTGTGTTTGTGCTGGTTGTTTGTGGTGTGATGTTGAGCTATCGCGGAGGCGGGTGGGGTCACCGTGACCTTAAACACCCCGAGGTTTGTGGAGGTTTGAATCCAGACATCAGTGAAGAAAAGCTGCAGTCAGCCGCTCCAGTTGTCAACAAATATTGGCTGCTAAAGTGATTCATACGTCTGTCTCATTTGGTAATGAAGACTTCTGTTACCTGGAGGACACATCTGCTGAGCATGTTGTGTTTGACCTGATATAACCCTGATGTAACCCAATTTCACAGTAAAAAGAAGAAAATGAATAAATTAAAATAATCACATCTAGTCCATCGCTGTAAGGAATGAGAGCTAAAACGGTTCATCAGTGAATCCATCAGCAACTATTTTAAAAATGTATTTATCAAATGTTCATTATTCTTTAACATCTTACAGATCAAATGACAAATTGTACTAAAGTTAAATCAAAAGTAAAAAATGAGAGCAGTAGTAGTCTGTGGAGTTTTTATTGGATTCAGAAACAGTCTCAGTTTAATCCTGATGTCTCTACAGAAGCAACCAGACCAGCAGACAGCAGGTTGTCTGTTTCTATTAGTTTCTAATATTTCTTCTTAACGCTGCCAAAGGCTCAGATGTTTCCATCAAGTCAGACTAAACGGTGCTGGGGTTTGTTCTGGATCAATTCAGCTTTCTTCAGCAGCTAACTGAAGGTCCGTCTCTTCCTGGTGAAGTGATTGATTGATTGATTGATAGATATGTGATTTGAAATATTATGATATGTATCAATATCAAGAAAATATGGTAATTGATGATAAAATGATTGAAGCTGTATTGGAAGTTGTATTAAGTTGTAATGAATGTGCACTTTTGAGCATGTTTTTATTTTAAGATGGAGGCCTAATGGTTAAGGTGCCTGCCGTAAACATTCATACTCTGCTCTTTCTCCATGTTTTCCCATCTGTCTCCACACTGTCAAGTCTCAGACAAAGTTTTTAAGTGTTGTTTGGTAATTCTTGAATTCACCAGTAAGTGTGTTTGACGTTTCCTCCCTGCTGGACGCCGTCAAGCTCAGGTGTAAATCTGTTTATAGCGCTGTCATCTCACTGCTCTCGGAGCCTGTCAGTTTGTGAGCAGCTGCTGTCGAAATCCTGCACAGCAATCTGCTTTACATCACAGTTGGCCGGAGCAATCAGAAAGGTTTTCGCTGTCGGCTCTGTTAACACACAGTTAAGTGCTGTTTATTCCTCCCACATGCTGCATTATAGTAAAGAAAAAGTCAATAAAAAAGGAGAAACAGAATGTCACCTACAATCAGCAGGAAATCTGCAGCAGCATGGAAAGAATCCAATTTTTCTTCCATAAAGGAGCAGTGTGAGAAAGTCAATATGGATTTGAGTTTCTCTCTGTTGAGAAAGCACTGAAGTAAGATTAGTTGTGCATCACACGGAGCCGTAAATCTATCTTCACAGAGATCTTATCTTGTTGTTATTGTCCAAACAGCAAAAAAGGAAACCTGCAGGAATCTGATGTTTCTCATCATGTCATCTTCAGTGGGAATAACGGCTCCATCGCTGCATCGCAGCAGGAGAGGACGGCAGCAGGAGAGGACGGCAGCCGGGTGAGGAAGAGGATGTCAGACAAGGAAAGGTGTTAAAACATCCAGAGATTAGCCCAGACTCAGACAGGGCTTCATCTCCTAATCCCTGTCCTCCCCTGGAGCTGTGCGAGACAATGACAGGGATTTGGGGAGTAGCTTTACCTGGCGTGGCGCACGGAGAGTCTGAAAATGTGCAGATAATCATCACTTCCCCTCCTGACAGGAAGTCCTTCCTGTCCTCAGCGAGTTTTCCGATCAGACTCGTGTCTTTTTGAGCGTCGCCGCCGATGTTTGCAGAGATGTGACATCCTCAGGAAGTCTTGAGAAACAGTCGGACCTCGGCTTCCTGCCAGCCTGTTGAGAGGAACAATAAATGAGGAAGAAAATGAGAAGAGTTTAAAAAGGAAAGGATGTGAACGTTTCACCTCTTAATTGTTCTTTGTGTGAACTTCACAGGTCACCGTTCAGGCAGCAGCATAAAAATCGTTTGCTGGTTTTGTTTCTAACACTCCGGGGCTTCCCACTCACATGTGCAAACACGACTAAAAGCGACATCGCGACACACAACAGAGACTTTATTGCTCACTGCTTTTGCGGATAATTTAAAAGATTTTCTAAAAAGGTTTTACATTATTCATATCTCTGAAAAATCCTCATGAAAAAAAAATAAGATAAGAGAGCAGAGAGCAGTTTTTGATTCCAACAGAGAAAGTATGAGTTACAGCCGCACAAGAAAGAGACCAACGAGCAGCAAGTGAAGATTTTTGGAAAAGCCTTTGAGAAATACTTCACAGAAATGAAAGAGCAAGATGGGAATGTTGATATGTGTGTAATCCAGCCAGTTAAATACTTGACAAACTGAGACACTTAACACATCAAATTCACAAATTCACACACACAATATCCTAAACAAATGCACATGAATGTAATTTATAAGTTGCTTTTTTAAAAACATTTAATAACATAATTAAAAAACGATTTCACTAAATATTACAATAAAGTAAACAAACTAATACAGAATTAAATAAAATAAAAAATGACCTTGGCTCAAGGTCCATTTATTATACTACTTTCTGGAGCTTTCAACGAGATCTCACCATCTCAGTCATCTCCATGACAACTAAACAGCCTCCATCCACTGATGAAGACCATGAGCTGCAGAAGAAAGTTCTGGAATAAACTCATAAGTAAACCAAGACAGTCAAGTCGTGAAAACTAAAGGATCTTTCCACCAAATGTCACTCAAAATTAAAACACTCTTTATAAATGAGTTGGGTTTAATAAAAAAATAATATCTATACATAACCTTAATAATAAATAAATAAATATATGAGGTAACAGCAGACAAAATGGCCGCCCCTTCGATCATGTCACATGATCTTTATCAGTGGATGAAGATATTAAAATTTCTATTTTTCCTGGGGACACTTGAGTTTCAGAGATCGTCCTTCACCTTGAGGTCTACCCACACATAACATAATAGACTTATATGATCATCTATACATATATATACATTATACAGATATATAGATGTAGATTATATAGAAATATATTAATAGATTTAACCTCAAACTTCATTTGCCAGTCTAGTTTTTTTTATAAGACACATACTGAAATGAGCTTTATGAATCTGGACAGGAAATAAAATCCCTTGCTCAAGCTTATCACTTTTTACAGTGCACACACACACACACACACACTAATTCGACAGGACAGACTGACCGAGTGAGAAGTCTTCCTCTGAGGCGTGTGAGCGAGCAGGCCTGGTGACAAATGAATATGTCAGAGACGTCGCTCTGAAGACGGCATCTGCTGCAGACGGCTGATTGTAACGACACAGAGACGTGCAGAGGAAGAAAGAGAAAAAAAAGAGATGGAGAGATGAAAAGATTGGTATTTTGTCACCTGTGGCAGAAAAGGCAGCGAGTGGAGTCCATCAAGGTATTCATGGAGAAAACACACCTGGGAGGGAGTCTGGGTCTTAAAGGAGACCACCTGAACTCGTAACGTCATGTTTGGTGAGAAATCAGTGGGAGGCAAACGCTGATTAAAGTCTGGGTTTTATCTGCGACCTGAGGGGGTCCAGTGAGCTTTGTTTTCCAGCTGTAATGAAGGAGGATCTACAACAGAGCCTTTTAAAGCCCCCCCCACAAAATATGCATGAGATGAATATTTCATGTTTCACCAGGAGGGCGCAGAGAGACTGAGGGAAGCTGTAAACGGCTAAATTAGCTTTCTTTTTTCTCCGTTATTTCCCCCCTTCTTCCTGCGTGAGCGTCTTTAACACATCCACACCTTCCTGCTGTAGCCTCCGCCCGATAAGAGCTGTCACTTCACCGGCACATCCTCGTCAAATCACCCTGTCACGCTCTATTTTAGCGCCACAGCTGGCTAGAAGGAGTCGGGAGAGGTCAAAGGTCATCGCAGTCTTTTCTGCTGAAGGATGGCTCAGTTTAGATTTGGTGTTTTTTCAGCTCTTAATCCTGTATTACATCGAAGGGAAACATGAAACAGGAGGGGGAAACATGGGGGCGAATAAATGTCGCAGTTAGCTGAAACGCTGTGTGCAAAAGGTCAAAGGTCATCAGTCGGTTTATTTGAAGAAGAACAAGCTATCTAGTCAGCTTTTTTTTTCCTTTACAGATTTAGATGGAGAAAAAAAGAGCTGACAGTTTTAATATCGCTGACACAGTGGTTAACAACATTTGAAGTTGCAAGATGAGGTCCGAGGTCATTTCAATGAGCGGCGCCGTATTTTCTTTTATCTGCAAAGACGGACAGAGGGAGCCGTAAAAAGCTCGGGGCTCAACGAGGGCGTTTTACTGGACAAAGCCAAAGATTGTTCTCTGTAAAGGAACAGAAAAGGTGTTCATTTGAGCGAAAGTTGTTTTATATTAGATTAAAAAATAATAAATAAAAGGCCGACAGAGAGAGAGAGAGAAAGGTAGCAGCAGACACACACTCGGCTGCTGCTATAATGTGAGTCGCGTCCACTGCAGCAGACTTGAATATAAAACACACTGGAGAGGAAGGAGGACGACGCTCTGAGCATCAGAAGTAGATGCTCGTGTGTTTGGCACCAACATGTGTCCCAACTGACTTTAACCGGACAGAAGAAATGCACAAAATCAGCAGAATGCGCTCGCAATGTGTTGTACCTGTCAAAGAGAGATGTTGGTCATGGAAATGATGTAAATATTACAAGAAAACATGCAAACAGTGAGCTGTGGTGGAAGAAATTAAGTCTATTTCCCATTAGAGACACTTTTCTTGCACTCCAACCTAAGTCACAAATACTTTACTGTACTTGAAACTGTTAATTCATTTCTGAGTTGCTTGACAAAAAAAATGATAAAATAATTGTTATAATAAAGTCATTCTTGAGTGATTTATCAGGAAAAAAAAACAAATATTTGCTGGTTCAAGCCTCTCAAACTGTCAAAAAAAAGATTTGCTGCTGTTCTCTCTTTAATATCCTTTTAAATGAAATATTTTCAGGTTTTGGACTGTCGTTGCTGAAAAGGTTACGAGTTTGACACGTTTAAAACACACTCAAACTCAACTGTACAGCACAATGTTGACAAGGGAATCTCGACTCAAGGTCCGGTCACTCGCTTGTTCCGCAGCTTTTTGATATCACACTTATCACAAGGCCGTCATCGGCACTCAGTCCAAGGTGAAGAATGAACTGTCACAGTCAAAATGCACGGTATGCATTTAAAAAACTGTCTACAAAGAAAGAAAATTAAAGATGATTTGTAGCTACAATAAGTACTGAAGGTAAACAGCAGAGTTTATTAACTGAGAAAAAAAGACATGTCAGTGGGGTGATATGATGTGATTTGTTTGTAAATCAGATTTTGAGTTTAAAGCATTCATATTTAAGTATAGAAACAACAGTTTAACAAAAAAAATCTTACCGCAAGCTCACGTTACCAGATTTCAACCACATTTCTTCATGTTTTGTATGTCTTATATCCACGAAACATGATGGTCGACGATAATTTGACCTTCAGTTAAGATTGTTTTGTCAAATCAGTGCTTCTTTAAGTCAAGTTGTGTTTTCTGTGTCTGATTTCATAGTGAGCTTTGGGACTGATTGACTTAATATGTTGAATATATTTTTCTCTCGAGGATAACTTAGAAAATATTCATATGCCATGAATGCATCAGACAGTTAATTTATTTAGTTTAGAAACATTTACAACTTTCAGACTCGAGAGTCTCACACCTTTTTCTTCCTTGCATCTTGTGCAAGACAAATTCCCTGAAAAATGAGCCTTAAATGAGCTGAAAGGAAGCCAACGCACAGAGTAGAGTACCCATAATTCCACAGTACCAGGCGGGCAGCCGCGTGCAGAGGAGGCAGGCATGACCCAGATGTCCCAACGTGCCATTTACAGACGACAGCGCTAACAGACAGCCCACATGCTACGGCTAATTCTAAGCCATTAGTCTCCCACACGTCCACGCAGGCCGGCGTGCTCGTTTGGCACCGAGCGCTGTTTTATTTACGGAGTATCGTAGCCGGTAATTTGGCTTCTGAGCAACACTTCATCCTCTGAGCCACCATCTGGACAGTCATCTTTTACTACGAAAAATATCCACCTTTCCAATCAGCTCACTTTGCAGGCTGTCTTTTAATTTTTCAGGCCTCTTGTGAGTTTCACAACACAAATGGAAGAAGTGACGCGAATTACTCGATTAAAAGTTTCTCACTCTCACGAAAATGACTAAGTCACATGACACAGGAAATTAACCTGAGCACGTCTTGATATTGTCCATGTTTGAATAATAGAGACCTGAATACAAGACTGTTGAGCATGTTTGCAGCACACTGATTCATATTCTGGTCTGAGGCTGTTTTTCCCAACATGCCCTACAATGTTAAAATCTTAGACAATAGCATTCTTCCAGCTTTGTGTCAACAGTTTGGACAAGACCCTTTCCTGTTTCAACAGGACAGTTTTACCCGTGCACAAAGCCAGGTCCATGAAGAAATTGTTTTTCCAGCAAAGAACTTGACTGCAACCTTAACTTCATCCAGCCCCTTTGGGATGAACCTGAACACCTCATCACCCTGCATCAACTTCACTTAATGTGCAATATTTTTTGTATTTCACCATATACTGTATATTGTTCCCATTTTGTACTTCCTCTTGTTTAAATTGTACTTTTTCTAATATCTCTCATATCTTCTTATAGCTTCTGCTACTGTAACACTGAATTTCCCCTCCGTGGGACTAATAAAAGAATATCTTATCTTATCAGTTTATGACTTTATTAATGTGTCTGCATGGGTGCAGCTGCTTCAACATCTGGTGAAATCTGAAGAGTGGAGGCTGTTGTACGTTCACACCAATGGTTTCAAAAGAAGGATCAGCTGTATTACATACGCGTGTCACTTCCCATATTTTGTTTGGGCGTCCACATACTTTTGTCATACAGCAATTCTCTTTGCAGTTCCTGACTTTTAATAATTACATGACATCCTTATACCATCTTTGAGAGCTAGAATTCAGTCTGCTTAGGTTAAACTGATCATTGATGACTGATCAAGTATTTTCATGTGCGTCGATTTCATGACTGTTTCTATCTAGAGCAGCACAGTTTCTGAAGAGTATTCAATCGTTAACCGGAGTCATGATACGTGATTCAAACCCCTCAAACAGGAGAAAAAACATTTTCGGGGGAAACTCACAGTAATATGCTCACAGTCACAGTAAAGCAGGTTTTCCTCCCTCACTCGCTCTGCTCTCACCCAGGAGGTTATCTCAGTCGACCGGCTTAAAAATAGAGCAAAGTCAAACTTGGCACCGTGACGCTTCAGGGAAACCAGGCGCTGTTTCAAAACGCTGAATTTACACTGCCGGCTCAAATCTGCCTTTTTCTGCATCTGTGACACAGTTTGGATCTTTGAAATGTTGTCCAAACAAATGGAAAAATCTGACTCCATGTGGTTTTCCATATTTAGGCGGTGGAGTGCTGGGACGGGGTTAAAGTTAGACTTTAATGGCTGCTGCCTGATAAAGAGACGCTGAACTTTATCAGGTTGTTAAAGCAGCTAACAGCTAATATGGTACATTATCCTATAAATACAGCCTATCCCTGAACCATCCCACCTACCACACAAGAAATAATAATAATAAAACAAAGTCTACAGATGCATATGTTTCCAACAACTACAGATTAATCCACACAAACACCTGTGTGATAAATACATGCATCCAGTCAAAGTAATCCACACACGTACACACACACATATTCACCTATAAATTAACAGTGTTTGTGGAAAGAGACCGCAGTGCCCATATAATATTAATAATATACGATTCAAAAGAATATATTAGATATTATTCTGCACACTTGAAGCCTTGGAGGAAGAGAGGGAGACAAAAAAAAAAACAGAGTTTAGGCTGCAACATGCTTTTTCTCCGAGCTCAAGGTGACATCTTCAAGTTTCTTATTTTGTCTGAGCTGACTGCAAATTCAGCAGATTCACTTATTGGAGAAGCTGTAACCAGAAAATGATTTGCATTTTTCATTATTTTTGCTTAAATAATGGCTCAAACAGTTATTAATGTTTTTTTAATTAACCTTGTTTCAGTTTTATATGTATGTTTCTGAATAAAAAGTCATTCGCTGAATTAGTAATTCAGTGTTTCACCAAACAGATTTCTTGCATTTCAAAGAGGATGCTCTAATTTACCATCAGACTGCAGCACCTCTGGTTGTCTTTAAAATGCGCTTTGTGCAGTTTTTCAGCAGCTATTTGTCCTTTGGTGTCTGTCTGTAATGATTTTCTGTTTAAAGAGCATTGTTGTTTGGTTTAAAAGTGAGAGCAAAGATTGACGGCTTCTCTGCAGAATCAATTGTGACAAGATTTTGACCCTCCTGGCTTACAAAAACACAAAAGGTGATTTTTTTTTTTTGGACTTGATCTTGTGGTGTAAATCCGTCTGCAGGGTCTCTCTGCCCCGGTGAGCTGCCTCACTGTCAGAAATCACCACTAATTACCAGCAAGGTAAATCCCCCCGTAGAAACAGCTTAAATCAATTAGCCCACACTCCGGACGGCTGGGCTCAATCCTCGCCGCCTTTCTCACGATCCTGCAGAACTGTGGGAAGCTGGTCGGATCGCCCGGCCTCCCCCCTCGAGGCTTCATTTCCCTTCTCCTCCCTTCTCCTCCCTTCCCTCCTTTTTCTCATCCCTCCGTCCTCACCGGCTACGCTGCCAATCCAAAAGCTAAACAAACAGTCTGAGAAGAGACGTCCTCTCACTGTGAAATTATTAAAAGATCATTTCACACACATCAGGTGGAAATATGTCTTTTCATACACTGTCTCTCCACTTATCCCCCCCCCTCGCTGCTGCCAACTTGGCAACTTTTCAGCAGGATTTAGTGACTTTTCACACTCCAGCGAGTTAATTTCTCCAAAGTGAACAGTGACAAATCGGCACAGACCATAATATTAGTTTGCTAATATATCAGGCAGATATCAGCCTGATGGCAAACTCTGGATCTCAGCCAAGTCACCCACTGCTGATAATGATAGACTATCCTCCCCGAAAACAGCGACATAAAAAGCAGTTAGCAAAAAACCTGCAATGAGAATTCATCTTCATTATGCATTTCTCTAATTTATATAATTACGTCTTTATTCATTAATTCAGTCTTTAGTCATTATTAACTTATGACTCAGCACAAGTTACAGGCTGTGTGTTTCACCAACGCCCGGTCTTAACTTGTTGTTATAAGTCTGCTGCCAAGCCAAATGTGATTTTTTATTTGCTATATCATAACAGACCAGCTCTACTAACGTTATAAACCTTTTAAATAAAACATTTAATTAACACAACAAGCATAAATAATGAACACAGCCACTATTTATCATCCACTGACAAGCGATAGAAGAGGTGAGATGCATTCAGCGAACGACTTTAGCTAAATAAATTCCTAATTTATATTGTAAAATAGACGTATTAATACTGTGATATTGATTGCAGCTATACCTATGTCAACTGGAGCGTGTTACAGCCGAGTTAAATGAAGAGCGAGAGCACTGCGTTTAATGTCGACTGCACATTGCTTCTTAGTCCAATCCAGACAGGTCTTATCACAGTTCACCATGTAGAGTGATGAGAATGGTTGGAGCAAGTAATTACAGTGCAGAGTGTAAGTAGGCTATTTGGACGCCGATGTGCAGTATTATCTATTGTTTTGGCTCTCTGCTCCGCCTCAGTGGCTTTTGAAATGAAACAATGACTGTGAGCTTGAAACGCCGACTTTCTGCTTTAATTTGAGTTTGTTTAAATGCATACTCGGTGAACGGCGGAGGAAATCACTGCCCGGTTTGTACAGATTGTTTGATTTGCCGTTTACTCAATATGTATGTGAGCATCCGAAACAACCTCAGTGTGCTTGAACAAAGAGCCAAAACAACTAAATAAAATGTTTAAAAGGTCAAATGTTTATAGGCTTGTATGCAAATTAGCAAACTGTGATGATATTTATAATCAGCCCAACAAGTGTCTTCAATCATCTGGAGGTCAAAGGTCAGTTTAAGATCTACATGCACCTTCAGATTTAGATCCAGTTATACACTCAGCAGCTGAAACTCTTAGCAGCGTTGGGGGACTTTTTTTTGGTTAAAATTAGAGATTAAAGTTTGCTGATGTGTGCGAAAACAGCGGCGGAATAACAGGATTCAGCGGGGAGGAGAAACCAGAATAGCTAGCACACAAACAGAATGTAAAATAAGCCGGAAAACAGAATACAAACGATTGGGTGGGCTACGAAAACACGTTCTGCTGAGACTCTCAGTATGTTAAGTGGGCTGGGAAAGAGTGTGGACTGCTAATATTTATGGATTTACCTACAGATGTTCCTACTCAGCTCTGCCTGTCCCAAGCAAATGAACAGTGAAGGAGAAAAACAAAGCTCAAGGGTTTGTTGGCGGGAACAGTGAGCTCGGTGTTTTCGGTTATTAGTCCGTTCTCTACCTCCAGGCCAAACTAAATCCTAAAACCACTTGAATGGCACTGCCCTTGTTAGCGGAGGTTTTAAAACATAAGCCCTTGTTAACCATCAATTACAGGGGGGAAAAAATGAAAGTGAAAGGCATCCATCACCCTCTTCTCCATGCTGGATTTAAATAAGTGTAACAGTGACCGGTCACACATGAGGAAGCTTGGAGGAGAGTAAAGGTGGTGCTTTGTTTTTTCTTACTTAGAAACGGCTGTTTGAAAGCTTTCAGATGAAGATGCGTCTGGCCCCTCCGCTGCATAAAGACTGTAACTGCGCTTGAGGAATTTTAATTTAGTTTATTGTCATTCTGCTCAATGCCGAATCTTTAACGTGCTAGAGTTGAAAAATAACCAGTAGATCTTTAGCGGCGTGCTTTCTTTGGGGGGAAATCATCCAAATTTCATCTGTCAACGCCTCATCAGACCTTCTGCCTCCAGTCAGAAGTAATTCAGGCTCAGACAGAACACAGTTTCTGGGAGGCGTCGCAGAGTTCAACCCGAAAATATGATTTTAGGATAGTATTGAATTCATATTAGAAAAGCCTTGGGAACTTTGGATTGAAGCATCTAATGAATATTTCTATAAACATGCATAAGAAGTCACAAAGGAAAGTTTAACATCAGCATGCTAATGTCAACATGTCATTTCAAGTTGAAGTGGAGTCATGTTAGGATTAATTAAGATGTTTTATTGTGGTTTTAAATCGCCTTTATAACATCTGGCTGCAGAATAAAACAAGCCTTTTAAGATAATCATGCACAGTTTTCTTTGTTCTGTTGATTTGTGAGCTTCGTCTGTGACTAATCAACAGATAAACTAATCTCAGAGTTTCCCACCATGCTGATAGTTGGCATGTTAGTGTGTTGACGTCTGGGTTTTTTACCATTTAATCTCAAGATGGCTGAGTTTGGTCATTTTAGGGGATTCAGTCTTCGGAAAGTTTGTGATGTTGGACAACAAAGTGATTCATGTTCCAGCTCATTCTTCAACAAACAAGAATATCTTTACCATGACTCTGGATAACTCTGGACCAAAAGGCCAACATCATCATCCCCAGGCCTATCCTGTTAGTTTATCAGGTACACTGAGGTCAAACTGAAGTAAAATAAATCCAACCTTCATGACGGTCCTAATGTACAGATCTGGTTGAAACTGCTGCAGAGAGGTCGCTCGGGGTCATTTTGGAGGCTGTTGATACGTGTAGTGAAAAAAAAAGCTGTGAACCGCGGGAGCATCAGTTATCTGAGCATAAAGTTCCCGCTGTCTGAGCACAGCCGGGGTGTTTGTTGGGAAACATTGTTGGGCTTGGTGAGTTGCTCCTTCCAGGCATGGCTGCCTGTGTGTGTTGACTCTGCGTGAACTTTCCTGTACCGGAGCCACTGGTTCAAACACGAGACACACTTGGCACCAAGCGTGTTTACAGACATCCTGGCCGGAAGCTCATTTTCATCCCTTGTTAAAAATAAAAAGCCAACATGTTTCTGCTATTCTCGTATTTTACTACACGTCTTGCCAGTGTGTATTTTCAGCCCCCAGGGCAAGAAACACTGAAGCTTCCCCTTCGTCCAGACACAGACAGACAGACAGACAGCGTGGGAGGGGAGCGAGGGGAGCAGAGGATGTAGGCGTTGGGTTTACCAGTCTGGGGGTCCCATCTGCAGGGAGATAAATTGTTAGCTATCTATCCATCAGAGCCCCTGGCATGTTCTATCTATGGCAACACAACAGACACTTCAGAAATCCAGGCTGATCCTCTCTGCTCGCCTCAGAAGGCGACTGGTATGGCAAGAGGAGGAGGAGGAGGAGAAGGAAGAGGAGGAGGAGACCTGTGTCCCAGCTCTCCGAAGCTCCATAAATATCAAATATGTGGGCAGCTCGGAGGAAATCATCCAACCTCCAAATAAGAAAATAATATTTGTTTCTGTCTCTCTCCTTCTATTGTCTCTTCACTCTATTGTATCTCCATCCTCTGATTTCACATCAAATTTTCTCTTTATTTTTATTATAATATACAACCTCTTGTTCCAGATGTTGTTTTTCTCCTCAGCATCCTTCAGTTACGGACACACTTTTTCTTCTCCGCCCTCATCCTTTGTTGCTTAACAGCTTGAAAAGCAGGTTGTCAGAGATATATTTGAGTTTAGGGAAATGCCATTTCTGCGCCGAGGCCCCAAATACTTCTGTTTATTTATCGGGACAAAATGCGAGCCCTTGAGACTGAAGTGAACGCTTGGTCGGTCTCGCTGCCCTCCGTCTTCCCTCCTCCCCGTCCAGCACCAGCAGCTGTGCATACAGAGAACAACGTCCAGCCGGCCAAATCCTTTCTGCTCCACTTAATGAGAGAATCAGACCGAGTACCTGAGTGTTTGCAGGGATGGCTGGCTGCCTGCTCCCTCAGATCGTCTGTAATAATATCACTGCTAATAAAACTAACACTACTCCTAATAATAAAAATAATAATATACATCCGACAAAGTTATAGCAACACCTTTCTATGGTGAGGCACGGGAACATTTCACAGGTTCGCATCACAAAATAGGAACAGATCATATAAATAGGTTCATGCACTGCAGCCATATTTAGCTAAATTTTAACCCTCTTGTTCATGGTGGTGTCTGCAAACATTCAAAAGCCATTTTAGAAGTCTAATTGCACTGAAACCACCCAGTTCCTTTGCATGATGACTACAAGATAAACTGTTTTATCTTATCATTTCTTACCAGTTTATCTCATGCAGACAGTTCACTTGTAAACATTCATCTCAACAAACATGAAACTCAGCTCAGACTTTTGTCAGTCGAATCGGATTTGGCTGCTTGACAATTTGCTCAGAAAATCAGTTAGCATGAGTTCAAGTGATGATTTTGACCACATTAACAGGGTTGACTGAAACTGAGTCTTGGGAATATATTTTTTGCCTTTAAAAATCAATAAAAGACAGCTGCATATGTTGAAATATTTGACAGCCTGTTTGAAATGCTGTCATGTAAAGCTGGGCTGCACGATGGAGCTGCCAAAATAATGTGACAGACAGATCACATGTATTTCTGTTTAAATCAAGCTCTTATAGGCTTATTAGGATATATAGTTTCTCTTTAAACATAAAATAAATCAATCTGAAGTATGTAAACGAAAAACAAATGAAACACTTGCCATTTAAGATTTGAAATCTTTATGACGAAAAAAGTACAACTAAAGCTAATAGATTAAAACGAATGATTGGCCAAAGTAGCTTATATGTAGGAAACTGCTTCTGTGTGTTTGATCCTTTCACTGTAATGCACATAGTAATGCACATAATGGTAGCATACAAGGGGGGGCATGAATAATCTAAATTCATGACAGTGTTTTAGCTGTCGTGTTGTTTGACTCAGACTGAGGTGTTGAACTGACAGACTGACAGACTGAAGGTGACATGCTCTTGGCTAAAAAACAGTGAATAATACTGTTTGTTTACAGTAAATATATTGATGCTCTACATTTTAATGTGATGGGTTTCTTTTATACCTCAAATATTTTAACTGCAGTCTGGAACATCAAAAGTTTTTCATTTTAAACGGCTGCTCCACAATAACCTGACACAGATTTCAGACTGAAATGCCACATCATCTCTTTCATCATTCGCTTTTTGAAGAGACGTGGCGGTGATATAATAGGCCCGTGATGAATTTTCCACACTAAACAGACCACGCCCTTGTTGGCTGCTCCGGCATGTTGCTTGGCTCAAACCTGCGCTCACAACATGCTGCTGCGATGCCACTGACGGAGGCTTTGTTTGTAACCCTGCATACGAACTGATCCAGTCACACGCGATTAACCGCGTGTGAATCCAGTAAAGGTGTCGACGTGCTCCTCCATCACGTTCCAATGTGATGCTGACAGACAGACAGAAAAAGTGACTGAAGGATGGAGGGACAGAATAAGGTCGGGGCGGAGAGAGCTGGCATCATTCAGATCACATCAGCAGCTCAGAGGATAAAGAGGCAAACAGGTATGCAGGCGGTAATTTAGGGGAGAAATAAAGAAAAAGGACGAGTGTGTTGAGGTGAAGAAGCTGACAGGATGAGAGAACGTCCTCTGCCCGGATCATAATGTGTAAATAATCTGTCAAGTCGTCCCATCAAAGTCAGAGAAAGTCCACAATATGCAGTTATTCCTCTCAGACAGAGACCAGCGACTGCTTCAAATCTCATCACCACAGGTTTGTTTTTCACTGTGTCCTTGTAGCACAAAAACACAAATACCAGACTACCAGACGACACCGCATTTCCTCGAGTCCTCATCGATACACCCACCAAGTGTGAAGTCGATCGGATGAAAGGTTGTTGAGAAAATCAAAGGACAGACAGACAGACAGAGATTATTTGCATCTAATCAGTTGTTTTGGCTATAATGTTTATAGATGTAATGTTTGTAATGTTAAAAAGATGTAATGTTTAAAAATCATATCAAATAAATACTAATGATCAAAAATGTAGATTATAACTTGTCATGTTGTTCTTAAATGCCAAATGCCTCATGGCAAATAACTAAATAACTACAAAAACATGAAAATGATTCTAAAAACAGTTGATTAATGGATTAAATTACTAGTTATTTATGTGCAAGTCAGATCTGATCCTCTTGCTTTTATCAAATAAGCAGATAAATAGGCATACCAAGCCAAATAAATAAACAGAACAGACCTTTAGGTTGGACTTTCTTGTTTTTTTCAAACCTCTCTTCACAAACGTGACATGAATGAATGAACGTGGTTTCCTGTGGAGACAGAAGTAAACAGAGCAAGTTTTTTAAGATGCTGCGCTTTCGAAAAATACAGCATATAATAAATCTATCAGGATGCAGAAAGTAAATTAGGCATCATAAACTTCAAACAGTTAAACATTTTACTGCAGAGCTTTGGATTTTAGCATCTTAAAGCCTTCGTTCGCCAACTTTATCACAGGATTGCTTTAATTTCATCACCTTTTCTACCAGTGAACAGGATTATTCCAGCTCCTAACTGTGGTGTCGTTCTTTTAAAAACATCAGTACAGTACAGATCTAAGTGGTGCAACCACAACCGTTCACACTGCAGACGTATACAGAAATATCTGATCTGTCGTTATGCTTTTTGGCAGAACACAAATGTGAATTATTCCCATTTTCCAGACAGTTAACAGTGAAGATGCCTAATTGCGTCAAAGTCAAGGCGGCCTGGATGCTGACAGGCGGAAAGCAGATGTTGCAATTTGATTCAGTGATCGTCTAAAAAGCAGAGTTTTTGGATGGAGAGCTCTGAATTGGTTCGTGCACCTCATCAGCGTGTTTTTATTTCCTCCCCTTTGTTCTGCGTATCTGAGGACTCAGTAAACAGACAGACGGTCGGACAGACAGAGCAATAACACCAGTCATAAAGACGAGCAGATGGAGTCAGACGTAAACATGCAGACTGTGGCTCTCATGTGTTCGCTTTGGCAGATTGACGTATTTTTCTAATTCACAATTTTCTCTTCTCATTCTCATTTTTTTCCAGTCTCTTTCTTCTTTTTCTAGATATGCTGCTAAAGTAACTGTACTGCTGAATGAAGATGTGGTAATCATGTGCTACTTTGTGGGAAAATAATATATTCAGTGTTTTTTACCTCCCAAATATTCTTGTTTTGCCAACGAGCGTGAAAGCAAGAAACATCTTAAGTCATCAGCGCTGAACTATCACATCATGTTGGCTGTTTTGTTTTTGGTGATGGGCTCTCGCTTTGTCCTCACCAATCTGTACACAGGCGCAGAAGCAATTAGCTTTGTCGTGTTGCAGGTGTTGAAATGCCAAACGCCAAACGTCTTGTGGGAATCGGCGCTAACATTTAAAAGCTGAGCTAACTGGATCCCTCTGAGAGCGGAGCCCATATTAAACAGCATGACCAGTCCTCCACCCCCAGTGCTGAGTGACACACAGATTAAGTTGCTAACTATTAATTAGACTTCTTGATAAAATAAAGAAATGTGCAGTAAATCATTGTGCCATCATTAGTGCACGACGGAGGTTAACGAAGTTTAATAAAGCCATGAGAAACATCCAATCAGAGGCTCCGTTCTTAGTGTCTAAAATTGTTTTTATCATCTTTTGACTTGGTCAAAAAAGGAGAAAATATACACTTAAATTTGACTTTTACAACCTATAACCAAGTGTTGATCTTATCAAGGTTTGTCGCCATGTTTTTTAGCCTTGGCGCAGGTTGATGATGACGACGACGTCCTTATTCCCACGTACAAAGCTATTAAACACCACCGAAAACACCTGATTTGTGATTGAGGAGGTCTGGAAACATCTTCGTGCTTCACTCGAGAAAATATTTCTTAAATGCTTAAACTTAAATGCTTTTTTTAAGCAGTCTCGAGATTTTTAGCACTGACTGGCATCTTTGTACTCGAATAGGTGGAGAACTGATCAATCTCAGTATTTGATCGATTAGTTCAAGAGTCATTAGTCTTGTTAAACATCATGATATAAAAATATATTTTTGTCATTCGCTATCAGGCAGTAAAAAAACTGCTTTTCCTTTTCATTTTTACATTTCTCTCCTCTGGGGTTTGTCTTAAGTCTGTGTTGGCACTCGTGTTGGTACATCATCTGATTGTTGACCAACGTTTTGATTGTACATTAAATAAAAATCAGAATTAAAAAAATAATAATCTGATCACAAAATGTTCTGCATTTTAATCTGTACAAGCAGAGACATCACTGCTCACCCTCCTTTCTCCCTCTCTCTGGTTTCATTTCATCACTTTTCCCTCCCTTTCTTCCCTCCTCTCGGTCTCCGTCGCTCTCTCGCTCCCTCCCTCTCCTTCTCTTCCAGCCAAGTCTGCCAACTCTCATGCAGATCTGAGCTTGGACAGATGGTCGCGAGCAAAAAGTGTTTACTTGCACACGGCTCCGAACAAAACGAGCAGATGCCTGCAGAGCCGCCGCTCCCCCTCCAATCACCATGATACTGAAACAGGCCCGACAGGAGGAGGAGGAGACGCAAAGAAACCAACGGGAAGTCGAGGGGTGATAGTTTAGTGCCTGAATACAGGAAGGACTTTTTGTTTTCTCCCTTGAAAATACACACACATACACACACTTCGTTACACACTCACAGTCTCTGGCAAACTTGACTTCATTTGCTTTCTGTCGCCTTTTCACCTGAGTCAGTTTGTCATCTTGATTTTCTATCCCCTCTGCCTTTTGCTTTTTTGGAGCGAGATGTTTTTACACCTCTGGGGGCTTCTGGGTCTCACAAGCACAACAGTTTTTCTTTCCTTGTGCAGATATGTGAAGCCTACATCCAGAATTTATTTTCCTTAGTGAGTTTTTCTGAACTCACTTAAAAACTCACAAATAAACACCAACAACAAAAAAAAAAAAATCAATGGTGAGGCTCCCAGGCTTCAAAAACACAAACCAGTAAGCACTGATCAAAAGACGTCTAAGATGTCTCATTTGGGATGAATTTGGTTAAAAACGTAATAATTTGCTAAATGTGAACATGTCCATTGTCACTGCTCTATGATGATGTGCTGAAACAACAGTTACAGATCCTAAAATCATCTATTTGGATATATCAATGAATTTGTTTGATGTTGTTTGATCTGAGACACACGAGGTCGAAGCTCCATATCAGAGTTTGTTGTATGAGGGTTTCCTAGAAACTGATTCACACAGATGGACAGTAGTGCATTTATGAAAATGTAATAACATCCGTCTTTATTTGTTTCAGAGGAGGCAGACTGTCTGGGTCTATAAGCTCGATATATGGAGAATATATATGGAGAACGACGTGACTGACAAACATATTTTTATGTTTGCTCCATCAGCACTTTTATTACCCAGCTGAATCAGTCCATTTTATTTCAGTTTTTGTCTTAGTTGGATATTTTGCAAGGCGTATTCACTAAACTGATGCATCAATTATCCCTATAGTATTTTTTATTGGTGAATAACTTAAAATGGGGCTAGGGTTAGGGGTGTGTCTAGAGAGCATCGCTTATGTGTTTACCACGTCAAATTTGTGCAGCTGAGGCTGATGGAAATGCGGCCTTGATTTTTTATTAAGGGGACCAAATCACCAAAGTTAAAGAGTCATCATCTGAGGACCTCGAACATCTGAACGAGGTTTCATGGAAATCCAGACAAAAAGCTGTTGAGATGTTTCACTAGTTGTTGAGTAAAATCTTAGTCTTACTGATGGATCAATATCATCCATCCAATCACACCGCTCACATTACCAAAATAATAACTTTTAAACTATTTTAAGTTATTTCTTGTCAATTTGTAAATACATAAAATTATAGGAATAGTGAGTTTTGTTCATATTACTTCTTCCCACTCTGAGGGAAAGGAAACGGGGGAGTCACACACTCTGATCCTCGTGTGGTTTCAGAGTTTTGCTTCAAATTAAACTTCATCTCTCAAGCTTTGACCATTAAAGACATTTTAATGGTTTGTTTTGACCCCTGCCTGGAGCGTTGGTGAAGCTCTGCAAAGAAGTCATTGATAAAACCCTCAAACACAATCAAGGGTCAGAATGACAAAAAGCAACGAATAACTCAAACAACTTCAGTAATCCTTCAAAATCATCTCTGCTTGGAAAACATTATTGTAACCCAAAACTCACCTGTCTCTCTCTCTCTGACCCCGTCCCTCTCTCTCTCCGCTGTAACACCCATCTCCCATCATCCTTTGCTGCAGTGATCCTAACCAGTTCCTCTCTGTAATCATGTTGATTGGCACCCACGGCAGCGCCTTTGATTAACGCTACAAATCCTCATTAGTGATGCAGCGAGTTGCACGTTCAGAACGCAAACATTCAAATTCAATCCTGAGTGGAACAGGACCCCCCCACACCCCCCCCACCACACACACACACACACACACACACACACACACACACACACACACACACACATTCCCCACCAATTACTCCACTCTGAATGTTGGTGTGGGACTCAACATAGAAGTGGCTTTAATGAACCGCTAAAAACAGATTTAATTTTTGGTCTATGAAAAATGCTTGCAGGGTCAATTGATAAACGTATAGATTATTGTGTCTGATCTTTGCTCTGCTTTATCACCGACATGAACTCTGTCAAGTTGGCAGCTCTTCAGTCATCGAGCGACATGGATGGAGAGATCCCGACTACATTTTTAAAACATCGCCAGATGTTTGATTGCGAGATGATCCAGTTTCTCCCTGCAGCACGTTCCTTTATATATTATCTGGGGCAGCAGGCATGTAAACTATAGGAATAATGACATCAAATTAGCCTTTCAAAAGCAGAGTTAGTTGATTTTCCCCCTCTGTTGTTGCCTTGAGAGAAGCACCTAGTGGCTATCCAATTCCCTCCGCTCGCCTAATTTGCGAAGCAGAGAATTTGTGCAGAATATTCATTAGCAGCCATAAATATCTTCTTCCTGAATATTCATGACTGCAGGGAGAACACAAGGAAAAAAAAAGACAAGACAAAACATGGCAGACCAAGGTATTGTCTAAGTCTATTTTCCTCAGGAACACGAGAGCCTCAATCCTCCGTTGCACGATTCGCCGTGCTGCATACGTGACGAGTCGCAGCATCACTGACTGATGTCGCGCAAAAACTTATTTCCTGACAGTGAAATAACTTTCAGATGGTAGGTTATATTTAGGACACCTCGCACAATCCAGGAGGAAGAACATTACCTGTCACTGATTTCAGAAACAGTTATTAAAAATAAAAAGATAGATGGATATTTTATAAATCTCAGCTAGAAAAGTTCACAAAAAATTGGAGGAAAGACTTTTAAGTTTTGAGACACTGTCAGTGTGCATTAGGCATAAAGTTAGGATGAGCTACTCTGTGTCTTATACTGCAATACATTACATTTAAATAAACCTAACCTTCAGCTAACAGTGATTTCCAGTACTGAGGATTATGCTGACTATGTGTTTGATTAATCCATTAGTGTAGTTATCTCCATTAATCTAAAAACAAGGGCGATATCTTCAGATTGTTTTGATGGATTCTGTTTTATTCACCGTAATATGAGGCAGAGGAGGAGCAAATCTGAAAAGCCAGAACAAACAAATATTTGCATATTGCCAAGCAATTTATGATTTTAAAGAAATTACTTCATTTTGCTTGAAGTAGAAATTATGTGATTTGAACGTTTCAAATGACTTAAAGTCCAACTCAGCTTCTCACGTTAGGGGTGTTAATCCTCGACACTGAACACAGTGACCTCTGTCCCCTCCAGTCTCCACCTTTACAGAACACCAAGAAAGTGGTTCAGAGCAGTTTGCTGGCTTAATAATGTGATTTTGTTTTGAATTGAACCAGGCAAGTAGATTTTTGGGGTGCTAGAGCAAAAAAATACTGGATTTTCTCCGTTGTTCTGGGTTACTCTGTAAAAACCTTCATAACGGAAGACAAAAGATTGTATTTGGTCATATTTTGTAAAGCTCTTAGCACGAAATAAACAAAATCATGCAACAAGTGTTGCAGTACAGAGAGTGAGAATAGATTCACCACATCCATTATATCAGTTTCTGTTTGCTGCATAAACCTTTAGCATGCTGTAATTTTGGCTTCTGATTGAATGGAGGTCAAAAGCAAATGCTTGGAAACATGTTTAATAGAGATGCAACCACATCAGTGTTGCATTTTTAAAAACATCATAGATCAGAGTCTTGTGACTGTAACTATATATTTCTGGCTTTAGCTGAATGAATTAAAACGGGCTGCACCTTTACATTTACTGACTAAGCAGCGGCGACACTCCTCCTGTAAAATCTGTAAATGTATAGTGAGCAGCAGAGATATTTGTTAGCAGGCCGAGCAGGTCTCAGCATCATTTCCCTGCAAGCTGTCGTTGTCAATTAAACCAGCGGAAAGTGCTGAGTGCAGGTCTGGAGGAGCGAGATATCAAAACAACAGCCTGTAATGAGATCCCTCTCCACGGGACCGCCACCCAATCACAGAGCTCCCTGAGTAGATATCAAAATGATGTCAACCAGTCGGCCCGGTCTCCCTCCGTGCGGCTTCATAACTCACCTGTGTTTCCCGTGATGAAACAGATCCACTTCTCTGCATTAGGACAGTCGGTCTGTTTCATCACCAACAAGCTTTGTGTCGATGCAGAAACATAACGAGGAGTCACCGGAGCTCACAGGGCCTGTAAAACCAGCAAAACACATGATGAACAACACACTATAATGTTAACATCACCGAGGATAGAGTATGTTTAACATTCAGCATTTCATGGCTGCGAGTATCTGATGGTTAAGAGCTCATCTGTGAAACAAAATAAATGAACAAACTGTGACTAAGTTTTTATTTGAAGAACAGAAAGACCAAATGAGCCCCTTGAATTAGCTTAAAAGTGCACAAATTAATATATTTCAGTCATCAGAAGACAGATAGCAAAACTAAGGTGACCTCCATCAGAGGTGTTGGGATGTGTAAAAACCTCATTGAGTGCAGCTTTAAAGAAAACAAATGAAGCAATTGTCCTTCATCTTCTTCCAGTCCTATTTTCTCTGACCTTCACTTTTTTTTTTTTTTTTAACTCCATTGCACAGGATAACAAGACTATTTTATCACATCGACTGTAAGCTGCTGTGGGTTCGTGCCTGAAATGTAAACTCTCATTGAACGAGTGAGAAAGAGATGTAAAAAAAAAAAAAAAAAAAATGGAGTTTAAGGGATCCCATGCCATGTGTATGTGTGTAAAGTGCGTGTGCTATAAGTGAGTGGGGGAGTTGCTCGATCACTTTGCACAATCATATTCCACTCAAAGCTCGTGCTTCATGACTAATTGCTCAGTAAATAACGTGAACCCAAACAGAGGCAGCTGGGAGTCTAGTGCGCTCATTAGGCTGAGTGGCGTCGCTGAACGAGGCGAAACACAACCTGTGATTACTCAAATCATGACGCCGGTGCTCCAATCAGAACCAAACCAGGCCTCATTTACATTTTTGACGTTTTTCAAGACGTTTCGTTTACGCCCACATCCACAGAGAAAGAGAGACTTACAGCAAGAACTTTAACAATCAAACAATATTATTTCTTTTATTTTGAAACATGAAAGACCCCACGGCACCATGCTCAAACAGGGTGTGGAAGTCATGACAATGTTAACGAACAAGCAGGTGATGGTGCGAGTCCATCACTCTCTAAGCAGGAAACAGTGGTCACCATGGAAACAGATGCTGTCGATACCTGGATTGATCAAGTTTTATAGGCTGTTTGGTTCTGATTTGGTGTAAGAAAAGTCTAATTATTTCAGATTTTTTAGGAGAAAGTCTTTGTTGGTGGGTCCACCACTAAAATATCTCAACAACTTTTAAATAGACTCAAAATCTGGTCCAGACGTGCCCACTCAGGATAAAATTTACTTTTTTTTTTTTTTTTGACCAAGTACCTGCAGAACTACCGACATTACAGCTAGACGCAGCTCTACTTTGTGTTTAGTGCTAATTAGCAAATGTCAGAGTGCTACACCACTGAACTAAGCATTCGGCTCACAGCGCCGCAGAGCCGCTAACGTGGCTGTGGACTCGCCGCAGTCTCGTTCCAAAACAAAGTTTCTGTTTCTTGCGACATTAGATGGTTGGAAGAAACAGTCAGAGAAATAATTTGGGAGTGCTGTAACAATGATGAAAGCAACCTCTGCAACATCGTTAAAGCAAAAAAAAAAAAGGGTACATTTCGAGGAGCAGTAAATAAGTAAGTAATTTATTTTTTCAAAGTGTTGTGCAACCAAAATGTTGAAACACTATGAGCAATAACAGCACCACTGGCAAGACTGAGAGGGTGTAGAACGGTTAAATGGCTAAAAACAGAGGAGAAATATTCGTCTCTTTTCACTCACTTCTGGCTTCTGGACAGTTTGAGAGGAGAAGCTCATACATATAACAACATATGACCAGACATACTGTAGCTCTATTTAATTGTAAAGTCTCACAGTACATGCAGCTCCTTTAGTGTAATTGACTTTCAGATCTCCAGCTCCCCCCAAATCCTCATCTTTTGAACCCTGCAGGGCGGCTGCATAATAAAGCTTCATTCCTACACAGAGCACAAAAACAATAAACCCAACGAGCCTCCAGAAACCAGCACACACTGAGGGAGGGAGGGAAAAAATGAATTTAAAGGTGGGGGGTAAGATGGGGAAGGGTTGAAATAGCAGGGGGGAAGCATGTTACCCCCCCACAGTTGGACCTGCTGGGCACCTTCAGGAGAGGTGGTGTGATTTTGATTTGGCTCGACTCCACTTTGTAAAGCAGTCGTTGTTTTTACACAGTCAAACGGATGTCATTTATGTTGTTTTCCCGGAGCTCAGGGACGATTATCAGGCTGCCAATATCATGTTTTGTCTTTTGTTGTTCTCTGAAGCGATTGCATAATGAGGGAGAAAACACATCTGAATCCCAATAACAGAGCACCTCTATCAATCATTTGGTCTCCGCCAGCTCCGGAGGAAAACATCTGGCTCTTTGGCTGACTTTCTTCGCCAGCTCGTGTCTAACTTTGGTGCAGGTAAGCCACTGTACAGCTGAAATTATTATTCAATTAATTAAAGAGCTGATTGACAGAAAATCGATTCATTGTTTAAGTAATTTTTCAAGAAAAACCTCCAAATATTCTCTAGTTCCAGCCTTCAATATGAGGATTTACTTCTTATATATGTTGTATTTTGAATATTTTGAAGACACTGAAACATGATTTGATTCACATTTTTTCGCTAATTTCTTGCATTTTTCATAGTCATTTTAGAAAATAATTGTCTGGTGAATTGATAAAAAAGTCAGTTAGCCCAACTCTGGATTAAAACCAAAATCAGGAGCTGAAAGAGGTAAAAAAGTTTTGCTACTCCTCCTCATACTCCTGTGTGATCTGCCTTCATATTACACTATGAAATATGATTTAATGTCTATTAAAACATGTTAATAAATGCAGGTTTTAACCCATAAGAACCCAGACCCCTTTCTCCTTCAAGGAAAAGTTATGGAGGGACAGGCATCTTGGAAAGGTTGTTGTGAGAACACAAAATCACATGACCTGTCACATGACCCACCAGGTCATTTAAGTGATTTGTGACACCCGTGTCACTGTGGGTTCTTATGGGTTAAATAACATGAAATCACTGTTCTCCATGAGCGCCCTCAGCAGAAGTTGACCAGCTCCAGTTTCAGCACCGGGACTGAAATAGAGACATTCAGCTCCACTAATGGACCCGTCAGAGCTGCCGAGCAGACTCGATGTGGCCCCTCAGGCTTTGTCTCTCCCGGATGTCGGGTGTCATCTCTACCTCTGAGTCCCACTGTGGATCCCCCACAGGCTGACAGGATCAGCGGGATCCAGCAGCAGGGAGTCCGACTGATGGTGATGAGGAGCCGGGCTTCGGGGTCCGAATGTTAAAGATCCTGATTTGATCCCCGGAGCGTTTGAATAATCAGCAAAAATTATCTCCAGTTAGGAGATAATTAAAGAGTACATTAAAAATAAACTACTGTACTACTGCTTTCTGTGTGATGCAGACGGTGATATATACTGTCAGATCATTCATCTTAATCTGAGAGTTTATCTGTTTATATTGATTATTTGTGGTTATATGTGTGAATGTGAAAAATTATTTGGGTGCACTGCTGATTGACTAAGTCCTCACACTGAGGTTGGTAAATTACACAGACACAGTTTTCAGCAACGACCAAAACGTTCAGCTGGCAGCTTCGCAGTTTTAGGCGGCGCTAAACGTTCAAATAACAAACGTTTCAGGTGTCAGATCACATGAGACTTCTCCTCTCTAGCAGATTGTGTCACTCAAATTTCAGCAGTCACATTTTTCCAGGTAAATTTTTGAATCAGCTTAAATAAAGTATTTAAGCTGATTCACTTTATTGTTTTGAATTTCAGTATTTTTCAAGTATCTTGTGAAAAATAAGTTAGTAGTGGATCAGACTCTAATGTTGAGTCTGCTCAACACAAAAGAGTTGTATCAGGAAAGGAGCTAAAGAAACCTTAATCACGACGTCCCTGCATTGGCATTTTCAACTCCCTCAGCAGTCACTTCCTGCTGTCAAAGCTTTGAGCTGTAACAGCGTTCTCTCAGAGTCGTGAAAAGACGCCGTGCAATCCTCTCTGGCTACGTAATCGTTCAACATCCACTAAACTGCATTTCTGTGGCTCTTATGTCATCGAGCTGTCAGCAGAGATGAATTACCGCCTCGACTTTCCAATAAACAGCTGACACTTTCACTGTTGTGTTGTAAACTATTTGATTAGCCTGAGCCCCGAAGAGCCCCACTGAAGGCGTCCGACACCCCCCAACACCTCCTGAACACAATGTCTCTGAGAGCAGCAGGCTCCAGACTCTCAGGTAGGAGAGCTGTGATCATTAATTGATGACACAGCGGCCCAGCATCCTGTTTTGCGTGAGCCTCTGTGGTCATTGTCTGGGAACACAGTTCATGCAGAAAAAAAAAAAGAAAAAAAAAAAGCGATGAGGCTCGCCGAACAACCAGCCATTCACTGCAGCCAAAACAAGGTCATGTGGCTCATAACGCACCGTTCCCACGCAAACAGGCGACTCTGCTGCAGCGTGCCGAGCTGCAGAGCGGCCGGCCGCCCGGGGATGAATGATTTATCTGCCGAGGGGGAAGCGTGCAGGCGGCTAATGGAGCTGGATGTGCAGCTGCAGAGGATGGAGGGAGGAGGGGAGGACAGACAGACAGACAGACAGACAGGAAGCTGAAACTGAAGGAGACTCACATTTACTTCTTCTTCCTTTTTCCTTTTTTGTGTGTTTCATGAGGCCAGACAGCTGACATGTAGGTTTTTGTCTGAGAGCGTGTGTGTGTGTGTGTGTGTGTGTGTGTGTGTGTGTGTGTGTGTTAGGACAACACACAGAACAGATGTACCTGGTATGTGCGTTCATGCATGGTTTTGTGCATTTACTTGTGAGTTATTTGCGTGTGGGTGTGTGTGTGCTCCTACCAAACAAAAACTGGACACAAACAGAGTTAATCATTTAGTTGATCAATAGAAAATAAATTAGAACCTATTTTGATAATCGATCAATCATTTTTTAACAAACCCTCTGATTATTATCTGGTTTGAGCTTCTCCAAAGTGCTTTTTTCTGTTTTCTAGTTAACTGGGTGTGTTCCGGTTTTGGACGTCATCTCGACAAACCAAGACATCCACAGGGGTCACCATGAACTCTGGGAAGTTATACGATATTTTATCGATTAACTGAGAAACTGTAAAAGTGAAAGTAATCACTAGTTGCAGCTCTCAGTAGGTGATATTATTCTATGAATGAACGCCCGAAGTGATCCAACTTTTAATGCTGTTGGCAAAAATATACAGATGCCCGCCTACAAACAGGAAGTGAGGTGTTAACACTGAGCTAGAGGACACATAAACAGATTTAAATATTTGGGACAGGAAGTGTGGGATCGGCTGGGATGGACCACCACTGAGTGGGAGTTCAGTGTTACTTTTAGCCAAACTGGTGGAGTCTCCAACGCTTTTCATTCAGTTGGTCTGTGGATAAAGTGTAAAATACTGTCTAATCTACTGAACAGATTATCATGAATTTTAGTGCAGACGTTTACGGCTCCCTGAGGTTGAATCCTAATAACTTTAAGGATTATCTGACATTTCATCTACAGGTCAGATTTCCACTGAACAAACACTTCAGTTCATGACAGAATATAACAAAAACTAAAGAAAAAAATGAGAGGAAACCTGGACTAGACTGACTTTAGAGGTCAGTGTGCTTCAATGAAAGTGCTTGTTAGATGGTTGAACAGCTGTGGAAACACCTCGACACAGTTTGGATCTGTTAACACTTTTTCTTTCCCAATGCAGTTACACAACACTATGTATGAACAACTTCTTTTAGAGAATAACCTGACCCTAAAGGACTAAAAGGACTTCTGTAAGCTGTTTGCATTCAACATCATTCAAGTAGCTATATAGTCTCATTCAGCAGCTCTTTTCACATCACTGTCATCGTATTCGTCCCTTGTGTCTCTCCGGCACGAACAGTGGTGTTTCCTGTGTGAACAAAAGTGTCATTAACATCAGCAGTGAGAGTCACAGTGACAGACAAGTCCAAGGACAAATACGTCGCACATGTTTCAACCACACTGTCTGACTGACTGTGATCTCATGGAAACGCAGAGCGGAAACAGCAGTTAGCACTTAGCAACGCTGATGATGTTGACAAAATAACAAAAGAATAAAGTGGTGGTGGATAACCAGAGTGACTGCAGACACACACACAGCTGCGAGGGGCTGAGGTTTGCTAACCTTTGTTCTCAAGGGCGCCGCTGACAGCATCGGCCATGAATGATGGAGAGGAGAACGGGGCAGCGGGGAGATGGAGGAGGAGGGGTGAGGAGGAGGGAGGATGGATGGAGAGAGTCAGCCAGGCCGGCCTGACCGACTCTGGGCAGTCACACTGCAGCTCAATGAGCCAAAGCTTGTTGGATGAACTTCCATCTGCTCAGCACTCTGTCACCTACCATCATAAACTCAACTGCAGAGGATAAAAGAGACTCAAACACAGTGTGTCATACATGGAGAAAGAGCTGGAACTGTACTGTGATCTTAAAACAGATTAGGGAGGAAAGTACTACCAATGAGAGCCAAACTGCACAGAAATCAGTATTACAGTTACAAAAATCTACAAAAATGAGAATATTTATTTTTTAGGATCAGCAGCAAATTTAACAATCAAAAATTAAATTTGCGATATCAGAGTAACTATTATTCTTACTTAACAGCCAATTTACATCATTGCCAATATGCAGACAGGAGACAAATGAAAGTAAAAACCATCAGAAAGTGTCTTTAATAAGGTGTTGGTCCACCTGGTGCCTCCAGAACAGCTTCACTGCTCCAGAGATCACTTTGTTAATCTATAATGCACAATGCCTATAAAAGTAGAGGCGTGAATTTCCCCAAGGCTCCATCCTCGACCCTCTTCTGTTCCACATTTGCAGAAACAAACGAGCAAATGAAAGTAAAAACCCTGATAAAGTGTCAGTGAGGTGTTGGTCCTCCTCCAGAGCAGCTTCACATTGATTCTCCAAGTGTGTGAACTCTCCTGGAGGGATGAACACATTCTTCCAAAGATATTCCCTCATTTGGATGTTTTGATGATGGTGGTGGAGAGCGCTGTCTAACACGTCACTCCAAAATCACCCACAGCTGTTCAGCTAGGTTGAGATGTGCTGACTGTGAAGACTACAGCATCTGATTTACCCCTCCAATCAGGATAGAAATGTTTCACCAGAGGATAAAGGTGATCACTCACGATGACTTTGCATTGATTTGCAGTGACTTTTCACCTCTGAGGGGACAAGTGGACTGAGTGGACGAGTGAAAAGAGAAGAAATGATCCTGTAGACGGACTGAAGTTCACAACTAAAACTTTTAATTTGCTCTCTGATTGAACAAGGGTCCCTGTCAGATCACAATGTGCATTAAACGCTCCGACTGCAAGCTTCAGAAACTGAGCGGGATCCTTCCTCTTTCCATCACCATTTAATCACAGCCAGGACGAGATATGTAATCTTAACACAAAGGTTAAACTGAACAAAAAAGCAGAAGCAGTGTTTTGCTCTCTGAGAGGATGTAAATAAATCAGTTTGCTATCATCAGAGGCTGTTTGCAGATCTGGACATTTGGAGGAGCTTCAGGCGTATTAAGGGTGCAAGCCGATAACTCGATCTGCCGTGTGAGACGAGAATAAACTAATCCAAGAATGTGACTACACTGATCACTCAGCCAGCATCTTCAAAAAAAAAAAAACCATGGAAGTCAGTTTGTTTCCACT
The DNA here is from genome assembly GCA_023238725.1 of Scortum barcoo. Lineage (NCBI taxonomy): Eukaryota > Metazoa > Chordata > Actinopteri > Centrarchiformes > Terapontidae > Scortum > Scortum barcoo. The sequence goes on from CM041539.1 coordinate 2,520,656, forward strand.
GAAAGGTGAGCGCAGTCAGTCTGTTTGTCTCTGCAGCGAGGTGCCTGGTTCAAACCCCCACACGGGAAAATCAACTAATTAAAACTTTTCTGTGTGTAAAATATAAAACACCTCGTTGTTGGTATTCAGCACCTGGGCTCTGTGCTGATTGTTGCTGTACATAAACCGCCGAATCCTCTCACTGAAACGGAGACGGCACTGACCAGTGGAGAAATAATGGGCCATGGTGTACTGGCAGAGTTTCCAGGCCATGAGGTTGGCAGTAATGCGGCAGGCAGAGCTGGTGACTGAAGCTCAAAAATGAGTTTGGCTGACAGAGAGGGCTTTGAAAGGTAAAACAAAGTAGGCTACCGTGAAAAAATATTAAGGATTGCTTCCGAAATGAGTGATTTATAGCACAAAATTAGATACAGATGATAAAGGTAATTGGTATAGCGAGTCCTTGGATGAGAAAACTTCTGCAGACTCTGAATGTTTGAAGATTTAATAAACTCTTTTCCTCAAGCAGAACATTTGCTGTTTAGCCGTTTTTAAAAAATAGTCCAGCCACTTTGCTGCACAATGTAAGTCGTATTTACTGATGTGGTCTCTAAAGAACAGAAGCAAAGATAATATTCATTTCCTCTAGATTTAATGAGGGCTGAAAGGAAGAAAGCTGGTTAGACACTTAGAAGTTTTTATAGCTTAAATTGGGCATTTTTAATATTTTGTAGTTGATCATTGTTAAATCTGGATGTTAGGTACAATAAACATAAAAAGTAGCATGTGGTTTGCTGTTGAGAAATGTCTGCTCTGGTCACACCTGAGCAGGAGCCTGTTGGTTAGTTTGTCTGAAAGTAAAAGTGTTGGCTCTTCTGAATGGTCAAACTTAAAGATTAGTTGTTGTTAACGGAGGCGAGAAATGATGAACTGTACAAACGTGGAGGTTTTCGTGGTGTCGCACATGATTGTTACATATCTTTTAGAAGAATAGAAATTGAGAGTTTGACCAAAACAAATCAGTAATAAAGTGACTTGGCTTGTTTTTGAAAACTATAAAAATTGTTGGACACTCCCTGAGACGCTGTTATTTAATGTGACAAACATATTGAAGTCTTTATAGTAAAATGTTTTGAGTGTATTTCCACATTTAAACATGCCTATGTAACAATTCAACAGTACCTCTGCAGCAACAGAAGCTGATTCAAATAAACAGGCACTTTCCATACATTTAACAACATCTGCTGCCACTGAGGAGAACCGAGTGTGGAAAAACGTGATATGACTAAATATCTTCAGTATTACAGGCTTGTCTTACCTCTTTTTTTGTACTTCATGCACACGTTTCTGCATTCCAAAAGCTCTGCATACTTAAACTTAACTTTGTCCAAGGCTGTGCAGTCTTTTTGAAAGCGCTTTGCACTTTTTCAAACAGCTCAGTCTTTTTCAAACTATATACCTTGAGTTTTAGAGTTTTGTGGCTCTGATCATCTTTGACGTAGCTTGGCTGCACATTCGGCGTCTGTCCTTGCAGACAAAGATTTCTTTGCTAATGAATAACACTGCGACTCTCTCACTGATGCTGATTTTTCTGCACGTCAACTTCACGGAGGAGCTTCACACAGACAGTCGCTGTATGAGGAGAATCGCAGACTCGCTCCCATGTATCAGCCAATTAGTCTTGTTTATTGTAACGCCGGAGGGTTTGTCTCATAGCAACGCAGTCAACAAGCACACGGCGTGCCCCAAACAGCTGAGCTGAACTTCTGCTGTTTCACATTGCATCATCATCATCATCATCATCTGGCAACAGGTTACCGCACCAGTTTGAAACACCTGAAACAGGTGCTGGTTTGATGTTGACGTCTTGTTGCCGAAACCAACAACAGACACAACCGCAAGTGACGGAGCCGTCCAATATCTGTGAGAACAAACCTCTAATCCCCCCCAAAGCTAATTAGATTGCTCCCAAGATGCTGTCAAAGTTTGAGTTGCTTAGCAACAGGGATGATGAAGCACACCTTGAGCCCTCGAAGGTCTCTGACGACTGACACTCACAGATGAGACTTGTGTTGAAGCAGGAGAACAAAGCGGCTGTCTGATCAACACCGAAAGAAAAGTCCAAACTGAAGGGAAGAAAAGAAAGAAGAAAAGAAAGAAGAAGGAGAAGAAGAAGAAGAATCCCCTTCATGGTCTTTTTAATCTCCATCGTGTTGCCTCAGATCAGGCGCCAGGTGTTCAACCTGCTCTGCAGTCACACCCTCTCTCCCTCCTGTCGTCTTCCTCTGCGTCTCTTTCAATCTCACTCAGGATCGCCCATCCACCCCCTATCATTGTGTCTCACACTCACATCACACACACACACACACACACTTATCTGTTAAACCTGGAGACATTGAAACAACAACAGCAAAATTTAGAACTTAAGCGTACAGTTTGTGCAGGACACACATGCCAACACTCATCTTTACACTAAAACACACACACACACACACACACACAGGTGTAAGCGCAAACACACACATAAGTGCGCACACACATGCAGGTGGGCTGCAGCATGGCTCCCACCCTGTAATTAAATTCTGTTTCTCCCACCTGTGTTACAGAAGCAGATCTGACTCAAGGTAATTACAGGGCTGCAATGGAACAAAACAACAGAGGGTGTTCACACACACACACACACACACAAACCACCTAAACCACTTATGAGCAACCACAAAAGAGGGAAAACGTACGAATACTGATGCAGAGACACACCTGCTACAAAGCAACACGACAGGACTCTCTCTCTCTCTCACACACACACAGAGTTATAAATGAACACAACGGGGGGGTTTGCATCACACCGCTCAGTTTTTCCCATCAGGGTCTCACTGTAAATCCGCTGCCTATCATCCGTTTCAGTGTCCCGCTGCTATTTTTGCATGTGAGATCCTGTTATTTAAGAGTGACGTCTTTAAAGCATCCTGAATGCATTTATAGTCAGTTCATCATATGAAAATAAAATCCAAATTCATTTTATACACTTTCATTTACTCTTCTGTGCACCAGCTCTCCCCATAAAAAAAGCTGATCGCCTCCAGTTTTGGTGCCAATGAGCTCCAAATCTGAAATGTTTGCCAAGTTCCAAAAATGGCAAGAGATGAAAAAGAAGAAAGAAATGAAGAACCAGAGGGACAGAAAGAGAGAGGAAACACAAAAAGGACCAGATGAAGCAGAGGAGAGTGACCTCAAACCTCCTCAGACGCCAAACTGGCTCCACTGCTTCGTTTATGTTCAGCTTTTTGATACCAGATTTATTAAGTATGAACATGGTGGTACTGTCAACACGTCTACATCCTGATGTTTCTCGATCCATAGGACTGAAATATGTCAATTATTTGCTCAGATTCTTCCAAAATTCTGCTTGTTTGTGTTTTTAATATTCCCCCTGAAAGAAACGTAGTGAGCACCTGATGCTCTAAATGTTCCTCTGCAACACAAAACAGGATGTTAATATACAGCCTTATGGTTCGGATGAAGGCTGCCTGTGAGCATTGATTGGACGATTTGTGGGTCAAACTGGGATAAATTCATTTATGAAAAGTTCACGTTACAGTTGTGTAAACAGCATTTAAGTGATTATATCTCAACATGTACTTAGGACCTGCTGTATATTGACATATAGTCATTTAAGGCTGCTGAAACTCTAATTATATGCAACCTAAATGTCTAAAAAACTTTCACTTTTCAACCCAGTTTAGCTGCGTCTTAACTAGATGTCTAGACATCTTTTGCCTGAAAATCAGTGGATCAATGTTAACTGGGTGCACAAATTAGATCTAGAAGTTTCATTGACTTTGCTGCTCTCCATTTTTATCTCGGCACTTAAAAATATGTTTAAACTGATTGGACACGTCTGTGAAAGTGTCTGCATTGTGTCTGAGTCATGCACATACATGTGTTAGTCCACTTGTGTGTGTGTGAGTCAGGCTGTGCGACACTTATGCATATGTAAATGCAAATGCTGCGTCAAATCCGTGTGTGTGTGTGTGTGTGTGTGTGTGTGTGTGTGTGTGTGATGGCTGTCATGGGAGTTGTCTCCACAGATGGGAGTTCAGTTATTCCTTAATGAATTTAATTACAGAGATGGGACCATACATCAAAACAGAGCTCCCAGCCGAGCACCAAACTCATCTGTGGCTGCGCAGAAACAATTTGGAGGCTCCCGCTCCTCCTCTGCGTGTTTACTGAGTCACGCACCGAGCCAAGGAGCGTCCAGGATTTATGTTTGTGAACCAGGGGACGACAGGAGCTCGGCGCTCGGCGGTGGCAGATTCAGCTCGGCTGTGGAGCCAAGAGGCTGGACGGCTCCACAGCCAAGTCTAATTTCTTCATTTTCTACGCCATTCAGACTGATTTGGTTCAGCTCTCTCTCTGTAGCGCTCAGCAGCGAGCAGAGGAGGGTTGCTCGGTGTCACGCGGTGGCATTTTCCCAGCCACATTTCTGAGAAGATGCAAGCGTTGTCTGCAGCGGCCGTGGCCAGTTTCACATTATGCGTCTACTTTTTTATGGCAGCGGCTTTTTCTTGCTGCCAAACTGACATACTGTCACACAAATTTACCAAACTGTAACTTTCCAAGCTGCTTTTCTGAGCTGCTGTAACTCACTGTTTGATGAAAGTTTAATCCAAGAATACAGAAAAAAAACTAAACGGACAGAAGTTGTACTCTTGACTCAAAAGAGGAGGACTTGAGCCCTAACCTGGATTTGAACAAACCCTCTTTGATTTTTTAAAAGCTCTCTCAAAACACACTAATCCCACCTGGCCTTCTTCAAACCTTCAAATCCACCACAAGTGTCATTTTATCATAAAGTTCAATATTAAGAGACTTTAAATCTAAACCTGTCTTGGCTTCGACTTCCTCCTAAAGACACCCAATGACCTCTGACCGTGCATCGATTCGACCAACAAAATACCACAGAGCGAAGCGGCTGTACAGCGAAGCCTGAAGCTGAACCTACACAAAAATTTGTTGTTTTCCTTGTGACCATCCTGAGGAAAAATACAATGATCGTTACCAGAGCTGTCAAAATGTCTCAAAACCAGGAGACCTGTAATCACAGCAGATAATAAGTAGATAACGAATATTTAAATAAGGATAAAATAGTGATTTGATTATGCCCAGTAAATTCTATCTATTCATCAGACATCTCTGCTACATTGAGGCATAAATAAAAATGCTGTTATGATTGTCACCTAATCACAAACATACATATAGATATTATATAACTATAATATCAGTTTCTGAAATAAGAGATGCCAGAGAAAGTTAGAGATGAAAGACAGTTAAAGTCCCATACACCAAATGAACATATTAGGTTTTTCATCCACACTAAATGGCTCCATTTTCAGATATTCTCTGTTTTTGGAAAAGACAAATGTTGGATTTCTGCACAAATAAAGAGAAAAGGAAGAGTTTTCAAATTCAGTCAGCTGGATTAGAGAATTTAGAAGAACAGCGGCTAGTTAGGAGTCAAAAAGACAAAAAGAAAAATATCAGTGTGAGCGGAGCTGATGAGAAAAGTTTGGCCCCAAAACACGACTCCAGTCCATTTTTATTTTTAACCCTGACGGCTGTTCTGTCCTTCAGAAGCCCCCCTCCCCCATCACCCTTTAAGCTACCTGTCAGGAGGATTCATCCTGATGACAGCACAGAAATCAGGCGCCGGGGGGGGCGACGTGAACGCCTCCATACATTTATTACACAATGGATGCCGTCGCCTGCAGTGGAGGGAAGGTTAGCGAAGAGCCCGACTACAAAACAGAGCGAGGGGGGGTGAAAGGATCCCTCTGAGCGAAGGTCCTGAGAAATAATTGGGGTGAGGAAGGCAACTGGGGAAGGAGGAGGTGGAGGAGAAGGGTTGTGGTGTTTGGGGAGGGATGTGGATCAGGGCGGGGTGAGTTTGATATGCTGATGCATTGAGGGCAGGCAGGGTGGGATTATTAGGAAAATGGCTCTGGCAAGAAGCGAGGCAGTCTGGTCCGGGCCTGGGAAAAGAAAGAAAAGTGTGTGTGTGTGTGTGTGCCTGTACTACTGTCTCTGTGAGGACCAGTTTCAGTTTTAGACCTTGAGAGTCTGGATAGTTTTTAGAGAGCAAGGACATTTTTGGAAGTGCAGACAATTTCGAAAAGTGAGCACGCTTTGAGAGAGAGTAGTAGAGATATTTTGAATGTAACTTATTGAAGGTAAACTTATTTGTGGTGAGCGGGAGCAGGTTTGGAAAAATGAAGATGTGTGTCTTAAGAGAGGACTTGTTTGAAGAGAAGGGACTTTTATTTTGAAATGTGGACATTTTTGGAAAAGTTGCAGAAAAGTGAAGTCGTGTTTCTCACGTGTTTAAAGTGTTTTTAGAGGTAAAGTTATTTGTTAAGGTGGAGGTTTGGGTTACCACATTTTTTGGGGGGGGGGGGTTAGTGAGTGCATGATGTCCATCAATGGGTCCTCACAAGTACAGAAGTACACGTGTGTGTGAGGGGGGTGGGTTCGCTCAGCAAAGGTGCCTTTGAATCAAACACCGCACAGCAACAAACACACAAACAGAAACACACACGGCCTCCGGGGAGAAGTTAGCACAGCGGCTAAACTGCAGCTGTCAGAGGGAGGAGGGGGGAGGAAATAAAAGACGAGGAGGAGAGAAAGAGATGGAGGAGGAGGGTGAGTGATGGGAGAGGATGGAGGGATATTAGAGGTGAGAGCGTGATGGAGAAAGTTTGGAGTAGTAAAAGATCTTTAAAAGAACCGAGGAGAGTAAACAAGGTGAGGTGGATCTTTTTTTATGGGACAAAGAGGAAAAAGAAAGAAGGACAAAGTGAGGAGAGGGGAAAAGACAAAGCGAGGAAGGTGGCTGCAGGGAGAAAAGAAAAAAAGATGGAGGGATGTTGGGGAGAAATAAGAGCGACAAACAAAACAGGGAGGAGTGAAAATGGAAAAAGGGGGATGAGAGTTGGTTGGATCGTTAAAGACTAAGAGCAGAGAGAGAAGATGGAGAAGGATAAAGAACACCTCAGGAAAAAAAAACTGCTGCACTTCTTCCTTTATAGCGACGGAAACAGGAAACAGAAGGAGGAGAGAGGAAGTGGAGGGAAGGAGGAAGAGGAGGACTCGCTTCTCTTTTTAAATCCCGAGTTTTCCCTCTGAGTCACGCTTGAAGCCAAGAAAAGAAAATCTGGCTCAGCTCAAAAAAAAAAAAAAAAAAAAAAACGCTGCTGCTCCTGTTTAATCAACTTGCATAAAAGGACATTTTTCACAGGCGGAGGGAATCCTTTCGCCCGTGGCTCGCTCGCTTTCTCTCTTTTCGCCGAGGAAGGTCACAAACGCTGCAAAACTAAACAGGCGACTTTATTTTCAGCCCTCCTCCCTGCGTCCCCGGCCTGCACTGTAAAGGTTACAGTAAAAGTTTGGTGTCGGAGGGAGATTAAGTTTCAGTAAAACTTCTAAGAGCTGGCAAACAGAGAGAGGCTGCGTAGGTACAGCGAGCCCTCAGGGAGGCGGGTGGGTGGAAAACCGAGAGGGTGGGGGGGCTTTAGAAAGCTGACCTGACAGCACAATTACACAGCATCATAAACCATGAAATTATTTTCCAGGCCGTGTTGGGAGAAAAGTCAACCTGAAAAGGGACACTAGTGGAGGGTAATTTAATAGTTTTCTCAAATCTCTCTCTTCCAAAAAGCCCGGGGGCGGCTGGGGGGCAGCTCCGTTTAAAAAGGCGCGTCCAGATGTTGGCGGGTTTGAAGGGACGATAATTTCCCCGAGACGACACGAGGCTTACTTGTGACATTTTCGCGCCGTCTAATAATCTGTTAATAGGACTAATTTAGCCGCACTTCAGATGAACCGGTCACGCTAATTGAATCTTGGGATTTCTTTACTTTTCAAGCATTTTTAAAAACGAGGAGCGGCCTGACTTTACCGTGACCAAAATTTAACATTTATGGACATTTAAAAGGTCAGGAAATAAACTTAGACTTACGATAACTTATGATAGTTTCGTCTTCATCATTTAAAGGCGTGTTAAAGTTAAAAAATTAAAACAAATGATGGCACTTTTTAAAAATTCCCACATTGAACCTTCATCAGATCTCACCTAATCTGTTCCTCAAAATGAAGTCTGTCAGCTTTAAAGTATTGCTGTTCATAATATTAATATAAAGTATGTCCAGCAAAACAACAGACAATCTTCATAAAACTGATGACTCTCACTATATAGATACAAAGACATGAGATAAATTAAGATCCATTATTATTTGTAGAAACTTGATTTTTAACCTGAATTTCATCAATAAATATGATCAAATTGATTCCTGTAGTGTTACTAGTCATTTTGTAATATTTGCCGTCACAATTTTCACATCATAAAAAGTTCATTTGATAATTTCAGATGTTCAGCTCTCACCCAGTTGGAGACATTTTATGGTTTACACTCTTTAAAAACAGTTCAGCAGCTCACCTGGACATCAAAAACTTGACAACTAGGAAGAAAAATTTTTTTAAAAAGTACACTCAACCTGCAGAACCTTTTGAAGAATTTGGGGACTTTAATCATTTTCCATAAATTTTGCACTTTTCCAGTGACTGCAGTAATCCTTTTTAATGCAGCTGACAGAGCAGACGTACCGTGGCATCTTCGGTCCAAAAATGAGACGTCAACTAACAGAACAGAAACTGACGTTTTCTCTGGTTTAGAAAGTGCAGCTCCTCCTGAAGTTACAGTCGACTTACACGACGTCTGCAAAGTAGAGGAACATTGTTTTTATGGTTTTAAAGCTGCATCTGCTCACAAATCTACTGAGACACACAACAAGAAAAAGGTTTGTGAAATGTTCAGCCTATATCTGTATAAATTTCTTTGTGTCCAGGTTTGTTTATAGAGGCAGCATGATGGATGAGATTTGCAGATTTCACCTGTAAGAAAGTTTGAACCAGTCAGGCAGCAGAATAAACATCTGATGACAAAAACACAACTAACTGATGAAGTGCAGGCCATTAACCACAAGAGGAAATAAAAAATAAGTTAAAATATCTTCCTCTGTGAGAAGCACTGTGCTCAGACCTGACCACGATGACCAGAAGTCGTTTCTTTATCTTCCAAAGAACGAACAACACGGTCATCTACTCATACTTTGAAACTTATTCTGTATAACTTTAGATGATGAATGTGTGAAATCAACAGCAGTTTTTGGACTTATTTGGTACTTAAAGTGAAAATCCTAACCATGTGTGGGCAGAAAACAACAGACTGCACCAGTGTTTTGCTGGAATTGTGTCATTTTCCTTCACACACACATTCAGAAGAAACGAATAGTCACACAAAAAAAAATCCATAAATGGTGTTTTGACAAAGGCCTAAAGGTCAAAGCATTTCCAAAGAAAGATCAGACTGTCTCTTGGCTGAAGCGCTGACGTTGATAACACAACGAGGAAAAATGCTGCGTGTCAAAGCTCAGCGTTCATCGTCTGATGTAAACGCCTCCTCGGTTTAAGATTTCCTCCCACTCCAAGGAGTGACTCATCTTTCTATACAAGCTCTCACACTCCGACACCTGATATCTCTGGAAACAACAATACCTTCAGAAAACTGCGATATCGTACCGGCGCTAAATGATCCAGCTTTACCTGTGAAGCTTCTTATCAGATGAAAAGCAATGCTGGTGAAGGTGTCGTGTCACGAACCGACCTCGTGCTGCTGTCTGTCGTGAAAAAAGTTCAGGCTGAGTTCATTTCTTCACAGAGACGATGAAAAGGGGAATAAGTAGGAAAAAAACTCATTCAAAAACTGTGGGTGAGACAGAGACGGCCCGAGGGATTTTTATAAAACACCTGAAAGAACAAAAGGAAGTAAACACAAAGTTGGTAGAAGCAAGCGAGCAGAAGATTAATTATATTCATGGAGCAAAATCATTAAACAACATGAAAGAGAAACAAAAAGGTCATAGGTTTAGGTTTAAGTTCATTTTAAGAGTCGAAGTTCAAATAAGTCCAATCAAGCCTTCACACGGTGTCCTCTGTGTTTCACGTCATTTCAAACTGTTGGCGGTTTAATAAAGGAAAACAATGTCCAAAAGTTTTAGAAAGTCTTAATTAAGTCAAAAGTAAGTTGAGAAAAAGTAAGTAAGTAAAAGTAAGTCTCAGTCCTCAGAGACGGGGTTCAAATGAAGCAAAGTTTTAATTCAAAGTGAGTCAAGTACAGATGAGCTCTTAAGTCGACGTCAGCAGAGACATTTCCAAGTCAGCTCACAAGTCTTCCTCAGAAATTTGAGAGTCACATGCGGCGGGAGTGAACCAAAATGAGCGAAGTTGAGGAGCTGAAACTAAAGATAAAGGTCAGTAAAGTCGAGAGGAGCAGCTGTCTGTGTGAAAAACGATGCAACGGGACGAACAACGGCAACAGTTTGAGGTAAAATGTCACTTCATGATGAAAAGACACTTCATGTTCAAAGGTTTTCAGACAGTCACACATTATTTCTTTAAACACTAAAAAAGGGAAACAAACAACCTTTTTTTCTTCATCATTTAGTGAAATCTTTACTGTAGCAGCAAATACACACAACAATACGCAGATGTAACATCAGAATTTGTAGCAGCAACACAGAAGCGACTTCGACAAGACGCTTCGTTAAACTTACTGATGTGTGGACACAGTGAGAAGGCCACAATCTGTTTTCATCTCCCAAAGTTTCACTTTTTTTTTTTAACACAAAAAATCGTAAAAGCTTAAATAGAAAATAAATCTATTTTCAAATCAGGCTTCTTTGCTCGTTTGGAAAAATATCACGTATTTACATCCTGTTTTGACGCCTCTGCGGGACGCAACAGGACATCGTGAACAAACGGAAATCAAATGACACAGTCTCATAAATTAAATCAAAAATAATAAAGAAGATAAGCCCAAATCAAATTAAAATCAACATAAAAATTAAATCAACCCAGAATATATTCCTCACACAAACCTCACTTGGAGTTAAAATCTGACTCTTTTTTGCATTTAACATCCCAGCAAACATTGGCACGCTTTGTTCGAAGGCAACCTCATCGTAAGACTTTGGCTTAAGCAGAGCGTCGGTCCACTAATCACCTAAGGCATTAATAAATATTGATCTGAGCAGCGAGGTTGTTCAAAGATCAACCTTATCTGAACCAGAAGTGACAGGAAAATACTGATAATGGCGATTGATCTCACGCTACCTGATTGTTAGATGCTCGTCTTTGAGTACGTGTTAAGAGAAAAGCAGATCTGAGACAGGATTAGTCGTCAGGAAGTACTCGAGGAAGTCATACGCTGTTTAGTACTTGAGTGTTATGAATGCAAAGTGCAAGTTCAAGGATAATAGGTTTAGCGTTTTTCAGCTTTTCTTTCCTTTTTTCGTATTTTCTTCATCGTGAGGACACATTTTATTCAGCATCTATCCCGATGAGTGCTTCACAGTAAAAACTGATGTGATTTTTCACAGGACAGAAGAAACTGAGCTTTAAACGGGCTTCAATTTAGTTTAGAAAGTGACGTTTTATTACGTCTGCATGACTAACTCTTGTTTCAGCAGCATTTAAAAGACTATATTTCAAAGTGAAGAGGGTCCTTGCTAACCATTAAAATCTTGTCATGTAAATGCTGCTGAAACAACATTTATGTGGATCGCTGTCATTTAAACACTCCAGTTTTAACGTCTTCTGTCCTGCAAATCAACAAATCAGCGCTCACTAAAACATTTCCCACCTTTGATTTTGCACCTCACTGATAAATCTACTTGCATCCCTCATTTCCAACTTCACCATCTTCACCATCTCTGTCAGCATCCAAGTGGTTTAGTCCAGCAGGGATGCTACAGAGAGCAACGAGTGGGATTTTCCCGGCTTCTTGCACAAGTGTCCCGTTTATTCTCGATGGGACGTCCTCGTCCTTCACACCTGTAGCTGTGTCCATTTTGTGTCCCTGGTCATGAATGTTTGAGGATTCAAAATTGTCTGAACTAGTTGAGGATCACAACCGCTGCTAGAATCCATCATCATAATCTCCATCACAGCCGTAATCTGGAGGGTGAGACACAGAGGGAGGGATTAGACTCACTTTATTCACACCAATGCAGACATGTAGTGGGATATAATATTTGTCTGACTTGTATTTTATGGAACTTCTCCACTACAACTATCTGACATCTGCAGTCTTTTAGAAAATGTACTTATTTACTTTCCACCACTGAGTTATTCTTTTATCAGATATTTCTTTATCCAATCATAACTTTCATTTTAGACTTCAGGTAATTCTTTTGCAAAACAATGTTGAACGTGCTGAAGTTTATAATAGTCTGGTTGTATAATTTGTAAGTGATTAAAAACATTTTAAAAATCCACGTTCAAAAGTCTCATAATCCTGAGTGTAATACAATGAAGTCTTTACATGAGTACACAGGTAAAAATATTTAAAGTGGAGTGGAGTTGAGTGTCCTCGAAACAAAGAGTTGCTGGAGAGACGTAAACATCAGTTTCCACGGAGACGGTGTGTTGAGACTTGAGGAGCATCGACGAGTAAGAAAAGTGTCACTTCGCTCTGCAGAGGAGCAGCTCGGCCGTCCATCAGCTGTCAGACTTCGGTTTAATCGAGTGTCGGCGGGCGGCCATCCTCGAGTCTCTCTCGGCTCCAGAGGTGCTGCTCTGAGGCCGACCCTGACCTTTGACCTCTCCGCGGAGGGGGCGGGAGCATAAACAAAGAGCTTCCCTACAGGAATCAATTAAGCAGCTCAGGACTTTTTTATTGCTGCAGAGTCAGGGACCTTAAAGTTTAACAGCCAGAGACGTAAAGTGAAGAAATTGAATCTTAGCGAGGGCTCATTAAAACGTACCAGGAGTCTGAGCCGAAACAGAGCCGTGACCCGGAGAGGAGATTCATTAAAGAGGTGATTCGAACTATTTCACAGTCCAGACACTCGGAGTCCGACTGAGAGGTGACAGTCTGCCACTGTGCAATAAATTCAAACCTTCAAATAATCAGAAGTTTCTTTATTTTAAAGAAACTGCAGCAGTGAGCCAATAAAACACTGACTCACTCATTTTATTTTAATGTTGTGCTGCAGTTTCTGATTTTATCTCACTTAAACAAAGAAAACAAATTAATAATCTGTTTGTTAATCAACAGAAAAATGAATCTTTGAATGATTCTTTATAGCTGATTAATTTCATCCAGCATTTAACCAACCAGCCAATCAAAGATTTGCCACTTCTACAGCTAATTATTCTCTAAAGTCTAAATCTAAATTTTGACTTGTTTTCATCTCATTTTAATCTTTGTCCTCTCTTTTTTACACTAACTCTATATTTGTTTTGTCTTGTACTGTGGTTGGGATATAAATAATTTGACTCCACATGGGGCTTTTGGGAATATTTGAACTAATCAGCCAAAAGAAATCAACAACATAACAGATTATAATGAAAATAATCACAGTTTTCAGCCTTGACAGACGCCGATTTGAACAAAATGAATGAGTGAAGTAGATTTTTTTGTGGAAACTGTGCTGATTTTTGGATGGATCAGTGTATTTTTTATGAAGGAAGCTGATTGTTGGTGAAAAAATGTGAAACTTCAAGATATAAATGTGATGTTTGTGATCAGGAAGGCACATTAAACATTTAGTTATAGCTGTATGTAGAAGATATTTCATGTTTTGTTGGACTGTTTGGGGGAAAAACTGGAACATTTGATTGCCTGATTATTGTGTTCTGAAAATAATATTCAATATAAAACTGATGGATGTTAGAGATCCAATGACACATCTCATCCTGCAGGTTAAATAAAACACTTTTAAACTGACCGTTGCTGCCCATCAGGTCCATGGCGCTGACACAAGCCTCCTCTTCCTCCTCATCTTCCTCATCAGCGGCTGCATCATCGTAGACGACCGGCCCGCTCTCCACCACCACGGCTCCGCAGGCGGGGGCTCCCACGGGCACCGGCAGGGGGTTGGAGTTTGCAATCTGGGAAAACAGGAAATATTGTCGGTCGAGAGAGCAGGCGTGCGGCGTTCAGTATTTTTAATATTTTCCTCTGCGTGACACACGAGTTTCCCCGGGGAAATCTAAAAACTAGATCTGATCTCATATGTCCCACTTCCTTTAAAATGATAAGAATAATAAACATAGTGTGGCGTGATGGTGGTGGTGCGAGCTGGAGGGCAGGTACAGCAGATATTTCATCTGCAGCAGCGTCAACACGAACATGCGACTAAATCCAGCATCAGAGCGTGACCACAACCTTTATTATCTTACATTTCATTAACATCTCATTTAGGAATCTACTTCTGAAAATCTGCATCCTCAACAGTGTAGTTTATATCGTGTGAAAGGGTCAGACATTAACCAGAGCCTCGGGGCAAAAACGCCCTTCAGAGTTCACAGAAAGCCTGTGAAATGAAAAACGAAGGGGTGAGGGTGAGGGTGGGGGGAAAAAGTAATTAGAGCGCCCTTTTTTTTTTTCCCTTTCACCTCGTTCACATTGTCTTAGTTGAGCTGTCAAATGTTCACACATGAATGCGACGACTTTTCCTGATTCAAGTTTGAACCAGGAGTCTTTCCAGCTGAGTGCTGGGAGACAAAAAAATCAAACGGGAGGAAAATGTCGGCAGCAGTGAGAGAAAATAAATAAGTGAGATAATAAAAAGTCGACCCTGCGGTGGAGGTTGGAGAGGACAGAGGGGCGACCGTTTTCCAGCAGCGGAAAGGACGATAAAACAAATGTGAGAGGTTCAAATTCAGAGCTGAGCTGTGAGTTTGGATTTTCCATTTCGTATGTTTTTTATTTTTGAACCAAAGGGACAAACGGACACTAAAGCTGCGTTCAGATTATCAGAAATTCGCTCTTTGCACACTGTGAGTTAGTGTCAACATAAGGCAGGCGAGCTGGTATACAACATCAAAAAGTGCAAAGAAGTTATTCACTGTTTATAGGTCACAACAACAGCAGTTTTGTGCCCGTGATACATCCACGTGTACGATGCATTAAGAGTTTATTTCACAAGAAGTCGAGAAGGTAATGAAGAAAAAAGTTTTGCTGAAGGAAAAGTTGTTGTGCAAAATGAGTTTTTCCCTCCATCCTCTGCTCACGTGTGTCGCTTCCAGCTACGTCGCATACAGCTCTTATCTCACTGGTTGCACTTTGAAGGGTCAGAGGTGAAAGTCGAGCCAGCACAGATAAATTTCACTCTTGATACTCTTGATCACAGCTTGAAAATCAAAGACACAGAAAAACAGCCACTCACGATCAGAAATGTGGACTCGAATATCAATAAATTCACTGCAGCAGCTCCAAATCAGTTCATGTTCACTTACTTCACCTGCTGACAGCTGATTCAGAGAAGCGTTTTTAAAACTGTGCTGCTGGAGAACAAAGAAAATTTCCCCTCAGAAAACGCTGTGATCTCATTCTGAAGGACGACTTCTCAACTTCAATCTGAGCTTTATTTATTTTGCTTAGCGATGAACTGTACAGATATCGAAAGCCAAACAGTCTTTACACCAGGGAGGATACGTGTGCTCAGTTTGTTCCTTCTTCTCTACCTGCCTTAAGACAGAGAGTCTAATAAAAGATCGAAAACCAAATTTAGTCTTTTTTTGTCTAAATGCTGCAGATTTTTCCATTTTTAGAATAATACATCTTTTTTTTTCTGCAGCGACTGAAATCAAAGCTGCGTGTTATCACTTTGCTTTCAAATCGGGCTAATTATAAAGCTGGAGGAGAAGCAGGTGGAGGGTCCGCAGTGTGACTGAGAAATATTTCTGTTCAGCAGCCTGTTGGAGTCCCTGCTGGGGCCTCCCCTCCTCCTGCCATCTCTCCCTCCAATTTCCCTATCATTTCCTCCTTCTTCCTCCTCTCTTTTTCCTTCACGTTTTCCTCCGTTTCACCTTTCTTTTATTCTCCAAACATCCCGCCATCCCAGCCCTCATTCCTGCACTTATTCCTCTTTTCCCACCCTCAAATTTTGATATATAAACCAAAGGATGATACAGTTAAAAAAAGCAAAAATATCAACCCCTCTCACACCGGGGGGATCCCTGCTGTCTTTCACCTCACTGGGCTGTAAGAGGAGCCGGACACCTCAGTAACAACGCAGTTTTTATTTTAAAAAATAATTAAAAAGAAAACATACAAGCATCAACACGGCGCTCCACACCAATTCTGAGGTGAGAGCAGTTAAACGGGTCAGGATGGAGGCTCAGCGAGACGAGATGAAGGACAAGAAAGATGCTGTTGTGTTGTCAGTAGATTTATAGCGAGATAATGCTGCATTACAAATATCCTGTTTCACTCTGACTGTATTTACGCTCTTAGCCCACTTTGTCTCAGCGCTTTAACGAGAGAGGGAGCTCGTTAGGGAGCGAGACAGCAACTCGACCCAACTGCAGGAAACAAGCGCTCAGAGTGGATTTTTTACGGCTGCGAGGATGTTGACATCTGATCGCCTGTTGTTACTCATGCATGCAACAACTGGCAGAGCAAAATTAACTGGGAGCAAACCGCAGGCTGGAATTAATGCCCCGTTTCAGACATTTCTTTAAGTGTTTTAAATGGCACCACAACCAGAGTGCATAAATTACAGAAAACTGCGAGTTAAGTCATGGTTTGATGTCACCCGTTGTACGAAATGATGACTTTTTTCCAGATATAAATCACAAGCGGCACTTTTGTTTGTACGCCCCCCCGACATGATTAATGTCGTTAACGGCTTCAGTGGATTCATTGGCGTTAAAACAATTTCTGTGATGTGACTCAAACTGAAGCCAAGCCAACGCAAGTAAGAGCGGCAACAGAACTGCTTTTTCTGCCTAAATTAAATTAAAAAAAAAAAAAAAGTTTTGTGATAACGTTAAAAGTTTTGTTTGGATGAGTAATGTTCAAGTCAGAGAAGTAAGACAAATTGACAAATCTGAAATCAGATTCTGTGATAAAAAAAAAACCACTGCAGTGATTGATTCACATTGGTCATCATTTCTCCTCCAAACGGTCACGAAACGTTATGAAATATGGAGTTTTCTTAATTTGTCTGACACAAACTTTGACATCAACGTCACCTGAAAAACAAATCAGGAATTAAAGGTCTTCTGTCTCAGCTGGAGTTAGAAAAAGCTGCAGCTGATCAGAGTCCTCATGAAGACCAGGAGAGACCACGAGTCAACAATAATTCACTTTTTACAGACTGCTGTTGGTTTATGAAGCACTGACTGGAGTATTTCTGATCTGCTGCTCCATCATGAAAGCATCTGAAACTCACTCTCAGTGGGTCTGTTCTCTTAGTTCTCTTGAATCAGGGATTATCACGTCAAATTTTGGATTATTTATTCATATTTTGCACTGTACTGCTGCACAGTTGTTTTTATTTTTAAGGTTTTATTCAGTTATATTCTATTTTACATTAATCTAATCTTCTGCTTTACTTTGAGTTTATTT
This sequence comes from Scortum barcoo, assembly GCA_023238725.1. Lineage (NCBI taxonomy): Eukaryota > Metazoa > Chordata > Actinopteri > Centrarchiformes > Terapontidae > Scortum > Scortum barcoo. The sequence continues at coordinate 2,538,108 of CM041539.1, forward strand.
AAATCTTTATGTTCATCTTATATCCCCTTGTGTTTCTTTCATATTGCATCTTAACGCCTTGATGTCTCATGTAAAACACTAAATTTCCTTGGTGTTGAAGGTGCGATACAAATAAAAGCAGCTCAAACCTTGAAGTCTGATAACTTCAGCAGCTGTACGGCTCGTTTGTTCCCACGCTGTTGAACAACGCGAGCTCGTTCGGCCGTTCTCAGTAAAGTTCTGCTTTATCGGGCGGACATGGAGGTCACTGCGTCTCCACAGGGCGAGCTGAAAGCGCTGCACGTCATGTGGTTCACCGCCGGCCCAACAGCTTCTCCGAGAGCCCGACTTCAAATAGACTCGGCCATCAATTGCCAAGACTATTGCTTGCATAAGCAGACTATAGCTGCAACGCCAGAGCGACTGTCTGCTGTTCAAAGCCCCTCTCCCGTGACCTCATCACCCTTTTCAGATTTCTAAGCCTGTCTGAAAATCCCCACATCTCCGACTGCCTGACGTTCAGTCTGAATGCGGTTCAGGGGAGATGGAGATGGAGGGGAGAGGGCAGCGGGGAACAGCTGGGCCGGATTCAGTTGGCAGAAACCGACGTGTTACTCCTTCTCTGTGTCGTACAGCGATCATTTCCTCCCACTGCTTGTTTGAAAAATGTACAAACTAATTGCTGGGTCACTGACGAGGGTGAAGGAAATCACTTTTTGTTGAGCGCCGAACAGAAAAGATCTTGGCAAGCGGCACCCAAAGCACAAACATTTCTTTTCAATCTGGTCCTGTCGCTGCAATGAAACGGCAGCGTTACATAACAGGAGCCGCGAGCGAGGAGCAGCCTCAGCCAATGGCGATGACCGTTCGCTTCCAGTTCCCAGGGGGAGGTGAGGGGGTTGCTAAGTAACAAGCCTTGTTGACCTGGCCCCTCGTGGCAATGTTTTCTTCCTGGTTGACAGAGCCTGAGCTCCCTGAGCTCCTCCATTCAGAGCTGCCAACAGCACATGATGGAGAGGGAGACAAAGAGAGGAGGAGGAAGAGGAGAGATGAAGGGATGGGAAGGAATGTGGAGGAGGAGAGAGAGAAAAAAGGAGAGTGACGGGAAAGAGAGAGCAGCAGCAGAGCGAAGCATTCACAGGGAGAGATGAGGAGGAAAGATTTGGAGGAGTCGAGGGAATGAAGCATGAAGTGAAGTGATGAGGAAAGAAGGAAAAGAGTGGGAGATTTAAAAATAAAAGAGAAAAGGAGAACGGTAGCAGGAAGGAGCTGGAGGAGGAATGTGGGAGAGGAGCAGTGAAGGTGTTCTTTCAGTGATATCCTTAATTTCCTCGACTCAGAAACACATTTGTCTCCTGGATAATTTAACACTGTGGAGCTTTCTGTGTTGGAGGCGAAGAGGAAGAAGCAGCCATCGATGCACAACACTGCAGGGATTCATTTTAAACAGCTTTTACCATAAAACACCCAAAATATCCTACATACATGATGAACACAGTCATCAAAAACTTGTCTTAATAAACTGATGGATGTGTTTCATCTTCCTTTCTTCTGTCCTCCCTCAACAATAAATCCACAAACATCTGACCCATTAGATTTATTTCACTTTTCACATCTCCATTAATTCCTCTCCTTCAGTTAAAAAACATGCATGCTCCTGAGCATCACGCCGACAAAGAGCCGACAGTAGATTGGTTTGCACTTTTATATTACTATCCTCAGAATTAATTCCTCCAGGAGCGCTTTAGAGATCAGTTTTTTCCCCTCAGTTGGGTTCAGCAGAAGGCTCGAAAAACTACGACTGCCATCAGCCTCGGCTCCTGTTTCTATGGAAATGATTCTAGTCGGACGTGAAAATGCTTTGTTGTCAAAATTGGGGACAAACACATTTCATGGATGGATCACGTAACCGAATTTGAAGCTCTCCAACTGGATGTTTCTTGTTGAAATGTACCTTGGGAGTTGAACCTGTTTTTTTTTTTTTTTTTTTTTTCCTACCACAAACGAGTTTTATGTCCATTAAAGATTTGAAGCGCTTCGTCTGTCAGTCACTTAATGTGCAAAAAAATGAGCAGCACTTCCCAACTTTGGACTTCTAAATTAACTTCTGCCGCTTTGCTGTTTTATAGAAGAACACGGAGGAAACAGTGACAATAAAAAAGTCAATCATGAGAAATGAGACAGATCAGCAGAGGCAGGAAGAGGACGGTTAGAAATGTGTAAAATTAGATAAGAATGATAAAAAGCGAGTATATGAAGTCTAGAAATCCAAATTTAAGACTTTAAAGATGATGTAAAGCCACCTGTGATTGAATGTGAGTCCAATTTAAAATCAAATTAAGACACAAAGTTGGAAGAACCGGCCTATTTCTTCCTGAAGATTGCTCGAGAGAGCCGTGAAACTATAAATGTGCAGAATGAGGACATCTGGAAATTAACTGTTCAAAGAGGTCAAGTCTAACTGGGTTTGTAAAGCAGATAGGACGCACGTCGTACCACTAACCTTGTTCTTTGTGGATTCATCTACGAGCAGGCGACAGGCCAACAGAAGCCCATCCCGGCCGAGCAGTAAAAAAAGTCTTCTAAAAGTGCTGTTTAAGACGTTTTTATGTTCAAGTTTAAGGACATATTCATTTTAAGGGCCTGTCAGAGTTTTTAAGGGGCAGTGAATGGCCTGAAGGGAGGAGTAATAAGTAGGAAGGGCAAATAAAGACAAAAGTGAGGCTCAGACCTGAGTGGAAATTTATTTATCCCCCTCCGCTCTGCAGGAGATCTGTGCAATCAGCAATCAGCTTTTAATGGCCGACCAGGAGAGACTGACGGGGAATTACCAGTCAGTCTCCAGTCACAGCTTCATTATTCGCAGACTGAAAACCTCTGGGGTTTTTTATGTGTTATATATCTTTTAAAATGATTCAAAGCTAAGCCTGGCTGATTTAAATTATTGTCAACAAACTATATGTACTGTATATAAAAGACTGAAGACAAATGAAAGGAAATACCAAAATAAAAGTCTCAGTAAGTTGTTGGGTGTTTTATTGGAGGGATAGATGCCATTTTTTAAAAAACAGACTTAACCCAACTAGCTAAAGGTTTGACTAGAATGACTTTTCTCAAATGAACTTGATTTTCTAACCTCAAATTATCATCTAGACTTTTAAAATAATAACTGCTTTAACTTCTCTGCTTCTGAAGTCCAAGAAACAAAGTGGAAAAACTTTGAAACTGCGCTATAGGAAACTGACTGGAATAACATATTGTCTGGGGTAGATGTGGAGGCGGACAGCGATATATTACAAACTACTATTAAGAACACAATAGATTAATTTACAAGAAAAACCAAGACCAAGAAAAGACAGAAGAACAGTCTGCCCCGGCTGAACTCAGATGTATGGAGATTAATGAAACAACGTGACCGTGCATTAAAAGTGGCTCCTAAATCTAAACCAGAAGGGGATAAATGTGCATTTTTTATATAAGGAAGCAAGGTCATAAATAAACCGAGAAAGGCCACGGCAAACTTTTTCATGAATATTATTGGTGAGGCAATGCAAACTAAAAAAGGTCAAGAAAGTCAGGACTGGAACAAGATGGAGATCTGACTGATATTTATAGGTTAGCTAAGACCTTCAACAACTCAGCTCAGTCCCGCACACACACCGTCCTGCTGCCCCAAATACACCAAATGTGGATTCATCCACAGAAAGTAGTCCCCACAAACGCCCCATTTCCTCCTGTTTAAGCAGCATTTCCTAAAAACTACACTGAGCAGCTGTTTCAGGAAATGACTGAACTTTTTTTTACTAATTAAAACGATTAAACGATGCATTCATGACCTTTTTTGTTTGTTTTTTTAATATTTACGCCTTTAATAGGAATTAAGGAGCTGCGAGCCACAGACGGGGCAGGAAAGTCCAGGGGTATTTGGGAGACGAATACTTTGTCTTTTTGAGGGATTTGTTGATTCTAAGACACATGAAGAATAATCCCAGCCTTATTCTTTAAGACTTTAGGGATTATGTGCTCATTATGGGCTGTGATCACCACCATGAATTCTCAAATAATGGTCTTTTTTGCTGTACTTGAGGCTTTTATATGAGACAATCCTCTTGATTTATATAGCAATGGTGACGTAATGTTTATACATGTATATGGACTGTTTATGGATAAAATAATCAGAGAGGAAAGTAGATTTTTGGCTTATCCGGTGAATTAAATAGCTGACAAGTCAAGGTAATCTCACTGTTTACAGTAGTGTAATACAGAGATATTAAAAGGAAATTTACCACATTATAAAAAATACCGCAATCTTCTGTGTTTTATAAATGTTGTTATAATACCCACAACTGTACTGTGAGAGTGTTTAAGTGAAAAGTCTTTGTTTTTTGACATTTGCTGCATTTTTTGAGGTTTAATTTGTTCACAGAGGCTGAACAGTAAATGCTTCGGTGTCACCAAACGCCCAAATGAGATGAATTATTATTTGTTGACTTTAGAAATTGGAAACTGCTTTGAAAATCCTGTTTCTGGTAAATAACAGTGGTGTGTGTGTGTCAAAGACAGCGAGGCAGATAAGACCAAATAACTGAGTGAGTGTTTTAAAGAGGAAAAAGCGAAGGAGGGGAGCTTATCTGTCCGACTGATCAGTTAAGTGCAGGAGGGCGAAGCGGAGTCTAAGTGAGTGAACGGGAAGTGGAGGGCGGGTGAGCGATGGAGACGAAGAGCAGATGTGTCGGAGATGGACGGCGGCTCACCTGCTCCACGGCGAGCTTCTTGTTGGGCTGCCCGGTGATGAACGGCTGCAACCTGCAAAGCAAAAAAAAAAAAAAAAAAAACTTTACACGTTCTGCAGTTTGTCCGCATGTTCACACATTTATTGGCCTCAAGTAAAAAGCTATTTTATCTTCTATGCATGCTAAATCATGCTGCATTTTAAATTCACAAGCAAGAAACTTAGCAAGCAGATTCATGAATGTGTGTCTGTGCACATCCCTGTTTATTGGTAGAAAAGTTTGCTGACTATTCTCTTCATGTTGAGCTAAATTCACAGAAGTTCAAAGAGGAAATTAGGGCTTTAAATGACTATTTTAGTTTTTTAGTATTTTAACACACACAAAAAGCAGATATAAAAATAAAAAAAGCAACCTGCACGACACACAAATGAAAAAAGGATGAAAAAAGTGGCAAAATCTGATTTTGGTCTAAACTGCTCCAACTGCTGCTGTTTTTGCAGGTTTGGAGACTAAACATGGCTGTGCATTTCTTCCAACATCAGCAGCATGATGATGTGAATGAGCGAGTCGAAAGACAAGAACCAAAAGTGCTTTATAGGTAAAACAGAAAAGAAGCTGCACACCACAATAACTCACTACATCTCTCTGAAGTTTCATGTTTCTTTTATCAGTGGATCAATTTAAATGCCACAAACAATATGAATATTTGTCATAAACTACTGTAGGAGTGTTCAACATAAAAAACTTTGTGATTAATTCCTTCATGCACACAGCTGAGTCATGTGTGATCAAAGTCTTCATGTCGCCAAAAGACAGCGTGAGACGGATCCAACATTAGTGCTGATCCTCCAAAGATAGCTGGATATTTGGCAGAAACAGCGATCGCCATCACACAAACTCAATCAGGGAAAAAGAAAAAAAAATCCAAGCAGGGAGTTGTTCTGAGAATAACTTTATTTATTATCTATTTCACTCTGAACAGATGAAACATTAACAAAGGAAATTCCTCCCCGTTTGAAATAACGGCGAGCTTCACGACCTTAAAGTCACGCGTCTGTGGAAAATGAAAACCGTTCTTCACATTGGAGTACAGTCTGAAATGCCAGCGAATCCACAACAGAATGAAATGTGCAGATTTTATGAAGCTCCCAAAGCCTGAAAGTAATGATATTCATTTCCAGACATTAGAAGACAATAAAAATGTTTCACTCTGCGGACTCTTCAGATTACATTTCATTGTTTACCTCGGCCGTGAGGACACCGTCTGTTTCTGCTCAGCTTCGTTTCTCATTTGCAGCAGCTCCTTGTTTGTCGCCCGAAGCCGGCCACACAGGACAAGACTTACACGACTTGACACTGAAACGCGGAGTCTCGTAATCTTAATGAAATCCTTCGGCTCCGCTGTGTCAGCAATAAAACCCTGTAATAATGAATGTGATTACATGAATTTTTGATGAGATGAAAAGTAAGCAGTGTTTGAAAAGAAGCGTTTTTAAGAAGATGTTTTTAGGCCAAACGTTTATTGGTATATATTAATACATATTTCATACTGCATGTACTGCAGATAAATCTTCATTGAGCTTACGTTGGCCGATATATTACTTGATTTATCATAAACTAGGACGCATGTTGGAAAATGTATTGGTAAATACAATCAACAGTCTATTTTTGTTTGTTTCTTTCTGTCTTCATTTCTCTGTTAGACCGGGATTAGACTCTCGGGATCAGTTAAATGGGAAAACAAGACTAAAGGCACTCGTTTAATTAATCAAAAGAGCTTTTTAGGTGGTTTTATCTTCTTTTTTATTAATAACACAACTATTTCTTCCACTTTCTGTCTTTGAAACACTACAAATGTCTTCAAGGGACGAAAATGTGCACGGTTATCTCCATCTTTCAACAATATCCCATCTCCATGTCTAACAAACAAAGTTTAAAGTAGAGCTGCAACAATAAGTCATTAATCTATTAGTTTGTCAGCTACTTTGATAATTGATTAATCGTCTCTAGTCAATTTTGAAGAAACAGTGTCCAAATGATCTGATTCTGATCAGCTTCTCAAATGTGAACATTTTCTCTCTTTTAACCACCATGACAGTGAAATAAATATCAAACAAAACCTTTATGAACTTTGGGAAACTGTGATCAACATCTTATGGACCAAACAGCTGATCAAGGAAATGATCGACAGATTAATCGATAATGAAAATAATCATTAGCTAGCCCTAGTTTAGCCATGTTAGCAGCCCTGTGAAGCCTGTTAAGCTAAATGCTAAATAGCCCAAAATAATAAAACTAACTAATACTGATATTTAGTTTTAGCTTTCTTTATAATGTTTACTATGTTCACCGTGGAAATCTCTGTAAAATTCAATACCAGAACATCAAATAAATATTAAGATATTTCAGTCTGGACCAAAGTAGCAGAGAAACAGCAGCGCCTCCTTTGTGCTCCTCTAAGCTCTTCTTTTATCACCAAATTAATTTCCATACAGTCCGTTAGTTTAAACAGGGACAGACATTAATAATGGCAAAAAGAAATGCGGGTGTCGCAGCTTCAGGGGCGAAAAACATAATTAATAATCATTGTAATTTTAATAGTCGTTGCTTACAACCATTACTGCTGCCATCTGAGAGCGCAGCTGGATAAAATATATTAAAATCCTGCGAGGGCTCCCTGCAAACTGTATAACAGCATTTATATGCATATATGTTCATTACTCTCTTTATTACAGGATCTGCTGTTGACACAATAAAGGTTCAGGACTTCATTTCGATTAGCGCCTCGTCTTTCAGTCTCCACCAGGAAAAATAAAACGTGCGTGAACGTGAAATTAGTTCAAACTGTGACTGACTGACAGGCCGACCGAGCACGATCTCTTCCTCGGCGGTCACAGAGATAATCAGCGATGAACGCACCACCGGCAGTAATTCCTAAGCAGCCGTCTTACCATCCCACTGGCTGGAATTAGCATCGTTCCCAGAGGCTCCCCGCCCCCTTTCCCTGCCCACCCGGCCCGGCGCTGAGCCCCCCTGGAGGCTTACAGTAAGTGCTCAACTCTCGCTGATAAGAGAGAGAGCACCAGTGAGCTTTTAATTAATCTGCTTTAACCAGGGGAAAGGAAAGGGGGGATGGGTAACAGCGAATGTGGCATCTTCACCCCCCGACACTACCCCCCTTCCTTTCTCAAAGCTCATTAGAAAAATCCCAGCCAGGCCGGCGGATCGCTCCCTGCTGTGAGAGCTATTCAGGGCCCCCGTACATGTGCTAGACTCTACTCGCTCCCCTGGGCCCTGACCCGGACACTCGGGAGGGAGGGAGAAAAAAAAGGAAGGATGGGAAGAAAGGATGAAGGCGAGAAACTGGGCAGAGAGGTGGGAAAAGGGTGGAGAGGAGAAGGAGGGCGAGGGGAGGGTACAGAGGAGGATTTGGTCAAGAAGATAGAACCAAGAAAAGAGGGAGGCAAAGAGAAAGAAGAGTGGGGGAAAACGAAAAACAGGAAATGAGGGAGGTGTGGTAGGAAGTAGTTTCGGATAAAATCCCATCAGGAGATAGTTGACCTGCGTGTCACCCCGATCACACGTGGATCAATAATCAATACAACACAACTACTTCACCTTCTGAAAGTCGTGCAAAGGTTCAATATTGCCTGAGCTGAAAAGAATTAACGTTCAACAGTTCATCAGTCTGCCGATCAATAGAAAAAGAGATTGTTTTGTTGTTGAAGTCATTTATCAAGCGAAACTTATCGTCACTTATTGATTATTTGACAAAACAAGAAATCGGATCATTGCATATCATTTTATAAATCAACTCATTGATACTTATGATCATGAAAAGAAACAAGCTCTAAAATGTCCCGGTGCTCGTAGAAATGAGCTTGACCTGTTTCACACTTCAGCTGTGTGGAGCTCACGTTTATTAATCACCAATACATTGTTATTGTCGTAAAGAGGACAAATGGGCTGCGTTTTCAGATGAATCACTATTAAAGGGGTGTTCAGCCTTACGCAGACAAGCCTCATTAACTGCAGCAGAGGGGGGGTCAGAGGTCAGGACGACGGGGAGCATCAGCGAGCCTCGAACGATCGTCACGGAGATAAATGATGATTAAAAGAGTAAAAGAAGAGGCCGTGTTAGTGCTGCAGCTGCACAGATGACTGCGTTGGTCAGACTGGAACATCTTGGTGACATTTTGGTACAAACATCGTGTTTCCCTGAAGATGAAGTTTACAGGCTTTGGTGATGCCCCAACTTTTCCTCCAGTGTCACTACGAGGCTGACATCTTCGGTTTGGAGTGAAATATCTGCGCAACTTTTGGATGGATTAGCAAGAAATTTGGTTCACACATTCAGGATGAGCTGTAATAACTCTTCTTCTCTTTTCATCTTTGCAGCGTCATGAGGTCAAACATTTATTTGGTTTATTTCCAAATAGCTTATAAACTAACGACTTCCCAGCAGCCTCTGCTTCACTTTGTGTTTCGCCCAAATGTTACTGTGCTTACAGGCTAAATTAAGATGCTGAACATGATAAACATCAAATAAATATTTTAAAGCTCTGCCCAAGGTGTTGTTCAGACTGCCAACTCAAACATGTTTTTTGGCAGGACCAGATTCAACCAGAGCCGCATTCAGAGGTGGTTTGCAGTTTAAGGCAGATGATTTCTCATGTTTCTGCATTGGAAAGCCATTTTAACAGCGTACATGGTTACTGACACCTCCATCTTTACTAGAACAGCACATGCAGACGGGTTGGTGACGCCTGACACACAAATCTAATCTGATCACATGCAAATAACAAATAACAGTGCAGACAGTTCATCACAAAGATCTGATTTGAGAAAAAAAAAAATCTGATTAATCTGCCGCACAGAGCTGCAGACTCTCCGCTTCACCATCATATAAGTGTTCACCATGTAGACGGTGTGATATCTGGTTAAAGTAAATCCAAATCACCAGACTGAAGTTCTGATGGAGACTCAAGAGGCTTCTTCAGCTCTTCATATGAAGTTTTGACGTCAGAGATAATCACCTTCACCCGTTTTCTTTGTGAATCTAAATTTCACAGTTGAAAACTCATCACCCTCTTCCAAAACAAAGTCCTGGTTCCTCAGATCCCCACCGTGATCTTGCCAAGTCTTTTAAAATGAAACTAAATCTGCAGCTGAACAGAAGCTGCAGCGAGCCAAGACTGAAACTTGCAGAGTATTACAAATATTTTCATTTCTAATTCTCCCTTGAGTCTTTTCTGCTGAGAGATTATCTAATGAAACCAGTAGCTGCTCTCTCTCTCTCTCTCTCTCTACATACACTCTCTCTCTCACATACATACAGATACTCTCTCTCTCTCACATACATACAGATACTCTCTCTCTCTCACATATACATACTCTCTACATACAGATACTCTCTCTCTCTCACATATACATACAGATACTCTCTCTCTCTCTCACATATACATACAGATACTCTCTCTCTCACATATACATACAGATACTCTCTCTCTCTCTCTCATTACATTCGCTCCTCTCATAATTTCATTTCCTGCATTAGAGCTGTTTTCATTTTAATATAAACCTCCCCGTCATTTTATAGATCGTTTAATCATCGTGCAGCGTTTGTTGCGTCTCCTCTCATTTTCATCCTCTGCTGCGTTTGCGTCTTCTGACATTTAGCTGTTGTTTTGCTCGTTAGCATCGAGGTGAGACGTTTCTACAAGCCTCTTGTTTTTAATCTCGCTCGCCGATGATTGCATCTGTTTGTTTCTGTTGTTGCCGTTTTTTAAATCGACTTGTTTCCAATCACCGCCTCTGTGTTTCAGCTTTGCACTACTACACCGAGACAAACCGACGTGAGGGAATAATTTCATTATTCAAACAATAATAATCCAATCAATAACATAACAAGAAGGAAGGATGAGACGGAGAGAAGGAGGAATAATCTGCGAACTGAGGGCTGAATTAAATTAGTTCTGCGATGAGCTCGGATGTAAATAAATGATGATAATAATCTGAGCTTCCAACTCGATTTTCCAGCTGGGGACCGGGTCCTCCGAGGCGCACACACACACTGCAACACACACACACACACAGCCTCCTTCAGCACTTCAGCACAATCAAATCAGGCATAATCAACCCCCCCCCTACACACACACACAAAATTGTGGTGCCCACTCATACTTTCCCAGACACTAAAGTACACACACAAAATACACACAACCATGTATATAAACACACAATAGAGACTCACTTGCACACACACACACACGCTCATTTGTGCAGAGTTGTGTCCATTCAGGCTGCAGTGCATTGTGGGCCGGTGTGCAGCTTGGCAGTGGGAGACGCAGATTCAGCCAAAAGAACTGATTGTTTTTTTTTTTCTTCTCCTCTGGACGGTCCATCTAGCACTGACCCCATTCAACACACACACACACACAGAGTACCTGGTACTGCAATTCACAGGAGGCAGGATTATATAGATGCGCACAAATACACTCTTCTGCTGCACTTGTGAAGACTTTGCATTGAATCGTTTTTTCTTTCATAAACCTCAAACTGAAGAAATCACCTTGACCTTTGAACTTTGACATGTGCAGGAGGTTCGTAGGCAGAAACACACGAAGCACAAATCTTCTTGTTGTCTTAAGATACATTTTTCTTCTTCTTTGTTGTGAATATTGTTTTATATTTCGTACTGCAGCGTCCGATCAAAACGTCTGTTCTCATGTGGCTTCTCGTATTTCTGCCTGCAGCGCTCATTCAAACAACGTCTTGCTCAACACTGTACTTCAGTAGGTCTTCACTAACACAACCGCCGAGTGTGGAGTCAATCAGATGTCGACACAATCGAAGGACAAACATTTCTACTTCGATGCTTCTTGACGTTCATCACAGCAGCTTCTGCTCTCTCTGTACGGAGATGTTAGTCAGTTTGTTCTCAGTATAGCTCATCGTTTTATTCAATAAACACTAAGGTAGCTCAGTAACTGTCAGCTTACTGGTGTTAAACGTTGGTTAGCAAGCTTGTCGCTAACTAGAGGATTCACACACTTAAATCTAAAAACATTTGTGTTGGCATCATGAGGCTGCTTCTGTTAGTGGTGCCGATACATTACATTACTTTGAAAAACATCATAATTTCTCAATAACCTCTCAAAATTTCAGTTTCAAACAGATATTCTGTTTGCAGTTCAATAAAAACGGCCCTAAACGGCAGGCAGGCGGCCAAAATCCGGAGCTTTTTACAGTTTGAGCAGAATTGTTTTTAAAATCACTGAAGCATGAAGTCTATCTGCTACAGGACATAAAGTTTTGTGAGTTGTTTAACTGAACATGTTGTACAAAACCCACAAAGTCCTTTAAAAGACTTTAAAAACTCGAGTCTTTTAAGCTCAACAGAAAACATCCATAGCCGTAAAATAAGTAACAAAAAACATAAAAAACTCAGCTAATTCACTTCATCTGGACTGTGTGTGTGTGTTTTGATCAGTTTGATTATTATAAATTTAAAATCAGCAGTTTAATTTTTATTGACTCCAACAACGTGTCACTTTACTGTTTCTAGTTTCCATCACTTTGGGGATTTCCATCACTTTCTCTCTGTGCTTATGAGATGACTTTACACACACACACACACACACACACACAGGCAGCCATATTTAATAACCCACTAACCCATCCGTGGCTGTTTGATCAGAGCTGTGACATTTCTCCAGATGGATGGGATTTCTGGGTCATTTAGCGCCCGGCTGTGCACTGCGGCGCCGGGTTCGTCCTTCGCAGATATTTTGGGGACCGTGACTGGTCTTGTGAACCGAGATTAGCCATTCATTGAGACGGGGCGGCTTCTAAGGCTCTGGGCTAAACATTCACACACACACACACACACACACACACACACACACACTTAGACGTTAATGTGAGACAGTGCGACAAGAAAGACATGCAGCGCAGCTTTTGGATGGAAGGAGGCTGAATCACACAGTTTCATGAAGCATCAGTGTGTGTTGACTCATGTGTGTGTGTCGTCAGAGGCTGGTGGCGTGACCAGAGGGGAGGATCACAGTGTTACACACCACTAATCACACAAATGGAGAAGATCACACGCCATTACACACTACACATTACACACACACATCTACACACACACAGATCAGAGCCATGAAGTTTGAGAGACAGAGAGAGAGATCAAAGGGTTAAAAAGGAGTATGATCTTTCTCACACACACACACACACACACAGAGGCGTATACTACACAACTAGTATACTACAAAGCCAGACCTTGTGGCGACAAAGTCACGCTCAATTTTCTAAAATAAACTAAACTATAACTATAAATAAACTATAAATTTTCAATCTTTATACTTAAATGATTTGACACGATGAATTACAAACATCCAGATTTTCCCCCCTCACAGTTTTTTCACACGTGAACTTCGACGTCTCTCTGCAGCGAAATCTGAAGCGCCACCTCTTCTGTTATTTAGCTGCAATACAATAAAATGCAAAAGGTAAGAAAAACTAAGTGTCCTTAAATGAAGGTCTCAGAGATGAATAAATGAATAAAGTTAAAGTGCTGAAAAATAAAAACAAGTACCAGAAACTAGAACTAATTGCAGGCTTTGATGTCTTCTACTTCATAAGACGTAATTAGGAAAAAAAAAGTTGTCAGCTCTTTTGTTTTTCTCTTTAAAGAACAGTAAACTGCATTATATCTCTACACATGACACATCGCTGTAAAACACAAAAAGTTCTTTGAAGCTGAACAAAAAAGTTGAAGCTTGTCGAGTTGGACTTTCTTGAAGAAGAAAACCAAACTAACTCTCTTTAGCACATTTTATACAGGATGAAAACAGAGCTGTGCACGTGGCTGTAGTGAAGTGATAGAAAATATAAACAGGAAAATAAATAAGATTCAAATTTAGTTGAAAAATAAAGAAACATCAAACATAAAAAAAGATAAAAGTAAATACAAGACAATCGAAAAGAAAAATAAAACAATGAAAGAAGAATAGCTGTAAAATACTCTCAGAAAGTCAAACTGAGAAGGGAAGTTTTATATTTTTGTTTTAACATATTCACACTATATAGCCAAAAGTTTGTGGATGTGTACGTTTGGTCTGTTTTTCACTCGATGCTTCGTTCAGACAATATGGAAACGTGGTGATGCAGCTTAATGAATCCGAAGCGAGGCTGTAATTCGTCATTTCTCCCAACGGAGGTTCAAGCGGCTGCTACACACCGGCGTAGAAACAGTGGTTACCATGACCATCGCTTCCCACGAGCATCTGTTAAGTGCTGCTGTTAAAAAGAAAAAAAAGAAAAAAAAAACGGAGCAGACTAAAACACCTCCATCTTTTTAATGCACCGTGGAAACAAAACTGTCTTTCAGGGAAGCTAAAGACAAACGAGGTCGTCTACAGCTGCAATATATGAGTCAAATCGCAGGTTTCATCCACGCCCTTCACTAAAAAGCCTCTTTTTAGTGAAGGGCCATCCAACCTGCAGGTAAATGATATTAATGAACCACCCTGATCTGTAAACTTAAAAACACAAAATGATCGGAGGTCAGGCCGTCCAAAGAGAAAGGAAGTTGGATTTTATTGAAGCAAAAACTGCATTATTTCTCAGGTAAGTGGCAAAAGTGTGAAATATTCAGAAGGCTAGTTGAGTGTGAAGAGATCAGATGGTGCAAAATGCTGCAAAGGTTTATAACGCAACAAGATGAGACTGTGGAAAGCAAAAACTGCGATATTTTGTCCTTCGTCCTGACAATCGACAGGGAAACGGTAGAAATATAATTATTGTGCGTGCAGTGGGAGAAAATGGAGGTAAAGCAGTGAAGTCATGCACAGATCAGAGCGCCGTTTGCTGCATAGGTTGGGGATTTATTGACATTTCGGTCAAGGAAACTTTTGCCGTAATTAGTATGCAGAAATTCTTCAACTTTCTCAAAAGGAAGTGAGCATGTAAAGTTGTAATCCCCCCCCCTTGTGGAACGAGCTTCCCACCATCAGCAGGGAAATCACATCATCTTAGTATTCAGGCCCACGCTGCAGACTTTACTCAGCTCGGTCTGCGAGTTCGCTCCTCTCCCACTTCATCACACGTTCGTTTTCTCCCCCTGCGGTCTTTTTATTCGCAGCCTTCCCGAGAGCGAGCCGGCTTTACTGTCTGCTGCACGCCGTCACCGCGTGTGTGTTTACTTCTGTGTGCTTTGTGTCCTCTGCGAAGCTTTAACTCCTGTTTCTTAAGACTCTTTTGTTGGGTCTTTTGTTAACATTGAGGGCATGTTAATGATTTTCTAGAAAAGGCAGATGGTCTTCTCCTATTCACCGTCATCCAGGACACCTCTTCTTGCCTCCATCTTCATTTCACTTCAGCTCTTTTTGCAGCAGAGACAGTTTGATGTGACTTTCATGGCTTTTACTTTAAGTACAGGAACAAATTAGTACTTTGTTTTTGAACCGAGTGAGATTTTATTGCTGGTAATTGATGTTAATGGCTCCCTTCTTTGATCTCATCAGCGATATGTTTTCTCTGAGGTAAACGCTGTGACCATTTCTTATGGGTTTTATTTTCTTTTATTAGTTTTCACTTTGGGATATAAATGTTATAAACAAGGAATCTTTCAAAGTATTATCTAGTAGAAAAAAGGCTGAAACACACTGAAAAAACACCAATCAACATTCAGTGTGAGGGCTGCAACTAACGATCATCTATTACTAGTTTCCTTTTCTCGCGTAATCTTTTAATTATTGAGTCTATAAAATCAGAAAATGGTTTTAAAAATGGAAACCACAAAGTCAGAGGTCATGACAGAGTGTCTCGTTCTGTCCGACCGAAAGTCAGAAAAACAAAATGTATTTTATTTCTTATCAGAGAAGACGAAATTAAGTAAATTCATATATTTGTTTTAAAATTATCTACAGAAAACTATGAATCATTTTTAAAAATGTGTTTTTTTGTTTTTCTATCCTGTTTCATTTTTATTTATTTATTATACTCATTTATCTATTAAGTCATCTATAACATTTCCCTCTTTTTTCCATGTAGGAGGTATTTTCATTTTTTAAAATTTATTAAACATAAATGAAAGATATGTGGTTCTCCTTCCCTTTGCACAATGTTTTATGAATAAATAACCCTCAACCCTGCTCAGAATCTAAAATAATTAGTTGTCCTTATGCATAAAAAGTGAAGAAATAATTTGTGGATGATTACACCAGCATTAATTTTAATGTTTCTAAACTAACTGCTGAGCCTCAAGCTTCAGAGGAAACAGTTTACATTAAAAGGTTCGAGCTTTGTGTGACCGCAGCGATTCATCTGAGCTCACTGGGAGAGCTTCAGTCACTTGTGGAGGTCGGAGGTCAAACTGTCACCAACAGCGCTGCCGGCGGCCCGCGGCGGCAGACACTTCAGCGGACCTCCGTCTCCGTGGTGACAGCAGCGGGGAGTGGTGACAGCAGCGGGGAGTGGCTCCCGACGCCCAGTCAGGCCTCACCATGTGACGGAGCAGCCTCGTATAAATCACTCCCCCGAGGAAAACAATGGGACCATATGCAACACACACACACACACGACCACCTCCTGATCTCACAGCACGCCAGGAGATACGAAGCTGTGCTGAACTTCTCACTCCTTCTCCAGAAAAGAATAAAACATCTTATCACGTTGGTTTTATATGCATTTTCTGTAAAAGTGTAAAAATACTTTGTGCAATAATAAAAATATGACTTTTTTTGGCATCCTTGTGACAAAATAGTTCAAATGCATAAAACGTTTGATTACAACCTCTAAAGCATCAACTCAACAAAGGAACAAAATCACTAGAAGCATCTTTCAGGACTTTGAGGACTCCATTAAAAAGATTTGGCAGAGCTCAAGTACTCCTTAGAAACGAGCGTCTGTATTCAGAGAAAACTGAGTGTTCGTGCCACTGGCTGCTCACTCAGCCCTTAAAAGAAGCAAAATGCAGTCCGGGAACCGAACACCGCAACACATTTCACTCAAAGAGGTACAACAAGCCAAAAGGCCTGAAGATGCCCCGTGGAGTTTCCGAGTAAACAAACAAAAGTTGTCCTCGTTTCTCAGCAAACCAATTGTGTGTTTCATCGAGGCCACACAAGAATCTGCAACACATTTCCCTCCTCACAAAGCCTGTTTTTTTAAATACATATTTTAAATCCTGCATGTTTAACACCCAGGTTTCTTTGCTGGCTGGTTTCTTCTTCGCTGCAGTTTATTGGCAGGAAGTGCAAACAGTAAAATCAACACCTCACATAAAACACAGCTTCACGTCGCCACCGGTGGTCCAAACCTCCACAGGGAACCGAAATAAGAGATCAGATCGACGAATAATGGGAGTCGTGGGAGTACAACAGGCTTAAATTCAGACAAACTACACTAATACTACTACTGAGAGAATGAAATGAAATGAAAGATGATTTCATAAAGTAAGCGAACAGATTGAAACACTCTTATTGCAGATTTTTTAATTAAAAAAAGGAAATCAGTTTTATGATTTTTGAAAACTCGATTATGGTGACTTGATAAAGAGGGTATTTTCCAGCCGAGCCTTCGTGTCTGTTGAAATTAGCAGAAATGTTTCCCTGTAGGCGAGAAGCTCATCTCTTCAAAAAGGGAACCTCGTGTTCTGAACATCCTCCTCTCCTGCTGAATCACATCTCCTCCTCCTCCTCCTGGATTTGTTCTAATCTGCTCTTAAAAGGAAGCAGGAGGGATTTTCAGTCTGACTTTAACTCCTGCTTGTCCTCCTGATAACTCTTCATCAGGCACAAACGTTAGAGTTTCACATCTTTACGGTTGCGGCGCTGCAGCTCTGACCTTTGAGCTGCATTATCACTTCACTTTCAGAGCAAAGAAATGAACATTTTGTTGCCTTGTCATCTTTTCCTGAACTTATTTCTTTTCTACTGTTCACAACACAGACTATATCTATTATATTGTGCTTTATAGTTTCCTTTGTCGCCTTTAATTGATTTATTAACCTCTTTGTCATGTTTTTAAATGTGTTTGCTTGCTAAAAGAAGAAACTCCACTACAATCCTTCCCCGCTGAACTTCCAGGAGATTTACGGTCATGACATGAACTGAATCAAGTTACAGATATTGTGAAGGAAGATTTTATTTGCACGTCAGCACGAGCATCAATAACCGGTTTTAAAGAGGGTTTAAGTGCTCCAGGTTGTATTTTTCCTGTCACTCCTCTGAAAGGCTCTCAGCTTCCTCTCCGTTTGTTTGCTTTCTGCTCACTTCTTGACCTTTATTTAAGGTCTCACTTCTTCTCTTCGTCTGTTAGACTGCGTCGTCTCTTCCTGCCTCCTTCACCTCCACGAGGTCACAGCTTTCCCTTTTCCTCTGACACCATTTGTCTTTCTGTCTCTCCTCTTCAGTGTCTATAAAAAGCTCCTTGTCCATCTCTTTTACCTCCTTCACCTCGAAGCTTGAATCGACTTTAACGACTTGACTAAAGCTGTGAAAATGATGAACTGAAGTACATGAACAATATTTTATAAGACACTGACACTGTGATGAAGCTATTCCACTTGTTTTAACTTGTCAGGACTCAAACTAGCTCTGTGTCTCTGTCCTGTCCTGGAGATCTGACTGCAGAAAAAGACAAATAAGATAAAGGCAAGAACATTATTGTGAGTTGTACGTTATGTGGGGGAACAGAAATAACTCAACATCAAATTTATCAAAACACCTGAAAGGGCAGCACAACACAGTCAAATTAGTGGAGAAATGCGAGGTCGTCCTCCTTCAAGGTCTGCTGTATTTGTAAATGTCTGTTTATTTTACTGAATCACCATCGCTTTGAGCAAACTGCACGCGGTGATATACAGACGGGAGTGAGAGTACCATCACATAAACATTATTATCTTATATAATATTATAATTTATACGCTAATGTTAATGTCTCCTGCTCGATTCAGGTCAGTCAGATGGCCGAGAGGACGACGTTTACATTTCTGAACGGCCTTCCATGCTTTTATGTTGAAAGTGCTCCTTACAAATAGATGTTATTTTGAATGAAAGGTTTTTTTGTGCATGGAGAGCAGAACGCCGTGCAACAGTTCAACAACTAAAGGGCAGGAAGAGACACCTCTGAGCAATTAAATAAACATAAAATAAATGTATAAATATGAATATAAGGAGAAGAAGAAGTTTAGCATCGAAAACTGGTTCCTGTGTCAAACACAATAATGCCTTTAACAAGCTGAAATTAACAGGTGTTTACTTGTAAAACTTCAAAACAGAAACAGCAGGTCGGTCTGGGGTTATGAAGTTGTTGGATTATAAAGCGAACATACTGTGGGCTGACTGATCGCGGTTCAAACCTGCTCAATCTGACCGCTGTGTCGGCCGCATGGGGCCCAGAGGAAAACAGTTTCCCAAAAATACCCCGAGCCCAGCTGCACCGCCGCGGTTCAATAAAGATCGAGGGTCGCTGACGCTTTTCTGGACTGGAAACAAACTCGAAATCAAAAACATGCTGCCAACAGTTCTCTACCCTGCAACGCTCTGAATGTGGGGACATAAAGTGAAGGGACGTTTTAATATTTCAGTCTTTTTCTAATGTAAACAATACATTTGGTGTCTGAATCCTACTGGTGTTATCTGTTAAAAAAGCTGTTATAAAAAGGAAAAAAGGAAAACATCAATATACCAGGTGATTCTGAAGAGGAACAGCAGTAGATGTGAAATATTGGTGTTAATGAAAAGCTGCAGCGACTTTCTTCTTCTTTCTTCAATCTTTTTAGCGGCATCAGAAACTCGAGCCGACCAATCACAGAGAGCTGCACGTCAGATATGCTGTCGTCTAACACCTGAACACAAAAATAAATCCACCTGAAGTGTAAATAAAAGTGTATAAAATTGCCTTTTTGTAGGAGTTAACTGAAGATTCAAACAGTTGTCCTTCCTGTTTCCTGTTTTCTTCTTATCTTGCTTTTCGTTTTTCTTCAGTTCAGCGTCTTTTTACCGACAGCACTTTCCTTTTCTATCACCGATATCTCTCTCGTTCATTCGATGCACTTCCCATCGTCCACACGTTCACTTCATCTCTTCTTCGCCTCTCATCTGTAACGCTTCACGGCGCTCTGCTGGACGATCGTCCTCGCCGCCGAGGTCAAACTGGGACAGACCCGGCTGCTCCTTCGTCCTCTCGTCCTGCTTATTCTCAGCTGAAACCTCCTCCTGCAGACAATCACATCACATTTCACCTCACATATACAAACCAACTTCTCCCCCCTGTCTGTCTGTCTGTCTGTCTCACTTTCCATCCTTTCACTCGCTTTCTCCCCCTCGTCTGTCTCCCTCCCTCACCTCCTTCACTCATCCACTCCGCCGCGACTCTCTCTGTTAGGGTATCAGTCTCTACCGGGCTTAGCGGCTCGTTCCTAATCAGCTTACTGCCAATGAGACTAAGCCTGAGCTGAAAAGGCGATTGAGGGAGGCCGTTTAGCCACTGGCTGACAACTGGCAATAGCTGGGGGGGGATGGTGTCAATAAAACTTAGCGGGGAAGGGGAATAAAATGTAAAAAATGAAATAATATATCATCTTGGGTTTTAAGAGAGCGGAGACCGACTTGAGAGTGAAGATAAAGAAGGACAAAAGAGGAAGTATGTGGATGTATTTCAGTGTAAAGGCGTCGCTTCTTGTGGCTCCGGGGGGGGGGGGGCAGTCTTCAGCTGCTGAGCTATGCTGCAGCTCTGTGAGGCCCGTGAACCACCACAATGCTATCAACTCTTCTAGTGTCAACATTTTCAGTTGCTGCCTGGGCTGTTTTTTTCCGTGGCTAAGCCGTGGATAAAAACCGGGATGTTTTCCAAATGGCCCAGTTTTAGAGTTCCCCTCGAAATTCCAGCCCTGGCTGTCCCATTAGTTACAGTGCGAGGCGCACCGGAGAACAAAGCTTTGGCCGTTGAAAGCTGTTTGGATGGAGACGGCTGCGGAGGGAAAGCTGCTGTCGCTGCTGCGAGCGGAGCCGGATGTCCAGAATCAAAGAGATGCTCTCGTTTCTCAGCGCGTCATGAGAAACTGGGCTCGTCTGAGGAGGGTGGGGGGAGGAGGTGGGTGGGTGAGATTAAATATGTGAACATCTCTCTGGATGAGAGTGGAAGCTAAAGGCCTAAATGTAAATTGTATGTGAAACGTGCTTAACTTGACATGCGAGCAGCGGTGGAACAGGCGAAACTGGCAAACTGCGAGCCAAAACACTTAAAGTGTACAAATCACGTGAAGCGGAGCTCAAGCTCAGTTTACATTTTATCCCGTCTTAACTTCATGCATGGTCGCCGTTGAGTAACAGATTCATAGCTTCTCATTTGGATGTGCTCGTTTTCTTTCCTTGAATATAAAGTTCAGATGTTCCTCTGTGGACTGTAAATGTTTAAAGCTCCAAAGAACTTAATTTGCTTTCCTGAAAAGGACAATGTCATTTGGTACTAATTACGGGGAAATGAAGGCAATTTCCGGACAGTTTAGCCGAACATGCAGAAATCTGTATGTGTTGTGTAAGTGAAATCTGTTTTATTGTTATGTTCTCCTCTTTGAAATGTGTAGCACTTTGATTAACTTTAAAACGTGCTGTATAAACTAACTCAACTTCGCCTGACTCCAAATGTGTAAATTGCAGTACAGGTGAGTTTACGGCTCAACACAGACTCCAGCATCTGAAATAATTGCATATAAACTCAACACACTGAAATTATCGTCTCCAGACTCTCCAGAATTGCTTCAGGAAGGTTTTAGGACATTTTAAGGGTCTTTTTACTATGTTTGTTTACATTGTACTGTGACTATATAATATATGAAACGCCTTTAATAAACATTTTATTCTGGGGTAAAGATACTGTACAGATTATTAAATCTTTTGGGATAAAGATTTAGGCAGTGACATGAAGTATTTGTATTACACTACTTTAGCCAAGTTATTTATGACCCTTTCATGAGTTTTTCCATTTTATTCTGCTTTATACTATGTGGAGCAAAGCTTATGATCACCTTCTTCTGTATAATACGATGTGCTGTTACAGATTATATTATTACAGATGAAACTATCCAACAGTATAAAGAGCAGTGAAAACTGAGATGCTGCTTGCACGTTAATAATTCTGTAATAATAAACAGTTGTTGTCTTAAGCATCAATTAAACATTATTGAGAAATTAAAGCTTTTATTTTCTCAGAAATTTCTGCAAAAACAGACTTTTTTTTGGTTAAAACTGCACAAACGGCTTTAAAAACTAACTATTGTGGTACCTTTAATTCCTGAAAAGCTTATCAGCAGTGTGGCACGTCATGTGGCTGCTGGAGAGTCCCAGTGAGTATCGAGGGGGGGTTTGGATGGATGGATGGATGTTGGGTGGGGCCTGGCAGCACCCATGACCCCCTGTGTGTCCGTCTGTTTGTCTGTCTGCTAACCTTTACCAGCATCCAACGGCTCATTCGTCACAGTTTGCACGGGGAGGGGGGAAGGGGGGGTGAGGAGGAGGAGCGCCGGGGGATCAGAGGCTTACTGGGAGGGGCCGCAAACCACAGACAAATTATACACCCTCCCCTCACACAGCTGGTCGCATAACAAGGAAAAACATCCTCTTCGATCGAGTGTCCCGGGAAGGAAAATATGATCCAAACTGCAGAGTCCGACCCCCCCACCCCCGTTTCCCCTTCACTGCAGGAAGGGGGGCGTTTACTGGAGCTCAGTTCTTCCTGTTTCTGTAAAGTTTTTAAAACACACAACGGCTTTTTGACTTTCTCGTGACACCTGCTCTGACAGGCCCAAAAACCAAAATATTTCCTTTTTCTGTCCCCCCCCCCCACCAACCACCACTCCCTGACCTCGGAGAGGCGCAGTGGCAGCAAGGCAACATCTGGCCTGAAAACTGCTGAGCTTTCCAGTTTTTCTCCAGCACTGGCGAAGTCTGTGGGCCCTGATTTACATTTCTGGAAAACCAACACAGACCTGGAGTGAGTTGCCCTGAGACTCCCCCCTGCCTCCCGCCTCCCGCCTCAATCTGAGAGAGGAATTTCTTTTTCTTTTCTTTCTCCAAAAAAATCTCTGGAATCAGACAAGTTCTCTAAAAAGAGGAGAGAAAAAAAGGGGAAATGGGGAATGAACAGATGAAGAAGCAGAGAAGCACAAAAAAAAAAGTGGGGGGGGGGGAAGAAAAAATATCACTGGAGGGCAATTATCTGGGCTATTTCTGGAAGACTGCTTTTCCATCCTTCAGTAGGGATGGAGAGAACAGGGAGGGTCTGTTTGGCAGCTGGCTGGAGGAGGTGGAGGCGAGGGGGGGGGGTAGAAAAAGAAAGGAGGAGAAGTTAATGAGTGCATGGGACGTCTGAACCTGAAGACCGTCCAGTACAGTGAGTTCAGCAGGACTCCTGGAAAAAAAGAGGAAAAAAAACAACAGAAAATAGAGAGGGAGGGAGGGAGGAGAGATGGAGTGACGTAAGAGACAAAGAAAAGATAACAGAGGTACAGATGCCAAAAGAGAGAGAGATGAGTATTACAGGCCTGAAAAGAAAGAGCTATGAAGTCTTTTCTTGGTGGTCACGATCAGTTAAAGATGTTTCGATTTTTGAGGCAAAAAGGAAAAATGGCAAGTGGATGATGGAGACAGACAGAGGACAAACGTGAGCGTCTTTATCTGTCAGTTCTGACGCCCAGAGCTCAAACAGGAGATAAAACATCGAGGTGGAAACAATGAACAGATGAAATGAAAAAGGTTCAAGTGCAGGAATTAAAAGATAACCTGAGGACCCCTGAGAGGTCAAAATATAAATCTGAGAGGTCGCAAGATCATAATAAACTGAGAGTTAAAGAAAAAATATTGTTCTGCTACTTAAAATAATGTTTAATTTTCTGATTTTTCTCTTCTTTCTCTTATAAAATATGATGAAATTGATTGGAAATCTTCATGTGGACCTCCTCTTGTAATTAAATCGCCATTAATAACATCCATGCTGAAGCTTTACAGATCAATATATTTAAAAGACCAAGATTTGATCAATTCCTGTAAAATAAATTTCACGAAATTGACCGACAACGTGGCGCCTGGTGGACGATGCTGCATTTCACTGCAGCAAAAGTTAAATCAGCTTCAACTTTTTATTTCTTCACATTGTTCAGTTTTTTTACAGTGTTTATGTCAATCTGTTTCCATCTTGAAAAACAGTTGTCTGTCAGGCCTCGGGTTAATGTAATCTACAGAATTAATGGAAACGTACCTTTAAAATTAACCGCAGCCGACAAGTTGTGACGCCACAACTTTCACCCACGCTGCTCTCTCTTCGCTCTAAGCGGTCTAACCAACCTCGCCGCTCTGTCGTCACACCGACTCATTTACAAGTCCCGCGATCAAACTTGTCTGAGTGAAGCGAGGCAAAATTTACACCATGTTTTGTAAAGTGCAAACACTTCAGCACGGAGATCAAGAGAGGAGATGAAAGAGACAAAACGGGGAGAGGGTAAAAAAAAAAGTAAAAACGTCAGAGGAAGCACAAGAAAGGCAAAGAACTCGTTAGCGAGTTGCAAAAGCCCAAAGCAAGAGCAGACCTGATGGTGCAGAGTGATACAACAGGCCTGTGGCTGCTGCTGAAGGCTTTTAACTGCGAGACACAGCGAGGATTAGAGGAGAGAATAGAGGACGGGAGGATGAGAGGGAAGGAGGTCGGGAGAAGGGGAAAAAAAAAAAGAAGAGAGATAAAAAGTGGGGTGAAGTCGACAGAGACAAACTTGGAGAAGAGAAACAAAGAAGATGGGGAAGCAGAGTGAGAGGAAATGGAGGGGAAGTAACGAGAAAGCAATAAGGAGATGCTGAAAGAGGAAGGTGGAGGGAAGATGGAGAGGTAAAAAAAGGTAGTGATGGAGAGAGAAAAAAGCGATGGGCCCTCTCTTTAGTGGAGGAGATGATGGAGGGAGGCGAGACGGAGAAAATGGGAGTGTTTTTAGGCGCAGAGGATGAACAGGTGATCGCCTGAAGCTGGGAACAGATCTCAAGATTACTGAAAGCTGCAGAGACGAGACACCGCGCGGATAACGACTATTTACACCAACCTGAGCAGAGACTTTGCAGACATGGCACTCAGAAAGCATCGAAGAACACACTTGATGACAGTTAAGACTGTGATTACAGTCAACAAAAACACGACTTCTCCTGTACTCCTGCATCAAAACACATTCAGACATCCAGAATAAAAGAACTGTGCTGACTTTAATCTGCAAGGAAACAGGAAGTGGTACATTTGTATGAGGACAAAGAGACGCGAGCAACAAGGACTCCTGATAAACTACAATAACGTAAAATCATTTGAGCATTTGTGTGTCTTTGGTTGATTTCTCAGATTGGTATCATCTCCAATAATCTCATGTTAACAGTCACAATCAAGAAAACGTGCAAATTATTCCAGTTTTCAGTCAACTCCACCAAAGATAGAGGATGTGAAGAAGTGAGGAAAGTCTACAAAGCTACAAACAAAATCATAAAACATCAGTCATTTCTGGATATTTATGTTGTTTTCTGGAAAAATAATTTGTACTTTTAAAAAGGTTTTGGTAGCTCAAGTGCCAAGCGAGCGCGAGAAACGACCCTGTTGGGAGAGAGAGTAGCAGAAATGATTAAACAGAAGGGAAACATGGAGGAGAACAAAAGCTCCAGGCTGATCTTCAGAGCCCGACGATGAGAAAGAGGAGCCCACGTCTCCGAGAGCAAACCCCGGAGAGGAGCGCTGGGAGCAGCCGGGAGCCTGGAGGAGGCACCGTGAGAGGGAGGGGAGGCCGGAGCAGCACAATGCCTCAGTGTAGCCCCTCGGCAAGGCCTCGAAACAAGGCACAATGGCTGCACTGTCAGCAGGCCTTCTCCTGCACTTTCGTAGGTCTCCCTGCCACCAGGCCTCTCCCCTTTTTCAATAACCAGCACAACAACCTTTTCAGGGGCCGAGGCAACGGTCTGCTCCTCGACCGCCGGGCTGAAAGAGACCATTCTGTGCTCAACGGTCGCTCAACGAGATTGTTTTTGTCTTTCTTCTGATTTTTTTTCCCGTTTTCATTCCAGAGCTACCACTGACATGCTAAGACAGAATGGGAGATTATCACCATGTTGCTGCTCGCTAGGCCGTGGGGCATTTTCTTGTTGCTAGTGGCTTGTGGGCAGAGCGACTGAAAACTGAAAAACCGCAGGGGTTGAAAACACTGTTGTGCATTCAGCATGACAAAGTGCAGAGTTCAGCGATTTCTGGATAAATGGATGGAGCGCGCTTCCATTCAGGAAATGAAAGAAAAAAACAGACAAAGTGTGGAATGAATGATTCACAACAGTGCTGTCCATGAATGATTCACTCACGAGACAGGAATGGATTTTAAAAATTCAAACAGGTCGAACACTTCAGGAAACGGCGTCCATTCTTAAAAAACACCAGACAGTGAAGACCCTCTTCAAAGAGATCAGAGCCCAAACACCAAACTGGAGATGGGCTTTCATTCATGAGCGTGTCGGCTTTCCAAGGAAGAGATTTGCCTTTCTGGCAGCAGCCATTAGCCAACTGGAGCGGCTCAAATCCAGCAGCTCTGCCGTCGTTAGCTGTTGTTTCTGCAGAGGTGCAATCACGGCTGATAGCAAACTTCTGTCAGTGATCGATCCGGAGGTCAAATACAGAAACATTTGAGTTTGGATCTGGCAAACAAATCCAAACTATTGATCCAAAATCCAGAATATCAACTGATTGATCCTTTTAATCTCTAAAGGTCAAAGAAAACCTGAAGTGACGTCGATGAATGGGTGTTTTTGTCTGACCTTTCAGTTCACTAAAGTTCAATAAACAGCGTTTTAGCAGCTGACGACATAATAGTATTTTAACTGAGTTTGTGAGGTTTCACAGTGTTTCATCTATTTCCACTTTAAGCAGGTCTGCCTCACTCCTGAATGATATTTTAGGGAAATATCTCACATAAAAACACAGATTATATCCTGACATGAATGAAAACTTGTGTCCTGATTGATTTAACTGTCGTCATCATCTTAAATTGTGTGTGGGTGGATTAATTATTTCTTCTCTGACACCATTAAAGGGTTTGCAAAGTTGTGACATGTTTGTTCGTTCATTCTTCTGCCTCCAACATGTTTGATTTATTCATGTCAGTGTCCTCTAACACATATTTACTTATTGATTGATGCACTTCAGGGAGATATTGGGATCTGAAAGTTTGATGCAACAGATCTCCACAATAATGTAAGGACGCAGATTAAAACTTTATCAGGTGCAAATAAACTGTGCTGAAGTGTCGTTGAGCAAAAATGCTGCGGTTTCGCTGCCAGCTTTACTGCCATGTTGACCTCTGACCTCTCCACGGAGAGCTGGAAACACAAAGGCAATTTCCCCACGACGATCAATAAAGCATCACATTTCTCTCCTCTACATGGGAAGTGATCTAATGTGTCATAATTTGTGTCATCAATCATCTTGTCAGAGGTTTTTTGGTTTTTTTCCCCAGTGGCTCTTTATTGATTTTAGTCCACTGTGAGGTCCTTGGATGTTTTCAGGGTTATTTTCTGATGCTTCCTTTTTTATCTGTTTTCTCTCTTCAGTTTTTGTGTTTTGAAAGTTTTTCTTCTGTTTCATTGTGTTTTTGTTTTGCAGCTGTTTGTGTCTGAATCTACAATGTTTTTGTCTTTCTCTCAATTTTTCAGCTTTTTCTGTTTTTTTTGTCGTTTCCATTTTCAGGTTTTGTGATTTTTTTTCTCTTTGATACCTGTGTTTCACAGGTTTTGGTTTTCAGGGACCTTTTGATTTTTTTTGTGCTCGTTTTTTTTTGTTTTGTTGTGCTTCTTTCCAGGATTTCTTTTTTCCATTTGTCTTTTTTGTGTTTGTGTTTCGCTGATGTTATTGCCTGTTTTAAAATGCACTTCCAGTCAATAGCTTGGTTGGTCGAGGCCAATTATGAAAAAAAAAAAAAAACAAGATTATGAAAACAAATTTGCCCGCAGACACACCGTCACACACCGATGGTGGATTGGGGTGTTTTCTCAGCGTCTTGCTCAAGGATACATGAAGACGAGGAGCTGGGCTGCATGAAATTATCATCAGCACAATTTATCTGACAACAGCTTAGTTGGAGAAAACGTTGAAGGCTTTTCATTAAAGTCAGTTTCCATGCTTCATTTTGTTTCCATGACCTGTTTTCCACTTTTTGTACACAAAGAGACTTTGGCCTCGATTCTTGGGAGTCTGTAATGTGTTTGTTCTCTTGTTTTTATCTGTGTTTACGTCCCCTGTCACTCCGGGGGCTCAAGAGCCTCCCAACTGCAATGAATAAGAAGTAAATAATAAATAAGCTACTTATCAAGCTCCGCGGTGGATCTGAGACCAAATACAGTGAATGATCAGAGAGCTCAGGAAGGGTTTTTTACGAAGCCCGAGCAAACTGCAACCAGATGAGAGACCACAAGGACGAGGTGGGAGGGGCTCTTAATCACCGAACAGCTGCTTCTATAGGTTTCATATAAAGCTGCAAGATGGTACCTAAAACCACCATTAACTGAAAGGGGTTTAAAAACAGAAACCAATTTCCACCAGCACCAAATAAACTGAACAAAACCTCTCAGCTTTTCCCCGGCGCTGCAGAAAACCCATTACACTGGTCTGAAAAGCTCGGCGTGGATCAGCCCTGTGAATGCATGTCGTGAAAGGAGGGGAGGGAGGAGAGAGAGCAGAGACAAATCCTGGCAGAGAAGGTGCATCACCAGGAAAATAAATAAATATAAAAAAGAGAAAATCCCACAAGAGTTGAGAAGCAAAAAAGCCCACATAAAGTGAGCATCTGTCCTCCTGTCGCAGGTGATTATTCTGGGCGACAGGAGCAGCGCCGCCTCATCGTTATGGAGTGAATCCACCTTCACATGCCAGAAACACATAAAAAAAAATAAAAACGGGTGGATCTGACCAGGGCGGCAAAGGGAGGACGGCACAAGTAAAAACTCTCTCGGCTTTATTCACTCAAGCATCTGCTGTTTGCATTGAGGATTATTTAATGGTTAGAGCGGACCCACACGTAATTTAATATGGATTTATGTACTTGAGATGTTGTTGATCGGGGGCGCACTGCTGCTTGGCATTTCAGGTTGTAGTGTTAACAAGAGTACATAATAATTATCTGATTCATTTCGTTAATAATTAAACATGATAGCCGGGAAAATGATTGCGTGGTGGTTGAAATGTTTATCACCTCTTTCATTCATTCGACTGTGTTTTGGGAGAAACAGCTTTTAAAGATGCTGTAATGTGGTATACAGCTGTCATCTTTAAGAGGATGTTTACGCAGTATACATCAGAGCTGTTTAATACGATCACAATATGGCAGACTGGACACCAGATTTGGTGCTTAAAAGGAGAAGAAAATTAAATGTAAAGAGGAAGAAAATGACTATGTTCAAGTTCTCCTCAAGTCTATTTACAGGAAGTACTTCGGCATATGTGAAAAAAGTTGCATTGTGGGTAATGTAGGCTCCATGTTTTCACAAAGAAGAAAGAATGGATGGAGTAAATAAAGATATTATCTCTGGTCAGCTCCATTGATTTTGCTCCTTTTCTTTGTTTGAAGTGCCCATCGTGAGTCCTGACAACAACAACTCTTTTAAAAAAGGGAATCACTGAGGTCACTTGTTTGTCACTGTGCAGATAATTTGATAAAAGATAAAGACATAAAGACCGTGACTATCATGCTCATGGTTAAAAGTTTGCATGTAAACTTTATGTAAGTGATCAGTTGATTTCCTGATAAATGTGGTTGTATAATAAGTTTGACTTTATCTATCTTAGCATCTGTATTCGACTTATTTAAAGTGCAGGTATGATGGCAGCAGGATGGTTCTGCATGTGCCAAGTCATATATTCATCAGCATAAATTTACCCACATCAGGCTCTGATAGCTGATAAATCATGTATTAATGTATGCATATACACGGATGATGTGCCAAAAGATGTTCAAGATATACACTAGATTAGACTGTACAGATGTACCTAAAAAAAGGTGCATGTACCAGAGACTTTTATACTTTAAGATTTGGTCATTCGATGATGAAATTATGTGAAGGTTGTTTTCATGTTTCACGTCGGTGAATTATCTGTTTTTACCATCTATCTATCTAACTTTTTTAATCTATTTTCATCTTTTTTTAATATGTCCACAACAAAATGAACTGATTGATTGATTACACAATAATTAGAAAGTCAAAAACTACCAGCACACAGTCCTAATTTACCTACAGCAGCGGATGTGTTTATGTTCAGTGGTGCGACTAATGATTGACTGAATCAATCATTTACTAAATAAATTTTAGAAACTTTGTGATGGAAAAAAAGCTCATCACAAGAGATATTTAATTTTAAAAGGACATAAAATGGAGAAAAGCTATAAACAAATTTTGGCATATGTTTGTTAAATGGCAAATCGATTGTGTTGTTTCAGTGCTGATTATGTTGTATGTTATATTTTCTCAATAAGCGGCTGACATTATAATATTGTACAATATGTAAACACGAACACAATGAGCACACATAAACACACACCAGCTCTCACACTCTTAAATGTCACCGGTCTGTAACACTACAACACTAAGTGCAGTGATTTTCCTTTTTTCCTCCCTTTTCTCTGAACTCTTTGTCCTCTTTGACTTCAGTTTGCAATTTGCGACATTTTTCAGAATGACTCCTGGAACCTCTGACATAAACAACGTGAACCTGCTTTTGTATGAAGAGAGACGGTGGCAGCAGTTGTATCATCAAAGACTGAGAGCTGCTCCAGAGGAAAAGAAAAGGGGCGAAGATGCCTTTTTTTTGGAGTTTGGAAAAGATGTTATTCTGCTTTTGACAGGTCTGAATAAACGAGGTGGTTTATTCGAAAGAAACAAGGATAAAAACACTCGAGCACACCTGCCTAACGTTTCTGCTCACAGGTATAAAACATGTCTTCTACCCACCTTTTTCCCAGGGTGCTGAGTGGCGTGCTGAGGCTGAGCGGGGCTCGGGCAGGTTTGCGGTTACGTCCAGTCAGTTTGGCGGCGCTGGGCTCGCTCTTCGGGGACTCGGCCTTGCAAGCCGGGCTGGCACAGGGCTTGATGTTGAGGTCCCTCAGGACGTCGTAGTTGATCTTGGTGGAGATCTTCTTCTGCTCCAGCATCTTCTCGATGGCCTCATCCGCCGTGCTGGCTCGGATCGGGGGGCGCCTCTTCGCAGGTCCTCTGGGCTGTCGGGATTGCAAAAAGAAAATCAGCTTTTGTCCAGTAAAAAGCCAAGCCTGCTGACAACGCCACTTATGTTGTTGCTAGATTTGGATGTAAATAAGCAACTGGAGACAGAGGTTCAGCCTTTGCGGGATCTTTATTCAAGACCAATTGTCAGCACGACACATATCTCGACTAGAGTTCATAGACAGTCCCCCGAACCCCAAAAACTGGAGTTCCTTATATTGGCTACATATTCATGGGTGTGAGTGTAGTACAGATCTTGGCAAAGCACTCCTGGCAACAATATTCAACCAGATGCATTTCGTCTTCCTGTTTTGGTGTAAGTTTTCCTGTTATTCTCGACTGGCGAGGTCGGCATGACCTGGTGCGTGTTAAAAGGTCATGGGTGACAGCAAAGAGAAACAATCTGTCTTGCTAATGATAACATCAACATATTCTTTCGACAATGAGCTATTTGCCAAATCGACTGCCTAACCCAATGTTTTTCCCCAACGCCACAACAACATCAGAACATATCAAATATAAAGTGAATTAATGACATTTTTACCGTAACTGAGCATTCATTTTATGTTTATTGTAAAGCTTCTAGGCAAACCTGCTGAACACATCTTATTAAACTTTGATAGAAAACAAGTGTAATACCTCGCAAAAGAAGCAGAAAAACTTTAGATTGATGGACACGCAATTTAATAAGCTCACATTACTGCAACATGCGCTTTCTTTCTTCATTCATTGCTTCTGGGACAACTTGATGTGCAAAATGATCTTTACAAAGCAAATGATTAACTGAGTAAAAGCAATTCCTACATTTATGCAGAATATTTAGTATATAAATCCTGCCGATGTTTAGCTGGTATAATGTTTAACATGTTCACCATCCCACTTCAGCATATTAGCATGCATACAATGATGCTGGATGAGAAGCCACCAAAGTCTTTACAATTGATCCTGACGGGGACGTGGAGGTTTGTACCAAATCTCATGTTAATCCCTCCAACAGTTGTCGAGATATTTCAGCCTGGACCACAAACAGGTACTTGTCCTCGGGATCCAAACTGAAGCTTTCTGCAGCGACGTCATTTTCTTTGATTAACAACCGATCAAACACCATCCCGGCTGTGACTGCGACGTCACATTATGAAACAGGTCACGATTAAGACCTTGCAGTCAATCTAACTTAACCTTTATTTGCTCCAATTCAACTCAGCAGACGAGGGTCAAATGTTATCTGGAAATATTTTGTCTTCCTATTAGACGATTTAGCTCCCAGATGGCAAAGATTTTCCCTCTAAAAATAAAAAAACGTGTAATTTCAGACCACCAGACGAATGTCGTTGAGAAAATTTTCATGCCAAACACATTTCCATAATCAGCAATTTATCTCAATTAAGACGGCAGATTGGGGTTATCACCCAGCTTCACTCATCCCACATTCACCTCGACCTCGCTCTGAATTATGCCAACAGATCAGCAAAGTTTCTCTTTACTGAAAACATAAACTTTCAAACACATTTCATGCAACAGTGACGTGCTCCCAAACCTCTCAAGCTGCTTTCAGGCAATTTAACTTAAGATCCTCAGCTGACCAACAACAGCGGCTAATCAACTCAGCATGTTAAACGTTAGAAACTACAGAAGGACACGGACTTCGTCATGCATAAAAATAACGAGTGTCCTCCATTTTATTTTATTTATTCACTCGTTCGTTTCATGTCGGTGAAATGACAGTGCGACGTCGGCTGCTGTCAGGAAGCTGCACGTCTCATTAGATGTCGATCGCGCTGCAGTTAATCCAGCTAGTTAAAACTGGTGAACAGATGTTGGGTCTAACAAAAGGGGCCACCCTGTGCCAGTAAACCATTAATGGGAAATGAGAGGGAACCAGTTTCGCAAGACTTATTGCCCGTCTGTGTTCAGTCCGCCTGTCTCACTCTGCATCTGTCTCACCTTCAGATATATAAGTGTCTGTCTGACCATCAGCTCAACAGGCTAGACTACATAATGAAAATCTGACAACTTACAGATGTTCATGTGTAATTTACAGTGTTGAAACATTCAGTCATTGAATATAAATTTCCCAAATAACAAAACAAATCTATTTTTATAATCTATGATTGTAATTATGATTATATATCAAAGAAAATTCACCAAATGTTGTGGTTCTAGCTTTGCAAATGTGAGAATTTGCTGTTTTTCTCATCATCCTCAAGGCCTTTGTTTCCCATCATCCATCTATTGTACACTATAATAAGGTCATTTTTGAGAGATCACTTTGTATGACTGTTTTCACCTGCTGAGGGACAAGAACACTTTCTCAAAAGCAGCCTGTGATGAGGAAATATTGAGATTCACTGGTTTAGATTAAAGACGACAATAAAAAGACGTCTGTCCTGTGCAGATTTTGGTGGTTGGTTTTCTGCAAAATATAAACAGATTTATGTGGCGTCACATCAGATTGGTGCTTTCTCTGCTGACAAACTGGTCTTTTTGCCCTTTTCTGATTCATGAACCGTCTAATACGACTTGAAGACAAACAAATGGTTTCACTTTTCAGACCACCTCGTCTGCGTGGCGCTCCGACAACCTACCCACGCTTATCTTCAAGTTTTTAAGGCTGAATTCTGTTACCTTCTTTTCTTTGTAGATCCCGAGCTCCTTCTCCTTCGCTATCTTCGCTTCCTTCTCTGAAAGCAGAAACAGTCTGAACACACAAACTCTGAGATAACAACATCACAGCGGAAAAATTATCGAGCTAAACGCTGGCAGGTTCAGCGGGCGGTTTGACTCTGTTTGCCTGATGAAATGTGGACAGTGTATTTTCAGGAACAACTAGCCAGTGCAGACAAATAAGAGTCCAATTCTTTCCTTGAAACAGGCAAAGAAATCATGTTGAAATCTGAAAATGTACCTTTCTGCTCTTTGAGGTAGTCAGAGTTTTCTGCCATCCACAGCGCCGTCTTGACTTTGATTTCTTTGTCACTCAGGAGGTACTGCAGAGAGGAAGGAGATCAGGGATGGCACCAAATGAATTTCGTGTATTCGGTAAAATAGCCTCATCCACCTCTTAATCCAGGTGCTTTTTCTGCTATATACACTTGCAAACCAATACAACTGTCCTGCATAGATACCACCTTTGTGTGGCCACTTAAAGATGCATCGGTTGCTTTCTGCATTTAACATGTTTAAAATTCAGCTTTCATCAATAAATGTGAATGAATAAGAGTCAGTAAAGAGCTCCAGGAAGGGGAATTGAGTTCAGTAATAACAAGGTACTTTTTTTTTTCTGCCGTGCATCAGAAACGTGGAGAAACGTGGAGGGTGTCTCAGTTCCAGTGGATCTCATTAATCAGCAGGTACGTACCAGCTCTATCTCGCTGTCATCTATCCCACTCAGGTCCAGCTCCCCGCTGTCAGCAGCACCATCTGTCACAGAGACAGGAATCAGAACGGACACACTCAGAAAATTTGCTGTAACGCACATTTTCACGCCGGCTTCCGCGTCCCAGAGGGGAGAGAACAGGAAACAGCAGCTGGCGGGGAAGAAAAAAAAAAAGCACCTCCAACATCCTGCTGCATCTCTTCGTGCTGTGGAGCATCTTCCATCGGTGGTTAATCAGCAAATAAAACGCACTGTGACTTCTGATAAGACGTTAATAGGCTTAACTCGCGTTTAAGCGGCTCTACCTTTAACGCACTCTTTTCAATTACGATACGCTTTCTAGATTGCGGCGCGCGCTTTATTTTGAAACAGGGGGATGCTGAAATGGCAATTTGCATTTTTCACGCCGCGACGGCCGAGACCTGCGTATCTCTGCGATGGAGATGATGATTGCAAGAGCGAAAAAACAACAGACATTTTAATGTGTTGATGAAAAGAAGGAGGTGTTTGAAAACCTGAGGTGTGCATACAGTTCAATTTTGGAAAAGGGAAGTTAAAAAAAATCTGATTGACTTTGACAAAGCAAACAAAAAGGAGGCAGGCTTTGACGGTGGAAGAAAACTATCAATAGAAACTCAAACAGCTTTCACTCCAAAGATCCTCCACCTTGATTAGCGGTTTTGGAACAAAGTGCAGCTCTTCCTCCGGCTGCCTGCAGACATCAGACAGTCAATCAGAAAGAGGGAAAGTTGGAGAGAAACCTTTTAAAGAGGCGGCAAGCGGCAGGTTTATGGGAGTCGTTTAACTTCTGTCAGCTCACAGGGGCACCCTTTCACGAGTTACTTCAAAAGACAAGCCCACCTGAGTCCAAAGGCAGCTTTCCCGCTTCATTAAGGAGAGACAGGTGCTCAGACAGGGAGGGGAAAAGATGGAGAAGGGGAATACACCCATCCTCAGACAGCGAAGGGTGTTTTCTCCCGCAGCCGAGGAGATGAAGCGTCAGGGGAATAATCTAGTCAGCTATTTGAGTTCAGTTTGCAGATTGCGGCTTGCTTAAAAAAGAAACCGCTCCAGAGGGAAGAGACAGGTCAGTCGCTATCTGTCGGGCCCAGCCCTCCAAGAACTTCCCTTCGTGAAGTGTGAGGGGGAGATAAGATGGAGACAAGCCCTGGGAGAGATTGGCAGCTCCGGGAGGCAGAGCAGCAGCGAGACTAAGAGCTGATAACACCAGTCCAACCCCGGAGAGAGGAGGAGGGGGGAGCAATTACCGAGTTATTATTCAGCCGCAGCTTTGATATATCTACACTCGCTAATTTGATCAAACCCATAAAATTGTTCTTGGTGAGCATGCAGGAGAATCTGCAAACCTGAGCATCAGAATTTTATATAGGCCGAGTGCATCAGGACGCTAAAGTTGAAATATGAGATTTATTTCACTTTGTCCTTTTAGAGAGCAAACAAGGATGTCAGGTGACCAAAACCTCATCCAGACTTGGACACAGGAGGTCACGATCACATGTAGAGTTTGTCAATACCTTTCGTGAAAACACAAACAAAATACGAAAGACTTCTTCACATATTTGTGTTTAAGCTGCACAAAACTTCTTCTGAATGAAACACCAAAACAAGCAAGCTATAATGGAGATAAAAGAGGTGAACAAGTCGAAAGCTACATCTATACTGAGCCATCTAACTTCTAAAATGGCCTTTTTGTGTGAAAAACAACAAACCCACACTGGTGATTCAAGGTCTTTTTTGTAAGGGGACACAAAACATCTTCATCCCTTCTTTTGGCAAACTACCTCACAGCAACCATCTAATATGAAGTTTAAAAGAAAACCAGTTCAGTCTTGCTGTCATCATCCGTACTGTGGTTTAATCCAACTAAACTCACACTTTGGTTTTGTTAATTTGAATGTATTTCTAATTTCTGTTGACAACATAATGAAATTTGGATTTAATCGAGTTTACAGACACTTTATGTGAACCAGCCGTCATTCACAAGCTGCTGCACAATCTCAAACATCAGGCCAGAGTTTAAAGATTAAAACCCAGGATTTTTAAGATCACACTGATTTTGGAAAAGCTTGGTTTCTTGTGAGAGAAACGTTGGTTTTAACTGATCCATTACTCTGTGTTTCAGTCACACTGGTCAGTACTCAGAGCATACAGAGGTTTGACATCCTGCCGTTGTTACGTTATGTTCACACCAACGCAAGAAAAAGAATAAATAGGACAACAAACTTAACTTTTAATCCACCTGCCCAAACTACTTCCAAAAAATAATGCATAACTTTCTCTTTATTAAGTGACCATTCAAGTTTCCTCTGAGATTTATTCATCACACTAATTGAAAAGCTGGCTCCTTCGACATTTACTTATCCTGGCTAATAAACAAATTCCTCTCCCCGATATAAAACTGACAAAAGGAGAAGTAAAAAAAACAAAAACACAGAAGAAAAGAGAAAATTTTTCGCCTCTGTTTGATAGTATGGCAGAATCTTTTAACCTCTCCTTATAAAAAATCATGACAGTGACAGCCGTCAGATTATCCAACAGTAAGATTGAATCCATGACAGGTGAGGGCTGCGATAAATGAAACATCTCCTTAATAACAGAAAACTAAACATCTGCAGTCGAAGGCCAAACACATTTTATGTCACTCTGGGTAAGAATCGTCTCATTAGCAGAAGAAAAGCGGCCAAGAACTCAAAACATCAGGATCCTACAGGAAAAACACAAATCTCCTCCCTGATGACCTTGTATACAGTGAGAAAGTAGTTCCCTCTTCCTGTCAAGGCTGACAGAAGCCTGAGGACTTTTGGCAGCAGAGACTCAGCTCTGCCTGCATGGTAATTCAGGAAAAAAAAAAATACTAAAAAAGCAGGATTCCCCAAACATGTTTTTTTCCTGTACGAGGAGCTTCTGCTTTCCAACAGTAAATCTCTCTGGAAAAAACCTCCGACCTCACACTGAGGGAATAGGAGGAGGAGGAGAGAGGAAGTGCGCTCTGAGGGAATAAATTACTGAAAGAGAGGAAGTCATGAAGAGAAAACAGGGAAACGACAGGAAGACAGAGAGGACGGTTAAAATTCATCTGTTGTTCGTAATAAAGTACTTTTACTGAACTGAAACATTTAAAATCAACAAAATATCATTAAGAAGTGGGTCATTTCCAAATGGGACATAAAGGATCAGTTTCTTACTTAACTACAAGTGAAGCAGGTAGTTTTGGTTTTATTTGTCCGATATTCCCATCAAACATCAACGCATCACTTTTAAAATGTGGATGAACAGCAAAGTATTGTTTTGGCCTTTTGTTACGTTCCTACTGATACATGTGAGCACAACTGATTTTAACCAGCAGAAATGAAAAGCTGTTTAGTACAATAAGAAAGATTAAACATCATATTTGTTAGCATCAAAAGTCAGCACATTTTTAAAAGCCTGGGCAAATAAAAGTCAAACTATTTTTATGGAGTAAAACCACAAAAGGGAAAGAGGTGACCCAAAACTGTCCCTCACATGATTTTGTCCCATCAAGCTTAAACATTAAATCATCCTGACTGATAATCAGGCAGTTTATCAATAGACAGAAACTATTTTGATAATTGTTTCAATCATTTTTCAAAGAAATAACACCAAAGATTTGGGGATGTTGGTTGACTAAAACAAGGAATTTGAATATCTCACACTTGGCTTTGGAAAATTTTAAGTATAAGTAATATTTTTCACTACTTTCTCACTCTTTAAACAAAACAATGGATTTACCAAGTAAATACTTGTTAGATTAATTTGTAATGAAAATAATTGTTAGTTGCAGCTTTGTCCATCAATAAGGTCACAACTAAGATGATCAGTTTGTGTCAAAGCAAAAGTGCCAATGAATCAATCAACTTGTTCCACTTCTTCCCCCAAAAGCACATCACTGCCTGCAACAACTATGTCATGTAATTGACCGCAAAGATTTCCCAGTTACACTTGTTTTGGTTTGTAATGGTGCTTTTCTAAGTGGTGTCTTCACTCGTCACGACTTGTAAGCTCGGTCACTCTGCATCAGAGAGTGTTTACTCGTATTTCTCACAACGCCGCGTTCAGCAGCCGTCTGAGAAGATGCCAAATCCAATTTCTTTTGGCGAATCCTGCCGGCCTGAAGATAAATCGAGTAAGAAACACAGGACGGCAGCAGCCTGATGCATCTGCGAGAAAAGCGTCGCTGTTGTGGCCGCGAGCTGCTAACCATCAGCCTGCTCTCTCCTGGTCCTCGCAGACAGGTAACCTGACCCAGGTTTACCCCTCCACCCCTCCCCTACTGCTTCAGAAACACCCTCCCCCATCTCCCACACAGCACTGTGTCCCAGGCGGCGGCAGGTCTGTCTGATGTGGTCGGGAGAATAAGATGCTTCACCACAGACGCCCTCTAATACCAAAGAAGAACAGAAAAGAAAATGTGCCCTGCAGGAACGAACGCTAACAGGTGAAGGAGACGGCCTTTTGAAGGCGGTGAGGGAGGGAGAGAGGAGGAGATTTAAAGAGGGCAGAGGAGGGGGAGAGCTGAGGGGCTGAGCCAAAGATAGACAGTAAGAGACACAGAAGAGATATCAGAGGATAAAGGTGGTGTTGTTCTTTATTCTTCTGAGTGTCCACAAAGCCTAGGAGCAAACCAAAACCAACAATGTTTATTCTTTCCTGTGTGTCACCTCCTACTGCAGACTCTTTAAAAACTTTCACAAATATACAGTTTCACTTTTACTGTATTTACAGCACGAGGTTGTATGTGAGACTGACTTTAAAAAAACAAAAATAATGGCATCTAATTAGCGGTGGCTAATAATCATAAATATCCTGCATAAAAATGAACTTATGACTTAATTTAGGCTAAAGCACTGCAAGGCTTTGTGGTAGCTTAATATTTACAACCTGAAGCTACAACCTGAAGACTGGAGGAGGCAAAAGATGATTAAATGTTGATGAAACATGACATACGGAAATAACAGAAGTAGCCTCAAACACCCTCAAACTATCAAATATTAATTTATCAATCTTAAAATTCTCATACTGTGTGATACGATATGAATAAAAGTGTGATAACTGGGAGGTAAGCCACTATAAGTGCCACTGGATGTTTGTCGAACTGGCGAAATCGACGATTACCATGAAGGATTTATACGTTGCTCTTAAAAAACGAGAGAGAAAAGATAAAAGGTTTTTGAACAATTATGGCGCTTGATGGCACAGAAGAAGAAGATCACACTTTGAGAGACAAAATACTTGATAGTAGATCAATTAAAGGACGGTGTTGGTCTTTTCAGTGGACTTTTGAGTTGAGATGGAGGACGTCTGAAACTCCTTCTGGACAACAATTTTTCTCAACAAAGTTTGAAACCCTCTGACGTGAGTGACTTTTGGGAAATGTGAATCTTGCAGTCACATGGTCAGGCTAACAAGACGAGGACGAGGTTTTTGGTCTTTTCGTGGCATTTGTTGACAATAAGAAAAATACAGCATCGCCGGCTTTATCCTTTAAGAGGCAGAAAGACGAATGGTAAACAGCGAAAGAAAAGGCCAAAGAGATCCGCAGAAAATGGCAACGGCAGAGCAGGATGAAACAGGATGAGAGAGGACGGCAGAGAAAGACAAAGAGGCTGGGCAGGAAAGATTAAGAGAGAGGAACGAGATAGGAAGGAGAACGAGAGACAAAGAGACTGATGGAGAAAAGCAGCAGGAGGGAAGACGTGGAGGGATGAGCGGACAGCAGCTGAGAGAGAGAAAAGACAGAAAGAAGCTAAAAACAGAGAGAGTACAAATGGAGAGGACGTTAATGGAGAAAAAGAAGAGGAGAGGAGGACAAAAAGATGGAAGGGGGAGGCTTAGCAGGAGTTCACTGATCTCCTTACAATCCTGAGCTGTATTTCATTTTGGTCTGATCTGCGGAGAGGACAGAGATAGAAAAGACGAGGGGAGAGGTGGAACAAAAATGAAAAAATAAAGTCATGCTGGCTAAATTAAAAAGGAAGCGTCAGTCTGCTGACTCCTCCACACCTCCTGTCCTCTCCCCTCTCTCCCGCGCTCTCCACCGCCTCCTTCCCCCTTTTTCCAAAAAAAAACAAAGAGTGTGTGTGATCTGGAGGATGAATGGGGCTGTGTAGCCCCGGTGCTGCAGGATCACCCATCATCCACACTTCAAAAGGCGCCCACATTATCCAGACTCGCAGCTCTTGATGTCAGCAACAATCCTGATCCTCTCCTACGAAACGCCCCCCCAAAAAAACCCTCGACCTGCACCAAGCTCGGCCGCGGGGCTGCGGGGAGGAGAGGCAGATATTTCAATTTGTCAGGACTCGGGCTTTTAGATGGGAAAGTGACTGGTGAAGGTGAAGTGAAATCAACTGCTGAGAAGAGATAAAATGAATGATAGCAATTTATAAAAGGTGCAAGGCACTATTTCTTCAAACTGGCTCCTCGGTGTGCTTCTGAAAGCACCGTTTTATATCTGACGTGTGAAAAACTCTGCAGTATTTTACAAAGATTGCAGTGGAAATATGCATTAGTGTTGTCATTATTGCTCATTTATGTTAAATCAGTTGGTCTATATAAAGTTTAAATGCCATTAAAGTCTAAGGAGTAGTTCAGCATTTGGGAAATATGCTTATGTGCTTTTTTTCTGATTGTTAGATGATCAATATCAGCTGGAGTACGGTGGCTGTTAGCTTAGCTTAAAGACTGGAAACAAGAGGGAAACTGTTAGCCTGGCTCCGTTCAAGGTTAAAAAAAATACACTTACCAACACTTCAAAGCTCACTAACAAACACTAATCTCACTTGTTTAATCTGAACACAAACGCAAATGTAAAAAAACAAACTTCGCTGTGACAGGACCTCCAAAAACAGCTTTTAGGTTTTTACCAAGTGGAAAAAAACTGTTTCTAATTATATCAGCTGGAAAAGACCACAAATTCTCAAATACTTAGAGCTGTTGCCAATCAGTTTGGTAGATTTAATTGTTGTTACTTAAACAATCAGTAGATTACTAAAGATGATTTATCAATCACCTCATGTTTTTTCAGCTCTAGATTATGGGATATTTTGAGGGAAAGCTACACACTGATTGTGATTAAAGAAAACCAAAGACAAAAGAAGATGTTGCATTAATGTTAAATAGGAAAAAACTCATTGAATCTATATTATACAGGCATACAAAACAACACATTTCTCCAAATCACACACTTTTACCCAACAATAACTGACTCTTCGCCGCTGTAGCTCTCATGCTTACACATCGATGCATTCGATTGTCAGTAAAGTGCCTCAAATGCGAAAATAAAAAAGAGAAAGACAGAGAGAAAACAGCTCGTGTTGTAGAAGTCCTTCCCTGCAGTAGTATGAGGTAATAAGGCTCGGTGCCAGCTCTGCCCCGGAGAAATAACCAGCCGGCCGAGGCAATAAATAGAGTGCTAGATTCTCGCTGACACGGGCGGGCCGGGCGAGCCCATTAAAACCTGACCTCCATGACCTTGGAGGAGCCCAGGCTGAGTGTACGCCCACTCAACCACCTGCTCCTCCCCCCGGACGCTGAGAGGGGAGCGGGGGAGAAATATGCATATAGGAGCCGGTGGACGATGAAGAGTCCTGGAGGCTCGGCACGCTCGCTTGTTTATGTTTGACAGATACGCTCATGAATGTGAATGTGTGTGTTTGGGTCAATACATCGTACACTCACCGGAGAGCACTCAGGCTTTACAATCTGCTAAATTTTTTGTTTTCTTCATTACTGTTTTTATGGTAAGTTTCTCCCATGAAAATACCAAAACTAACAATGGATTTATGATGCATCTTCCTCCTCTGAGCCAATGATCTCTATTGTTGTCCAAAAACTATTCATCACTGAGCCTCACTGTTGTTCCTTCATCATCATGAACACACACACACACACACACACACACACACACAGCTGCCTTCTGCCCCAAATACTCACTAAAGCACCTAAAGCACCAAATGTGGATTCATCCGCCGCTGAAAATAGTCCCCAAAAAATTCAGTATTTCCTCCTGTTTGAGTGATGTTTGATAAAAACTACACTGAGCACCTGTTTTAGGAAGTTACTGAGCTCCTTTTTGAGAGTTAAAGTTTATAAAACAAGACGATGCTTTATTAGAGAATAATAAATATATTCAGGTCTGCAAAAAGGACCACTAACTCTAACCTTCTACCAAACTTCACTAAAGAAATACGAGATATTGGGATATGTAAGGTCTATATGTAGGTCTGTAAACATGACCTGTGAACCCTTTGAGCTGTGTTAATACTTCTGTTTCTGTCCAAATGTGCGAGGTTTTAAGTGAAAATATAAAAAGTTGGTCAATTGAAATGCAAACAGAGTGTGACTTTTTCATTAGCAGGTGTTACGTGAATAGGATGTGACATTATTAGATTATTAAACGAGCATCTGTAACCGCGGTCCGTCATGACATTTCACACTGTCGTTTCATACCTGAGATGGCATTT
This sequence comes from Scortum barcoo, assembly GCA_023238725.1. Lineage (NCBI taxonomy): Eukaryota > Metazoa > Chordata > Actinopteri > Centrarchiformes > Terapontidae > Scortum > Scortum barcoo. Next base: position 2,580,982 of record CM041539.1, read on the forward strand.
CTGATATTCTAATGAATTAAATTTGTTTTCACCGTCCACTGGCTGGATTTCTTTGGGTTACCTGGTGATGTGTCCTCCACCGCAGGGTCGCCTGCACACGGTTACTCTTTTTATTCTTCACTTTTCTTTCTTGTGGCGAACAGGCATTAAAACAAGCCATTGCACAACAACATCTCACAATCAATGCAACAACTCACCCACTTTTGCAGACTTTTACGGGGAATATTTAGGTTTTTATTTCAGATTTCATTTCTTTTACTCTCATTACTTCTACAGAAACTAAAGCTGCAGGTCATCTTACCTAAAGGTTGTTTGTCAGTAAATTATCCAGATGAATCATGTGGTTATTTACTGACCTGGTACCTCTGAAATTCAGTCTTTAGAGGACTAACAGTTCTTGGTTTTCTTTTAACCATGAGGACAGTCGTTCTGTAACCTCAGTGGTACAGCGTGTTGAAGTCACCTTTTTTGTCCATCGCTACCAAGTGTTCTCCCTGAAGGTCTGTTCATCTGCACAAGTTATCCAAGAGCTTTTTTACAAGAATATACACAAAAACAACGAAAAAGGGAAAGCTGTCCTTAACAGAAGCAAACAAACAGGACTTAAGACTGGATTAGCCATGACATCACTTTTCTTTCCATTGTTATGACCGACCATATTGTTTTTCCTCTCTTTGCCATCTGTGGCCACAACGACTGTGTGTCCTCGCATAAACCGGACGCGTGTTTGTATTGAAAGTGACGGATCTTTTCAACAGCGTGAGCCAAGTTTTCCGTATTTTGCATAAATGCCTTTGATCAAAGAGATGTTCTGTCATTTTGTCCTGCTTCAGTATTCGTCCTATTTTCCAAAACACTCTGTAATTTAACATCACAAGAGCGGGATGGATTAATCATCGGCACTGAGCGACTCTACGATGGAAGAATATGAGGAAATGAACTGAATGACTCTTTGAAGGAGGACGACACTCTCTTGTCCGTCATGTCAGTCTGAAGAATCTCAAGAATGCCGTCGTGAAAACAAGCAGCGTTTAATGTGAGCATTGTTGTGCACGAGAATCAAACAGTTGAAATGTCAGGCGACTGCCGCAGGAATGTTTAGCCAAATGTTGGCTTTGCCACGCTGATGAATCGGCGCTCTGTGATTCACATGCACCAAACCGCCTGCTCATCTGCATGAAAATATTTACAAACTTTCTGTGGAAGTAATCAGAAGAGCAGACGTCAAATCAAAGCAGAAGGCGGCTGTTCGGGATGCTGAAAGAGCTCCAGCTTCGATTTTTTTTTTTTCTTAAACATACACAAGTTTCTACATGTGTTTCTGCTTCTAATATTGATTTTCAGTGTTTGCTTTTCATTTAAGAACGAGCAGGAGTCACGTCTCTGACTCAAAACAGAAAATGCTGCATTGCATTCTGGTATATATATGTAACTGTGGGTGTAGAAATCAGACTACACGTCTCGTCTCTAATTGTCCTCTCTCTGTGGTTCAACGTGGCTGAAACAAAAGCTGATATTTACTGCTGGTGTTTCACACGTCACAAAACAATCTATAAGCTACGAGGTCCATTAGAAGCTGCTGTGGAGCTTTCAATGACACCACATCATCTTCCTCAGATCTTTACAAGGTCAAGAATGAACATTACACCTCAACCTTTAAGCTAACAGACAAAAAAAATCCTTAAAATGCTCTGATAATAATGGAAATTTTATGATGGCTGACAACCTCCATTAGCTGATGAAGATTGTGTGACAATCAAAAGCAACTAAACTCCTACTAAACAACTACAAACAGACCCTGTGACAGATTTCAAGGTCAAGAACAAATCAACATTTTGCCTGCTTCTCTACGCTTTAGTCCTCCTCCTGCTGAAACATCTCCTCTCCAGCTCGTCCTGATGACATTAACTTTGATGTAGAGACGGTGCCCGCTGATTCGTTCTTCTCTCTCTCGTTCTTCGGTTTCATAAATGTGATCTGAATCGACCCAAGTGTGTGTAAGCGTGTTGCTTTCAAGACTCACTGTAAAAGATCTTTATTTCAGACCTGGATATGGAGATGCTGCACTCAGACTCAGAGTCTCTGCTGGGTCCCTCGTGAGGATCCTTCCAGCGATGGCAACATGAACAGTATTTATATTTCTCGACTCTCCTCATGGTAGTTGGTTGAGCTGTTGACAGAGTCAGGATATTTTCTCTAGATGTCAGCAGCTAAATGTCTTTCCTTCATTTAACCAAACACTATTTTCTTCACCAGATTCCACGATGCTACTTCAATAAAATACATGTTCTTGTACCACCGTGTTGTGACTGCAGGTGTTTGGTGTTGTTCAACCATAACCACTTGCTTAAAACTGTAATAATGACAGTCCTTTAAACTTTAAAAAGGTATAATAATGATGATTTTCATTCATTAAGTCATTATATATCACCAAATGATGCAACACAAAAAAAGGAAACAGTATTTCGACCTGTGTCATGGTGGCGACTTAAAATCTCAAGCGGCGCAGAGTTTAGCTTTTAACACAACAGGTAATTTCTTTCTCACAGTATAAAAGTAAGTTTCTCAAATCAAGTTTCTCCATCAGCATCAGAAACATGTGAGAGAAAATCTCCGTAGCCACAGGAGTCGACGTGTAGTTACGCAAACTACGAATCCCCCTTCAGGTTAAAGAAAGCCAGTCTTCATGGTTTAAAGTTAAAAAAAAGTGATGAGGGTCGTTATGGGGACGGGACACGAAACTGTGGTGTCAAATCCGCCGACCTCCTCCCACAAGACTTTTCACTGTTTGTTTGGTGCTTTATACTTTTTCTTTCATAATATATGTCTGCAGATGACTAATCTTTAGCTTGTTAATATTTCTAAAAAATGTCAAAACATGTCAAATAGTAGTTTGTCACTTTTTTTTCTAACATTTGGAGTTAATCCCAAACATTGCTTGACCCGGGTCGGACCCCCACTGAAATCCCCAGTCCTGCTGTGTAAGGACGGTAGGGGGAGAGACGGGGGAGGAGGGAGGTTTAGACAGTGAAATGTGCTGTGACGTAACAGCCAGAGGCGAGCGGTTTCCTGCCTTTGCCCGCCTGCTAAACGGTAGCTGTCATCTCCCGTCAGGCTGGCGGCAGCAGACGAGACGGCTTCCCTTTTCCTCCTCGGGCCAGAAGACGCACATCATCTCCAATCACAGCTGGCTGCTGTGACGGGCCGCTGCAGCCATCTCACCAGAGAGACTGACTGCTAACTGCTGCTCACACACACACACACACACACACACACACACAGAGCCTGATTTCATATGCCACACCACGCTCCTGCTGTTGAGGTAGCTTAGCTTGTACTGACTCACTGAGAGCGGATGATTGGCCGTCCACGGAGAGCAGCCTGAGCTTGAAATAAACATTAGACTTTTGTTCTTCTTCTTGTGCTTCTGCTGTATATCAGTGACGCCTGTCTCCCTGCACTGTCATCACCTGTCTGTCTGCCATCCAATTCAGTCGCTCTCCTCCTCTGAGAGTCCATCCGGCCATATGTCCATCAAGCTCTACTGTAGAGCCCCGGGCGATGTAAACACCTCCCCTCACACACTCAGGCCTGCCCAGCTGTCCAAGCAGCAGCAGAGAGGAAATGAGTGCGACGAGTCTGTGAATGGATTAGCTGCATTAATTAGTAATAAGTAATTATAAATTAAAGGAACAATACACTTGATTTTCTCCGTCCTGCAGCAGAAGAAGACGGCCGCGGGTTTTTAAACTGCTGCTGACTGAACAAAACAGCTGAATCAAATATTCATCGTTAACAGGTGCTGAGATTTACGTCACTCGACTCATCTCCCCTCCCCCACCACAAAAACACACAACAACTGACTTAACACACTAATTCAAACTAATTCACTAATTCAAACCTCTACTAATTCAATAATTAGATATTTTGGGAAATAGTATTTGCTTTCTTGCAGAGTCGGATGTGAAAACTGATCCCATCCCATTGATCTTGCTACAAGCAGCAGCTTGGAACAAAGACTGGAAACAGGGGGAACAGCTGTCCAAAAGGAAACTAAATCCACCTACCAGCACTGACTTTATTAACACGTCACATTTTGGCATATTGCATTTGGCCGCCCTTACCCTTTTTGGTTTTTTTGGGAAGAGGTAATGTGCCGGACTATTTCTTGGCCAGGCGCAGTGACTTCCTGACTGGAACTCCAAACGGTTAATTATTAGTCCAAAAAACTTCCTCACAGCCTGCAAAAGCAATTTCTCAGCGCATGACGTCATCCCAGTGTAAAGTCCATGGGCTGAGTGGTGCCGAGCAGACAGATAGATACACAGACAGATGATTTTATTGATCCCTGGAGGGAAATTAAGGCGAGGGAAGAGAGAGAAACACCGATGTGTGTGTTCATCAGGACGCCAAGAGCCTGAAATGTTTTTGGCGTAGATTCAAATGAATGGGCGCCATCTAACCCGATCTCTTGTTCTCATAATGAATCCACAGGTTTATGACGACTAAAATCACAGATAATGGCCAACTTACTGTCACATTATTGATATTGTATTGATATATCAGCTCAGCTCCAACGGCGATTTTAAAAACTGATGGAAAAAAGCTGAAGAAGCTCATCACCGACATCAAAAGAAGTGTCAGTGCCAAAGTCAGAAAAGGACAAATCAGTACTTCTGTGTGGTGATAAACTGTGTTACAGACAGATTATTTAATGTCCTTTCAACTGATAGATGTGTAACTCAGCTTTTTCAGCCACTTCCTGCTTCATTTCCTTCAGTCAAAGCCAAGGTCTGTCCTTCACAGGTCATTTGGTCACAGATTCAACCTCCAAACTTATTTTCCATTTTTCAGAACAAACATGGTGAAATAATTATCTTTTAACAGTGCAGCTTCCTTTTTTGAAATTAATCTCAGAATAATCAAACAAGACAGAATAAAGCAGATTGTTGCTCTTGCATCAAGGAAATTTCACTTAATTGTGGAAATTTAAAAACAATCGCTTCAGCAGGAAACACTTGAGGCTGCTGCGATCAAACCGGTGACCTCCTGGTTTGAAGGGCCGCCCCTCTCTTCATTAGCATACCAAAAACACAGCACAAAGGAGCTTGTAGATCTTTTTTTCTCCACAGATCTGACTGCTGAGGAGGTAAAGTGCGATGATGTCGAAGCACAGGATGAGACTTTGCATTTTCTTTCATCCCTGAACGACTCCTCTGTGGACAGAGAGAGATGAGACAGATGCTGCTCATTTAAAAGACTATAATTGACTCAGCAGAGCGGCTGTCAGAGCACAGATCTGTCAGAGAGCTGCTACCACACCCTGAAATGCTGAGAGCTACGATTTACTGCAGTAATTGCCGTTAGAAAGGAGGACAAATGGTAGAAAATGTTTTAGGACAACAACTTCTTGTCTGGGGAGCAAAGACAGTTTCCTTAAACGCAACTGTAAATGAGCTCTAGAAGTGGGGTGTGAAACCAAGTTAGATCTTCAAAATGAAACCGATTCTTCAAAGAGCAAAAGGCCCCCACTGAAATCTAGAGTTTCTCACTTCAAACGGCTCTTTTCCCAAACGCTTTCAGGCAATAAAAACTGCAGAATGGTCTGACAAGAGCCGGGGAGCTGTGCTCACCGAGGTAGTTAAGGTCAGGCCAAACGTCATTGATTGAACTAAGTGCTCCGCTGAAAACAGTGTGCCTCAATCAATGCTGCCTCTAATGGTGCGAGGCGGAGCTCCCCGAAGACCTCGGCTATAGACGAATGTGACAAAGTCATCCGGAGGTGCCGGAGTCACGTTCTTTCTGCCGGCGGACCCGCTGGACAGCCCCGCTGCTCTCAGCTCTCACTTTCTCCTCCGATGGCACAAGTTAATGAAAATGCCATTACTCAGACAGGCCGTCGATGAGGGAGCGGGGTAAAACAGGGTGAAAGAAAAAAAAAAAAAAAAAAAAAAAAAAGAGTTTAACCAGGGATCCACAGCTGTCACTGTTTCAACGACTGTTTCTAAAATGGATTCAAGGCTCATCTTTAAAGAGAGAAACACTTAAAGTTAATACATTTCCTCTGCTAATCCTCTGCTGTATTAACTTACTTCATACAAACAAAATTATAAATTAATTCAATAAAAATTAAGTAAAAGGGCTGATGGATATAAAGATATTACTTTTTCATTTGAGTGAAAGAAGACAGGAAAATTACTGATGGACAAATATTAACTTTCTGCCGTGGATAAATGACGCCAGTTTTGTTTGACATTTTGTGAAATCTGTCACCAGTAGCTTTTTTTAGCTGAAAACTAAAAACATCAACCCGTGAACATATTCCAAACTATCCGTCTTCTCTTTATTTCTTTCCTTTCTTCTCTTTTCCTGAGAGAATCCAAAATTACACCCTCTCTTTCTCGTCCTCCGGTGGCTGCCCTCAACTAACAATGTCCACAAAAACTGCACACACACACTCGAGTGTACACATGAAAGGCTCGGGCCCTAATGACAAGGTACCCTGTCCACTTAATACTTCAAAGATTGAGCTTGGGGGGGCCATGATACCCCCCTACCCACCACTCCTGCCCCTCCCATATCCAGCACAATTAGCCGAAGCCTGAACCAAACCAGGAATCTGGATCCACAGAGCCTCCATCTGCATCCAGCTCTGTGAAACCGAACCAAACAAAAACACAGAGGCAGGAAAAAAACACTTACTGAGGGCACGGACACGTAAACCAACACTCACACACACTAATTCAAGTGTAATCAGACACACATGTTTGATCTGCACACACATAAATGAAATCACACATAAATAAACAGAGCGCTAAATGTGGGCAGACACCCGACCTGCACATAAACCTTTCGTCCATTTTGACCTGACGAAACAACAGACTCATCAATCAAACGTTATTTTAGGACATCTCAAGAACATCAAACATCTGAGAAATTACACACACGGCGTTTTTAAATACAACACAGTAAACACGGAGGAAGTGAAATTCAATGAGTTCTTCTTGGTTTTTGTTTTTTTTACTTGTGTGTGAATTTAAGAAGTATTCAGATCTTGTAGAAATAATAATACAAAAAGCAAAAGTACTCACTATGCACAACATTTCAAAATAATAATGTTATTGGATTATAATTATTGATCCACTTTAATGTTTAACTTTAATGTAGCTGTTAAATGTGGAGCTCATTTCAATTACTTTATGTACTGCTGGGTAGCTTGTAAATTTATTTCCCGGGAATCAATAAAGTCTCATCTAAACCTGTAATAATACGTCATCATCAGCATATTTGTTGATTTTATTTTATGTCATTCATCAGAATCTGCAAAGCAACTAAAGTCAGCAAATTAATTTAGTGGCCTCTGAATTGAGACAAAAGAAAAAAGGAGAAATGTAAAATATCAAAACATGGAAATACCCAAGTGAATTGCAAGTACAAATCCAAATCTAATTGAACATGAGACCACAGCTGGGACATTTAAAAGTACTTGGTGCTCTGGAGGAAGCTTTCACACATGACTGCATAATGAATCTCTTTTGAGGCATCAACTTGAGGAAAATGAGACAATATTGTTTGAAGATTTCAACACCCAGCAGCTCCTCTTTCAAAGATCTCAGGGACGTCATGTTGGTCTCTTCTTGCTGCTTTGTTTACAATCAGCTGCTTGTGGTCAGACGGGTGGGGCGGGGATCCTCCCGACCGCAGAGATCCAGGTTAAATTCCTCCAACCAACACGTTTCACATTACTGACGTCTGAGAAGTCGATGGAAGGAGTCGCGTCCTTGCCGGGTTTGGATGTGTGGGACAGCGTGAACCTTCAGAGTAAAGCTCATCACCGACATGTGTCAGAGGAGGGATACCGGTGTGTGCATCCTCTCCTCTCTCAGACCATGACGACTGTGAACTTGCTCTGACCAGCTTTCTATCCAAAACGGTTTACAGGCAGGAAAAGAGTCTGACATCCACAAGCGTCTCTCATTAGCTCGTTCTCTCAAAATTATATTTGTCTGAATATAACGCTGTATACGAACAATCTTAAAAACTGTCTTAAAAGAAAAGCGAGCTATTTTGGGAAATATACTTATTGGCTTTCTTGCCTACAGTCGCCTCTCTCCTCCTCTAAAGCTCACATTAACATGTAAAACGTGGGAGGTATCAATCTTTTCAAACAACTCAGAGCTAAAGCGAATCAGCTTATTTCCTAAATATTAAACTCGCATCATCTTGACAAACATAAAAACACACTACTGTTTCATTTCTCACCATTAATGCTCCAGAAAAGCAGTAATTTCTCTGTTCTCAGCCTGCTCTTGCACCCGGTGCAGCCCCAGGTATTATTCATTATTTATTATTCATTATTCTTGTCCACGCACTGCAGTAATTCTCATGACTCTGACCCAGTTCAGATGATTTCAAATTGTCCTTATTTACTTATAGCTGTGGATGACGCAGCGATTGTGATGGAATTGTTTAATATCTATAATTACCACAATAAAGCAAATTATTTCATATCATACAGTTGTGTTTACAATGTTTACAATCAGATCCATGTGAAAGAGACAGATTTATTAATTAATTATAATTAATAAGGATTTAAAAGTCAAATGTCATTTGCACTGATTAATGGGGCTCCAACAGAAACATCTCAAAATGTACAGATTATTTTTATAACATCTTCTGATAGTAAAGAGTTAAAAGCCAAAACTATCTGTATAGCTGGGAGAAAAACATGTATTTGACCAATTGGTGACGTTTTTGTTCAAGATGGTGTCTTGATATGAACAATATGCCCGCACAATCCTCTGAAAATGAAGCCAACGGCCGGTGTAAAGGCGGAGAATAAAGATGGAGATGGAACGAGCAGCCCCCGGTGAGATCAGCCTCAAGTCCCACCAGCCAACGATTAAACCCTTTAATCACGGCCGTGTTTCATTTTTTAGATGCAGATTTTGTCATTCATGGCTTCACGATACGTCAACTTGAAAAGGATGACTCAAACTAACGTCACTCCATAACAAAAACCAATTAGAAAAAGAGGGAGACACATTTACACTTAACATAAGAGCTTGTGATTCAGAGAGCTGTGATTCATGGCGGTTTGGTAATCGTGGCTCTTCTCACTCTTAACCTCGTCCCTGTCGTGAATCCCCGCAATGAAATGAGGTCAGTGGTCATATTGGGGGACATTTTCATCGGGTTAATGGGCGCTTTGACCTGAGATATGGATGTTTTAGGGAGGAAGGTTTTAGCAGAGACCCTCTCAAAGACCAGGAATGTTTCAGGTTTGCATTTTTGCATTTCATTTAATAACCTTGAATTAATGTATGAGTGTTCGAATGAAGCACAATATAATTTACATTTTAGAAATTTTGAGGACACCCTTTTCCTGAAAAGCACCTCTCTTATTATAGTGAAAAAAATATTAAACTTAATCTTAGCAACCTTCTTGTGCTTCTGAAAGCTATTATCTCATTGAAATGATCACGCCCACCTCATTTTTCAAGTAAATATATTGATTATGACCACTTTTGCTCTCAGTTCAGAGACATTTAATGTTTTTTAGTTTCCATATCTTGTCATTTCTTTTTATTTGTGGATCATATGTTGTTTGCCACATAATAAAGAAATGATGGCAGGATGACATTCAGAATAAATTAAGTTCATTTGAGTTTAATCTACCTCGAGCAGCAGTGTAATCAATCCAGGTTTACTAAGTTAAAGTCAGGCTATTTCCACCCAGTAATGTGATTTATAATTTATAATTTTCACATTTGTATTAATAAAGTGAAGGAAGAAGAAAACTGTAAACTGTGATGCTGAACTATTTCTTATTCTTATTCTTGTGTTATTCATTTTTTTCTTTCCTTCGTCTATCAACAGGACAGTTTCATACGCCACATGACTTCAAAGCTTATTGACCACCCCTCTTTAACACCACCACGTTCAGAGGCTCTAAAAAGCACCCAGTTACCTGCCTTAAGTGCTGTTTTGGGAGATGTGTGCAGATTTGAGGGCGTTTGTAGAAAAAAAAACTCTTAAATGACTCTTAACTTCAGCGCGTAATCGTTGTAGAGAAAAAGGGGCCCGGTTCAATATTTATGGACACAAAGAGGCTTCAAACCTGTGACCTTTAAGTTACAGGATGTTCTCCAAACATTAAACCGCTTCTCCAGCCCTTCCCTCGCAACATCCATCCATCAAAACACACTTCACCTCCTGCCTCCGGCCTCCCCGTCCTCCCACTCAGAGCCATAAAAACGCAGTTTTCCTCGTCGGGATAGATGAAGCTGCACGGCACAACCTCGCATCCATCAACGCCTCTGCACACCCGGATAAGGGGGGAGGGATGGGGGTGCAGAACATCCTACTCGTGTAATTAGGTAATTAGAGGCAACGCATGATGGATCCCTGTAGTTGTTTTATTTTTGCAACTGTTAATAAGTCATATTGACAGAGGGTGTGATCACTCCTACGGTTTGTTTTATTTATTTATTTTCCATCCTCGCTGCAGCGGAAGAGTTCTTGTGTTTGGTTCATTTAGGTTCACATTACCTGGCCACACGTAAACAACAGTCACGCTGACTTAAAGGATCAGTCTGTCAATATTATGTATAACTTAACCAACAATTAAGTGATCCTGCAGCTCGTTGTGTGTAGTCTGATATGTCTTCATCCTCTGAGCCAAATGAGCCACACTGCTGTACCTTCATCACCACATGGTTTCATCGCCCATCCACACACACACACACACACACACACACACACAGTCGCACGTACGTCATCCTGCTGAGCCCAAAACTCACTAGAGAACCAAATGTGGATTCATCCGCTGCTGAAAATAGTCCCCAAGCAAATACACTATTTCCTTCTGGTTGTTTTTTTTAAATAATAGCTGCTGATCGTAGCTTCAGTAAAAACAAATGACTTCCTCCTGAAAAAGACAGAAAGTACTGGAAGATGAACTATAGATGGTTTTGGTGTTTCATTGGATTTGTTGATGAATCAAATGATGATCATAAAGTAATTCAGTTCACCCGTGTCCTCTCGAGAGACGTACTCGAGTAAACAACAGAAGCAGCACCTTACATTACTCTGGCACAAATCCACATGTCGACCATCTCAAGGGTTAACAAATTCAGCTCCCTCGCCTCCTGAAGGTCTCCCACACATTCCCCTCCTGTCTGCAGTGCACTAAAGAGGGTAAAATATAATGAGGGATGACAAATTTCACACGCAGCTCAGCCAATTTCATTCTGAAGCAGAGTTAATTACGACAATTAAACCTGAGAGAGCATTCTTTAACTTGATTATGGGTTATTATGGTGATACAGTAGGTACCACAGTCAAGGATGAGCACTATCACCACAGTGTTCATAATCAGATCATCCTCCAGAGCACTTCTGCTTTTATAAAGACGTTTACTAAATCAAACTACACAATGCCTGAAATGTTGTCTTAAAAGCACCAGACTGTCCAGATTGTTTTAACTAACTGCTGCGTGTGTGTAGTCGCGACTTATTGAATACAACTACTCTCCCTCCTCCTCGTCTACTTGGATCATACCAACGAAGAAGAACAAGTATGGCAGGCGGCGAATGGATGACGTCCCACAACACAAATCGGAAAAACGGTGCACGGAGAGAAATTTGAGAGCTATTTTTTTGCCAACAGATTAGATTATTATGCCCCAGATATCAGCAATCTGTGACTAAACCAAGAAAACCTTCAGTCTAATCGAATTTCTGGTAATATGACACCAGACGGGATTGTTCCACCTAAAAATGAAGCGTCTGCTTTGATAAAGACAGACGGACCAAATAACTTTAAAAGTCAGGCCGCGCTCACCGTTCTCCTTCTCGTCTCCGATGCAGTTGCTGATGGACTCGGGGAGGCCAAGAGTGGCTGCCGTGGGCATCGTGCCCAGGATGGACGCCAGCGACGGGCCTTTTCGCTTCGGGACGTCCTCGCCCAGCTCCTGGTTCTCCTCCTCCGCCTCCCCCTCCGGCCTGCTCTGCTCCAGTTTTATCAGAGCCTCCAGCGTGAGATCACCGAGGTCTCTGCCAAAGTGTTTGGCCACGGCCTGAAGCTCGTCCTCCTCCTCGGGTTCATCGCCGTCTGCCATCTTGGATGACATGGAGAGGACGTCGTCATCGTCATTTCCACCATCTGGGAGTGGGACAGAGAGAGTTAATGTGATGTTTAATTCATCTCTTTAAGGAAATTCTGGTTTTTGCTTGCAACAAGTTTAAAGAGGGACACCGGAGGTCGAGATCAGTGTGCAGAAACAGGAGCTCGAAACCAGCACTCCTAAAAAAGCTGCCTTCGAGCAACCCAACATGTATTTTTCCCACTAAAAGTCAAATTCAATTGTCATTTTTATCTAAAAAGGTGTCATTTAACTAGTTCTCACTTCACCGGGACCAACGAAACTCAGCAAAAAAAACATGTTTTCAAGTATTCTTCCATAAAAGAGAGAAAAGCTGTTTCACCTTTATCCAATTTTTCATCTGATGGGGCTCCTTCATTTCTTCAGGATTTTCATTGTGGGACAACATATGCAAAAAGTAAGCATCTTTCACTTTGCCTGCTGACTTACAGTATTTTTACTTCTCCAAGTAAACATACAACATACTCAAAACTTGATATTGTAATAGCAGTAGTACACATTATGGTTAACCTACAGTACTTTACTGTATAATGTAGCTTCTTTAGCGGTAATGCTAGCTAAATCCACAGTAAGATGTATTAAATGTTCGACCACATACTAATCAAAGTTATGTGTGTGTCAGGCTGTGACAGCAGATCATTTTAATTATCAATAATTCTGACAATCCTTTATTCAGTTAATCAGTTCATTGTTCAATCTACAAAATGTCAGAATATAATCAAGCATGGAGGCAATCATAGTTTTCATTAACTAGAACACCACTGGTTCAGTTTCTGCAGAGTCTCTGCAAGTTAAAACAGTTATTTTTAACAATTATAAAAATGAATATTCAATAATACAGCTTGTCTCACCTTTATCATGGTGCATATTATTATACAGTTCATGACACCTCAGTATTCCCAGAAGATTAATAAAGCTGCAGAAAGTCACAGTTTATGGTCAGATTGCACAATTAACTGTGTGTAATTATATCAGAATTTTAATTTCCCAATTAAAAATACTACAAGAAAAAACTCATTCATTACATTTAGAACAACCACTGTAGTGACAAAAATATTGTTGATGTCGATGTAAAGTGTATAGAAAGTGCAATGAAATCATTTTTTTTCACCAATCAGAGGAGAAATTGTGATAATCACATCCAGACGAAATAATTGGGATCATAATTTTGGCCGTCCTCTCTCAGTCCTGGTATCTAATTAAAATGTGTCCTTTAATCAGCCATAATTAAAATGTCCTCACACAGACTTCGGCCCACAAGTCAGAAAAAGCGAGTTATCAGTTTGAGGAAAAAAAAAAAAACGAAATGCCGCCGGATCTGAAAGCGTCGCGGCAGCTGGAAGAGCGACACGCCTGAAATCAGTGACAGCCTGCGACTCCCCCCACTGTGTGAAAACAGTGGGATACGAGTGAGATAGTTAGATGTGTGTGTGTGTGTGTGTGTGTGACAGAAAAAAACACAGACAAAGACAGAGGGCCACAGATAAAGAGCCAAAGGTAGAAACAGATAAAGAGAAGGAGTGACAGGGAGCGCACTCTGTGTGTGTGTATGTGTGTGTGTGTGTGAACAGAAGCTCTGACTTCTCATCCTGTCTGTCAGGCTGACAGAGTGATAAATAAAAGCAGCATCACACATTAACATGGCAGCGTCTCCCCCTCCCGCCCTGTGATGTTTGTATTCGGGCGTCCCACTCGACTCGAGTCAACAGCTGGACATTTTTATTGCTGCGATCTTCATTTTTAGTGCTGCGACACAAGCGCAGATCTCATGGTAGAAAATTACAGCTTTTTATCAGCCGAATGTGGCAGAAAACAAAACTGTTTGACAGATAAGCTGAGAGACATTTTCTATTCTTAGATTCAACCAGTGGAGGGGTAAAGAAACAGAAAACATGAAGCTAGGGTGGCACCGAAAAAAAAAAAAACTGTTATCAAAACTAAAAAGGTTTTATTTTCTACACGGTGGCCATATCAGGACACTTTACATTATTGCTAATTAACTCATGTAATTAACTAATTAATTAATTAATTCATCCTTGAGTTGGAGCGGATGTTCATATGTTTGCAGACATAATTTCCTCCTCCGTCTCTGAGATTTTGTGTTTACGAGAAAGGGACAGACGGACAGACAACCAGAAAATATAATCCTGATGTTAGCATGCTAACTTTACCAGAAAAACTTGAATTTAACAGTTTTTGCAGGCAGCTGGTGTTGTATTTTATAATCAAATAAAAGGGTGAGGGATAATATTGTGCAGTAGGTAGGAAATGGGGAGTGATAAAACAAAGAATTCGGGGACAGTTTTGATGGCGTCGAGTCAATCTTTTTCCATTTTTAAGGTTTATATCAATGCTATATGGATGCATATTCCTTTTATATACATTAAATGTGCCTTCTGAAAAAGAAACTCTGGTAATATTTGATATAAAGTGTTCAGACACCGCTCTGGACTTCTGTGGGGATCGAACATATGACGTTGACGTTACAGAATCAACACTCCTCTCGCTGCGTACCTTCCTTGGCGTAGGCGGCGTAAACTCCTCTCAGTTTGGGTCGGCTGCTCTGAAGCTCTGCGTCTATTTCGTCCTGGTAGCTTTGAATTTCATCTGTCGGAGATACAAAATGGAATTAGCAATAATCTTAAAATGTGACACTGAAAAGTAGAAAGTGAGACGCGGAAACTTTCCTTATGCCCCTAAAATGACTATGTTTGATGCACGCAGGGGAAAGAAGTGATGCTTATTTTGTATTCTTGGTAAAGTCACAGCCTGTTTTTCGAAACCTTTAAATTACATCTGCCATAATTACAATATAATATGTTGGTGCTGTAATATAATGTACGGTTAATTACATGTTGTGCTGAAACTAAATCATGTAAAAAAACAGGGAGCTGTTTCCTCCGTCTCCATGCTTTAACCACATCCAACAATGATGTGCATTTAGTCACAGGGTGAGACAAATCGCAGGCACAGCGAAAGAAAAGGAGAAAGTGTAACCAAACTTTGTCTTTCTCTGTGTTGGCAACACGAGTCCACCTGCCCCGAAGAGCTCAAAGATTTCACTCAGCACAATCAAAAGAAAAGCCGGCAGCCTGAAAGCTGAGATGTCTTTGATGTGATGGAAAACAGACAAGGATATCGCGCTCATACCTTCAACGTCATCCATCTTCTTCTTCAGCTCGATCTTCAGCTAGAGGCCAGAGAGACGAAAAGGAGAGAAATTGAATGAAAGACTGAATCAAACAGAGAGAACCAGGTGAAACGATTACAGAGTGGGAAAAAACATCCCAGAATAAAAGAATATCATGGCAGAAAGGACTGTGGGTGGCTGACAGAAGCTGCCTTTTTCTTTCAGGAGTACATTTTCTCCCTGAAAGCACAAAACACCGAGCACGAGATGAACACAGCAGAGGAGCAGAGTGACACACAGTCACATCTTTGTTTCTGGGCTCTGAAAGTAACACGGATTACACAATAAATTACTCTTCTGCTTTTGCATCTTCTAGAAACATTCATTTTGTTCTTTTCCCACTGTGAGAACTTAAACTCTCAGACTTTAACTAAACATACTCAACATTAGCTCCAAATTACTGGACTCGTTGTTTCCAAAGCTTTCAAAAGCATCTCGTGGCCTTTCATCGGAGGATCAGTGGATTGACATGTAAACAACTAAACCGTCTTCATGACTGAGCAAACTATCTGGAAGATGTGGCTGAAAGCTTCAGGAGACACCAACAAACTGTGAGCCTTGTGGGAGACATTTTTTTCCGTCAGGCTCACATTCCTGACAGTCAATACCTGCATGATTCACATGCTTTAAAAGGATTTTTGCTTGAATTTTCTACTTCAACAAGCACAAAACATTTTCTGAGCTGAGCGCTGGCTGTGCATTATCTCCCTGTTATTGCCACGTTTCGTGAAAACCAAAAGAATCAAAGTTGTGTTGTTTTAAACCAACTAACTAAAGGCTGAAAGGAAGTTTAATTTTCAGATATACACTTGGTTGTGTTCCTGACCAGTGTTAAATATAATCTCTGAGCTCTACACCTCTAACGCTTGCTACTTAACACACTGAATGTTGTTTAATCAAAACAGAAAGTGTAAAAATGACAAATCACTGTTTCATTAGGGAGTTATGTGACTATTTCTAACCAAGAAAAACTTAAGCAGCTTAACCGCTTCAATCACGATTCTCCAAAGATACAAAGCCCACCGTGCTGCCTCTCTCTTAAAGTGTGTGGATGAGGAGAGCGGTGATCTTTGGCAGTTTTACTTTAGAAGTTAACACCCTTCATCAATTATTGGAGAAAGCCTGAAGGGCTGCATTTAATCGCCAAGAAAATATAAGATGAAACTTTAATATTCCCTGAGGGGGGAAATGGGTCATTATAATAAGCAATGGGATTTATCAAAAGTGATAAAAACATGGAAGATAAAATGAGGATGTGACACACTCGTTTCTGAAAGCTCAGGTGAATTTAAAGTCTCCGGAGACTTTTTGTGTGTGTGTGTGTGTGTGTGTGTGTGTGTGTGTGTGTGTGTGTGTGTGGTAAATCCCAACCTCATTGTATTTATTCTTCATCAGTCCGGCTGTGAAGCAGGGCGGATCACACTCTTGGTCCAGATCCACCTTCATGAACTCCTCGATGGTCAGCTGACTGGTGGGTGTGTCCTCAAACTCTGTCAATCTGATGCAAGACGGCAACAGGAAGTTAAAAAAGCATCAAATGAAACACAAAGAAGTGAGGGTGAAACAAGTTGGGACACCAGCAGTTAAAAAACCTTTTAGGCAGAAAAAAACAGTCCAAGAAAATCCTTGTTTTTAATACTTTTACTGTCAGAATGACACAACTATCACACTTCATCTATTATCCAACAAGTTAGCGTTTAAATAAGAGATATCAGAGTCGGAAACATCAAAACCTCGTGCTGCTCACCTTTTCCTTAACGTGGTTTCACACACTTTTACAACACTGACGATTTCTTTGATGGTGCGGCGAAAGTCGTGCATCCGAGCCGCAACCAGAAGAGCTGAAGAGAGAAAAACAAAAGAAAGAAAGACACGGCGTGATGAGATTTAACCAAACGGTTCAAGAAGCCACGTAATCTGTCGGCACATCGTTTCAGTCTCATCCCTAAATGACATAAATGTTCCACACCCAAACAAACAGAACAAGGAGGACTGAAATTTTCTGCTTTCTTTTATTCTGTTTTGGAAATAAACCGTATTTATACACATGCAACGACACAACAAATGTACACAAATATCTCAAAAGCTCAAAGAGGCAAAGGCGTGACTGAACTCAGAGGTTATGTTTGGTTTTTTAGGAGTCTCTCCGTGGACACCTTGAGGAGGACTTGGCCATTTGAGCCGACAGTCCATACCCACACACACACACAAAAAGAGTTAAAAAAAAAAAAAAAAAAAGGAGTAACAACAACACTAATATTATGCAATGAATTTCAGCGCGAGCCTTGAAGGGGAACAGTTATATAACAGTCATTAGAGTTGCCTCGCTCAAGAGCCTGTTTAAAGATAGATGCTTCTACATGCATACTTCTAACAGCCTTTAGGACTGAAGTGCTGGCTTTTAGCTCCACTGACGACTTTCTCAAACATTTTTACCGCTGTTACCTTGAAACCACGTAACTTCAGACCGGCTGGTTTTCCTTTCTTAATGCAGAGTTAACTTTGTCGTTTATTACTCTGTATTCACGACCGCTTTGTCCTTGAATTCATTAAAAGTAATCCATGATGTCATATGGAAATATTAGCCTATTGCATGCTTCTGGTTCATCAACAGCGGCATTTGCATCATATTTGGGAACAAACTTTTCCTTCTTCCATCTGACTGTATCCTCCTCAATGATTTATGATAAGCAATTAATTATTCAGGCAATGCAGCAGAGGAACAGAGAGCGCCGAAAATTGAAACCGTGAGCGTAAACACGCAGGGAGTGGAGGAAGCCGGCGGTTCGATTTCAGGACGTCTCAGCTGGTGATGCGTCAGAGGACAGAAGAGCTCAGCTATTTCACATGAACCGCACCGCAAAACTCAAAGAGGGCGACAGGCAGGGTGGCAAATCAACACCAGACAAACGGTAGCACGTTTGGGCAGGTGCTGGCAGGTTTACCTCACCCACGCGTCGCTTTGGCACATTATCAAGCAACAGCAGGAGGCCCGGACAGAGTCTGTAAAACCTCGCAGGTGAACGCTCACGGATTCACGAGCGACCGGACCGGTTTGTGGACAAACCCTGCAGAGCCTCGGGTTAATGTGCATGTGTTACATATTTTATCTGTATGTGGAAATCCTCATTTCACTTGCCTCCTACAGGAAGAGGTCAGAGGTCACATTCAGCTACAGAATAAGATGACTTTGCGCTACTGGTCATCCACAGAGAGTTTGTCAATGCTGCCTCTGTATTTACCATAAAGGGAAACATAAATTAAAAAGTTATCCAACTGATAAATGAAGCACTTGAAAATTACATCGACTTAGTTTAAGAGTTTTAAAAAGGCTTATGTAATCCCTTCAAAGAGCTGTTGACCCATCAAAAGAGCGTCTGCAGGATTAGTTTAATAATTAAATTCAGAACCTCAGAAAACTTCAGGATATATACTTTCATACATTTAGTTAGTTTTTCACTGTCCTTGAAAAGTTTAAATTGGCAGGTTTCTTGTTTACGATTGAGGATGGACACACAGCAGGGGGGTAGAAAAACTCATTGGCACAATGTCATGGTAGCTCGTATGAGGAAGTTTTCAGCATTTGGAAACAACTTTCTGAAAAACTGTAAAATTACTTTTTAGAGGTGACTGAACATACGATTACAAAAACTTGTTTTTAAATCGCAAACTGATGCAAATGACCAACTAACACAGGACACAACGTTAGCTCTTCATGTAGAGAGAAATAAACAGTTAGCGTCCCCCAAACTATCGACAGACACCACACGATAAGTCCACAGCAGCCTCCCCGTCCTGGTTAGTAATTTGTAATGCAAACATGTACAGTATGAGCTGTTTACCACTAACATATATTAGACACTGGATAAATGATAATGTTGTCCTGTTGGAGCAGAAACTCAGATGCCTGCAGTGCATGCAGGCAAAACATCCCTCGTGA
Source organism: Scortum barcoo (assembly GCA_023238725.1). NCBI lineage: Eukaryota > Metazoa > Chordata > Actinopteri > Centrarchiformes > Terapontidae > Scortum > Scortum barcoo. Next base: position 2,600,278 of record CM041539.1, read on the forward strand.
CAAACTGCAAGGACAACCTTTTCCATGAATCACTGTAGAGCCATAAACACACAGTTATAATGCGAGTTCTGACCTTAAACTGCTGTTTTTTTCTGTAAAAATGATCCACTGCCTGATTCAAACATTCAGATCCAGGGCTCTGACCTGCTCACTAACATGCTAAAAGCTAATCCTGCACTGAGCCAACAGGGAGGTTTTCTGATATTAGATATTGAGCATTTTTAAATAAATTTATTTTTGTTATCCATGCAGTTCAAGGCCCAAAGACAACTTCTCATGTCGATTTCCCCCTGAGCTCTCAGTCACTCTGTTACAGCTGCCCTCACATTTTTAGGTTTAAATTATATTTTGCCTCGTACACGTTTATTTACATGTACCCTTTTTCAATAACTCCTTTCCTCACACTGATAAAACCACCGGTGGCCAAGTAAAACATGGCAGCGAGTTATGAAATCCACTTAAATTCATCCCTCTTAGAGAAGTTTGAGCTTGTTGTGCTGAGAGGTTAGAATAAGAAGTGACGGGCTGAGTTTCAAACACTGATGGTCACTGGGCAGCTTTTCAGGAGTACCCGAGGTTGAAGGGCACCTTGATGCTCAATGCCAACAAAGCAGAGAGCGATAATCACTTTCTCTATACAGATTTTTCTCAAAGGACTGAAACCAGGAATCCTCTAAAGGCAGACCTTCTGTTCAGGGCCTCCAGGCTGCTCCCAGCACCACCCACGTGAAATAAAGACAGCACACATAACACCGCCTCGTCTCGTGGTTACCTGCTCCACAGAGTCCCGACGGCCTTCGCCCTGTGTGCATCCAGTCCCTCTTCATCCTCTGCACCAGTCTCATCGCTGTCATGGAGACATCGTGGTTCTTCTCCCCAAACTCCAGCATCTGGGCGAAACGGGGGATGTACAGGCACGGGTCTGTTTGAGACAGGACAGATTTTTTTTATTAAGTTTAATTAATAGTGTGTGTCATTTTGTAAGTGCATGTTCAAACTGAGCATGTTCAGATTCAGTCATTCCTTCAAAATCTGGAGCATTTGTTCCTTTAGGTACCGCTGCCAAACAAGGTTTATGTTTTTGGACCCGCTGTTTGTCTGCTGTTTAGGAGGATCTCTATCAAGTAAACCCTGAAATGAAGTTAAATTAAATTTGGTGGAAAGACAATAGACCAGTGAAGAAGTGGCAAGTGGCTGAAAAAAATCTGGATGCAGGTGCCAACGAGGATTTTAAAAAGATTTTTCACTGCAAGATGTGCCAATTTTAAACACAAATTACTGTAGTCAACTGTACAAGAAAAACTTTTATATTTATGTGCATCTTCTGATAAAATATGTCATTTAAAGGATTGTGCAACCTCATCACAGATTCTGAGTGAAGCCTCACCTACTTTACCGAGACAAATCATCATCATAAATTATTAATCACTCCTTATTTCCTATAAAGAGCACTACATTTACGCACTGCTATTTTATTTCCAAAGTTGTGTATAAAGCTATCCACTATTTAGCACTCACAATGAAGCAAAAAAGATCCCATGATGTGAATTTTACTGCTCAATATAGAGTAACTATTGAGCAGTGAACGAGTGGACCACACGGTTCATTTTCAAGAAAACTGCTGGATGTAATCTGAAGCGACTGCAGCACACGGCACAGTTTATGGGTGTAAGCATCCTGTAATGATCACGTTCAGCTTTTGTCTCCTGCGTGATTAACCTGGGAGGATAAATCACAGCAAAGAGAGCACACGAGTCCATCATGCTACAGTTTCAGGGACCGATATCAGATGTGTTTGGCTCTCCTACCCTGCTGCCAAACCTCCTCTCAGGATGACACTTTATTGGCCGCGGTTTTGGTTAAACAGCCTGCCTGTGTGTCCATGTGATTTCTGTTTACAAGCCCCGCTTCGCCTGTGTCTGAGCAGCACCAAAGCAAATACAGTTGGTCCCGCTTTGGATTCACACAGATTTTAAAACTCACAAGCAAAAGCGAGTTCCCCAGTAAAACTCCAGCAGTCTCCTACTGCTGGCTGCTAATTAGCTCCACTGGAGAACTAGAGGATTAGCATTTAGCTCGAGTGCGCCTCGAAGCAGCCCGTTTCTCATTCAGCATCTCTGTCCAGATTTTCGCAGCTGGCGAAAGGATTTGAATGGGCAGCCTTCCAATCACAAGCTCGCTTCTCAACCCTTTTTGCTTCTCAAATGTCTCTGAGAAACTTGTATAGCGTAGCATATCATAAACTTTATGGAAAATACTTTGGACTCGGCTGAAGAGACGGAAACTATCAGAACCACCTGCTTTTGCCACGAAACAGCATGGCAGGTGGCCAGTTTGACTTTTTTTTTTTTTTTTTTTTTATATTCTTAAAAGGCATTTTACCATGCTAAGGAATCTGATTTAATACTAAAATTAAGAGGACTCCTCTCTCCACTGGAGCCCGGAGACAAAAAGGAGAGTTTCATGCCCCGGCTATGACAGTGGAGTCAAATATCTTTGATGTCGGTGGCTGCGTTTAAAGAGCAGTCCAGTGGAAAGCTGGTAGAGCCAGCTGGTAATAAGATCCAGGCTGATCCCTCCCCCCTCCCTCTGCACCATGTAATGATATGTCTGCAGAGCTCGCCATCGCTGCTCCAAGTTTTACTGTCTGTAAACGCTGGGCCAGGCAAGATCTCCATAGAAAAAAAAAAAAAAAAAGGAGGCTGTTTGAGGGAAAAAAATCCACCTCAAATCCTCTTTCACTGTTGAATATAATCAATCTGTGATGCTCAAACAGCCCAGGAGTCATTCTGTGATGGAGTGCTGCAGTTTACTTTTTTCATGTACCCACTTTCCCCTCGACCTGCCTCGCCTACTTCTACTTCTGTTCCCCACATTTGCCCAAAATTACTTTGACCTAATTACCCCCAGAGAGACGGGCCGCGAACTCGCTCCTTTCAATCAAACGGGAGCGAGGATGAATGAATAGCATTAAAGTTATCATTCAGCTGCGCCCTTCCCTAAAAAAAACCCACAAACTGATGTGGAGCTGAAATGCACATTGGTCTGCTTTTTGTTACTGTGGGTGTAAAAATTGGTCTCCGAGTTTCCTTTTTTTCTGTGATGGATGATTGTCAACATTAGAGGAAACTGTCACCCATCTAAACCTCAACTGAGGCTGTTAGAAATATCTGAATGTGATGTTATGTTGTTGTTTGGTCATTTATCCACAGATATAACAGAGATACATCATTAAAGTCTGCTGGGTACCATGAAAATAAGCTTTACATGGTGTAGAAAAGCACTATGTTGGGGTGTAATGAAGTGTTAATAAAGTTAATAAATTATACCCTGACTGTTACATCAGATTTAATATTGAACCACACCTATATGCAACTCATCAAGACAAAACCTTTGTGCATACAGTCTCATAAGTTATTACTGTATGTGTTAAGTACAGTGAAGTACATATTGATGCATTTATAATACACACTTCATCATAACTTTTCACTGTTGATGGTAAGTATTCTACATTTTTATTATTGCTATTATTGTATACTACAAGTCCTTAGTACAGTTGGCTGTTGAGGTGTGTAAAGGAGATTATAGGTAGTCATAATGTATTATAAGTCAGTCAACCTGTGCTTTATAAATAGTCAAGAGCATCCATAAGACATTTGAATTGATTATTCTTTATAAGTAACATCTATAATGTTTTATGACTTGTCATAGTGCATCATAAAGTATTATGAGTGTTTATAATTCACTATAGATGATCTGACAATGCACTATAGATGATAGCCCTTTTTATGAAAACAACAACACTATTGTGGGAGTTTTCACAGCCTCTCCACCTCGTTATCAATACATGTTATCAAACTCTTTTATAGGCTGGTATAAAATCATAATATAGACATAAAATCACAGCATCATGGAGTGCAACCTGTGACAATAAAATCGTCATGTGCACAACAATTAAATAAAGTCATCGCAAAAACATGTAGAAAAGGAAATCGCACATGCAAAAATTCTAAAGTTAAAGATATAGGAAAAGAAAATAGTATGCAAGATAAAAAAGTAGAATAAAAGTGGGCTTAAGTGAAAAAAAATTGAGGTGTAAAGGTAAAAATATATAAATATGTTTCCCTTTCGTATTTACGGGGTGATTTCTCGTCATGCTGTGGGACATGAGGGTCAAATTTAACCGACCTTATTTTTTATTTTATTTTTATCCCGGGTCTAACCAACGGGGCGGAGGCGGCCCGGTGACGCACTCTGCGGCGCTGCTGCTGCTCCTCCCACCACCGCCCGCGTCATCGGCCGTGCTGGAATCTGATTGGTCCGGAGCGAGCCCTGGGCGTTCGACGAGTCGCGAAGAAAAAATAAAAGCTGGAGGAAAGAAAAAAAAGAGAAGAAGAAGAAGAGGAGGCGGAAGCGGAGCGGCCGGTGGAGTCCCGTCAGAGGAGTGTTTACCTCCGAGGAGCGGACAGGCGGTGGGAGACGTACCGGAGGATTAACGCGGAGAGAGGCGGGCTGGGAAACAAACGGGACAGCGAGCAGCAGCTGCGAGGATTAAAAAAATTATAAAAAAGGGAAAACAAGCGGCCGTTTCCTCCGAGCGGAGAGGATGAGCTGACCGCGACGACACGGAGGAAAAGTCCGGGTGTTGAAGTTGGAGAGCCGGGGGGAGGAGACGGACTCCGCCGGGGCCTGGAGGGATTTTTTTACATCATATATGTCGTTTATGATGCGGTTCTGCAGGAGTTGAATTCACCCATTTAAAAAAAAAAAAAATCCTCCCGAGCGCAGCCCCACACACGCACCCTTCACCGGGCACCGACGCGGGGAGGAGCGGGGCGCTTGTGCCGATGCCCACGGCCGACTGCAGGCTGCTGCACCATGGCCGGATCATGAGGTGTCTGACCTACCTGCTCCTACTTCCAGAAACGCTGAAAAAGTCCAAGAGGGTCGGCAAGCTCCCGGGCAGCAGGCTGCCGGTATGTTATGAGATCCTGAGTCTGTCCCTGACGAGCAAGAAGAAGAAGCAGCAGCAGCAGCAGCAGGAGGAGAAGATGGCTGCGGAGCTTTACCCCGCCAGCAACACCACCAGCAGCAGCAGCCTGTCCAGCGGCACCACGGTGGCGGACACCGATAAGCCCAAAGAGGTGCAGGTGAGCCAGGCCAGCAGCGGCGGCGGCAGCACGGCGGTCACACCGACCACCCAGCAAAACATCAACAACAACAACGTAGATCCACCCAGCTGGCAGTGCAGCCACCCCACACTGAGAGAGAGGTAAGCCTGCATGCATGTGCACACAAAGTCCCTGCAGGTGGGGGAGCGTCAAAGTGCGTGAAGGTCACTGTGAAGCAACGACAGACACTTTTAATCGCTGTTTTTATATGGAGAAAGTCATTAAAAGCTCCATCAGTGCAGTAAGGTCACTCCTTAGTGGGCTTTTATTGTGAAAAAACTACTCCTGCCGCATACTTAGATGACTTTTAATGCATAAATGTCCTTCTGTAAGGGGTTGCAACAATAAGTCCATTCATATGCAACAATTAGGACAATTTTATGCAAAAATTGGCCACATTCACTCAAATTTGACTATTTTCTGCATGACTTGGTCTTCTGTATGATAGAAAATCTCCAGATTAAAACAAAGCGTTTCTAAATGTGACTGTGGGACTATCTGCAGATGTGTTGTAGCTTCAAACCATTCATCAAAAACAGTCACCAGCCCTACTACTGCTGCTGTATCCTCCCCAAACCTATGAAAATAAATCAGTGTCTCCAGGCAAAACCAGTGTGGGAGGACTTGATGTTATACAATACTCGATTGAGGCTTATTGGCGAAACCTGCTCTGCTCTCAGGAATGCCTTGATGTTCAACAACGAGCTGATGGCTGATGTCCACTTCATCGTCGGGCCCTTGGGGGGGTCGCAGAGGGTGCCGGCACACAAGGTAAAGACATTTCACTGCTTTTGATTTCTTCCTGCCAGAGCGACGTTTGTCTGTTAAATTTAAATGTCTGTCTCTGCAGCAGCGCCACTGGAAATAACTACTCCTGCTCCTTTATTGAACTTAGCGAAGGAAGAGTGATTGTGGTTGCATGTGTTTCTGACGCATCTGTCTGCTGCTCCTCTCCCCTCCCTCCCTCCTAGTATGTGCTGGCCGTGGGAAGCTCGGTCTTCTGTGCCATGTTTTACGGCGATCTGGCGGAGGAGGAGTCTGAGATCCATATCCCAGATGTGGAACCTGCTGCTTTTCTAATTCTGCTGAAGTAAGCCACTCGCCATCCCTCACACAGCCAACCAGAAGGAGAGATGACAAGCGCAGTCAGTGTCACTTCAAAGCATATTATTACTCATCCAAAGCTGAGCAGAGGCGAATGCCAAAATGCTGGGAGCGCTAGAGAAGCTGTGGCAGCAGCGCAGTGCTCTGTAATTGCTGGTTTTCGCAGTGCTCTTTGTCCAACTAGATTTTTCCCCCCTTTTCCTCATCCACAGCCTGACAGCTTTCTTAGAGGGGAATATATGCAGACTAGTTGTTAGAAATAAGCTGCCTTTAGTAGCTTGGGCTAAACCAGCTACGTAGATGGTTGCGTGTTCAGCTTTTTTTGTGTGAAAGTGTTAAGATGTGTTATGTCATCATACCTTTGGTAAGAAAAAAAGAGTTTAAGGAGTCAGTCAGTTGACATGTTCCTCACATCATGTCTTATCATGTGGTTGTTATCAAAGAAGTAGCTGCTCTGTGTAAGGAAGTTAAATTTACACGCAGAGTGATTAAAGGTTGTTTTCCTTCTTTCCTTCTTCCAGGTACATGTACAGCGATGAGATCGACCTGGAGGCAGACACGGTGCTGGCCACCCTGTATGCTGCCAAGAAGTACATCGTTCCTGCACTGGCTAAAGCCTGCGTCACCTTCCTGGAAACGAGCCTGGAGGCCAAGAACGCCTGCGTCCTGCTCTCGCAGAGCCGCCTGTTCGAGGAGCCCGAGCTGACGCAGCGCTGCTGGGAGGTGATCGATGCCCAGGCCGAGCTCTCGCTGTGCTCTGAGGGCTTCTGCGAGATCGACCTGCAGACGCTGGAGATCATCCTGTGCAGGGAGACGCTCAACACCAAGGAGGTGGTGGTGTTCGAGGCCGTCATGAACTGGGCCACAGCAGAGTGCAAGAGACAAGGTTTGGGGCCCACAACCCGCAACAAGAGAGAAGTCCTCGGCAAGGCGCTGTTCTTGGTACGCATCCCCACCATGACCCTGGAGGAGTTTGCCAATGGGGCGGCGCAATGTGATATCCTGACACTGGAGGAGACGCACAATGTGTTCCTGTGGTACACAGCTGCTAAAAAGCCCAAACTGGACTTCCCTCTGACAGCAAGGAAGGGTTTAGCGCCTCAGAGGTGTCACCGCTTCCAGTCGTCGGCCTACCGGAGCAATCAGTGGCGCTACCGCGGCCGGTGCGACAGCATTCAGTTTGCGGTGGACAAGAGGATCTTTATCGCCGGTCTGGGCCTGTACGGGTCGAGCGGGGGCAAAGCCGAGTACAGCGTCAAAATCGAACTGAAGAGACAGGGGGTGACCCTGGCGCAGAACCTGACAAAGTTTGTGTCGGACGGGTCGAGCAGTACGTTTCCGGTGTGGTTCGAGCATCCCGTTCAGGTGGAGCAGGACGCATTCTACACCGTGAGCGCCGTGCTGGACGGGAACGAGCTGAGCTATTTCGGCCAGGAGGGCATGACGGAGGTGCAGTGTGGAAAGGTGACATTTCAATTCCAGTGCTCCTCCGACAGCACCAACGGGACCGGAGTACAGGGAGGACAGATCCCCGAGCTTGTGTTCTACGCATAAGCTGCTCTGGACTGCTGATGGGAAATTAGGTTTCTCCTCGCCTCCCAGCCTTCAAAGTAATGTAGCATTAAAGACACTTGACTAATGTCACACTAAATGGCCTGGTTAGTTCTTTGAGAGACTATTTTAAAAAGCCAAGGAGCTGTTGTTTTATCTTATTTAATTTAATGTTATTTTTTTTATTTAAATACTGGGTTAAAGTTATTTGCTCTGACGCCTGCGTTCAAAGGCTGTGGCTGCTGTAGAAACAACATTAATACAGTGATTTGTAGTTATGTAATCAAGCTGAGCTCCACAACTGGAACAAGTAGGAACTGCTTTAAATTGTGTAATTGCAAGTCTATATACGATGTTGTTACTATAGTCTGAGCAGCAATATTACACGAGGAGCAAACTGTATGTAGTGTTATGATTCTAAATGCAAAAAAAAGTAGAAATCTTGTCAAGAGCAGAGTTGTTTTGCACTTCAGAGGACGGCCTCAGAAACGTTGTGTCTTTTGTAAAATACGATTTAACTGTCAACAGCTTGATGCTGTTAGAGATGACCAGATGTGTTCTGTACAAGAATGCTTATACACCTGATGATAAAACATAAAGGTTATAATGTGATCGAAGCCACAGATGTCACATCATTACTGCTGAGGGAGCGGGGATCTGAGGGACTGCAGCGCCCTCTGGTTACTGCAGGGTGAACTGCACCTCAGTTTTATGAAAACACTGAGCTTCTTACAGTCATTGATGGATTAATTAACGAGCCTCGAGCAAGAGCTTCTTTTCAAAAGTCATAATCATTTCTTGTTGGAAAGTCAAAAGTAGAGATGCTCCTATGAATCATCTACTGACGCAGCTTCTGGTATTTGTGTTTTTGTTCAGACACAGTTGCACAGATCACACCTCAGCTCCACGTATAGATTAATAAAGGAACTTAAATATGTTTTGACAGCTGATTAGCTCTGTTTGAAGCGAGTATAGCCTGCATTACAGGTTCCTGTAAGCGTCCTGTCACACTTGGCACAGTATGTTAGTAGTAATAATATTTTGTATGATGTCTGCGGGGACGAACACGTGGATATGATTCAAACTGTTCCCCAACATTATGGAGGTGCAATATCAAATCAATGAGGAGCTTTTCATTCATTCAGCAAGAAAGTATGACTTAAAGTATTTTGTTCCAGCTTTGAAAATGTAAAGATTTGCAGTTTTTTTAAAGTCTCATGTCATTGGAAAGTAATCAGACAAGACATCTAAAGACAATACGTGAACTTTTTGGGGAACTGTGGCACTAATTTTTCCACAATTATTTGGTCATATATATAAGCTAAATATTTCCTCAATAATGATAATGTTTGATAGTTGTGGCCCTTTTTAGAACAATTATTTATCTACATAAAAAACAAATGCCAAATGGAGCCTGAAAAGAGTCGATTCACGATTTAAAAGACCTTAATTCAACAAACTCTTATATAATGTATAGAGGAAGGTGAAGGTAAGTGAAGTGTGTACCTATAGCCGGGGCGTTGATGCACAGCTCTCTGGCCAGTACGAGGAAGGTTCTTCCCAACACGTAGACATTCACCTGCAGACGAGAGCAAAGACATAAAATAAGATAAAAACTGCAAATCAAGTCTAATTTTCTCACTTTATTTGGTTGTTTACGTGATCCTATATGTCCTGGGTGAGTTTGGTGACTCCATTTAAAGCCACTTATTGAATTACATCTCAAGCATCAGCCTGAAATGATCTCACGAGATGTTTTCCTCGCATCTTGGATATGATTGAGGTGTGTGAGGAAAAACAGACTATTCGGATGTGAAATGAGGCGGCTGTGTCACAGTCGGGTTGAGCGTTGTGGTTACATAATCGACCTGAAGGCTGCTGAACGCTTCACTTCAATATGTGTGATTAAAAGCTGAGCTCTGGGCCATTTGAAAGGATTTTTTCCCCCCTCAAACAAACAGTCTCTCAAAGTCGCAGCTCCATTTATTAATTTTCTAACCAAAATAATCTGCCGCTCAGTCGCTGCACTCCTTTTTCCTTCAGATCTAAATTACAGATCTGACCAATAACCCACCACGTTTGGCTCTCAGCTCTGATATTTCTTTCCGTTATTTCTGCTGATTCTCACTTTGTCTTGCTGAAGTGACCTGATTTTGTATCTGAGGGGACGCTGACGACCTTTCACACACATATGGACCGGCCATTGTTTACCCAAAAACACTCAAAGTCCAGCAAAAAGGAACAAATGGTTATTCTGATAACTTTAAAGTGACAAAAAAGTTACTAGAGCAACAGAATGAAATGAAAGATGAGACAACTATGGCTTTAAAAAGGTGAACTCCTTATGTTTTATTACTGAAGTTATTTATCTCAAGACTTTTGCTCACTTTCCAGCTTAAAAAGTGCTCATATCTTTGGACAAATTGACGAACAAACCTCAGGTGCCAACTTGATTAGGACTGGATATTGAAAGCTAACAAAAATCTCAGAGTAACAAAAAAGTTAGCATCAAATTCTCTCTGATTAAAGTTGTTGCTTTGCTGATTTTATACCTAAAATGATGAGTCAATTAATTTCACAGTTGATCAACAACCATTTCGATTATTTCAGTAATTTTTTTCAACCATGAATCACAAACTTTCAGTCATCCCAACTTCTCAAAAGCGAGGGTTTGTTGGTTTTCTTTGTATTATCTGATAGTGAAATGAGTATGTTTGTGTTCTGGACTGACTGTCACATAAAAAAAAAACGAACTTCACTGTTTTCTGACGTTTTACAGACAAAACGATTAGTCGATTCATTGCAGACTTTAACAATGTTCTCGTGTGGCTGTTTGTGTGCACACGTGTGCGTTTAAAACATTAAAAGACGGCTTTCGATCTTTCAACAGCACTCACTTCCCGGTATTGAACAACACGTCCATAACAGAGTGATGTAAAGTGACTTTTCCTAAAATATTACTTCCTAAGTGCAGATGAGACTAAAACAAGGCTTCAGTTTTACAATCTTGTCTTCCAAAGTTACGGCCTTTTATGTACGAAAGTTCATCTTTGTGTTAAAATCTCCCCACTGCGACTCAGGAAGGAAAAGCTGTCAAGGTTTTCTCTGTATTAAAATGATGATCCAGGTTTCTAAAGATTCAGATAATTAATTAGAAGACTTTTTAATGCAAGTAAATAAGTATGATGGTAAACCAGTCTGGACGATATGGCCCAGAATGATTTAATATTCAGTCAGTTTTTCTGAAGTCTTTAAGATATAATTCATCAAATTAACGTGACTTGGAAGCTGCAGGAAAACTAATGTATGGACTAACCAGCAGAAAATTACCAATTCATCAAGTTTCTTAGGTTTTCTACCTGTATAGTTACCAAAATTAACATCTTCCTGCAGCACAATCCGCTGCCACAGCACTTTCAGTTTATTGCTGTTATATACTTAACTGACATTAAAACAGGCAAGAGAAAATATTCAAGACTGTAAATAAAACTTCAGTCTTTTTAATACCTTCCAAAGGTCTTATTTTGAGGAAAGAGACCTGCAGATATCCTGTGAGCCTTTAACCAAGGACAGATTTGAGTGGACAAAACATGCTCATATTCCTCAAATTCAGGCATCAGAAGTTCAATCAGTATTTGAAATGTTCAAACGATGTCGGGTGCTTAACTTGATAAACTGGGGGGCTGAAACATCTGGTGCAGGGTCTGATGGAGAAGTCCCCTGTGCAGTTAAACTAGGCTGAACTGGAAACCTGTTTTGTTTTTTTTAAGGATGTTGGAGGAACAGCGGGCTGGGTGGGTGGATGAGGGCGAGTGTGTCATCGGGGTTATCACGCTGGCACCTCCCATCACAGATGTTTCATTGTATTTCACCCACAACACCTCCAGAAGGCTCAGCAGTAAATTCTGGCACTCCCACACCCCCTCACACAACACTAACCCACCCCCACTCCATTTGAAAGGATCTAATGATGAATAACAAAGCCACCGGCCGGGCACATCTATCATTTTCTTCACAAATTATCAGCATTACAGCCCAGAATTAAGTTTTGCCGGCTGAAAGCTGAAGCAGACGGCAGTGAAAGCTGCAGGATCGGGTCGTGAACTCGGGTCAGGTCTCTGTCATTCCTTCAGACCGACTCCTCCGGACCTCCGGGGGCTTTTTGGGAGCAGACAGACAGACTCTCGCTCTCGGCCCCCTCTGGAGTCCTCTGCTATTCTGGGAAGTGGACTCCAGCGAGGAATTTATCCACAAAGGCAGAAATGGTGGTGAAGGAGGAAGCGGGACGAGCAGGATTTAAAATGACGGCGTTTTAAATCTGCAATAATCAATATCTTTACATCATCAATGGAGCTAATCATTATGTGCGTTGTGAAAGGTGTCGCTCTGCCCTTTGGAGCGGTTTAGCGTTTTTCAACTCTCTCAACAGGCAACACCTTTTGTTGCCAAGCATGAAACTGACCCAAAATAAAACACTTCCTGTTATCGACTACTTTCAGTTACAGACGTGACCCTGAAGTTTACTGATACTTTTACTAAATTTGAGTTTGTGACACCATTTATAGACACACAAACATGATGATGTAAAGTTTCTTAGTGACTCCTTCCTGTTGTTTAAGCGATTTTTGCATCTTCAAATGATTTTCACAATCTTTAAATTAAAAAAAATTAAGCTTTTTAAACTTCCTGGTTAAGGTAAGAATTAAACCGGATGCTGATGCTTGTTAGGAGGTTCATCTGTTGAGGTTCGGTCTCATAAACTTTGCTTCCAGTCACAGTCTGCAGTTATTTTTACACTAAAAAGCTCCAATAAAGTGACTGTACACTTCCTGCTCAGCGCCAAACAGCAGACAGACACTGTTAGTGACGAGTTGGTGAACATGGTGGAGCTTTTAGCTGCTAAAGAGACATATTTCCCCTCAGGAGGTGGTGGAGAACAAAAACAGAGCAAAAAAGACGTCTTAACAATATTGGACATTCATCAGGTGGCCTGAAACTAAATTAATTCAGTCCAGATAAAAACATGATCACAAAGGTTGTAAACAAACCTGCCGATTAAACATTACACATCTTATTTACGTCAAAAAAACTAAGGTGAACGGTAAAATTATGACCCAAAGTGTCAGATTTAAACACCTCTCACAGTTTATAGACCAAGTTCCTGCTTCCAATTAGACATAATGAGGAACAAGGGATTATTACCATGTTTACTTTCAATTTACCTCCAAATAAAGAAGCTTTGATATGATGGATGAACTGCTGGCTTCTTTACAACCAGTAAGATAATCCAGACTGCCCCTATTTGACATGAGTTTTATCTATTAATTTTTGCGCTTTTACTGAAGATTTATTTAACCAGAAGTCACTTGAGCCATGTTATCTCATTTATGAGAGAGAGCTGGTTCAAGTGGCAGCGTAAAGTATCTACCATATATAACAAACATTCACATAAAGCTCCATAAGACAGCGTGGCGACCAGAATAGATCCCACTGCAGATACATCATGATTACAAGATATATAACAGTTCATATGTCAAATTCACTCGTCTGATAACTAACAAGAGTTTCATTTATCACACAGACACTAAATCTGACACCATCTGAAAACTTTTCTTCTTTGGTTCAATAGGAGAACCGGTGTGACTGAACTCTTGAATTTAATTAAGTCATCTCTTTGAACTGACGGCAGCAGAGGTGAAATCGAGAGGCTGAGACGAATACAATCCCGTCTCCAAAGCGGCGCTAAGTGAAACTTTCCGGGTCGAGGGTCAATGATCAGAAACACCGTGTGGTCACTTGATACTTCACGGCCGAGTCCCGACAGGTGGAGGCAGCGACGGACGGTTCAAGGAGAAAAAAAACTTTCAATTAAAGGATTCCTGAAGGGACTCGAATGACCGAGGGCAGCTCCAATTATAATAGTGAGCATAAGACGGAAAGCAAACAGCTGCTGTCAACAAGTCTGCGACTCTCCAGCTGCACCGAACACAATCAAAGAGGACGAATTGAAGGCAGTCAGAAAATGTTCTTCTATTTACCAGATACACGCCTGATTGCATGCTTAAAGTGGCGCACATACAGCTCCAGGATTCAGAACTATTTTCTGAATCTAGCGTGAAATCCACTTATCACAGCTGAATCCTTTCAAATCTCTGACTGAAACTCATCTTTGGGGTAAATGAAACATGCCAATTTCAATTCCAGGCACTCGAGTGGACGCTTACAAACACAAAGCTTCTCAGAAATACGAGATAATACATATACATGCTGAACGCAAACCAGTAAAAAGTCTAATTCCAGGCAGATTTGTAAAGATGAAACTAGTACATGGGAGAAAAGCTCTTTAACTTCACTTATTTAACCCTCCAAGCTGGGGGCAAAAAGTGAAACTAAAACACCTTCAGATGGTTTAAAAAAGGCACAAATATTTCTTGTGAAGACAGGTGAAAATCAGCTTTTCTAGACAAACTCTGCCTCATTTTAGTTTTTGTTTTGTTAATCAATGAGCACCGTCTCCATCAAATAAACTACAAAATTTCAACCCACCCACAATGTCCACTTAGAAAATGTTTGTGCATCTCTTCCAAACAATAAAAAGAAAGAGGAGATTTAAGTCAACACAATCCGGGTATTTTACCGGCCTGGAGCCAAAATAAGACGAATTATCAGAACAAAGTCTGATTCATCATCGGTTGTGAAAATATTACAATGAAAAATGAAGAAATCAGGACTTTTCTCAGGGAGGAGGAGATGCTGAACACCGCACAGAGGTTTAAAAATATTTTATTTGCAGAAGGAGACCCCTGAAACACTGAATGTGGATCTGTGGACTGGATTCAGGATCATCTGCATGTCACCTGTTGCTGAAAACTCTTCATGTCTGCACAGATATGCATCCCAAATCCATCGGGACGTGTGACTGAACGGATGAAATCTGGGAGCCTCATCACAGAGAGCAGCTGATATTTACAGCCTTTATATTGATCGCGACCAATATGCTCCTTTTGCTTGAGTAACTTTTGTGGCGCGCGCTGATAAAAGCTCCCCACTCAGCCAAACAATGCAAAGCAAACCAAGTGGCCGGGGTGTGGATCCATAAAAGAGTGATTAGTGGAATATCTACGCCTCGCAGCAGCCAAAACGCTGGACCATTAATAACCCCGCTACAACCCAACCCACCCAAAATCCTCTCTAAATCCACTGCCGGCCTCCTCGTGTCAGGGTGTGGACGACGGAGGAGGGGCGGCCGGCTCCTCCAGGACAGCTGGGTGCATAAAAATAAAAGCCCCTGACCAGCTGTGACTCCGAGAAATGTCCCACCACCTCGTGCAGCGCTGCCGCACCCCTGACTCACGGTGAATCGGCTGCCATTAAATATGCAGACAAATGGAGGAGTTTCTAAATTTACACACACGACTCTGGTTTAATTACATGGGTGTAAGTCTGAAAGCAAGATGACTGCAGGGCCGAGCAGTTAGGCAGAGAGGCATTACGTGGTGAGCGGTAGCAGTGTGTATTTAAGTGGCTGCTCTAACAGGGTGGGCATCAACACACATTAAAGAGAAATAAAAATAAAAAAAGCTGTCTTCAAAGTCTAGAAAAGTTATTTTACTGCTTTTAGAACAAGTGTTAGAGTTAGAGTTGCAACGACTAACCGATTAAACTATTTAAATAATTGAGAAATCATTTAATTTTCATGCAGAAAGTAAAAACATTTTGTGGTTTCAGCTTCCAAAGTGTTTAAATTTCAATTAAACTGAATAGTTAGTGGGTTTGGACTCTTAATTGAATAAAACAATACATCTGAAGGAATCACAATAATAAAAATTTCTCAACATTTTCTGTTGCTTAATCAAGAAAACAATCAGCAGATTAATCGATAATGGAGTTCATCTTTACTTACAGACCCGGATTTCATTTGACTGCGGTCTTGAAACTCACCTGCAGGAGATCACTGAGGTCCAGCAGCATGTCTGAGAAAACTTGGTTAAGGCGAGCAAACCAAAAGAGTTAAAAATTAAATTTGCAATGATTTTGAAGACAGAACAGGCAGAAAATGTTATACAACACAACGTCTATTTCATTTTCTTGACGTAAAGCCCACATCAGACCCCACACAGGTCGAATCAAACGACACAGTGAAAATGAACATAAAGAAAAATTAAATTACGTTTTTAAACATGCGCACATGTGTAATACTGGTAGACATCAAAGTGATAAAATGAGTCACATGTACTCCTTTAATTCAAGACAAATGGAGGTGATAAATCAGAAAGTCACAGTTGTTGTATGGATCCTTTTTCTTTAATGTTAACGGAGAAGCTGGACACCCAGCAAGAGCAGAGTCTTTTTATTCAGTGATTAAATTAATAATTTGGCTCACTCAAAAAGTACTTTTGTCCCTCCCTGAATAAAGTGTCTTTTCAAGAGCCTGACCTAATAGTTATGCTATGTTTTAATTATATTTTTGTTCAACATTGCAGAGCGGAGCAGAGCACAGTACGTCTGCACTGAAAGGAGTAAAATGACTTCAATAGACAGCAGCACGTCTCTAATTTAAGAAAAAAGAAGTTGTAAAAGTTCTCTTTGATGCTTTTTATATTATTATGAATATGTATTATGGGTGTCATGTGAATCTACTGTGGCGTAAAACTGCCACACACAACCTGTCTTTATCTCCAGCATAAATACTTAAGTTTAGGATCTGTTTTGTAGTCAGGTTAACCTTTAAAATGCACATAAAAAGAGCGACAGGTGGGCATGAGGTGCTCTGTTCAGAGGTTTGTTTCATCAGGTGAGCGGCTTTGCTTTAAAATACAAAAAACGCCCTTGTTCTCTCAGATAAAAACACAAACAATTATCTTTTGAGCGTATTTTAATGACTTTACACCTGCGCAGTGGACACAGGTGTTGAGCTGATGATGAAATAAAATAAGTCAAACGTGTTTAGGGCCGGCAGCTGCGACAGGAAATCTAACGAGACGCCGAAACTGTCACATCTGATGACGCGACCCCTCTTAATACGCCGACGGAGCCGCGGCCTCCCCAACTGTGACCTCACACCCATTCCCGCAACAAAAAAAAAAAAACCCATGCTCGGACATGCTGGTCTCCGTGGCGACAGCGTCTCCGTGGCGACGGGCGCACCTGTCTCCAGGCTGCCCGGGTGGATTAGTCGGCGCTCCTCTGAAAAAGGTCTCACAATGGAATTAGCGGCAGTGCAGATGAAATGGAAAAAAGATAATCCCAGCACACGCCGTCTGGAGATTACAGGCGAGTCCCTTAATCAGGAAAATAAACGACAGCGGGTCCCTCAACACATCTGGGTCCACTGAGGGAAAAAAAACAAACAAACACCTTATTTGATGCAACAGGAAGGACGGACTGCTCACTTATTTTAATAACCAGAGAAATGGAGATTTAAAGTAAAGCAGCAGCCACACGACACCTCCATGCTGCATTTAAATCAACAGCTGGAAACAAATCTGCGTCTCTGTCGCTTTGTGTCATCTGTAAAGACTTCAAGCTTTTACAGATGTGTAAATATTTGACTCACACAGCTGCTCAACATCACAGCCTCTCCTCCGTCTTCTTTTTTTCCCTACTTGAGCTGATGAGTTAGACTAAAACAAAAGACTGCATGGTCTGTTGTGACACGTTTACGCGTCCTCTTTAACATCAACACTGTTATTTGCTTCATTATTTCCAATTTAGCAACCACACGGCTGACACCGTTCACTTTAAGCCTCCCACTGATAAGTATCTATAAATATATCATAAAATAACCATAAACAGGAGTAAAGTAAGAGCTTCATCAGCCTTCACGCTTACTGAAACTTTTCTCCTGACAGAAAAAGGGGAATTTTGCTTTCTTAGGAATGATGACGGCTCCTGGTTTCTTTGCGATGTTGCGGTTTCCTGCTTTAAGCGATAAACTGACATCACAGCATTTAACTACAGATGAAAAGAAAGCAACTCGACTCGAAGGAAAGATGCAGTAGGTAAAGAAGCAGAGATCATCACTACTGAGAGAAAAGGGGAATCATTGATTTTGTGCAGAGCTGGGCCATGAACTGACCTGCATCATTGATCGATTGACATTTTTGTGCTGATTTGATTGTTTTAATACTGCATGGAGACATACGCGGATTCAGTATCAGCACTGGGGATCATTTCCTGCTCTAGAGAAGAGAGAAGGGGGCGAATGAAGGGAAAAGCAGGGAGAAGTACTGAGACAGTTGGAGGAAGGTGAATGAAAAGCAGACAGTCCTGTTTGCTGTGCATTTGTTCCTCAATTAAAAAAACTAATCTAACTCCAGATTAGACGGATGTGTCCTTCTCACTCTGTTCTCCTTCTGCCTTCGTCTTTGTCCTGATTCATCCCCTGCGACAACATTACAGACTCACCCAGCTGTGGAAAAGGAAGTGAGCGGAGCTATTTTTACCCCGGCCTCACTCCTCCGAACACGCACAAACAGACAGGCCTGCTCTGACACACACAAACACACAAAAGCCTGGTAAACAATGCAGCACGGAGGCATCGCGCCCTCCTCGTCCCTCTTTCATTTGGTGAACCGATCCCGGCCGTTACATAACACCATCATCCTCCGAGGCGAGGTGAGTCAGGAGCAAACCGATGATGGCACAAAAACCAAAGAGCCGCCCCGCTTATGAACAAAGGATGAACCTAAAAGTCCCATTATCCCGACGGTGACTCGTCACTCTCCACTTCAATAAGCTGCCGTTAGCAGATTATGAAACATTAAGAAAGGCAGCGACGGGCGTCCCCGAGCCACCGCCGCCGCCTCACATCAAACATGACCTGCAGACTGATGTGTCGTCCTCCATCAGTCCGAGACGGCGAGTTTAACTTTGTCTCAGCTAACACAAAACTTCTGTTCAGTTATTAAACCTTGAGATTCAATAAAAAGGGATTTCATCGTGCATGAAGGAAACTCTGGTCGCTGGTGGAGCTCTTTAATCAGGTTTTACTTCAGAGGTGATTTAATTAGATTGACACACACTCACAGGGCGGAGCTGGTAGCTGTACTTTAGGTTTGAACTTTAAAGTCGTTAAATGTTCATCCACTCCTATTTTTATCCGTTTACAAGCTCATGACACAATTAATCAACTAATCCATAAGTCGATCAACTAATTAGCAACTATTCTGGTAATCAAGCAAATGTTTTAGTAGTTCTTAAAAAGATCATTTTACAAAAATAATTACTAGTTTCCAACCAGAAGTATAATGTTTTCATCAGATGAGTGAATCAGTTACACGGCTACACTTTGAGCCCCTATTCTTTTTTTAAGCTTTTGTTTGTTTGTATTTGGTCTGCAAAAGGAAAACAATTAACTTTGGGCACTTCCTGTTTGTGCTGTTGCCACGGAAACAGACATCAATTACCTGCATTACCTTTTACACCATTGAAAATATCTTTATCTAACTTTATAATATTTTTACAGGATTTCTGAACAGATTAATGGACACTTGTGTTCCCTGTTTGCTTTATACTACGAGTAACGCAGTCGACATTTTGATAAGACGGTAAGAGTGAGCTGTAAGGATACGTGGCGTTCCCTCGGTGCGGCACACCATGTAGAGGCAGGCGGCGACGACGTGGGAGGACTTGCGGCCGCGGGTCAGATGCTTCATGAGCGCCATCTTGTAGAAGTTGAAGGCCGTGTCCAGGCAGTGTTTGTTCATCTGCAGCTGGTGACCGAGAGTGTTGATGTTCTGTTTGGCTGAAATGAGACAAATACAAAAAAGAAAAGCACGTCAGCTCACAGAAATTACGATTATTTACCAGTTTTCAGGTCATCTGCTTTTATCATTAATGTAGAAAAGACAAGTGCAAGAAGTTTTTTTAATGGAAAATTTGAACAGTTGTACAAGTGAAAATTTTGGCCTGGGAGGGAAAAAAAAAATCAGATATTCACATCTGGTTTTCAGGATACCTCGTCATGAAGCAGAGAGACTGTTCAAATGTTCTGGTCAAAATCACTATGAATCACCCTCTGGGAACAATAAATATCTGCATGAAATTTCAAGGCAATCAAGCCACATAATTGATGGATGAACAGGTGAAGCAAAAAAAAAGGAACAACAGGTGGAAAAAGAAAAGTCTTTTAAGTTTGTTTACTGTAGAAGTGACCGAGAGGCAAACCATCATATCATATTGAGTTAAATGGTGAGTTTAGTTTGTTCTTCTTTTGAAAATTTCCAACTTTTTTTCTGCTCGAGACCTCACAAATATCGCCGTGTGTCTTGTCGTCTTTCACATTTCTGAGTTGTTGTCAGTTCCACCAAAGAGACATTTTCCAACAAAACATCTCAATTCTCTCCATTTAAATTATTGTTTTTAATCCAAAGAGACAAAATGATCAGAAAAAAGTTGGAGAAAAGTGCAAAAAGATGTGAAAACTGATTTGTAAATAAGAAAAACTCTCTTCTTCCCTCTCCCATTAATCATTTCACAACCCTTCAGATTTATGTGGTGACCCTTTTAAATGGACCCCTCCAGGTAAACTAGCAGCTCCAACAGTAACGTGCTGCTCTAACATTGATGCTTCAGTCTCATAATGTCTCATATACTCAGATATCCAAGTTACCTCACTGCAGGATGAAGGAAAAGAAATAAAATGATGGTTTATAGTTTGTTTGATTTTGCCTTGTTGAGCTTCCTGATCACATTTGCACATCTTAATGAAAAACACCAAACATGATCACCTAATCTGATACATGCATACATACATACATGTGCAGTCTGAACACGCACACACACACCCACGTCATTACATAAGGTCAAAAACACACAAACAACCGTATGCAGACTTGCCAGTACACACGCCTGCAGACAAGCACGAGGGGTTAAATTATACACGTGTGCAAACGTACATGTTCACGCACACACCCGGGTAACGACGTCTTTACACGCAACGCACAAAAGCCTGCGTGCTCTGTGTTCAGACACACACACACCGACACTCCACAAACCAGTTCAGGTGCAGCAGCGAGTGGAAACGAGACAAAAGAGTTTAAAATTACAGTTTGTGTGTGTGAGCATAGGTGTGTGTGTGTTTGTGTGTTCAGTGCAAATGACCTCAACATGTCAAGTCTTCACACACATGCAAACAAACAAAGTGTGTGTGTGTCTGGGAACGTGAGAGCCGCTGAGCTCATCGCGTCTCGTCATGCTGTTTAGTTTAATGCACTTTCAGATCTGAGACCAGCGGATTTCATCATCAGCATGACACACACAGACACAGACACAGACACAGACTGACACATCTGGGTCTCAGTTTTCTGCTCTGAATCTGTCTCTCATTATTCCAGTAGGCTGATCTGCACAAAGCTACTTAAAAGAAAACAATCTCACCGCGCCTCGTCTCCATTTATTAGAGCTTCTGGAGCTTTCAGTTATCACACTGATCTTTCTTAGCAAATAGGTCAGAAAAAGTAGATTTTCACACTTGAACATGAACGAGAGGAGCATAAAGTGACACTGAGGAATAAAATCTGTAATTGTCTGACAACTGAGCATCTCCACCTGCTGATGAAGATCACAAACATCACAGAGCATCGAATAAATGGATCTTATAGGGAGATTATTTGCTGATTTCAAGAACAAGAAAGAAGTTTGAACCTCCAGAAAACAGCCTGGTTTAACATCTCTTGATAGTATTGATCATGAGAGTATTAAACATGAGATATTCCTGAACAAGGAGAGTCGACAGCGATGTCTGAGGCTTTTTGTGCCATTTTTGTTGTGAGGCTGTGCTTTGAGCTAAATCCAGCAGATATAAAGTTCCGCGTCTCAGTTTCACTTTTTGCTAACAAGCTAACAAGCACAAAAAAAAAAAAAGGATCTAAGAGGATCCGAGTACATAAACAAACAATCAGGTGGGGATCAACTGAAGATCCAAATACATTCAATTCATCCGTCAAAACCAACAAATAGAAAAGGACTTTACAAAAAGATCAAATAAAAAATAAGAACATCTGATGAAAAATGTTGAGATGCTGCTTAAAGCTGCAGAAAAAAGCTGTAAAGCCGACAATGAGTTCAGATTATTTAGTCGAAAAATGAAAAAAAGTTTAAAAAGGTTAAAAATACTGCTGTTTAATCTTTTTGCTGCGTTCTGTTTCATAACACTGATATTTTATTAGAGTTTAGACAACATAAAATCTCTGTACGTGATATCAAATAAATAGGCTTTTTCCTCCATAATGAGATTTTAAAGAATTAAAAGGATAATTAAATAAAAAGGTGCTTTATTGTTCATCTGAATGGTCGCTTTAAAAATTCAACTCACAACACAAAACATGAGACTCAAAATCATATATGTATAAATCACAGAAAAAGCATCAAAACTAAGAAAAGACCAAAGAAAGATCCCAAAAATGTGACGCTGTGAGTTTTGCATCTGACGCTTCAGTTTAAACCTGCGATTCTAAAAAAAAAAAAAAAAAAGTACATTTCCACCCAAATTTGGTGTCACAGATAAAAAGTAGGGCAGACTCAGCGCTGCAGCTGTAATTAGGCCTCATCTTCCAAACTTTAAAAAAAAAAAATAAATAAAAATACAAACTTAGTTTCCTGCCCTTTACGTGACTCTGCAGCTCAAACCTGAAGACGGAGACTGACTCCTTTATAAGAGCCTAAATAAAGAAATAAATAACACCTCGTAACATATACATGAACAAAATCTGGGACACAGTGAAGCTGGGTGTCATTTTTACATCCACTCGATCTGATGAGGCCACCTGGGGAGTCTGCAAACACCTGGACCATCAGACAGCAGGTAAACTCTGCGACAAGACAAAAATAACGTAAGAACGCAGGAAACAGACAACATCAGCTGTCTGAAAGATCAAATTATTTACATCTGATAAGAGATTTCACATGAGCAGCGTGATGCATCAATAATGAGGCTGTAAAACTATTGATTACTACATATAAAAAAAAAGGTTTCATCCAATTTTAATATGACGGCAAAGTAAGCTGAGATGATGCAGCATCTTTTAAGAAACTTCACGCCATGTTTGATTTGACTTTTTGTAAACTCCACCACGGCAGCAGCACAGAAACAGTGAGTCACATAATCAATAAGATATTAAAAGTTAAATAATCTGCAGCTATTTTCGATAACCGATCAATCATTTTCATTTTTTAAGCAAAATAATGAGAAAAAAAGTCAAACATACAATAAAATGTGATGATTTATTATCATTTGTCATGCATAACTTTACACGGTCTCTTTCTTCACGATCAATCTAAAAAGTAATCTGCAGATTTATTGATGAAGGTAATTATTAGCTGCTGCCCACGATCGATACAGTATCACGTTGACGTTGCTTCCTGTCTTTAGCAGGTAAACTCAACTATTTCTCATCACGTCGGTGTTTTGAAGGGGTAAAACACTTTCTAATCTCAAAGAAACGAAGCAACATGAAGCGTTTTTAGCATGTTTGACCTTGTGACTCTGATAAAATATTTTCTCTCTTTTAGCTCCGTTTTTAGTCTCCACCACCTCCTGAAAGAAAAATCTGTCTCTTTTGCTGATAAATCCTCCACTTTCTTCACCGTTTGTCTCTAATTTAGTTTCTGCTGTTTGATGGACACTGATATAGTAAAAAGTACCAATGAACCAAAACTACGAGTTAAAAGAAGCCAAAGAGGCAGCAATGATCATCTGTGCGTTTGTCACTGTGAACTACAACTCATATCGAGGTATCAATATCTCCGCGCAACTTCCAGCTCTGCGTTCAGATTTATGGGAATCAGACGCTCGGTTTTTACTGCGGCTCCACTTTCTGATTCAGACTCTTCAGACAAAGTGTGTTTTTCACGCATAAATCTTGCCCGGAGCCGCTGTTAAAGCCACATTTAAATTCCAGTCATCACGCCTACACTGCAGAAGTGCTGCACACCGACACACGAGGGGCTGGTGATGCATTACCGCCTGGCGCTAACACACACACATGCAGCGGGAGGGCGGGGTTTGTGCGCCCAGATATGAATCAGTCGGCGGGGAGACGGCGGAGGCGCAGACGGCCGCTGGGGAAAGTTTCTGGAGGAAAGAAAGAAAGAAGACAAGCTGCTCCTTTCCCTGAGACGCCTGCAGACTCACAGACGGCCATAAATCTCCCCACAGACCTCACACACACACACACACACACACACACACACACACAATCTGAGTTTACACACATTAGAAACACACCTTGTGCTCAAACTCTTTTAAAAGGAGTAATTCGACACTTTGGGATCTATATCACTCTCATGTCTGGACGATCAATATGAAGCTACAGAGGCCAGTCAGTTAGCTTAGCTTAGCATAAAGACTGGAAACAGAGGGAAACAGCTAGCCAGCCTCTCCACAAAGGTAAGAAGACACTACCAGTCTTAGTCCAGTATTAATGTTGAACTAAGCAAATCAGGCTCCTCACGTCGTCTTTGAGCAGCCAGTGCGAACGTTGGCGTGTGAGGAGATTTGCTGTTTTTTGTCGTCACGTTTGTAAATTTTGTACAAAGTCCAGTGATTTGTCGAGAGGATCTTAACTGTCTCCGGAGCTGCATCAGTGGATGGAGATGCCGAGTTGTCATGGAGACGGCTTGGTTGTTATCACATGACCTTTGGTGATGCCAAAAACCCACCAGCTCTTCTGAAGGTTTACTCAATAAGTACAAATATGAACATTTACATCAACTTTCATTTTTTTCTATTTTTTTTTTCTTAATTTCATGGATTAAACAAATGAGATGTTTTCAGACCTTTTTCAGGATGTTTCAACTCACCACAGCGGGAAACAGGTGAAACTAATTTTATAAATGATGGCTACGAGGCCACTCATTTGACCACCAAGTTTTCAATAAAACCAGGTTCTTCCTGTCATGATGAGCCAAAAGGAGCGCAGTGAAAAATATGAACCTCAGAGGTGCTAACAGGAGGAGTTTGTTATCTTTGGACAGCGCTAGGCTAGCTGTTTCCCTCCGTTTACAGTCTTTATGCTAAGCTAAGCTAAGCTAACCATCTGATGCTCCGGTTTCATGTCATCATACAGACAGAGACATGTGTGGAGTTTAAAAAAAGAAAAAACTCAGACCTCCCCTATTCCTCAGACCTCCAACTCAATTTTCTCACACACACACACACACACACACACACACATTACTCAGCGTCTGCTGCAGTCTGACAGCTCTGTGACTCTGCAGCTCGGTCGCTGAGGCATCATCAGCTGTGCAGGCGGTCGTCGCCGCGGTAACCAGCTGCTCGCCGTCGCAGCCGAGCTCTGGCTCTCTGCCCGGCCGCCTGCCAGCCGAGCATCTTTCCGTCTCTCTCTGCGAGTTCTTCGAGTGTTTCTACACCCGATTTGTTGAGATGAAACTCGTGTCAGCGGGGGGGGCCCTCAGGGAGCCTCCGGGGGCCCCTGAAGAATGATAACATGTCGCTTTAGAGCCTGAAAGATGTATTGACAGGGCCACTGTGATCAGCAGATTATCACAGATTTGAGAGGGAAGAGGAAGCGGAAACTTTCCAGGAACTAAAAATCCTGTTTTCCTCCTCAAATTCAGTTTGATTTATTCACCAGAATCTCTCTGAAGAGCAACATTTTAACGTCCACCATCCAAAATCCAAACAAGAGAAGCTCAGAAGTGTTAAAAACTCACATGGAAAACATAATGTTCTCCCAAATACGACATAAAAATGCACATAAATCAAAGATAAGCATAAAGACTGGAAACAGAGGGAAACAGCTAGCCAGCCTCTCCACAAAGGTAAGAAGACACTACCAGTCTTAGTCCAGTATTAATGTTGAACTAAGCAAATCAGGCTCCTCACGTCGTCTTTGAGCAGCCAGTGCGAACGTTGGCGTGTGAGGAGATTTGCTGTTTTTTGTCGTCACGTTTGTAAATTTTGTACAAAGTCCAGTGATTTGGCAGAAGGTCAGAAGGCAGAAAGTCCAGTCCTCCCTCACACAAAAACAACATTTCTCATCATCTATCATTAAGTCTCTATCAACACCAACTAATGTGATTTTAAGTCGAGTTTGTGCTTTAATAATATGACAAATTAACCTGCACCTTTACAAAGCATAATAACCGTTTTCATCACTACGTGTTATTAGATAATGTATAAAAACAAGGACATATCTGTTTTATAAGATGAATTTTTAAGTAGATTTGACCTTGTTTCCTCTGGTTTAAACTCTGTCCTGGTGAAATTTTGTTCTAAATAACAAAAATACGCCAGAAAATCAGTGACAACCTGCTCAAATTAACAAACTAAAACTCTAATAGAAATAGAAACTGCTCATATTAGTGTATACAGCCATAACGTATGCTGGTCTTAGTATCAGACTCATGAGGAGAAAGAAAGCTGAAAAAACAACAACTGAGAAGGAACCAAAAAAAACTGAAGTTTAACAGACAAACAGATTTTTTTATACAGTTTGTGTGAAGAGAAAAAGGCCGCTGCTGTAACTTAAGAGCTGTTTTTTGTTTTTTTTTACTGCAGAGAGAACAAACAAGATGAAACTAAATCTGCTCCGAAAACGCTGAAAAAGCCTTTAATTACTCGGCTGTTGTATCAGACGAGGTTAAAAATTTAAAAAAACACTGACTTGTTGCGACACAACTGGAGAAAACTTCTGCACACAACACAAAAATAAGTGAAGATTTAAAAATATATATGAATGCACTCGAAGTAAAGCTGAAGAAGTGCTGAGCAATGACTCAGTGATGTTTTCATGCTGTGAAAGGGACGTTTTTTTAGATTTATCATAAAACTGTCTGAAAAACGTATAAGTTATTAGTGTTACGTGTGCATGAAAGATCATCCTGACACTTAAAAACTTCTGGTTTATGAGAATAAACTTGTCTTGCACATTTCCTGACTTCTATGTATGAAAACAGAAAGCCACCACAGTTTTAAATCAATGAGACGATCGATAACATGAAGTTAGAGTAAGTGAAGTGATGAATTGCTCAGACAAACAAACTGCAGTTTCAGTGTGCAGCAGCAGCTCGTGTGGACTTTAACATGGACGTGTGGCGCCCCCTGCTGGTCGCTCACCTCGTGCCAGCGTCTGAGCTCGGGACTCCCTCCCCACGCCGGTGAAGTGTCCATCCCCAAAAGATGGATTAAGAGCTCCACCTGAGGACGAAGACAGACTCACATCAGGAGGGAGACTAAATAAAACTAAAACAAAAGTGTATTTTCCTTCCTCTTTTTTGAAGTTTCTTTTATTTGATTTTTCTGGATTCTTTGGATCTGCAGACCAGAAATCTGATCCTCTCGATGTTTTTCAATTCACGCCAGTATGCAGAACAAGAAGTAGTTTCACGTTTTCCCATTTTCATCAGGTTGTTTAATCAGTTTTTTCCCCCCAATCTCTTTGACATAGTTTGTGGTAGTTTCTCTATGTGTTTCTGTATTTGCCTCTTTCCACATTTTCTTTTAACCCTCCTGTTTTGTTGTGGGTCAAATTGACCTTTTTTAAAGTTTCAAAAATCTAGAAAAACTTGTATTGTACTTGTGTGTAGCTACTTCTTAAATGATGTTACTGTTGTCGTTATCATCATTAGTACAAATCGTTACGACTGATTTGGCTCAATTTCAAGACAGAAGAAGCATTTTTAATCAACATAACTCCAAGAAAAAAGTTTAAAATGTCTTAAAACTGTGAAAAATGTTCATCGCAGTTTGCCAGAGATCACAGAAGACTTAAAAAAAACAGAATATTTGTAGATTTTGCCTGAAAAATTCATATAATTTATGGATCAGTTGTGAGCTCAGGGGAGGTTATAGTGGTCTGACGCCGCCCTCTAGTGGACAGTCAGGCGAAGTGCAACCTGAATGCTGTGCAGACTAAGCAGGAGTGAAACGCTCCTGCAGACTGAAGGTCAAAAATAATCTGCAAGTAAATGTTCACACACAGATAAGCAGTTGTAGACGAACATACACACACACACAAAAACTCACAGAGCAGCGTTACATAAAGATCATCGCTGCTTTTAAACTTAAAATGTGACTCTGTCCACTAAATACAAAAATACAACAAAAAAAAACATGAGATGCGCTCAAAAGCTCAATAATAATAATAATAATAATAATAATAATAATACGTTTTCTATCAGATGTTTGTTTCAGCACGTCAACTTCACATTTTTTGCATTTTGCACATCAGCAGCATCTAGATAAACTTTCAGTCACCAGATTACCTTTAAACAGAGTCACCACCCAAAAGAAACAAAGTCCAACCTTTAACAGATAATCAATAAAAATCAATTAAATGTCAGTGTGCTTCAGCTGAACTTTAAACTTTGTCCCTGCTGATTATCATACTCTCTCTGATCTGAATGAAAATAAAACAGATTGTGACCTTTCGTGACCCGTTTAAGACGAAGAAGTGACTTAAAAAAAAATGACCAGCTGTTAACGAGCCAGATGTTTCGAGTTTCTTCACATCAGCAGCAACTTTGTTCATGAGTGTGTGAAGATGAGATCAGATGAGCGGTGGACGAAGTATTCAGATCTTTTGTTTGAGTAAAAGTACTAATAAAACCCTGTAAAATATACTCTGCTACTGGTGAGGGCCCTACATTTAAAATATTACTTAAGTAAAAGTAAACAGTAAAAGTATTAGCATCAAAATATACTTAAAGAAGTGAAAGTAAAAAGTACTTTTTCTACAGAATGGCTAATTTGAGAAAAAAATATTTATTATCTCAGTTTTATGCTGCAGCTGGTAAAACTCATTTTAATGATTTATATAAAGCAAATACATCAAAATGAATTATGTGATTTATAAAAAGTACAATATTGGCTTACAAACTGCAGTGCGAGTAGCTTAAAATGGAAATATTCAAGTACTTTAACTGTACTTAGTTACTTTCCTCTTCTGTGACCGACCATACAAACTCTTAAAAGAAAAATATCTGAAATAAAAGCAGCAGTTCGATCTGGAGTTGCAGTTTTTTTCCTTTAACAGGTGAGTTTTTTTTTGTTTTGTTTTTTTTCCCCCTTTCTCTCACCTTCAGAGGAGATGAACTGTCCGACTGCCAGCGACCCTCCGCCCGATTCCACGAACTCCACCTCGGACACGATGATGTTGTCCTCCAGCACGGAGCCGCAGCCCATGCAGACGGCGTCGCCTCGGGCCTGGTCGACATCGATGTCCGAGCTGCCGCAGTTCTTGCACACCTTGGAGCTCATGGTGATGCCTCAAGTCCTGACAGGAGAAAAACTTCAGCGTTAAAACAGCAGAAATCAAACACAAGCTGCTTTTTTCAGGAGTTTTACAGTTCTGTGCACAAATCTTAGGCCTATCTGAATATTACAGAGGAAGTTCGGGATCACATGGACAGAGAAAAAAATAAAAGACAGCTTAAATTTAAAGAACTCAGAAAAAGATTTCAAGAAGTGCTCAGCGCCACGAGAGGTCACACTAAACACCGACTTATCTGTAGGAGCCATTTTGTTCTGAAAATTGTGTTGTTTTTTTTTTTTTTAAATTGTGTACAAATTTCCTGTATTTTCTTTTTGTATAAAGAGGCTGAAAAATAAATATGGATGGTCATTTTAACTTAAAGACTTTTTCACAGTATTGTTAGTGTCAGACTGATTTTATCAACTTGCAAAGTGCAAGTGCAAATGAACAGATGGATGCACCAAAACACTTAAATAAAGACGAGAAGGTGAAGAAAGTGATGGAAGGACTGAATGAAAATTTCTCAGTTTGATTACAAAGTTAAAAATTTAAGAAATCTCGGTTTGTTGCAACAATTAAATCAGCATTTTTATCACCTTGAAAGAAAAAAAGTAGAAACTCGTTCATTTGTTGTCAGGTTTTTAAGAGAAATAACGTCAAAACGAGAAACAACAGAGGTGCTGCAAAATAAAAAATAAATGCATTTCTGATCTCCTTGATGAATATAAATTTCGTAGGAAGCTTTAAGTCTTCAGGAAGTAGTCAGCTGGTAGCACACAGACGATCTCCAATAAATCCAAACTTTAATAGATTTGCAATCTAAATTCTGCTGCTCTAAATGTATTTGACCTTTTCTGTTCATTTTTTTCTTTATTTTATCCGATTCTTCTCTTTTTCTTTGTTTATGAGAAGCACTTTGTTTGAAATGTGCTATATAAAAGCTGCTTTGCCTTTTTGTGTTTTCCTTTTTTAAAACACTAAACTCACTTCTGTTCCTGAGAAATGATTCCCTTCAGTTTTTACACTGAGAAACTAAGAAGTTGCATCAGTTAAGCTGCAGGTCAACATGAAGACAGACACCTGAAGTCGAAGCCTCATTGTCTGAAGTTAAAACTAAAACTAAACTGTTTACTGAGGCTGAACAATTCATTAAAATATAACCCTAACCCTTTTTTAAATTAAAAAACATCAAATGTGTCACAACAAAAGGTTATAAATGATGCCCCCGGCCTACAAATCATACTCAAATATAAGAAAACACAGAAATAATCATCATATTTAGATTTTTTTTCAGTGAAAATCCAATTATTTCCACTAAAATCGTGACTCGATACGCAAAACCTGTCAAAATAATCACAATATCATTTTTATTTTCACATCATTACAGCTTATCTGAGTGTTTCTGAGGTTTTGGATCATGTGACGATTAAACTGTATGGATGGACTGGATGAATACGAGAAGCTTCAGCTGCTAACTGAACAATAATCAATGAATAAATTATCATCATTATTATTATTATTATTATTATTATTATTATTATAATAATAAATTAGCCTCCTCATTAGTACTCGTAGTATAAGGATTACTTTTCAGAAAGTATCCGAGTACTTGTTCCTCCCTGGTTCTCCTGCAGGACTCCACATATACATATACTGAAGTATTTTACTTTAGTGGTATTTTATTTGGTCTGACCATTTAAAAAGTAGTCTGAAGGTCTTTTTCTGAGAAACTTAAGTTAAACAAAGTCGACTTCTCCTGTATTTTAACATCTTCCTGTGTGAAGTAACTGGTATCTTGCAAAGCTTTCAAAGTAGCTTCTCCATTAGTACTCGTAGTAGTAGTACTTAGTATTATAAGTATTAGAGTACTTGTTACTTCCTGGTGTTCCTGCAGTGATTTCTTTGTTTTGTATTTTATTATAATTTCACATCACATGAACATTAAAAAAGTAGTTTGAAAGGACTTTTAGTAACTTGAATTAACGTAACAACATTTCTCCGGTAGTTCAACCTCGTCCAGTGTGAATTAACTAGTATCTTGTAAATCTTTTAAAGTAGCTTCCCCATGAGTAATCGTAGTATTAGTACTTCTCCTGTGGTATCAGAGTACTCTTTCCTCCCTGGTGCTCCTGCAGACTTTGCAGGACTCCAGCTGGACTCTGGTGGACTTGGCTTATGAAAACAAATTACATTCCTGCACTTTCCCATAAATACTCAAGTATTTTACTTTAGTGGTATTTTATCTAGTTTGACCAGTTTTCCAAAAAAGTAGTTAGAAGTACTTTTTCTAAGATACTCGAGTAAACCAAACTACATTTCTCTTGTAGTTCAAAATCTTCCAGTGTGCAGGGACTAGTATCCTGCAAATCTTTTGAAGCAGCTTCCCCATGAGTACTCCAAAGTATCAGAGTACTCTACAGCATCAGAGTACTCTCCAGCATCAGAGTACTCTACAGTATCAGAGTACTCTACAGCATCAGAGTACTCTCCAGCATCAGAGTACTCTACAGCATCAGAGTACTCTACAGCAGAGTACTCTCCAGCATCAGAGTACTCTACAGCATCAGAGTACTCTACAGCATCAGAGTACTCTACAGCATCAGAGTACTCTACAGCATCAGAGTACTCTACAGCATCAGAGTACTCTACAGTCCAGCATCAGAGTACTCTACAGTATCAGAGTACTCTACAGTATCAGAGTACTCTACAGTATCAGAGTACTCTAGCCTCAGAGTACTCTCCAGCCTCAGAGTACTCTACAGTATCAGAGTACTCTCAAGTATCAGAGTACTCCTGGTGCTCCTGCAGACTCTCTCCGGGACTCCAGCGGCAGCTCTGCTCCATTTTCCGGCCAGCTACGTGGCACCGCCCGGCCTCCTCCTGCTCGGCCGGCCTGCTCGGTGTCTCGGCCGGACACGGAGCTCTTTTTTCGGGCTGAAGCTGCAGGATCAGCCGCAGGAAGTGTTTCCTGTTTTTGCTCCTGCCTCCATCAGATTTAACGTTTAATGTGACAGCAGCAGCGGCGCATGGAGGCTAACGGGGCGCCGCCAGCCGGTAAAGACTGAGCCCGACACACACGCTGACACACACTTTAACACACACCTGCACGGTGAGATGACACACACACACACAGGTGGAGGAGCACGTGCTCACGGTGTGTTACCTCAGCCAGGTGAAGTCCTGCCGGTCGCGTGTCAGCCTCCTCCCGCAGCGTTTCCTCCGGTAACTCTGCCGTTTCTGGTGTTTCTCGGTAGCTGAGGGGGTCTGCGGGTTTATCGCATCGTGTCTGCGGTCTGTGTGCGGTTAAAGGAGCCGGAAAAGCCCGCAGAGAGGCAGAAATGCGTTAAAATCACCGCACCGTGAACACAACACAGCAACACGTGGGTCTGATGCTGGAGACCGGGACGAACCAACTGCGCCCGGAGGGGGGTCCGGCTGTCAGCGCGGGGTTCATTTAAATAGTTTCAACACAGGGGGGTGTTTTTTTTAATAATGTGGGGCAGAAAAGTGTAAATGTGTTTAAAGAGATTATGTTATGGTGGAAAATCAGCTCTGTGTCAATACTGACGGGAAATAGAGAGATAAAGCCAGCTGCTGACCCCCCCACTTATATAAAGACACTTCTTAACGTCCCTGCTGCTAAATCAGTCAGATAAAATGAAATAAAATAAAATAAACACATTAAAATAAAATGTAAATACAATTTAAATCAAATAAAGTAAATTTTAGACATTAAAATAAGGCTAAATGAATGCATGTATGTAAGTAACTAAATTGACCGGAAAATAAAATAAATAAAACACAAATAGAACAGAATACAACACAATCAGATTAAATAAAATTAAATACAGTTAAATTGAAATAATTTAAAAAAAGATAAATAAGAGACATTAAAATAAAATAAAATAGAAATGAAGTTAACAAAAATAAAGTAATTAAAATTAATGAGACGTTAAAATTAAATTAATTTAAAATAGATAAGACACAATCAGATTAAATGAAATAAAATAGTTAAATCACAATAAAATCAAGTAAAATTAATAAGAGTATTAAAATAAAATAAAACACAATAATATATAATGAGCCAAACTAAAAGAAAAGAAGAGGGGAAAAAAAAACACAATCCTGACTTTTTAAATTTCATTTTCAGATTGAATAAAATCATTAATATAAAAAGAGAATAAGAATACAGACTCTAAAGATTGGATTAATTAAAGCATAAAAACTGCAGTACAACAGTGCATCTCCAGGATATGTGTAGATTCAGGTTATTCATCTAAAATATAAATAAACGAATAAATGATGATATACTGTTATAGATTAAACCACCCAGCAGGATATTTTTCCTTTTTTCTCTTTTTTGTCATCAACTCGATGACTCAACCTGCAGCATTCTCAAGTAATAATAAAGTTTGAATGAATGGATGAATAAAAAAATCTGAAACGAGCTCCTCCTTTACCAGCTGCAACATCAAAGTGATGAACACATGAATGCATCACAGATTATAATCCAGTGATATATTATTCTCAGATCAGGATGATGAGAACTGATGACCACATTTAGCTGCTGTTGTTCTTCTTCTCACGTACAATATTACTCCATTGTTGTTTTAGTACTTTTTTTAACTGTACATTTACCGATTTCATACACTAAAAAACTTAATAACGCCAATTTTTCACAACAGGATGAAATATGAGACAAAACCACTCCCAGGAATGTAATACTTGACTTTATTAAATTGTTTTAATTTGACAATATGGCACAAATGAATTCTCCCAACAGGTTCTTCATCCTGCACCGCTGGATCAGGCAGGATATTTGTGCCTGGATTACGTTTCCATCCCGCATCAGACACAACAGACTCCTGGACAGTCGGAGGTCACATCTCCTCGCAGGTCGCTGTCCCTGATAGAAACACAGGACGCTATTTAAACTAAACACTGCATGTACTCAGTTGGGTGCAAGTGGGGGTGTGAAATTTGGATCAAAATGTCTGAAATGAAATTTTCCGTCAAGATAATACATATGGGGGACAGATTTAAGAAAAAAACATAAAAAGAGTAGAGAAATGTCGAATGCAGATGCTTCAGTGCAACAGGATTCACTTAATGACTTAATGAGGTTAACCATGACGTGAATAAAATGCTACGACATTTACAGTCACCACATTTTAACCCAGCTCGACACCAATGGAAGATTTTGGACAACAGACATAAAAACAATTGACAGGAAAGATTAATGTTAATGAGCTAAAGAAGCTATAAAGATGTTAACAGTTTCATCAATATGTTTTAAAAAGTGTTTCAGAGGATGATGATATTAAATTTCAAATTTCAAATGTATTTATTTAAAGCCCAAAATCACAAACATTGTTTGCCTCTGAGGGCTTTACAATCTGTACAGTTGTGACACCCTCTGTATCTCATGTACACATGTTCAGAGAACATCATCATCAGTCATATATGGAGTTAAACATGGGTCGTAATAAACTGTAGATAAACTGAGTTCATGGGTTTAGTCCATGTGTGAAGGTATCACAGGTAATGGAAATGAGTCTGTGAGTCCAGGTGCATCTCTAGATGTCCTCATATGGAGCTCTGAGCCACTCGACCTTCTCTCCACAACACAGACACAGATCATGTCCCCACCAGGCCAATGAACCTCAGACAGATGGACCACAACCAGAATCAGTGAGGAACCTGCAAGACTGGAGAGAACAAAGAGGACCGGGGCTCCGGCAGTAACATGCACTTTACCTTTCACCAAAGACGGAGAATCAGTAGGAACCCTGAGCTTGTTTCTCTGCAATGAGCCGGTCCCAACCGAGGTAACTTGTCAAGCGCGCCGAGAGGAACAGACGGAAGTTAGTAAACCAATATCCGTTAAATAAAATCAAATGTTAACTAAAATGGAAATAGAACAATTTTCTTCGCGGCCCGGTACCGGTCCACGGCCCAGGGGTTGGGGACCTCTGCTTTACAGGAAAACAGTGTTCACTTTAATCAGTCTATAAGCTAACTCCAATTTGCACTATTACCATATCTCACCAAATTTCCCCCGAAGAAAAATAAAGTACTCTGATTCTCATTTATTCTGATTCTTACCAGAAATTGGATGGTTCTTCCTTGAAATCAACCGAGACACCTTTTGACTCCTCACTCTTGTACCTGTAACAGAGAGAGAGAGAAAAAAGTTGATCAGGTGGTAAGTTCGATTAAAAGAAATCCAGCTGCAGCAACTGTTGTTCACATCTTTATCGATGTTTCAAAAATGATGTTAAAGGACGAATATGAAGTTAACAGATTAGACTCACAGATCTGGAGGCTTCATAGAATCACCATCAGCTGCATACTTCCAACGATAAAAATATTTCAGCCAGTCCGGCCTGAAACAAGTAATAATAACTATTACGATGCCATAATATGAATGATTGTGAATATACATGTAATGTATGAAAGTTTATCAAAGAACACTAAGACAAAGTTAACAGATGAGACTCACAGATCACTGTCACCTCCACCAACATCCTCTGCTGAGTAAGGCTTTAAGTCCAGACTGCAACAAGAAGTAATAACTATTATGATGCTACTTCATCAATATGAATAAACATGAATATACATGTAAGATATGAAAGTGTATTAAAGAATACAAATGAAGTTAACAGATTAGACTTACAGATCACTATCTTTTACACCAACATCCTCTTCCTCTGAGTAAGAAATTATGTCAGAACTGCAACAAGTGATAATAACTGTTATGAGGCTACTTCATCAATACGAATAATAAATATACATGAGATGTGTGACTGGATAAAATGTTCAGCATGAAAAAAGACTTGTGTTTGTGCAAAATGTTGATAAATGATGTCACATTTTAATGTTCACAAAAGTTTACCAGAAAGAGGGCCGTCCATCCTTGAAATTAAAGTCATTATCTTTTGACTGATCGCTCTTAAAGGACACAACAGAAGAGGAATCATCTCTGTAACACATTCAGGAAGAAAAGAGAGAGAAAGAGCAGCAGGTGGTAAATTAGATTAAAAGACATCCAGCTCCACAGAAACTACTAAGAAGGTCTCAGAAAAGTTGTTCACAACTTCGATGTTTCAAAAAGTGTTAAATAAACATGAAGTTAACAGATGAGACTCACAGATCACTGTCACCTCCTCTGTCAACGTCCTCTGCTGACGAAGAATTAAAATCCAGACTGCAACAAGTAATAATCATTATTATGATGCTACTTTATCAATACGAATAAACATAAATATACATGAGATGTGTGACTGGACAAAATGTTCAGGAATGAGGTAACATCATCAAGTTAGTAAAAGATAACTACTCTTAGAAAGAGAAGTGTCTTTAATACAAAGTCCTGATATTTACAGTCATTTTGATTTGACTGACTTCACTGTCTGTCAGTGTGGATACAACAGATACAAGGGACAGAAAAGATGAATGTTACTGAGCTGAAGAAGGTTTATTGATGATCACAGCTTCATCAAACATATTTTAAAAAAGTGTTTTAGAGGATGCTGACATCCACATATTATCTCATCACACAGCAAATTACAGCAGGTTGTAGCTTAAAATAGAGGAAACGAATGTCACAATATGACATAAGTAATGATTAATTAATGACTTGGTTTTACTATTATTATAAGCAGTGTTAGTTGTTTCAGACTGAATAATCAGACTTGTGTTTGTGCAAAATGTTGATAAATGATGTCACATTTTAATGTTCACAAAAGTTTACCA